>OX439139.1:143258334-144458334 GCA_949318255.1 Pollenia labialis | reverse complement strand
GTGTCAATAGTGCATCAGTACAGATTCTCAAGTGACATTTCCTGCTGGGTAATTACGATAACAAAAGCCAATTTGTTTCGAGTTTTAGTTAAAATGATACTTAACAATAAAAATATTTGAAGGTGAATGGGATTGGTTAAAAAATATGCTTAATAAAGTTTAAAAAAATTGAAAGAGTCAAACGTTTGTGATATCTTATAAGGTTAGATATAATCTGTTCCTTCAAAACTGACGGAGTTTTTGATGGTTTGGACTATTTTTTTTATCTGTTTTGACTACAAATCTATGATAAAGAATAATTTAACTATTCATGCAGATGTGTAAGATGTTTGTTCATTTTTACTTCAACTATTTTAATAATTTTGTTTAGTGTGTATTATGATTTTTGGTTTATGCATACGCTTTCGATCGAAACAAAGAATTATATACATACAAAAAACTACAAAACTTTCTTACTACCAGTCTTACTTTCGGTACGAACACCAAACACAAAGTTGCTGTCGTACAAAAAATTATAAAAAATGAGAGTAAAACAAAAACCAAGTCCTTGCGATCCGACAAAACTAGGGAAATAGCAGCACCCGCAATACATGTTATGAACACATTGTATACAGAAAATCCAATATGTTTTGAATCATTTAGAGCTGGTATTGAAACATGACGTGTTTCCCATGCTAAAAATGCTCCAAATACCTAAAAGTTAGTTACAAAAACATTAATAGATGAAAAAATGTCTGAATTATACAAAAAATTACCAATAGTAAACCTTTATAGGCATAAATAATGCTAACAAAAATCGTCATATGTTCCGATTGACAATATTCATTTTCGGGTATAACTAAGACGTCATCTATATGTTCATGATGCTAAAATAATAAAACAATAGTTAAAATTTAATATTTCAAAATAATTAAATTTAAAAGTTTAAATAACAAATGTTTTTAATTCTCACACTTTTTACTACATTATTTGTATATTTTCATCAGGGTTGAAAATTGTTTTCTACTACAAAAGGTATACAAAATAATTATGATGTACAATATCATATAGTTTCCGAGTTTTGAGTTTTTTAAATAAATGCTTGTTGATTGAGTTGCTGTCTGTCAAATCCGTCGTTACACGATTCGGCTATGCCGAATCTTATATACCCTTCACAGTAGTGTGATAAGAACAGAAAGCTACATAAATAACGTTCTTAGTCTCCTCTAATCCTGCCCACTTTTGTCGAATATTGTGTATTGATAACCAATATGCTTGTACGTAATTTTAAACATTGGCTCTTGCCGTTAGATATACAGAAATCTAAAATGTCTGTTAGGTGCCACGCCTACTTCTTCAATCCTGCTCTTTTTCAGAGAGATTGTTGATATTCCAGCTATACATATATTTGGAAAATTTTTTAGTTGCCATTCTTAAAAATCTAAAGTTATATATAAATAAAACTATTTGCGCCATGCCCACTTCTTGATAACCAAGATTATTGTACCTAATTTCGAAACTTTGGCTCTTGCAGTTCTCCAAATATACTTAAAAAATATAACAACAACAAGGGATTTATGGGTAAAATTAAAAGCAGTCGTGGCTTTCTTCTCATATATCAGCCATTTGCAGAGGTTGAATTTAAATAGCTAACAGTTCCGGGCTATTTTGGACTTAAATATTTAACTTCCTGATACCCATCATATCTAGGGTCTTCGGAAAATCCATTTCACCAGACACAAGGACATCGTTAAATCTACTTCGCTACTCAAAAGGACCCATTACTTAATAGGGTCGTAGATCAATGTTGAAGAAATGGCAATGGGAATGGTAAACTTAGTATATGCATATGCTCTGTTAACTGGACATAAAAATATATTAAATCTAATTCAAAAATGTTCCCACACTAACGATAAACGAAAAGGCCATAATAGGGTTAGCTTTCAAATGTTTGCATATAAAAAACTTTATTTGTTGCAACAGAATCTGTTTCAATACTTTATTATTCAAATATCGAGCCCTTACCGCAAAAATAGCTTAAGCGACATCATTTTCAACTATCGATTTTTTTTTTAATAATTGAATTTTTGAGCAACACTGGCATCATCTCCTAAAATTTCATAGTCACATACAAAACCGCTACGATTTTATAGCAAAAACAATTTTAGCTTAAGCGCCAACCTTCATGCAAAAATTTTTATGAAATTAAAAAAAACCTTCTTCTGTAAAATTGTGTCTTGCCGCTTAAGCTTTTTTTGCGATAAGGCCTCGATATTGTACTTAAAACTTTAAATAACAAAGTGTGAATAGTGATTACGACTCTTCAATAAAAAACACGAAAATCCTTTCACATCTATTTTCAAAATATTATCAATAATAAATGCGATACGCGCACTAGTTGCAACAACTCATCCGTAAAGAATGTCTTATGCTTGTATGGTATGTGTTTCGAGCATGTTTCAACATCACTTGCTTGTGCCAGTGTGCTGGAGTAGTGTATGCCCTGCTTTAGCCAACAAATATACATACATACATATGTATGTATGTGGTAATAATAAAAAAACAAATAAACTTACCCTTGGTTCCAATTGCTTTGTATCACGATAAAATGGATCTGCAATTTGCCATGTTGTGATAATTGCTATATCAATTACCAGCAGTATTCCCACCACCATAAACAATTGGTAATCCTTAATAACTTTTTTGTTCAATTTTAAATCTGTAAAGATTGAATGGACTCGCCATGTTTTAGAAAACATAGCACCGAAAGCTAAGCTAAATCCCGCCATTAAAATCCAGGCTCTAGCAGTACATATATAAGGAAAAGCTGCAACACTGCTCAATGTTGTGTCTAGTCCCAAAAATATAACACTTAAGTAGGTCAAAATACAACCAACTATAATTAGATTGTTCAAATGTGGACTGGACATTTTAATGTATCTGCAGGAAGAAATAATTATAAAGTTGATAACTAAAATGTATGTTTACATTAGGAATATTTTACCTTTGGTTACGGTACTTAATATTAAATGCCAGGAAAACACAAGCTATAATTACTCCAATTACAGACGCACTAGCCGATATTATATAGATTGTTAAATTTACTTGACTGTGTTCAATGTATATTAGGGTACGATCCTTTGGTGGAGTTTTGCCAACCTTAAATATTAATGCTAATTTATGTCAACATATAAAATTAGAATACACTTGTTTTACCTACCCATTTTACTGGTTTACCCAAAGTCAAATCCAAATGACTTAATTGGGAATGATATTCACCTATTTTTTCGATCACACCCAGTTGAAACTGGCTTATCAATATGTTTGCCTTGCGTTCGTTATTATAAAAGCGCACAGGCCCCTAAATAGTTGTACATAATAAAAAAAAACCCAATAAAAAACAAATAAATATTTTAAAATTAATACATAGTCCAATATTTACCGTAACTCCCTCGAAAGAAGTATTTCTTAGAGCCTCTAAAAAAACACTTTCCCATTCTTTAACACGATAATCAAAATGTGTTAAAAAGTCTTCACGTTTCTGTGCCACATATTGAATGGCTAATGCTGCAGCCCATATACCATCATAAGTGTACCCATGAAAACGTGAATACTCATTGCCTCGCAAGCTGTCATATTCAGATAAATATTCATCTGCAGTCTAAAAAATTAACGATGTGTTCTAAAATTCGCCCTTAAAGAATTTTTGGTTTAATTAACATACTATTCCAGCAATTGTTATGTCACCACTTGTAGATAGTGGCAGCAAATCAACCATGATTGTTCCCTCTAATGCCATAGATATTTCTTCTACAGTACATTGAGTATCTAACGTAGTATTCCACCAATCACCTGAGTATGTCGCCATGATTAACCATTGATATGCCCGACCATACATTTCTAGTCTTTTTGAAAAAAAAAATTGTTAATATATTATGTTTACTTACAAAATAATTATGTATGTACATATGTAAATAGTATAATCGATTTATTACACACAAAAAAAGTAAATATCGTCACCTTTAATGAAACGGACGTAACTTCACTAAAATTCGAAATCAATTTTTTTGATATGATTGAGTGGTTCGTTTAAATAAACTACATGTTCACGTAAAATTTTAGACTCCTGCGATCAAAAATGGCGACTTTATTTAAGAAATTTAAAAGGACGTGCATAACTACATGTGCGTCTATTTCTTTATGCAAAAAGACGTAGCTTGTATGAAAAACATACTGTTGGAAATACTTTGCATAAATTTAAACGTTAGATAATTTGGATACCGAAGAAAGAAAATATGCAAACTTAGCGTCTGGACTTGCATCGACCGGCTAGAAAAGAAGTCTGGTTCCAGAGGAGGTTCAAAGCCTTATTCAATACCACTTTCTAAATATTCATGAGTTTAAACCAGAAAAATATGGATTCTAAAAGTGGCCGCCGTATTCCGGTGATGGTATTTGGAAATTTTCATAGGTTATGTAATTTATGCAATCCACCGCAGCGAACGCATTTCCAATTTGTGTAATGGAATTGGAATTATCTTGATATTTCATTGACCCATTCCAGGGGCCTAATTCTGGCAGTTGTGATCAAGTACTTCTAATGTTTGTTTTTTACTTTACAAAAAGAAGATTTTATTTTGCGTTGAAAACAAAATTTTTTTTAATAAAAATTGTTAAAAGTTTTTTGTCTCATTTACTTAGTTGCAAAATATTCGCTTGAATTTTTTTTTTTTTAGATTTTCATAACACTTTTGATTCCCGGTTAGTGGAAAAATTAAAGCAAATGTCAAAATATTTTCATATAAAATAGCTGCGTTCGGGAACACAAAAGTTTTTACTATTTTTTACTTAAGTTTACTGCATTTTCCTAAATTGCGTTCGCGTACACAAAATACAGTGAATGAGAACACAAATTGAGGGCGTTAAGTGACAGTTCTTGTCTGAGTATTTACTAATTTTTGCAGTAAAAGTTAGAAAAATAAAAAAGCATATGTTTCATAAGGTAAACAAACAAAATTAATAAACAAAAGGCTTACAAATTGTTAAATAAAAGAAAAGTTGAAATAAAAATTAAACCAACACAAAAAGTCAATAAATATTAATTAATTAAACTCGTTTGTGGAGCATTTATTTGGCTAAATGCCAACTTTCGAAACTTTTTTGTTATGTTAATTTTTTAGTGTTGGAAAAGTGTGAAGTATTTGGGTACTTAAGTAATCAATAGCAAAAAACTTATTCATGTTCTTTTGAATAAATTGACCCGCCACAAATTAGTAAAATCAAATAAAATAAAAAACAAACTAATATGAAAGATTACATAAAACAATTTGTTTGTATTTTCCAGAAATGTTCGTGTTATACAAGTATTTAACCGAGTACCCATAAGAAAACGAGTTAAGTAGTCAAAAGTGTAAACATTTTACCACACTTCAATTATTTGTCATCAGCTGTTGCCTTTATTTTACAAAATTTTGCGTTCGCGTACTTTTTGTACGACAGCTTTTTGTGAGAGCAAATTTTTTAGCTTACTCATTTACTGCATTTTACTGTAAAAGTTCTCAACCGCACCTAATAAAAGGGAAACGAAACAACATTTTTTCATCGTTTCACAGCACTAGCGATTCTTGTATTGTGAAACAGTGTAATTGTGAAAATCTTTTCATTTGAAAAGATTTTTTACACAAATTATTTATAGTTGAAAAATATGAAAAATTTAGCATTTGGAAAAAATCGACACGTAATAAACATATCTTGCCGCTGTAAAAATATAGTGCTATTTTATATTTTTGGTTAAGAAACGGTTGGCTAAAAAATGTTGTTTAAGGTGCCATTAATATTTAATTAAAAATTGTTTTGCTTCTACTGAAAATATTTAAATTTCAAGTTAATACCCTCTTGCTGGTCAAATGCGATATGAACATATGTATGTATCTAGCGTATTCTTTTTTAATTAGAATTATTGTTTTATTGATAAACTTACTTATAGGCATCACAAAAGACTTTACGTGCAAAGTGCTCGTTGAAATTACCCAATATGATACGAACATCCTTTTCCCTTAACTTCTTTAGTGATTCACTCACATCATTAACAAAACTTTGCGTTTCGACCACATCCAACTCCATTGCATCTAAATCCGCTACCATGTGATTATGAGGCAAGGAATAGCGTGGTTCATTTTGATATAAAGTTCCAACACGAGTCCAATTAAATTCTTTTAGTAATGCTAAGCGTGGAGCATTGAATGCATTTTCTGATGGTACCACACGAAAGAAATTGGGAAAAGCATCTTTAGTAAACATGGGATGGGTATCGGCATACGAGAGCTGCGTCAAATGCCAATGTTTACTTGCTTTGGCTATCGGATCGGTAACATGTGTACATGCAGCACCAAATAACATCAGTTTATTCGGTCCCGAATGCATCATATCAAAGAACGACTTAACACCAACAGCTGCATTGCACTAATATTGTTTTGTAAACAATTAAAGACAAATTCATTTTAATTTAAAAAAAATGTTTACATTATTATAATAAAAATTTAATTGCATACTTCAGTGTCGTTCCACCACATGTGTAGCCTGTAATTGGTTAATATTCTAGGATGTTCATTAACGTGGGACAGTGCTAATTTTACACTTGGCATTACACCACGTCCTGTATCTGAATTTTCAACACCATCGCCGTAGGGAAAAAAACCAGCTATGTAAACATCAGAACGCTTCGCTGTTCTTGCATATACTATGTTGTAAGCTGAAGCCAAAATCAGTACAGCAATTGACAATACCAAATCGCGCATGTTGCTTTTCGTTAACTGAAATTATTGGTAAGATGTTTATAACTAGAAATATCATTAAATTTTGTATGTAAGAGCAACTAGTAAAGAACAAAACTATGTAGATCCATATTGGAAATAAAATACACATGTATGTATGTACATGCATACATACATACATACATACATACATACATATGTACAGTAATAATTCGGTAGTTAAATTGAAAAATTTTGACAATTGATGGAAAAAATAAAGTAAACATTTTATTCATCAAACTTAACATGAAATTTTAAATTTAACTATTTTATGTTAAGAAAGAAAATCCTTAAGAAAATTTCTAAACGAATTCGAAATATGTATCGAAAATAAAATAATATTTTAATTACATACATATGTACATACATATATAAAAAACCAAAGTGGCCTTAAGCTCAAAAAATAACACTGGTCAATACACCAAATGTTTCCTGACTTTTGTCCATTGTTTTTAGTTAAATTGAGAATGCTGATTAAGATCCCATCGTTATATTTTTCTGACAGCTTTAGTTTTATAGATATAGTGTCATTTAAAATTTGCATAATTACCACCATTTTTTTTTTTTTGTAAATATTATTCGCTTAATATTTCACAAGTGATACTACAAACTTTGAAATATTACACTGTGCTAGTTGAAAAAAACAAACAAGCCAGGCACATGGCGTTTAAGATAATTCGTTTAATCTGAATCCAATGGTGCTAACCGTTTTTTTAGGTAAGCTCTTGTTTTCGAGATATCCCGTTATTTCGAAAATGGAGGAGGTTGCACAACATATCGAGCCTTTGGTGCAATATCGTAATTAACTCAAAATTTGAATTTTTTGAGCTGGGTATGCAGAAATGATCTTTGGGGAAATATCTATCTTAAGAAAAAAAGATTATGATTCCATCTCTAACTGTTCAGATTTTACAGCTAAAAATGTTTTTATTGCCTCTAGCTTTTTCCAACTATATTGATATTAATATAAAAAAAAATATTTAATATTATTAATAATTGTTCACCTTTTTTTAATTACAAAACATTCCTCTTTATTTAAAAACTTGTAAAAACATAACTTAAGTAAACAAAAATGCTATCAAAAATATGGCTGGAAACTTCAAATGCATTTTTCTCAGTTCACGATTTTTTGAATTACTACGGTATTGCACCAAAGGCTCGATATGTTCGCGTACTTTTTTTCTAAGATAGATTTTTTAGCCACATTTTAAAATTTTTGTTTTTATTTTTTAATGTGAATTTTAATGTGAAATAATTAGTTAAGCTCAAGGTCAGTTTTTTTATTTTTTTATTTATTTAAAAAATGTTTTTGTTTTTAAAAATTCATAAAAAATTGGAAAACGCAGCTTAAAAAAACCGAAGCTTCAAACAAAACAAGCCATAAATGTTAGCAACTTTTTATTTTATTCACACAAAAGTCGCAAAATTTTAATTAATTTAAGAATTTCATAAAACGCAATATTTGTATGGAAGCCCCCCTAAGAAGTGGTGATAAGAGGAAAGTATGTCTCGAGAAAATGTTAAGGACAAAAAAAATTAATTGAGATCGGTCATAGATTATATCCCACTAAGGGCGACTCCTGTAAGGAATGGAGATAGCGGGTAGATATGTTAGAAATAAATGATTGAGATGAAAAATAAAGTGGGGTTGTTATACATATGACCCATCTAGGGACATTGTAGGCGCTGCAGGGGCCAAATTTAAGAATTTTATTCAACGGCCATATTTGTATGCTTGAAATTCTTAAATTTGGTAAATTCAATAAACTAAACCGTTTTTGAGTTACACAAACATACCTCCTCCATTTTCGAAATAACGGTATATCTGGAAAACCAGAGCTAACCTAAAAAACGGCTAGCACCACTGGATTTAGCTTACCCGAATTAGGTTAAAACGCCAGATGACCAGCTTGTCTCAAAAAAAGTGTAAATTTCTTGCACAGTGTTACTAATCTACACAAAAATCTCTTACATTTGAACAGAATCACGTTGGTAAGTATATCGGGATATGTAACAAGGTTGTTCAATGTTATGTATTTTTCCTTAAAACTATGAAAAATGCAATTGTTTCTCCCCATTTTTCGACGTAAAAAAAATTTAAACCCATTAAAAGGGTCGTGAAATATTAAGAAAACATCTTCACATTTCATCTTATTTTCTACATGTATTAAATAGTACCAAAAATAACAAGCTTCAAGATGATTACGGGACTCCCGCCTGATTATTGGTGTCCCAAATTAAATATGTAGTTTGTCATTTCCCAAGTAACCATCGCCGTTCATAGTTGTTCAGCAGTTATTTCAAACCGTATTTAACATATCGCACTAGTTCAACAATAGTGTAATAACTCGAAATTTTTCTCTTTTCTTTTTTTGGAAAAAAAACGAAACGTTTTAAATGTATTCATATCTAACCGCTGTAAAAATATCATGCTATTTGGTTTACTTTTTGGTAATATCTTAAGAATTCTTTCGCACATATGCGTTTTATGTAAATTAAAAATTGGTTTGCTTCTACTGAATTTTTTAATTTTGAGTTAATACACAATTGTTGAACAAGTGCGATATGTTGCTTACCTTGATTGAAAATATTAATTTTAAAATATTTGAAATACGCAACTTTTCCGAAGTCTAAAGGTTCCCGATACAAGAATATATGGGCACATAACTGTCTAGATTATTTGCACAAAGTCTTTTTTTTTCTTCGTAGACATTTTGTTATTGATGATAACTTTGAAATTAAAACAAAATTAAACAATTAAGTTTAAATTTTTTTTTAATCAATTCATAAAATCTCTAATACAAAATGTAGTAGGCAAAAAACCTATCAGCGGTCAAAAATACAGAAGGATATGTTATTTTTATTGCAGAAAATTTAAATAAAAAAAATGTTAAGCACTTAATCATAAACACAAAAATATTAATATCCTTGCAATAACAGTGATTTGTCCTGATAAATTCAATAATGTGACCCTACTCAAAAGAAACAGATTTTTGTGTAGATTTATAATCGAGAAAGTATTTTAAGGTTTGAAAGACCGTTCGCGAAAAACTTACCGAATAGATCAGAAAATGGTGTAAATGTTCAAATAATAAATGTCAATATATTTTTAACTAAAGTTGTTAGGGAAAAACTAATGACACCGTCGTTAAAAAGCATAAGGTAACTTTTAAAAAGCTCCCTTTTACACTGCTCGTCATTTAAGAGGAAAAAAAACCTTGAAAATTAGAATGAAATTTATATTTCAAAATTTGTATTTTTTATTGGATAACACAATAAGGGTATTCATTTCAAAGTTTTTTTGGTTAGAAAAATGGAAAAAAGACAAATTACACTCTTATTGACGTGAACGGGTTTTTTATTTTTTTTTTGTAAAAAGTACAAACTGTCAAAAAAATCTGCCAAATAATTCGTGGAAGTAATAAACATTTTCAATATGCCAAATAAGTGTAAAAAGTGAATTAATTAATTTATTTAATTGTCACATCATTAACTAAAATTGATAATATTTACGAAAATAAGCGCATGTAAAAATACATTTTCATGATAACAATTCAATATAAACTTTGAAATAATTAATTGCAGAAATGTTTACTTCATTCATTTCATTTCTTTTTTTTATTTTTTTTTAATAACTTTTCTTATTGAACTCTTTCTTAATATGTGTTCTTTCTTTTTGAAAGTTAAATGAGAAAGAAGTTATGTTTAAAATGTTGTAACTATAAAAAATAATTTTTAAAATCAGAGTTGTACAATTCAATACTTTGTATTAAAAATTAGCAATTTTTTATGAATGGCAACATAATTTCGTTTGACGTTTATAGTGGAAAATTACATCTTTTATCCTGACTTTTTTACACTTGGTTATAGTTTGACAAAAATGTAACTTTTGATGGAATTTGTTTTCTTGTGGTTGTTGTAACAAAAATTACATTTTTCCACTTTTCTATTTTTCCAACATTTAAAAAAAACTGAAATGAATACCCTTAATGATACGCAAGACATATAACTTTTTTTTACTTGCCTTCCATAAGAAAACTATTTTTAAAAAAGTTTTTAATATTTTGATATTCCCGGGAACAGACTCTAATTGTGTTGCTACACTGTGTGTAAGTTTCAAAACTTAAGTTGCAAAGTAACTTTTTTTGAATGCTTTTTTCTACAATTAAACTTTTTTTGTCCCAAGGTGCACCAAAAAAAATTTTCGATGTGTTATTATGATGTTTTGGAACTCAGCCATATAAATAAATGGTTTTATTTAAATATTTTTAAAACTTAGACAAGTGAAGCACAGCCGCAAACAACATTGTAAAAGCCACTTTTTGCAAAATCTGTTTTTTTTGCAGAATACCGTTAACATTACTTTATTACACTTGTTAAACATCAAATTACCCAAAATTATGAACCTTAACGCCTTTAACGCGATACAAAGAGTCAGCCAGTGGAGGAACGTTGTAAGTTACTAACAAAAAGATACAAACGAAATTGTTTTGCAATGTGGGACATAAAACGCTTTTCCACTAAAAAAAATTAAACTGTAAATTTACATGTAATTTTAAATTCAAATTTCTTGATAATTCTGCCTGTTAAAAACGTTTTTTTGATCTCCTGAAAAATAACTATTTTGTAACTTAAACGTAATTCGCGACTGTGCTTCAATTATATGCTAAAGTAAAACATAAATGACACACGTAAATGTTATACTTCAATCCCGTTTACTCTCATACGTGATTATTATCACAATCACGAAAAACTGACATCCCTCATACGCATATAATCCAAAATAATTGTAAACTTAATACAAAGTTTGCATTTGTTTTGTTTAAATTTAGAAAAAACTTAATAAAAGTATAAAAATTGAAGATACATAAAACAAACCAAAAATTAAATTTGTTTCAATTTGTTATATTAAAAGTTCTATTGATTTTTCTTAAATAGTAGCTGTGAATTGTGTTTTACTCAAGGATTTAATATTAAAACTTAGTAAAACAATTTAAAATTTGGTATAATTTAGTTATTTTATTAAAAAAAAAAATAATTCTTTAAGGTGTACTCACATTAAAATTCTAATATTTGTTTTAAAACATTTTTTTTATATACAACAACTTTACTCTAGAAAATTAAAAAAATTTTGCGACTGACGAACATTTATGTATCCTTATAAAATGACAACTTTGACAAATAAAAAAGGATACTTCTTTGAATATACCTAAAAGCATGCGTGAAATTTTGACGTTTGCAACAGGTTTCGTTATAATACGTAGTACATAATACATCTTATGACGTATTTTATTATACATTGCATATTTAGTTGGAAATTTAAAATAAAATATCAAAGAAAACAAATTAGGGGTTGTTTTGGGGTTCACGACCCTAGATATTTGTAATGTATCTTTATTTTTAAAACGGTAAATGCGTTTGTCTGTTTGTTTGTTTGGTTGGTTGTGTGTTTGCTTGCTTGTTTGATTGTTCCGTATAAACAGCATGCAAAATCAATACACCATGTTGATAAATAAGGTCAATCCGAAGCGGTATCAATAGTACGGTAAGTGCGGATTTTCTTGAATCAAGTACAAAAGGATTGATTTAAGTACTGAATATTCAAGTGCGAAATACTTAACTTATCTATATTTAATCCCGAATTCTTACTTGAAACAATCCAAAAATAAGAAAAAAAGATTGATTTAAGTAAAAACACGATTAGAATCAATCTCAAAATGCGATTGATTCAAGTATTATGAAGCTGATTTAATCCAGAATTCGTACTTGAATTGATTTACGTACCCGTTTTACATCTTACAAGATTTCATTTATAAAATAGCATCATGCCCGACATGTTTTCTTCTTTAAAAATTTGATGTTCAAATTCAACGAAAAATATAAACTAAATAGGAAATTTTGCTGTTGATTTTACTTTTTAACCATGAAAATCAGGTATTTACTTCTTGTTCTGTTGTTTTTATTGTTTCTATACAAAACAAGCATATAGTTTTTTACCTAATTATGTGGTGTTGTTGTAGTGTAGGTTTCGTGGTATAATCGTACCAAATTTGGTACAATTGAAACTTTATTGGTACACTGGTACAATTTATCTTTTTCTTGGTACAATTGAAGAATAAAAAATACCCACGAATCATCATTTCTTTGAGAAAGGCTGGCGCGAAGTAAACTTCATTAAAATTATTCTAGTAAGAAAAGAATACGGGAAGTAAAGAGCGAAATCCCAAGAAAAGAGAGAGTAGTGGAAGATTAAAACAAATCAGATAACACAAGCAAAAACAACCCTATTAAACAGAAAACTTCTACATATTCCGAGCACCGGCCATCAAGGTCCTAAGAGCCGCCTGGCTGTCGACATATATAGTGAACTCCGAACCCCTATCAATGTTTCTCCCTACGAATTCCACGGCCCTAAAAATCCCAAGAACCTCCACCTGAAATATATTGCAGTCGTCAGGAAGTATATATAACTTTGATGTCCAGATACTCAATGTTGACCCCCACACCCGTGCCCTTCATTTTCGAGCCATCCGTAAAAATAGTAAATCTCCTAGATGGGTCAACTGTATGACCAACCCCACTTTATTATTTATCGCCGAATTTCGTTTTTTTTTAGTTATTTCAATAAACTAACCCGTTTTTGAGTTACGCAAATATATGCTGTGCAACCTCTTACATTTTCGAAATAACGGTAATTCTTGAAAATAAGAGCCAATCTAAAAAAAAACGGTAAGTTCCACTGGATTCAGCGTGCCCCAATTAGGGCAAAATGCAAGGTGCGCGGCTGGTCTGTTTTTTGCAACTAGCACAGTGTACTTATTGCTCAAAATTACAATATTAAAATTCTATTTTAAGATTATTTTTTCAAAGGTTGCGAAAGAAAAAAAAATCATATCTTAAAAAAGAAAAAAAAACACCTCCTTCAAAGTTTCAAGATTTTTTAAGAACAGTTTGGGGTATTATATAAAAAAAATCAGCCAAATAAAAAAATAGGTTTTTGACTTAGTCCGTTTTTAAAATTTAATATTTTGCAGATATTACATTTTTCAAAAAAAATATATCTTTTCAGTATATGGTTTGTAGTCCCAAGTATACTCTTTAAAATGATATTTAAATCATCTTCGTACGTCAAGTAGTTTTCGAGATATTGAAGAAATAAGCTCAACACATTCGGCTTAATCTGCGAAATTATGACATTTTGAATATGACATAACTTTTGAAAAAAAAATTTTAAAATTTTTTTTCGTCCATATATGTTCCTTATAAGATAAAAGGAACCTTCTCACCAAATTTCATTGCAATCGGAAGAGGTCGTGTCCCACTCTTGGTCGTTTTGACATGGAATTACCCATATATAAGTTTATTTTTCCTAGGATAAGGAAAACAACTATTACCTCCTGGGCAACTACCCTAAGACGACTTACAGGCCTGTGCTCAACCCCTATTTTGCGCGCACCTAGGCAAATACGCCACCAGGGACTGACTCGCAAGGTAACAAAAATAAAATGTGTTTCCCCTAATAAAAAAAAAACAATAAACATATATGTATATATACATATATATTTTTTTATAATTCGTCCGTTTAGTTGTCGTTCGCTTAAGTCCGGGTCAACACAAATGGCAGGATACCTGAACCCTGGGATGGATGGTGTGGAGCTGAAGGATTCCTGTTCCAGCAGCGAAGAGGTGGTGGCTGTTGTTATTTAGTTCTATTATTATTTTCACTTGTAAAACTTCACTTCAATTTTGTTTTATTTTAATTTAAACAATTATTTATGTAAGTTCATAAAATTTAATTTTCATTAAATTATTTTTATGAAGAAAGGAATTTTACAACATGAAAATTAATTAAAATTGTTATTGATAATCATTCATTCCTGACTGACCTGAGATTCGAACCCAGGCGGCTGGTTACCATTGGAAACCATTAAAAATAGTAGAAATTTACAAATTTTGCTTGTAATCAATACATATGTATGTATGTAAGATATCTTTTTTTTACTAATTTTATTTCAATGGTGGTAGCAAAGCGCACCGGGTTATGCTAGTTGTTTATAATAATAGTTATAAAAAATACACACACAAATGAAATGCTAACGGCACTTTACAACTGTTTTGAATTGCTGTAAACGAAATGGTTACCAATGACTACAAAATTAGTTAAAACAATTCTTTTAATGTACAACAAATATATGTACATATACATACATACATGTGTAGGTGTACAACTTTGTTTTCGCGTTGAAGTTTATTTCACAATTTTAAGTAAAGGTAAAATGGAAGAATATGCTCCAAGCCGTTATAAAATGTTGGAAAAAATTGGTGAAGGTGTACATGGTTGTGTATATAAAGCTTTAGACTTACAGCGCAATCGTCCAGTGGCTATTAAAAAAGTAGCGTTAAAAAATAAATTTGGAAATATTTCACTAAATACTTTACGCGAAATAAAAAGTATACAATTATCAAACTGTGAATATGTGGGTAACATTTTGTGATGTTTTTTTTATTTAAATGCTCAAATATAGTCACTTTTCTTTGTATAGATCATTAATATTTTAGATTTATTTCCCGATTTAACTGGTCTATCAATAGTACTGGAATATATGCCAGAAACATTATATGGAAAATTAAAAAATGAACTAAATCCGTTAAGTAGGCAACAAGTTCGTAAATTTTCTTTAATGATGGTTAAGGGTATTCAATATCTACATAGCATAAACATTATTCATAGGGTATGTATTATTTTATTTTTTATCTCAAATATGTTTTCGATCACCTACTTTATTTTCCAGTTCAACTTAA
This sequence comes from Pollenia labialis, assembly GCA_949318255.1. Taxonomy (NCBI): domain Eukaryota; kingdom Metazoa; phylum Arthropoda; class Insecta; order Diptera; family Polleniidae; genus Pollenia; species Pollenia labialis. Next base: position 144,442,741 of record OX439139.1, on the reverse strand, counting down.
AACTTTTTAATCTAAGCCTCAATTTGAGCATGTAAATTTAAAAATGTACATAGTACATACATATGTATGTATGTTATGGATATATTTAAATTTACTTTAAATTTTTATTTTTCTAAGACTATTTTTACATATGTACATAATATAATATTTTATTTTAGGATATTAAACCAGCAAACTTATTGATAAGTGAAAATGAAGTCCTTAAAATATCAGATTTTGGTTTGGCTCGTCTTTATTTTCCTGATGAAGAATCTAGATTATATTCACCACAAGTTTCTACACGATGGTATCGATCGCCCGAAATATTGTGGGGAAGTCAAAAATATGGACCTCCTGTTGATATGTGGGCTGCTGGGTGTGTTATTGCTGAAATGCTTAGAGGTGTGCCATTGTTTGCAGTAAGTTTTTGTTAATTAAAGGTGCATGTAGACGACATGTTTTTTATATCTGACTTGTCAACTTTTCAAGTCAAATCTAATTGTGTATGTCTGTCAAAATTGCTGTTTTGCATAAGGTTTATAATATTCGGTCTGACATTGAATATGTTTTTTTTCGCATAGTTATTGCAGAAACCAAAGTATTTCTCGGTTTCAAAATAGCGTGCAGCCGCCATACAAATTTTTGTTTACGCCGAAAAAGAGTTTAGTCATCTTAACATTTTTTTCTTTAAATTGGAAGATACCAATTTAGGATATTATAATGAAACGTTTTTTCTTAATATATGTATGTATGTACAGTGGAATCTCCCATGAGCGTACACCGAAGGGACCGTTGAAATGTGTCCGCACAAGGGGTCTGTCCGGCCAAGAGAAAACTACAAATTTAAATCAATAAAACTTTGCATTATATTGTTTGTTTTTATTAAAAAATAAACAATTCAATTGGGTTTAATAACAAAAAATCATTAAATGTAGTTCTATATGTAATAAAAGTTTAAAATGTTTTATGAGTACTATACATATCTAACATACCCACATTTAACTATGTTATGTGATGTAGTAAATATGATAAACCGTGCCCTGTTGTTAAAGCGAACAAATTAAAAGAGTCTTGGCAGGCTTATTTGTTAATTATGACATGAAAAATTCGGAAAAAAATAAGCTAAGTGTCCGTCCAAGAGAATTTTTTTATCTAGCGGATGTCCGCGTCCGCTCATGAGAAGCGTCCGTTCAAGGGAAAGCGACTGCAATGCTTTTCTTATGGAGCGCTGCCGGGACCTAGCAACAATGTCCGTTTAATGGGGGTGTCCGCTTATGGGAAGTGTCCGTTAAGGGAGATTGCACCGTACATAATTTCTATCAATGGTGAAATTATCATACATGTATCGGTATTGTAAAATATTAACTTCAGCCGGCTAATAAATAATTCCGTCAATAGTGGACGCCGCTGCCGGTTTCTTCCCGGCATAGATTTCTGATGGCAGATGGTTTGCCAGAAGAAAAAAGAGGACGCTCTAATTGAAATTTTGTCAGATGACTTTGCGTCTGACTGTTACGGAAGCAAAGTTAAAAAGGTAACACACGACATGTATGTATTTTGCAGTGGGAAATTTGACATGTCAGATGACAAATACATGTCGTGTACGGTCGCCTTAAATAAATTTAACTACATACATATATACATTATTGTAATTCTTTTATTTATTTTACATAGGGCACTACCGATATTGAACAATTGGCGTTAGTAATACGTACATTAGGTACACCACGATTAACGGAATGGCCAGAGTTAACATCGTTACCAGATTATAATAAAATCAGGTAAGCAACAAAAATGGAAAGGTCCATTGTTAAAAATAATTACTGTTGATTTCAACAAATCGCGACCTTAGGACAACAAGGTTATATTTACACCTTAACTACCTTGTTGTCCTAAGGTCGCAAAATATATATGTACACACTTTGAAATAAATTAAATTTTAAATTGAATTCAACCTATAGTCAAAATAAAATAATATATACATATGTACATACATATACATACATATACATACATATGTATATTATTTGGTCAAAAATTTGCTTCAAAATTAAGCTCAAATCTCATCTTTATAACAATATTTGTCTGAAACTTTAAACAAACAAACAAAATTTGGTAATAAATGCCATTTATATACATAGATTGACATTTTTCTAGAAATATTATGCAGTTCAGTTTATTGACTTACTGCCAGGCCCACGATGTCGACAATAACATTTCTTTCTTTCAACAACAACGAAAGAAATGTTCTTGTCGACATTGTGGGCCTGGGCCTTAATTTAAAAGAAAATGAGTTTCAAAACGCTATTTTTATTTTATTTTGTATGTAATATAACAATCCACCATGGCTATTAAAAATATACGTACATATGTGTACATATTCAAAAACAGTAAGCTGGAATACATTTTTTATTTTGTGTACATATAGGGCCGTGGCAAATATTCAGAGGCCTAATTCTAGCACTCGTGCTCTAGTACTTTCTCGATTCGAAAGCAATTTAATATCTAATTATTTCAGTCAATACTGAACGAATCGGAATTATTTTTCAGTGTAATAGAGCATTCATTTGAGTTCCACAATACTAAAAAATAATTTCGATTCGTTCAGTATCGACTGAAATAAAATTGCTTTCGAATCGAAACGGTACTCGATCACGAGTGCCAGAATTAGGCCCCAGCAGGTTCGCATTCGTATTTGCAAACTATTTGCTTTTTGCATTCGCTTAAATATATGCGAATAATTGAAGCGAATATCTAAGATAACAATTTTTAAGAAAATAAATTGTAACAAACGACAAAAATACGAAGATAAATACAAGCAAGCATTAAAAACCTTATTTAAGCAGACTTTATTTACTTTTCTTTACTTACTACTCTTAAGAGCGATAAAACATTAAAATTTATTATTATAAAATGTAACTTGGACTTCAAGTATTGGAGGCCTTATGCAGCATTTGTCATTCATTTTCGTTTGATGATAGACCAAGCCTTACTGAGGTTGAAGCTGTGAGACAGAATATGAATGACACAGTCAATCATGACCTTACGACAATTTCCGAGTGGGGTCTTGCGAATAGGGTCGATATTAATGCTCGTAAGACCCAATGTTGCATGTTGACCCACAGACGTCTTGTGGAGTCAGCGTCATCTGTATACATGGGAGGTTTAGCTCTTGAGGAATCAGACACTCTTGATGTTCTGGGCATGAAAATTCAAAGTGATATTCATTGGAACCAACATGTTTGGTTTCTTAAAACGGTGCAAGAACTACTTTACTCCATCTGATCTCGTCACTATTTATACCGCCTATATCTGACCGAAAATGGAATACAACTCCTATATCTGGGCATTTGCTTCAAGGTCTACCTTTAAGCTTCTGGATTAGGTGCAAAGGAATGAGTTAAAGCTCATCAATAACGGTAGGGTATCCAGTTCTATTGACTCTTTGGAGCATCGTCGGAATGTGGGTTGTGAAATGGGCGAACTTACCCCTGTACTACACTTTTGAAAATAAAAATAAAGCGGGTAGGGGAGGGGGGGAACCTCCCATAGGATGCATATATTAAATATCGCTTAACTGAAGAACTGTTAAAGGGGGAGTCTTCAAATGTGGTTAAAGCTACTACTATGGCAAACTATAAATTTCAGTATAAAAATGGGCGGGGTAAACAGGGGAGGAGCAGTACCCCTCATAGATAGAAATATAAATAAGAGCCACTGCACGCATTTTGTTGAACTTTTGGTAGTAGGATCTTCTGAGCCCCGAAATTGAAATAAAGTAGCAGCGGGGGAAGTGGTTTTCCCCATAGGACGCCAATGTTTACCATCGCATATCTTAAGAACTGTAATAGTGAGAATGTTCAATTTTTCTAGAAGTCACTCTTATGGTATACTTCACTTTTGAAAATAAAAATAAAGCGGGTAGGCGCAGGGGGGGAAATACCTCCCATAGGATGCATACATTAAATATCGCTCAACTGAAGAACTATTAAAGGGAGAGTCTTCAAACGTGGTTAAAGCCACTATTATAGTAAACTATAAATTTCAATATAAAAATGTGCGGGGTAGACAGGGGAGCAGCAGTACCCCTCATAGAAGACATATAAATAAGAGCAACTGCACGCATTTTGTTGAACTTTTGGTAGTAGGATCCTCTGAGCCCCAAAATTGGAATAAAATAGCAGCGGAGGAAGTGATGCCCATCATAGGACGCCAATGTTTAATATCGCATATCTTAAGAACTGTGATAGTGAGAATGTTCAAACTTTCTAGAAGTCACTCTTATGGTATACTTCACTTTGAAAATAAAAATAAAGCGGGTAGGTGCAGGGGGGAACTACCTTCCAAAGGATGCATATATTAAATATCTCTCAACCGATAAAGTGGTTAAAGCAGTGTAGCGAAGCGCACCGGGTTAAGCTAGTTTAATATTAAATATAAAAGAATAAAGACTGAAAATAAAAATAATATGTATTTAAAATCCATTTTAAAAGAAACTGAAAACGATATTTTCGGTCTCAAATCGTTTCGTTTTTAATATCGATTTCCATTACATACCTGTATGTTCCTAGGTTTTAACAAATTTAACCTATAATTTTGTGTTTTTAAGTTCAATAGTATAGAAAATTAAAAAAGTACCACTCGTAGAACACAAAAGCAAATGAAAGAAAGTAAATTTCTGGTATTATTCCAAAATATGTACAGGGTGTACGCGTTTACTTTCTTAGAACATTGCATCTTAAATTTTATGTTTCTAGGTGCAATACTTACGAAATTTCAAAAAGTACCAGTTAAAGAAAAATAGTACTAAAAAGTTTCCTCATAGATTCGTGTCCACTCAGGGCATTGCATGTTGAATTTTATATTTTAAAGTCCAATGTTAACGATAATTAAAAAATACCAGTTGTAAAACTAAAAAGCTGAAGAAAGATATTAAATTTCCCGTATTTCCCATTTTGGTACTATTTTTCCCCCCACATAAAAATATCAAAAATTGCAGTATTTTAGTGGGTGCCAATAATTTAGTACGAATATATCAATGAATGAAACAAAATGTTTTGTAAAATGTACCAAAAATAGTTACGATTTTCACCCCTTAAACGTTCGAATTTCGAAAAAGTACCAAACTTGCATTCGTTTTTGATAACTTTCGAATGGTATACTTCTAGGTTTATTGGTTCAAAAGATAGATGGGCTGACAAAAACGTACCAAATTACAGGTTTTACCCGTTTTCACCCTAAAAGAGCCAAATTTCAAAAAAGGTACCAGACACCTGTCCACTTTATTTTCAAAAGAACATCGATTAATATTACAGTTTTTTTTGTATCTCCTTTAGTTTTGGAGATGTTTCAAAAATCCTGACTCACTGACTGATTCATCATCGCACAGCCTAAAAGCCTTGAGCTAAAAACTTGAAATTTGGGCCAGAGATTGGTCACTCCCTAAATCGATGCACTAAGACGGGATATTTGGAAATTCGAATGTTTAGTGGGTAAAAAAGAGTAAAAACGGGAAAATTCGATAATCTTATATCTCCAAAACTAAAAGAGATACAAAAAAAATTAATACTTATCGTTGTTTTTTAGAAAAATAAGCGGACAAGTGTCTGGTACTTTTTTGAAATTCGGCCCTATTAGGTAGTAAACGGGTGAAACCTGAATTTTTGGTAAATTTTTGACAACCCATCTATCTTTTGAACCAATAAACATAGAAACAAGGTTAATACCACTATTGTGGAACTGTTTGGTTCTTTTTTTGTTCTTTAACTGGTACTTTTTGAATTTCCGTTAGTATTGGACCTAAAAACATAAAATTCAAGATGCAATGTCCTGGGTGGATGAGAATCTATAAGAGTGAACTTTTTTGTACTGTTTTTATTCTAGGTCCAAGAAAGATAAAATTAAACATGAAAGGTCCTGAGTGAAAAAAAAACTTTGGCATACAGATATGTCAACGAAGAAAAAAGAGACGCTAACGAAGTAGCGGGTTAAATGCTAGTTACACATACATTTATTCTGATAAACTCTTTTATTTTGAAAAAAGCTAAAAGCTAAATTAATTATTTCAAGCTAAACGTGAAAAAATTAAGCTAAATTTAGCTCGAAAAAGCTATTATGGTCACACTGACGACAACAATTTTGTGAACAGGAACAATTCGTACGAATTCTTTTCACGATAAGGGGAGATGTATAACTGTTACAATTATCTTAACAACAATTGACCAAAAAGTAAATATAATTTAAGTTATAGAAACTGGGAATTATTTCCTTCTGAAGGTTACTTTATATTATATTCAACATTTTTTATTATTCGAATTTATTCTATGAGCTAAATTTCAGTTATGTATTTTATAAAGCTTTTTTCAAGGCCCATCTATCAGGTCTGCTTACTTGTACAAAAACAAAATACGATTCTTTTTAGTTGTTAAAAATTTACTACCACATATACAAAGCAAAAGGAAAAACGTGTATGTGTGGCATACCATAAACGTATACATGCACATGTAAACAACTTCCCTGCAAACAATTTCCATCGCCGAATCATCGCCCGCGAATCGCCGGCAAGTTGTCTAACATCGCCGCGATGCATCGCGTGGAAGCTCAATGCGAATCGCGAAAACGTTCGCATGTGTCAACCGCGCGAATCGCGTATCGCGATTCGCTTGAACATCGCGTACCGCGATTCGCGTAAACATCGCGTACCGCGATTAGCGTGAACATCGTGTACCGCGATTCACGTGGTTGACACATGCGAACGTTTTGCCGATTCGCCAGAGGATCGCACTTAGCTTCCACGCGATGCATCGCTGCGATGTTAGACAATTTGCCGGCGATTCGCGGGCGATGATTCGGCGATGAAAATTGCTTTCAGAGATATATTAAATAACACACCCTTCACAAATCACTTGCTCAACTGAAATGACAATTTTGCTAATTGCCCTTGAAACCAAATATTTATTTTCCCGTTACCTTAAAAAAACAACGAGAAAAAAAATTCTTTCGAAAGTTATAAAAAAACACTGATGATTGCCGCTACTTGTGTGCGCTCGCATATTCATCGCCATAGGCGATGGTTAGCGATTCGTATTCCCTGAGAAGGATCGCGGAATCATCGCCAAACAAGCAATCGCCAAAAAATTTCAAAAATGTTTGAAGGGTTTTGACAACTAAAAAGAACATAAACAAAGATCATCAGGCTTCTTGCACAGACCTTTTCAATGGGCCTTGGCTTTTTTGTAATAGTCATATTCCTTCAATTTTTCAGAAATGAAATTTAGCTCATAGAATAAATTCGAATAATAAAAAATGTTGAATATAATTTAAGTTGTTAAATTCCAAAAATCTTAAATGAGAAAGTATTTAGTTAAAATTTGGTTGACAATCGAAAAATACAAAAAAAAACTAAATTAACCCATTTTATTAATAGTTTCGAAAGGGATTTTTAAAAAAAAAGAAACAAGTACATATATAATGCAACGCAACATTTTATACATATGTATTTATAGGATAGTTTAAAAAAAAATAAATTTAAGTTATATAAATAATTGATATGGTCCCCGGTAAATTAGTAAAGTACTAATTTTATAAAACATAACATTCGCCTCATTAATATTTTATATTTATTTACGAAATATTTTATCAAAGCTTTGTTCAAATTAATTAATTTTATTTTTTAAGATTTCCTAACGCTGTTGGTATATATTGGGATAACCTTTTTCCCAGCTGTACGCATGCAGTTGAAATTAATTTGGTAGCCAATCTTGTTGTTTATAATCCTAAAAATCGTCTAAAAGCTTCACAGGTGCGTAAAAATTGATTTCAAACCACTTACTCAGAACAACTTGTGCAGATCGCATTTACCAATTCACAAAAAATATTTTTAAATATTTATTAAAGAAGTAAATATATTTTTAAGATTAGTTAATTAAAGTTGATTAACAATTTGCTAATGGTGTTTTCAAAAATATATAAACTTAAGATAGTTTTAAAGTTGATTTGAACTACACTCAAATCGGAAGAGCATTTATTTTTACGCGTACTTGAGCCTGCGATTTTAGAACATTTTTTTCTGGGTAATTAATATTTATGTAATAAAGATTGAAATGTTATTGCAATTTATTTTTCAGGCTATAAAACATGACTATTTTCATTAAATATAGCATATGGTAAAAGTAATATTATAAAAATAAAATTAAAAAAATAAATATTTACAAAACGTTTATTTGTTTTTTTTATGGATTAATTTTTGTTACTCGCGAAAAAGATTAATTAAATTATTTTTACAAACAACAATTTTATTTGTTTCCTTTCTTAAAATTTTTGTATTATATTTTACTACATATTTGGGGTATTCACAAGGTGTGCTATCAAGTTATATTGTCTTAATGTTCTAACATTTTACAATGGTTTAAAAATAATATTGTTGCTTTGTAAACAAAAAGTGTCTTTAATAAATAGAACTTTGTTTGCTATGTTTATTGTGCTGTCGTAATTAATCCGAAGAGACCTGCGCTGAACGGCTGAGCCGTATTAGTTTTTGAAAGCCGTCACCGTTGATGGTGAAATTTTATCCGGCTAACATCCGTATTTAACCTGCGGCTAGCAATTTTTGCAACAAATCACTTGCGGCGTCAAATTAGATCAGCTTAGGACTCTGCTGTTTGGTTTTAATTTAAAAATTTTAAATCAGCTGATTCAAAATTTAAATTTTAAATTCAAAATAGCACACTGAGTTATGAGGGGCTGTTAACAACAGTCGTATTTTTCATGTTATTATTTTAAGACTTTATGACTTTATGACACCTTGGGAATCCCCCAAATTGATAATTTATATTTGTTTGTAAATTCAGATTGATTTGTTGGGTAAACTAAAAATCATATTGGTCTCCAGGGCTTGATTCTAAGTTAATAAATAAATTAAATAAAAACAGTAAAAAAGTATAGTCGATCAAGAGGGCCATTTAATACCCCGCATCACAGTATTTACAGACAAAATTTAAGAGCTATTTGTGCTCAATCTTATCTAGAAATCTACTTCAATGTATAGAGATTTTTTTCGTCTTTAAGTGTTTTTTGGGATGGGTCTTATATGGGACATATGGTCAATTCTGGACTTACCAGAACATAATACCATGACATAGTAGCTATTATAAAAGTTATCGTTACTAAATTATATATCAATGTCAACATTTATAAGAAAGTTATGGTATTTAAATGAATTTTGGGGAGTGGTATTTATATAGTAGTTACAGTGAAACATGGATCGATTAAGGTTACAATAAAATATTTCTAAGACGAATTAAATGTAAATAGTGACATTATAAGATAGTCTATTGGCAAAATACACTTATTTCGGAAAGAAGTTTGTATGGGGGCGAATGGGTAGTCATCTTGTCGCGATGCGATGGCTAAGTTCTAGGACGTTCAGAGTCATGCTGTCATGCCAGAAGGCTCTAAATCGAGTAGGAACAAATAACTACCCCACCCCTGTCCATTAGCGTCTGTTTCTCATAGTTGGACCGGCTGCGTCCGCTGGCCCTTAATAGTTACTGTTAGGCCTTCCATATTTTCTTTACTTTCTGTTTTATTTTATTCGCATTCTTACACTTTGTAATTAATTTTTTACTCAAAATTAATTTATATTTTTTCACAAGAAATTAAGGTTGTCTTAAAGTAAATTCACTTCACGTCATATGTAACGCATATTTTAAACGTAAATTGGGAAGCCTATCAAAATTAATCGTCAAGCGCTATTGTTGTATTATTGACAATGTGATTGTATGTGTGACACCGATAACGCTTGGACTAATTTATTACTAATTGTTAGGCGTCGAAAAATGAGAAAGGTGATAAAATTATACGTCACGTTATTCGTTGTAGACACAACAACAAACCTTCAAAATATGGGGAAAATAAAACGATTTACTACCTGTACGTTGTAGGAACATAAAAAACTCTTCAAATGTAAATATAAAAATAATTTACTTGTCTGTTTAGGAGGAAAAACGTAAATTTTTGGTTGGTTTTAGAGTTGACAAACTATTTTCATGTTTAAAAACTAAATAATAAGATGGAAAATTCCCGTATTCTTTTATTTAAAATTATTTAGTTATAAATACGTCAACAAATTATACAAAAGCGGAGTTCAGTGTTAGGCTTGCAAAAGTGCAAATGCAAAAATATCGTAGCGCTTTTGTTAAATCCAACAACAAAACACACAGTTTCCGTTAGATTTCATTAATGGTAGAAATACAACTGGGACGAACGACGAATTATTCGCAACGAATATTCGTCACCAGAAATAGAACACATTGGTGTATATGAAAGTACACACGATCATTGCGTAGACCGAAATTCGTCGTGCGTAACGATAGCGATAGGTTTATTTCTATTTCTTTTAAGCAGACAAACGACGAATAAATTGGGAAAGAAAAAGCGTAGCATGATAGCAAAGGTATCATTTATTAAAAATCGTGAAATCTGAAAAGAATCACAGGGACAAATCGCTCCTATTGCGAACTTGGCTGAAATCGCGAAAATTGCAAACTTTTAAACAAACGCTAAAATTAATTTAAAATCGCTAAATGAGTGAGAAAAAACAAAATGTCGGAAAATAACATAAAAAAAATTTGCAAAAATAGCAAAAATTCGGTAGAAATTACTAAATTAGCGTAAAGTGTACTATTAATTATATATCGTGAAAGCTGTAAAGAATCACAGGGACAAATCGCTTCTAATGCAACCTTGCTAAAGTTCGAGAAAAATTGCAAACTTTAAAACAAACACTAAAATTTATTTGAAATCCCTAAATAATTGCAAAAAAAAACAAATATCGGAAAATAACAAAAAAAAAATGGCGAAAATTCGCGAAAAAAAATTATATTTCAAACAAGATTAAAAGCCCCTAAAACCAGGGCTTAAAAAGCTGCAGTCAAAATCAAAAAATTGCTTTTTCTTCCACTTTCTGATTTTTCATTGGATGAAAATAAACCGTTGCCTTTACTTCTGATTCATTAAATGAAAACAGTCGTAGTAAAGGCAAAAGCAAAAAGCGAAAAGTTGAAAACAACAAAGAACATCGGCACTCGACATGTTCGGAAGTATTTCGTTTGACAGACTGAAACTTTTAATAAATACCGAAGTTAACGAAGATGGGACGTTGTGTTTTTTCCGCAATTTTTTTTTAATACGTGTACATAATACGTTTTATTTAATTTCAAAAAATTAAAAAGATTGTTAAGCATTGTTAAGCATATGTACACATGTATTATTTAAAAAAAAAATCGGAAAAAACACAACGTCCCATCTTCGGTAACTACGGGATTTTTTAAAAGTTTCAGTCCGTCAAACCGAACACTGTCAAACATGTCGACTGCCGATGTTCTTTGTTGTGTACAACTTTTCGTTTTTTGCTTTTACTGCGACTGTTCTCATTTAATAAATCAGAAGTAAGTGCCGGTTCACACACGTCATGTTTGACTCGTCAAGTCTTGAGTTTTTAGGAAAGAGGGGAAAAGAAATGGCATTCTCTTTTCCCTTCTCTCCTAAAAGCGCAAGACTTGACGAGTCAAACTTGACGTGTGTGAACCGGCACTAAAGGCAAAAGTTTATTTTTGTCCAATGACAAATGAAGATGTCGAAGTTGCAGCACAATCCTATGACTTTTACTATCTCAACTGCAGCTTTTTAAACGCTGCCTAAAACTATTTTGTAAGTACTTAACTTTCTTTTTGCAAAAGAAAACTACAAACATTAATTTTGACAGCTGATCAAGAGGCTCGAGCACACACAGTACAATCGAATTGAAAAACTTAGTAGTCAACTTGAACAAATCAAAATCGATTTTGACACAGCCATACACGCTTTGATTTGGAAATCAACCTACTCAGTTGACAATTGAATTGACTCGTGTATGGGCTGCTTTATACATCGACGACTTTTTAAATATCGATATTTATTGCACATTCCTACTTGGAACTCTGATACATTTAATACAATGTTTACTAACTAATTCGCCTTGATGTATTTAAACTGTGTTTTTTGTGAAACAAAATTTCAATAATATGGAAAAGGTCAAGAAACAGTTGCTACAAGCTTCAATAAATTATGGTTCGATTCCAATGGATACTTTAAAAAACATTATTGAAGCTCTTTGCGACGAGCGTAAGTTCTAATACAATAATAATTTTAAGATTTTGAAATTTTGTAAAAGGTGGGAACGCGCCATGATTGCAAACATAGTACTACACTGTCAGAATTACACATAGTGAGTACCTATATGTCAAAATAATTTCTCCAGCAGTTCATATGCAGCTGAGTGTTTATTCTAATAATGTTCTTTAAGCTGACAAGGAATGTAGAAATTAAATGTTTTATATCGAATGATATAATTGCCCCCTGTATTAATTTTTAGAAAGCATTAGTTTTGGCAGTCTATAGATTCTTTGGCCTTAATCTAGTTTACCAACGCAGCTCCAACCAAAAAAATTAGCATAGGGTGATAGAATATTGAAAAATAAAATATGTATGTACAACCCAACCAAATTCCCCAGATGTTCTCTCCCTCTTCACATTTTACAATTGAATTTAAATAGAAAAAGTAGTTAAAGGGAGAATACTCCCGGGATTTTTTTATAATTGGGTTGATACCTAAATCAAGTCTCGGAAACGATTAGTTTTCGAGTTATGGACCTCTGAAGTTTTCATAGGTGCCCAATTTTAGGCTTGTAATTAAAGTGGGTTTATTTAAAGCTAGACGTACCTTCAAAGTTTTAGAAATGCTTTCTTGCCGCTTTCAAAAAATGTTATATTAAGAGGAAGGGACTAAAGATGCCTTTGCCTAAAGGCAAGCCGTGAATGACAGATATGATAAATACATGTTATGATCGGACTAGAAATGGCGACACTGTGTACAATAAACAAGGGCGGATTCCACAGACGTGGCAAAATTTAAAAAAAATATTTCTAGGATTGTTTTTCTACTAATCTTTAATGCTAGGGATAGACAGGCTCAACTTAATTTTTAGAACCACTAATTAAAATTATAAAACCAGGCCCGTTGCGAAAACTAAAAAAATTTCATTGAAACATTGTGTTTTTTATTTAAATAAGAAATGTTTTTATATTTATACCTACCAACCTATTTTAAAATAAAAACTTATGTTTTATAATTTGCAGATAATGTAAATCCACCTGAAGATATAAAAACTTTAAAATGTTTAATTGTTGAAATCGATTCAGAAATAAAACAATACGATCACACATTGCAGTTCATTAAACATCCACTAAATGGTGTGGAATATTTAGTATTTGCGTTATTGTTAACTAATCAGGCGTGCAAATTTCAACCAAATTATACCGACACTGAACGAAAATTCTTTTACAAACTGCTAGAAACTTTAGCTAGTAGTGAAGGTTATGGTATTGAGTGGAATAAAATATATGCTGTAGCAAATCAATTGCCTACCAACGCTCAACACCCACTATCGAAAGAACGTATACAAGAATTAGAAGATATCTGGGTATCACAAGGATATTTTCTTGAATTGGACGAAAAAATTTACTTTGGCCCTCGAATTATGCTCGAATATGGAAAATATTTAAAAAATAATTTTTCAGATGTTATTAATGATTGTGTTCTGTGCAATAATATTGTTTTTTGGGTAAGATTAAAATATGTACATTTAGATTGACTGCATTTTCACACAGCAAGATTTTTTGCAAGTTTTAAACATGTAAAACATAAAAATATTTTTTTCTTTCTATTTTTATTTTTTACATGCAAAAAGGGTTACTCAATTTTTTTTAAATAAAGTAATGCATATAAATAACTTACAAGGTTTATAAAAAAGTTAAAAATCTATTCCATTAAAACTTGCTGTGTATAACGTCATATATTTATACTTTTGCTTACTGATATGTGATTTTTTAGGACATTAAATGTAACGAGTGTGAGGTAAAATTACATCGTGAGTGTATAAGGAAATATTTGATCAAAAAATCCACCTGTCCTAATTGCAAAAAAACATGGAATACTCGCTTAAGTGTATAATAATATAGCGATGTTCATTTAAAAAAATTATATTTGTCATAAAATTTTTATATTACAGAAAACTTATTAAAAACCAAAATTTAAAATTCTTGCGTTTTACGTTTCCTATTTCCAGCACACCTCTGATATACTTTGAAGGTTTTAGCCAAATCGGGAAACATTAAGCGTAAAATTATGAAGGTCAAAGGTTAAACCTTCAGAGTATGTATATTTAAATGATCTGGACTGTAATATTTTTAATGTTTTATTTAAAATTCATAACAGTAAGAAAATTGGGCTCATTCGTCGAAAAATTGCCAAAAAATTCATTTTTACCGAAAATCGAAAAATTTTAATCGCGCGAACGAAAAAACTACGGGATGTATCGGCATCATTTCTTCACGTTTTTATTCTCTATTATATCCTCAATAAATCCTTTTGAGATGATCAAAAAATTCTGAAATTTTCTCAAACAAAGTTCACAAAAATTTTATTTTAAGTAAAAATTAGCTCTTTTTCAAAAATTTCTTAAAATATGTTAATTTTATTATGTACTTTATTTCTTGTTCAAGGGACCTGAGACACTTAATGGCCTGGGGAAATTTTAATAACTTTAAAATTTTTTAACGAAATATTTTATGTATAATTAGATCGCACACATTGCAATTGTAATTATTTTTATTTATTAACGTAATATTAAGCCATTTAGGCAAAAAATCAATATTATAATTTAATGGCAAAATTTTTACAAAAACTGAAAAAAAAATCATTTTATCCCCTTGTAAATGCACCTTCAAACTAAAGGGTGGACGAGCCACGCTTTCCCAATATGCGAGCCTAATTTTTTGCGAAGCATAGTTTTTGATGGGAAGAACTTTTCTAGGGGGAGTTACGGTACAATTTCGTAAATATGAAAAATAAGGCGCACCATTAGAGTTTTTCTTTCCCGAGATAGCGGGATTTATTTTTCAATTTCCCGGAATCCCGGGAATTCCCGCTCTATACAAATCGACGCAAAATATTATTTAATTCAATTTGTTCGAACAAATAACATTTCCTGATATCAATTAAACAAGTTTATAAATGCATTTAACTTTTTTGTTTCTGTGACAAAAAGGAAAAAGTACTTACTTGCACCATAAAATCTTCATGTTCAAAAGTACACATGGCCAAAATTTCAATTATTTTGTAGTATTTTTGAGAAAGTTATAGTAAATGACTTTTAGGTTATCTTTTTTCAATGTGCAATAACATTTGGATAATAAAAACTTCCGATCTATGACATTAGGGGGGTTTATGATTAAAAACTTAAAAAACTAAAAACGCAGGAGTAAATTTTCAAAAGCCACTTTAAAATTGTTAAATTGTTCTCCTATAAAACTTCACAAATACATATTCTTAAGCACTCATTGCCACAGAATAAATTCAAAGCCAACAGAATTTTTCTAAAACCAAAAAAGATAAATTATTCAAACGAATTACATTTTACAAAATGCTTCTATTAATATAGGATTTAAGTTTATAATAAGCATTTACAGAATCGTGTGAGACTATTTCTAATTTTTATCAAGAAGATTTCACGTTTCCTTCCTACGGATGCTTGTCTTTATAGCCAAAGGAACATTACATAAGGTAGGTAGGTAGAAAGGCTGGTGTGAAGTATCTATCCTTCACACCTTCACCCAGAGACCAGTATGGTCCATTGTGCAGCCTCATTTAGAGATAGCTATATAGAGATAGAAAGTAGGTGAAATAAACAGCGAAAGCACAAGTCAGAGTTAAAAGCAGAGTATGAAAACAAACAAAACATTTCGCAAACGTTTGCAAAATGCACAAAACTATTCAACATTTTTTAATTTTATTTTACATGTGCAAAACCAAAACAAAAACTTTTCAAGTGTCAAAGAGAGAAAACGAAACAATTGGATTTCCACTCATGTGCATTTTGTAATTTACTGTTACAATCGTACATCTGAGTACAAAACAAATAGAGAAACGTTTTGTTTGCAGTAATTGATTTATTTATTTATTTATTTATTTTTTTATAACTATATAATAATAAAATTATTATACAGTTAAATTGCTAGAGCACTAGCGTCTAAGGCCATCAGCTCATATTTTATGTCTTATTTTTATATAGACAGAGTAATTGATTTAGTTCTTGTTTGGTTTTTGTAGTGGTTTTGTAGTTGTTTGACAAAATAAGCATTAATAAAAACGAAAAAACCTAAAAACCTCTCTATTTATTTCTCTTAGAAACAATAGTGTAAATGAGTAAATTTTATAATGAGTAAATCAATTACCAAACGTTTGTCAAACGTTTTTTCTCTGAATGTTTCAATATTGTTCTTACTCTTCTTTTCCAGTTGTGTACGTTTATATTAATGTATAATTTGCGCTCTCGAGCAAAAACAATACAAAACAAAATGGCACAATCGCGCAGCCAGGCCATCCCCATTACGAATCCTATCAGATTCTTGAGTCCGCAACCCGAGACATCGCCTTATTCGCCCAGGAATCTACTGCCCAGTCACCTCAGCCTGCTGCCCTGCAACGTGGGACAGTGGCACAAAAAGTGCTCAACCCTATCCTCACCGCCATCCAGCCTATCATACATTGGTCCGAGATCATTCCTATCATGGTCCTAACGCAGACCATACTGCTGCCCAGCAGCAATCCCGAATCGGACTTCCTAAGCACCGGCCACAGCGTCCGTGATACCCGGCAGTCCGTTCGGTTCCCCCATGCCCGATTGGTCGCGCCCAGAATCCACTCCCTGATTCTTTCAAAATATAACCCTATTGGAGGCCTAACCGCCTCCATACAGTAAGGGTCCTCCATCTCTGAGCCCTGTCTCGCCTACTCATCAGCAACTTCATTGCCGCCTATGTCGCAGTTACCCGGCACCCAGCACAATCTCAGCATATACTCCCCTAAGACTTCCCCCAAAGCCCTCCTACAATCATCAACTAACTTTGATTTCACATAACTGCCCCTTACGGCCATAAGAGCCGCCTGGCTGTCCACATATATAGTGACCTCAGAGCCCCTATCAATGTTGTCAACATTACATAATCTCTTGACACTTTCAGTTTTCTTAGCACTTCCTTCAAAACTTGTAATTCTTTTTTTTATCATTTTCTTCGAATCGAATAAGCGTTTTCTTTATTAGTTACTTTTGTTATATGCAGATGCTCTGCATATTAAATCATTAAATTTTTTGAAGCAAGTGGGTACAACATTTTTACGTTTTTATAAAATTTAAACAAATTAAATATTCTGTACATTTTTAGGCTTCTTTCGAATTTTCGAGCATTAAACATTGCCTTACTTATCGAATATGAATTGACATCTCTTTGGCGTTTGGCAAAGATGTCTTTAGTCAGAAACTGTAGTTTTTCCTTATGTTAAATTTAAAACTATTTATTTGGTGAATTTCATAGAATTTTGCCTAGAAGCAGATGATAACGATTAGAAGCAGTTTCGCTATACTAAAGTGATTTTAGCCGTTTGAAAAAAAAATTTAATTAAAGCCGATCAAAGACTTCAAATACATTTTTATGACTTAGCCCCTTTTTGTCTAACGGCTAAGATCTATTTCGTGGCACAATTTATTTACAATTATACATTTCAGCAGTAAATATTGCATAATTAAATAAAAAAAAAACCCGGGAATTCCCGCACAAATTTCCCGGAATTTTTTTCTGGTTCCCGGGATTTTTGTCCCGGGAAATCCCGTATGAAAAACACTACGCACCATAATATAAGGGGAAACCTCTTATAAACTAAAGAAATCTTAAAACAATTTTGAAGACTGTGCAAGTATGAAAGCCCAACTATAATATGCTTAAGTTGGATGAAGCAACTGTGGGAATACATGTAAATCATGTGTGTCAAACCATAAGAAAACTTTTTATTAAATTTTATGAAACTGTCATTTGCTTAAGCAAAGTGCGAAACTGATTGCACTTTCCGTTCGGAATCAAATATTTTTTTATTTTGTTTTTGTGTGTTTTAAATGCTTTTGACAGGCTTTTTGTAAATTTTTGACAGAAGCATATGCATATTATCGGGCATGTTCTTACACTCGCAAAACGCTTAACATTAGCGATTCTGGCTTGAAATCGTATAATATGTGTTCTGTAAATCGCAATAGCAAGAAGTAAACGAATTCAATTTGCAAAAGTATGATCATGGGAACTAGAATTTTTATTAGAAACTATACCAGATCGCATGCTAAGCCCACGAGTTTCAGAACACCACAAAATAAATCTGGCGTTTTGCGATTTCAAATCGTGCGATTGTCAGAACATGGCCGTATATAAAGTTTGGCCTTAAGTGCCGGTTCACACACGTCAAGTTTGACTCGTCAAGTCTCGAGCTTTTAGGAGAGAAGGGAAAAGAGAATGCCATTTCTTCTCCCCTCTCCTAAAAACTCAAGACTTGACAAGTCAAACTTGACGTGTGTGAACCGTCACTAAGATTTTCGGTTGCTATTGAAATTCAGCAAGATCGATCCACAAATGGCTAAGATATGAGCAAAAAACCACGACTACCTCTAATATTTTCCAAAAATCCCTTGTGGTTGTTGTAATTTTATTACTTTTTGCTGTATATCTGGGGAACGGCAAAAGCCAAAGTTTCCAAATTAGGTACACACATTTAGGTAGCCAATACACACCATCCTACAAAATGTGGGCGGGATTGGAGAAGTGGGCGTGGTACCTCCCGTACAAAAAAAATTAAAAATTGTATAAAAACCTAAATTTTAGGGCTGCCATATGTCCTATGGATATGACTTATATACTAAAATATCGAAAATTTTTAGTAGAACATATTTTATAAAAAATTCAGAAAAATCGGTTCAGATACAAAAAAGTTATGAGCAAAATTAATTTTTTTTTTTTAAATACCCAGTTTCGGGAACCATAGATCTCCCCGAGTCCAAGCTTTATAACTCAAGTAAATGGTAAATTCCTTCTTAAACACGTCGGTATATAAATCTGTCAAATCGGTTAAAAAATGGCTGAGTTATAACCAAAATACTGAATTCCCAAAAATGACTCATTTTTATTTTTTTATAATTAAGTTTGTTAAAATATATACAAGTGTATATAAATGTTTATAAATTATTCCTTAACACGCCGGTATATAAAACAATCAAATCGGTTAGATAATGGGCAATTTATTAGCAAAATACCCCAAAAATGGGCTAAAAAAACATCAAAATTTTTATACAATCCTACATTTTAGGGCTGCCATATGACCTATGGAAACGACTTATGTATCAAAACATCGGCAATTTTTAACAGAACATATTTCCCAAAAAATTGGTTGTTAAAACACAACATCCGACATAATGTGGACGGTTTGGATAAGTGGGCGTGGCACAAAATATAATTATTTATATCTTAAGAATGGTGTTCACATAATTTTTTGTTCTTATTGCACCATGGTGAAGGGTATATAAGATTCGGCACAGCCGAATATAGCACTTTTACTTGTTTTTAATTAATAAGTTTTTTTGTATATTTTTCCCAATTCCTCCAACAATAAATTTCAGAGTTTTTATTAAGAATAAAAATTGGGAATTAAGCACGACAAACATATAACGTGAATAAATAAATAAAGGCAAATAATTTGTTACGGGCTTATTCATAAAAAAGTTTATGACCCGAATTTTCTATGAAAATTTGTTTAATAAACAAAACTTTTATAAACCTGTTTCATTTTTTAAAACACTTACCCCCAATTTCAAACTTACTATTACACTTACTTCCTGTTAACAATGTTTTGACAGCTATAACTGATAGAATATAGAATAAAATATCGGTAACAAATTAATTCGTATTGTCATATAATATTTTATGTCAGTAAAAAATAAAGCATATATAACAAAAATTACACAATAGAACACTTTGTGAATTGCCTAAATATAAAAAGTTTTATTTGAACTTCAATAAAAAGACGCTCAACATAAAATTGTTTTTATTTTAATATTATATATAAATAAATGTACTTAAATTAGGAGTTTTCTGATTCTTTAAATCTGAAAATAAATAAAATAGAAATAAAATTAATAGAGAATAAAACAAAATAGAGTTTTGATTTTAATTTCGACAAATTATTGTTAAAAATACTGCCATACATAATGCACCAAAAAGGGTAATTTGTTACACGGTTTTTTAAATTTTAAAACATTTTGCGCACGAGTATACGTTATGCGATTGACTCGTTTGACTCGTCAAGTCTTGAGCTTTTAGGAGAGAAGGGAAAAGAGAATGCCATTTCTTTCCCCCTTTTTCCTAAAAACTCAAGACTTGATGAGTCAAACTTGACGTGTGTGAACCGGCACATTATTGAGGTTTTAGAAAATATTTGCATTGCCAGGAGGCCTACCGCGTATTTCGATTCGAAAGGCATAATTTTTCGAAAGCAATTTACGAATCGAAAGTTAAACCGTACTGCGTAACTCGTTCGAAACGATGATAGAGTTGTATTTATAAACAAATGGGAAATTTTATTAAAAGTTGGTAGCACTGCTATTAAAATACCAAAATGGACTAAAATATCCCACAACAAAACAAATAATAAATACTATTTATTTATTTATTTATTTATTTATTTATTTAATGTGTGAAAAATATTAAAATTGTGTTTTTTATTAAAAATGTATTGTATTTCCCTGTGGTTTGAAGAGTCAACAGAAAAAACCGACCATTACTTTATAAGGCTTTTAGTTTGTAAATGTTATTTTTTTTAAATTTCAAGACCACAAGTATTAAAACATTATTAATAATAACGTTAGTAAACATTTATTTTATATCAATTATAATATTATAAGGTTTAATTTTTTTGTTTTACACTATTATTTATTTTGAACTCTGGAGGCTTATTCTGAATTGCGATGCGAAAATCAATGCGATGCAAAAATACATAAATGCGAACAATTGCTATTCTGTTTTGCGATTTTCGCAAGTTTTTTTTTAATCGCATTTCAAATGCGAAAAAGTGGCAAGTCGGTATTCTACATTGCGAAAACAAATGTCAAACACATGTCAAATTCGCAAAATTTATTCGACAACAAAATAGCATTCGCAAAGTACAAACATGTAAGTGAAAGATAATATTTTATTTATTTATTCATCATATATTTATTATTTAAGTTAGGGAAGCAAGCAATAAGACCACCAAACCGCGTCAATTTGAAATAATGATAGAATTTATGAATAAGCACAGCCAATTGGCAAGAGGCCATTTGAAAACACCAAATGTACGTCAGTCGGCAAATTCTTTGGGCAAACCACCACCGTGAACCACACTGCCACAGAATCCATTTTTATTATTTTTTTCTTACAGAATGTCCTAAATAAATTTTATAAACAAATTTCACAGAAAACACACAAAAAATTTATTTTTTTTCAATTTGACGTTTGTTGTCACTGACGTTTATTTGAGAAGCGTTGCCACGATTTTAAATAAATTGCGAATGCGATTGCGAAAGTCTAACAGAATACCAATTTTCTTTCGAATCGCATTTCATTTGCGCATCGCATTGATATTCGCATCGCAATTCAGAATAAGCCTCCTGTAATTTCCACTTTGTCACTAACAAAATAGCTTTCGAACAATTTCCTAAAGCTACGGTCACACTTGTCAAGTATTTGACGAAAAAAACGGAAACAACGAGCAAACTAAATAGTTATTTCCTTTATTTCCAATATTTATTTTGATTATAATTCCACACATTACAGAAAACAGTTTTTTGCTATGTCTAGTAAAAAAATAGTAAAAACTTTGTGTTCTCGAACGCAGCTATTATTAGGGTGCACTTTTTAAGGATAGTCAAACAAAAAATAATGTGTTAAGGTGTTTAAAAAAGATAATACCAAGGTATATTTACACAAGGTAGACTCATTTGGGAGTGTAGACATGCTGCTCTATAAAAATAACCGAGTGGAACGGAATTGTCAAAATTGTCTTCATATAAATTTAACGCAGACATGTACAAATTTTGGCTCATGTACACGAAATTTGACATTGGTGTTCCAACTTAGGTAAACAGCTGACAAACATACGGGCCAACGAGTTTACCTTGTGTAAATATACCTTGGATAATACGAATTCTTTTCAAATCGTAAAAGTAATCGGTGGCTAAGAGCCGATTTTAAGCTGAATGGTCGTCGGCGGCGGCTTCAAATATTTTAATCGGCGGCTGGCTTAGCCGGCTATAAACCGTTTCGACTACTGGTCCACTTTATATTTATTAAAAACATTTCTTTTCCAGGCTTTTACTTTTTTCAAGTTGCCGCTGAGTTGACATTTTTGCAAGTTCCAAATATTGTTCACTGATTTAAAATAACAAAAAACTTACTTGCATTTCAGACATGTAAAGAATACCGTCTGTCCTTCATCAGCAGACCGCAATTGAAGAGTGGCATATGACATCTTATCGTGGCCACATTTAGAGCATTTCCGTTCTACTACTGGTCCTTCAGCACCAGACTCATTTTCCTCTTTATATTTTTTGTTCACCTTATCTGGATCGTAGTTGTTTAAATGTATAGTATACTCCACAATCTGTTCTCCAAACACTAAAATAATTTTATCAAAAAAAAAGCGACAAATTGCATGTGCTGCATAATTACCATCAGCTTGAAAAGTTTGTTTACAATTATAACAGACTACATCTTTAACACTACCCAGGGGCGGAAATATTGAACCACAAGTTGGACAAAATCCAGGCGTAGATGTAAAAAGTTCCATTTTTATTTACAAAAAATATAAACAAAACTATAAAATGTATGAATACACGTGTAAAGTGTAGAGATGCCAGATGTGAATAATATTTGTGTATAACACCGAAGTAACTTGGAGGCAGGCTTGCCAGTTTAGCACTTTTAGTGGTAGATTTAGACATTTTTTTCTGAATTGCACTTTTATCATTAACGTACTTCATGAGCGATTTTTAAAGGGCATAATAAACCACACAAATGGCTTGGCAAACATGTCAAAATTTTACGTTTGTACAAATATTTTGTGTTGTTAATTGGGGTGTTTGCTGTTTGGACATACATTTGAAGCAATGTTTGTAGAAATATTAAAAATTTTTAATTTTGGCAGACATGTTGGATATTTGTCAAACTTTTTGTGGCGTATAATTCTAAATGTATTCATTTCAGCGAAAACTTTGCAGAGTGAAGACGTTGAAAAAGAAGCATTAACATAATTTAAATGGTAAATTAAATTTTATTAGCAGCTCGTTGTTTTAATCACTTTTTACCTAAAATTATTTGCCTTTACTTTATTATTCTTCTTGCTTCGTTGTAAAGCACGGTTATTAGAGGTATAAATCTAAAGCGCGGATAATAGAGCAAAAAAAATAAAAAAAACCGCAGGCCGGTTAATAGATGTTACCGATTAATAGAGATCCGGTTAATCGAGGTTTAACTGTAGTTATTTATAGCTGAGCTTGGTAAAATTGGCCGTAAATAATTTAAAAATTGTTTAAAATCGAAATTTTCTCAAATTTTATGTGATTTGTGCAACTATGTGTGTGGTGAAAATTGCTTTAAATACGAATATGTTTAAAGAAAATCGTTCTTACACAGTCAATGAGTTAATTGCTTTAAGAAGTTAAAAATATTTACGCCCAATTTCAGTTAAAGCTAACTATTACTTTAACTTCCAGTTAACAATATGTGTTAAAAGCTATAACTGTTAGTTAATTATAACTGAACTTGGTGAAATTGGGGGTTAATAATTGAAATTAATAGTAATATTTTCTTAAAAAAATGTACTGTTTTTTTCTTGATTGTACTGTTTTTTTGCATTCAATGTACTGTTTTTCCGAATTTAAAATCTGGCTACCCTACCGACACAAACAACGTTTGTTAATGGAAATTTTTTAAAATTTTTATGTTCTAAAATCGGTTTTAAAAAATATTTACCCGTTTTAGATTTTTAAATTTAATTTATGATGTTTTTAGAATATAAATATGTATGTATATGTAAAAATTATTTAGTTTTTGTCTATGTAGTTGCTCTGTATTCTGCTCGCACAATGGTGAAGGGTATATAAGATTCGGCACAGCCGAATATAGCACTCTTACTTGTTTTTTTATTTCAGTTTTACGTAATCATTTTTATTCGAACACACTACTTTTTTTAAATTCACAAATTTTGAATTCCGAAAAGCAAAACTCCCATTTTCATTTTAATTCCCAAAAGAATTAAATTCCAATTTATAATTCAAGCTACAAAAGCAATTTTGCTTTTTCGTTTGTAACTATTGTATGGCATGGCATCTTGGCACACAATTTTTGATTTGTTGCGAAAGCACTTGGAGCCATGGTGAAATAATACCTTGCTTGGAGCCACTTAAAAAAATTGAAGATGTACCTATCAAAATGTGATTTATAAAGGTAAAATATGCGAATATGTATAATTTTTTCCTGCCCTACTAAAATGTAGATGTGACTTTCTTTGTTAGGTCAGAATACTAGTCATTTTATTTACTCTTAATTTTCAGACTTTTGTTAACCGTTTTTGGTAAAAAAAAGTTTCAATAGGTATTAAATATTTAATTATTGGGCATGTTCTAGAAATCGAAATGAAATGTAATTGAAATCGAACGATATTTTAAGTTCAATTATTTACAAAATTACCTCATTTTTTCGAGGTTTAAGCTTTGTTCTTGTAAAAATAATTGATACTTAATGAATGATATACATAGATAAAATGGAATATTTTTATGAACTTTCATTATAGGGATGTTTTACAAATTTGCTAGATTTTGAACCCACTTCATTTCGATTTGTAGAACATGCCCGTATATATATACATATATATACATAACTCATTTCTTTTCTAATTCTTTGCTGTCCTTATTTTTTTCCTCCTCACTACTATCTTCCGATTCATTTTCATCATCTGACTCATCTTCTTCATAATCATCATCGTCATCATCCTCGTCATAATCATCATCTTGTCCATATCCCGACGTTGAAGCACCACCACCATAGCCATAAAAACCTCCATTACCATATTCCTCATCACTATCAGCATAGGCGCCTTGTTGTTGACGTCCAAATTTATGAGATCGTGTAGACATACTTAAATCTTTTGTGATTGATGTATCGTAATTGCACTTTGGACACGGTATAGCTTTGTTTTTATCATATTTGAATCCTTTACGCTTTACATGATCCTCGCAGTAGCAAGTTTTGCAACGTAAGCATGAGTATTGTCCCAGACGATTACATGACTGACATTTGTAGTTTTCACTTTCCAAAACTTGACAGGAAGCTTGATGTTCGAACTGATCATCTTCACACAAGAAGCCATCACAGAAGGAACATTTAAATATTCTACCGCCATGATCCCACACACCCCTTTCGCATTCCAAGCAAACAGCATTTTGCAGTGGACAAGTACAAGCGTGTGTCTGTAGACATTTACGGCCATGGCATACCCAAGCTTCACAAAAGTCACAAATGGCACCCACCATACCTAGACCAGTTGTAAAAACTCCAGCGTGTTTAACCACACAATCACCCGTCTTCAGCATACATTTGACCTTGCCGCATTGAGCACATATTGGCAATCGCTGCAACGACTGACAAAAATAACAAAATGCCCTCGATTTTTGCTTACGTTCGCATTTATCACACTCCATAGGAGCATTACATGGTAAATCCGCTAATGAAATTTCGCGACTGCGAATTTCCTTAAGCCGTAATTTTTGTTTTTCGGCTTTTTTCCGTTGTCCAGTCTTTTTCTTGGGCATTTTTTTCAGAAGCAAATTTGATGACGATACGACCAAGGTAGTGATGCGAAAATGTTCAGGGAACAATCGATAGCAAAGCGAATTAAAATTCGAATTAATCGAATTTAAATTCGCCTTGATCGATAGTTATAACAGTGCAGCCACACGATCAAGATTTTCTTGATAGTCTTTTACATATACTGTTTGTCAAAATTTCCAAAAATTTAAAGTTGTGACGTAGGCTGCATCCAATTTTTGAGCAATTTACTTTCAAGATGCCATCAAGAACACAATTTATAAAGGCAAACGTACATTTTGCTCACTAAACTTGAAATCAGCTGTTTTCTTGGGCGTAAATTGAAACACTCACTGGAAAGAGAATTTTAAAGACAAGTTCGTACCAATTTTTATAAGTATGAGTGTATTGGTAAAAAAGTGTGAGCGTATTAAAACTTAATATTCAAAACTTGATTGTGTAACCCTCAAGTTATATCAAATGCCATTAACATGCAGTCTACAGCTGACATAAAATGCTAAACTTTAACACTAATATGATGTTAGTGTTAAGTATAGACAAGAGATCACTCATAGAGAGACTCATACTTATTGCAATGCTATTCAAGCTCATATTCACTTAGAAGTTTAATTTGATTCATCCCTCCAAGCAATTGGAAGAGTGTTTTTCGATTATCTACCGAATTTGAACTACTTCGTCACATTTGGTAGTTAAACGGTGGGTTTTGCAGAATTTAGCAACAGCAAAATACGTAAGAATCGAATAATGAGTTCTAAAGTTACAGTTTTTCGTCACTTAAAAAAGTTGTTCCGATGCTTTTAACAGTTATACAATTACAACAATAGCACAAATGAACGTTGCCCATATAATATTGACTTCTGATAGACGATTTGCAGTTAGAAAAAGGAAACCAAGTACAGAAGAAATTGTCCTAAATTATGACAGTTTTTTTTAATTTGCAATGTGATCGGTAAACTAACGATAACTGTTATTAAAATTGGAGATGGTAGTACATTTTTCTTGTTTCGCAGCCTGTTTCAAAATGAAACGAACTGTTGCGCTCTCAAAATTTTGTATGGGGAAACAAGTCGTTTCAATCATGTTTAGGGTGCGAAACAGGAATAAGAGAGCGACACACGAATATTGCTGTCCGTGTGAACATGGTATAAGGGTCAAATTGATCTTTAGTATCACAACGGCAACGCTGGTCCCAGTGATGTTAACCGTACGGTGATTACACCGAGTCTACAACTGACATGAAATGCTGTTAAAACATGATGTTAAGACTCCATGTTGAATTTTTAATATGTTAATGGTGGAGTATAGTACTCATGTTAATGTTAAGAAATTTCATTATTTTTTGATTGTCGTCGAAGCATATTCCAAACAATAGTGTGTGTGAAATGATAAAAAGCAACAAAATGACTTCTGTCAAGCTTAAACGTCATTTTATGTTATAAAAGAGTTGTTAAAACACATGGCTTAACAGCCGTGCTAAAACATGAGAAAAACTCTAACCTGTGGTGCGATTCTGTAATTAATTTTAACAATAATTGTCATTGTTAAAAAATTTAACCAGCAAATTAACGATATTGCTATTCTGTAACATTTTAAACAACACTTGTTATCGCTGAGTCAGCTGTTTGTGTTAAGTAAACGACAACTTTTTTAGTGTTGTTTATTTATTGTTAAATGTCGAAAAAATAAAAACATTTAGTTAAAAGAAATATTTTAACTTGAAAATGGCAATTAAATAATTTACATTTAATTTAATAGTAAAATGTTTAGCTTATGTTTAAAAAAAAACACAAAACTAAAAAAAAATTCTGTTTAATTTTATTTGTTTTTTTCTTATTCCGCTTTGTGTTTTTCGTTATTTTGCCATTTTTTGACAGTGATGCCACTTGAAGTTAATTTGTATCTATGTTGTTAACAACAATTTACAGAATCACATAATCGTTAGTGCAAACAACAAAACAGATTGACAATAAAAACAACTGTTGTTATTGTTAAAAGTTACAGAATCCCACTACTGATGAGTCTATACTTAACACTAACATCATGTTAGTGTTAATGTTAAGCATTTCATGTCTGTTGTAGACTACATGTTACCATTTTTAAGGTAATTTTGGGCCGCAAAAGTTAGCAAGGTAATTTTATTTAAAATACGGTACCTAAGTGCACGGCTCAAAAAAACTAAGCTCTGACAGCATGCTTTATTTTTGCGAGAGCAATAATAGCAAGTTGTTTTTTTCATTTTGTTTTTTCTTAACATTCTTAAAGACTTTTGTTTATAGATAATTGTTATTCGCTTAAGGCCAGTTTACACGGTAATACAATGTATTACGACTTTGTAGAATCAAAATATTATGAAATTCTCTCCGTGTTTAAAAGAAAAAAATAAAAATCTGTTGTATGTATTTTTCATGTTTACACGGATCAAGGTATATTTACACAAGGTAGACTTATTTGGGAGTGTAGACATGCTGCTCTATAAAAATAACCGAGTGGGACGGAATTGTCAAAATTGTCTTCATATAAATTTAACGCACACATGTACAAATTTTGGCTCATATACACGGAATTTGACATTGGTGTTCCAACTTAGGTAAACAGCTGACAAACATATGGGCCAACGAGTTTACCTTGTGTAAATATACCTTGACACGGATGGTACAAGTAAAATCAAAACTAATAACAAAAAATCAGATGGTTGCAGTTTTACAATTTTTACAAAAACAACATGAAAATTTCCTGAGTTGATTTTAGTTGTTTTTGTAATTGTATAAAAATGCTACCACCTTCAATATACTCTGTTAAAATACAACTCTGGTGTGATGAAAATACATAAAGCAGACCATACACGATTCAATTCAATTGTCAACTGAGTCGGTTGTTGTCCAAATCAAAGCGTGTATGGCCTTGTCAGTTGATTAGTTTGACGGTTGTCGAGTTGGTTGAAGAAAAATCAAAAGATTTTGATTTTTTCAAGTTGACTCCAAGTCTTTCAATTCGATTGTACTGTGTGTGCTTAAGTCTCTTGATCAGATGTCAAAATTTATGTTTGTAATTTTTTTTTGCAAAGAAAAAGTGAAATATTTTTAAAATTGTCTTTAATTTCAATAAAATTTTAAATAAAAAAATGGCATTGGTGGCAAACATGGATACTTGGAGAGAAAATAAATTTTTGTAAAATTGTAAAAAAATCTAAATTTGACAGTTGAATTAAAATCTTTCAATTCAGTTGAAGAAGTGTGTGGCCAAGTATCAATTCAGTTGAAAGACTCAGTTGACAATTGAATTGAAAAGTGTATGGGGCGCATAAGTTTCTAAAATGGTTTAGAAAAAAATCATTTAAGGTCGTGATACACTATCCTACACAATCGTACGATTCATTCACTGGAAAATCTGACAAATTTCTATCACACTCAAAAAAAATCGCAACAAAAGTCTGTTACAAGTGCCACACTATTACACAAAAAAGATGCTTTAAATCAATGAAGCCGACATTGTTGTTTTCTTATCAGCTGTATTAGAAAATACAACTCTGATCGCATAGAAACTATCATTTTATGAAAATTTTTAAAAACTTTTGCAAGTCAAAAAAATCTGTCATTTAGTTAAATTTTTAGGCCACACTATCATACTTTATGAACACACACGATTTTTTTGACATATCGTACGACTAAATAGGATAGTGTGTAGTGACCTTTACCGACCGCTTGTCAGATTTTGTGTTCGTATTCTCTCTTACTCAATACATTTTGCTTTTACATGGTATGATTTTTCTCATTCTACATAATGTCGTAATACAATGTATTACCGTGTAAACTAGCCTTTAACCAAAGACTATAGATTTATAAAGATGTTGCACTTAGTACATTTGAAATTTAAAAAAATGTTGTTCTTCTTATGGATGAGGGGGGGAAGTAACAAGAAAGCAAAAACTTCTTGCTCACATTCAGAGAACTAAAGAGAGCAAGAAACCACATGCATTAATACATACACATGTTTGCTGTTTTTGCCAGCCAAAGTATGTGTGTGTGTGCTTTTTTTTTTGGTTGAAACCGGTTTTTGGTATTTTTTTTAATTGATTGCGTTTTATTTTCAAACAATTTATGTGCAAATAACCTACGTAAGAGAATATGCGACCGATTGTGTAATTGTAGGGCAACAGTATTTGTTTTATTTTTGTAAAACTTAAACTACATCGATTTGCACCGAATTATAATTCCATTTTTTAGATTATTTAATTATGCACTTACCATGTGTGTATTTATTTATATATCAAACGAATTTACTATGAGTATTTATTAATTTTACTTATGAGCTCTTTACAAGTTAAATGGTTTAAGATTTTAACTTTTTCAATATTTGATAATTTGTAGTTGTAAGTTTCCCATGTGGAATGCTTCCGTAATAATATAAGAACTATGTAGTAGTAAATTGAGCATCTCCATCCTGTGTTTATAACATACATACGTCATTCTCCTTAAACCAAAAAGAATAAATTGAATTTTTGGTACAATTCACGCATTGCTCAACAATAAATTTTGTTATGCTTTTCATTTCTTTATTTTGTAAAAATATTTTTTCAAAGACCTTTATATCAATTTTACAAACTTCAAAAAATAAGTCAGAGGGAACACACAAACCTCCAAAGTCGGATTCTTTTTGACAATTTTTTGCATGAACAAACATTTCTGAAGGATAAGACAAAATTTGCGCGGGTTTTTTTAAATCCATACGACATTTAACGCATGATATTCGTTGTGATATGTAACCAACAAAATATCGACTCGATGTTAATTCTATTGGCACATTGTTGGATGTAAAGCAATCGGCATCTTCATTAAAATATTCTTAATTTTCATTGTACATACATATATATCTGCGATTTCTATTTCAGGGGTGTGAGTACTCTCTGATTGACGGAAAGGGACATTAAAATAGGTTTTAGGCTTTTGATTTCCTGAGATTAGAAATCACACTTAAAGACTTTTGTGTTATTCGATTCAGAATTTGCATAATGTGGATCAATCTATTCGAAAAGCACTTTAATACGACTAGAAGCGAAATGTATGATAATATATCTAATAAAACTCCATATTATTTCCAGTCTAATAATAACTTTTATAATCTGAAAGCTTTATGGGCGATTTTTCAGATTTAAAAACTTGAATCGTATACTTTTACGAGTATTACCAAAAAAAATTAATATGTGTTGCAAAATTATATCTGATAAATAGAGCGCATGTTTTGACAATCCGTGTACGAGGCTATGTCATCAAAATACATAATTATTTGTCTGAATTTGTTGAATATTATTTAAGTTGCTGTAAAATATAACACTTTTTAAATAAATAAAAATAAAATTATAATATGCGAACAATTTTAATAATATGGGTTTGATTTTATTGGATTTCATTCTATATATTGTATGTAGCGAAATCCACATATTTTTTTGTCCTATCCCGCGAAGCTCTTCGCTTGTCTGCAGGAAAGAAACATTTCTAATTCTTATAATATTTGCTCATATAAGCTGGCTCATACAAGTTTAATGGTTACAATGTTTAGCTTTTTCAGTAAGTTATCGATGATTTGTAGATACATATGTTTTTTAATATTTCTTATTTGTAACTGCCCGTCTACAACTGACATGACTTGAAGTTATAACTTGAAGTTATAAAAGCGTTGTTAAAACATTTGCATTAACAACCGTGTTATAGCATGAGAAAACTTCTAACATGATGAGTATATACTTAACACTAACATCATATTGGTGTTTAAGTTACATGGGGTCTTTGCCTGACAATTTTTTGTCATAATAAATGTCAAACTTCAAATAAAAAAAAAACGCCGACAAAAATTTAAAAATTTTTTTTATATAGACTTTGACGTTTGGTAAGACAAAAAATTGTCAGGTGAAGATCCCATGTTAAGCATTTTATGTCAGTTGTAGACTGCATGTAATGCTTCCGAAATAATATAAGGACTAGTAAATTTAACATCTCCATACTGTGTTTAGGACATATGTAGATACGTACGCAAACCAAAAAGAATAAATTAAAATTTTGATACAATTTACGCATTGCTCAACAATAAATTTTTTATTTTCATTTCTTTATCTTGTACAAAAAAATTTTTGCAGACCTTAAAAGAATTTTACAAACTTCAAAAAGTAAGACGGAAGGAGCACACAAACTTCCAAAGCCTGAATCTGTTGCATAATTTGTGATAATAATTTGTTGTAATAATTAATAAAATTGGATTTTTCGGATGAAACGATTCAATAATTTTTCAAATAATACAATTTTAATAAAAAAAAATTTTTAAACAAAAATAAATAAAATTGAAAGAAATTACGTTCATACACATCAAACTGGTGGCATATTTTTATACAAATTAAAAGTATTTTGATTATCATCAAATTCACATTGAACCATACTTGTGAGTTTTTTTATTACTAACCCAATTACAAAATTGTGAGTTTGATGAGGCATGTTAATGTGTGGCCATGTCGCTTTAGAAAACATAAAATATCTTTTATGAACAAAGCAGTTTATTCTTTCAGAAAAATTATTTTTGATATGCCTACAATTGTTTAAATTTAGACAATAACAGCATTTGAACTTCGGTGCGAATCGATATAATTTCATCTGTACAACAATAAAACACATATTATTGCCCTACAATTAAAATCTGTCACATTTGGTTTAACGTACATATGTTATTTGCACATAAATGGGATGCAAACAAAACATCTTTTATTATTTAAATGTGTTTTCAACGAGAAAACGAGATTTCTTTTAGTTTGTTTGTATTTTTTTAAATGCAATGTATACACCAATGGTGGGCGCTCCATAGCACAATTGTGCTGAGAGAGTTCACACGTATTCTAAGCCTCTTTAGTTTTGTTTTTGATGAGACACATTTTCTTATATTTTTTGTATTTTTTTCAAGAGAATTTACCCAGCAAACACACGTGTTTTTTTAAACTAGTTCATTTTGAATGAGACAGCAACGAATGCACATGAAGCGGAT
Source organism: Pollenia labialis (assembly GCA_949318255.1). Lineage (NCBI taxonomy): Eukaryota > Metazoa > Arthropoda > Insecta > Diptera > Polleniidae > Pollenia > Pollenia labialis. Next base: position 144,409,906 of record OX439139.1, on the reverse strand, counting down.
GCTTACATATTACGGTCAAATGCTAGCAACCATTCTTTTATTTTTCTAAATAAATGTATTTATATTTATTTAAAAGTTCTTCCCTTTCTTTGCTCCGGTATGCTCCATTCTTTTATTTTCATTTAGTATTTTTTTTTTAACTAATTAATTTTTAATTGAACCTTTGTTTTACATAAATGAATATGGTTTTTAATTTTTTTAACTATTAAAAAAATGTTTTATTTTACTTCAAATGCGTAAAATATTAAATAAAGAAATATAATGCACCATTATATTTCAAACGCTTGGCTTTGTGTTTGGTGGGTAATTCTGCCATCTCACTAATACTAATAAACATCAATACAAGCACAGTTTTAATTGTGCCCACTTCTGGTATACACATACATACACACACACGCGTGTGCACATACATATACACCAGTGCTGATCAAAATTGAAATGCTTTTGTATTGGTGAGAATATGAGGCAAATTTAGAAATACAGTACAACAAAAAAATAAACGAAAAGATTATTATAAAAATGTAATCGTAAAAATTGTTTTGGTTTACAAAAACTGTTTAATACTTCAATACACAATTAATTTGCTATTTGATCAAACAAAATTTTTTTCCTTATATTTTAAAGGTAAAAAAACAAAAAATGTTTATAATTATTAATCATAAAAAATTTTCGTAGTGGTACGAACATTTTTTTTACGCACTATTTGTTAAAATTAAACAAAGCATCCGCTAAGCATGTGCACTATTTGCCGTCTGAAAGACAACTGAATTAAAAGAGCATAACAAAGTGATGGGTGGAGCTAAAAAGCAATTGCTGTATGAAATGATCACCACTGATATACACTGTTAAGTGAGAAAAGCTCTCTGAGAGTAATAATAAATACTGTAACTTACTCTCACAAGTGGATTTAGCGGCTAAATCCACCAGAAAAATTAATATAGACAGAAAAATGTATGAACTTTGTATGGTCGTGCAATATCTTTATAAATCTATAGTCTTTGCTTTAACAGTTTTACTTGTTTATTATCTTTAGCTTTTCTAAAATCTTTGGATGAAATTTCCTGACGATCTGGCCTAAGTAACCAGTGAAATGCGCACAGGAATAGCTTATCCATTCCACAATAAATTTCAGTGTTTTTATCAATAATAAAAATTGGGAATTAAAAAATGTTGATTTTAGCCCTATGTATTTCTTATTTAGAGTAAAAAGGCTATTATTTGACGGTCTTGATACCTTTTATGACCGTTTTTTATGTTATCCTTTTGTGTCGTTTTCACCAAGTTTGTGACACTTTTTGACCCATTTTGAAAATAGCACTTGCATTTTGTTATTTTGTCAGCACTGCTGAACAGTATTGCTAAACAAATGTTTTCGAAATAAGCGGAGATGGAAAAATAGCCTTCAAGTGAAAATTTAATACTGAAATCACAGAATACTAACAGAACTGACACGAGACGGAAGATTTTGCGTTATTTTTTGTCTCATTCTAAGAAAGCTGCCTTTTTGCATTTCTCTTTGCATTATCTTTTATGCCGCTATACAACAAACACAAATTTATTGAGTTGAGATATATTTGCAAAACTGTTGTAAAAATTAACTTTAAAGCTTACCACAAAACGAGTAAATAGTAGGTATTTAAGTAACTAAATAACATTATAAAACAAGATAATATTACTAAATAAATTTGTTCGGCACAAAACAAACGTTTGTTGAACTAATGCATTTGTTTAACGTGGTTTTTGTTCTGTTATTTTTGTTTTGATCACTCCATTTGTGTTGATTGTTGCGGCCTGTTTTTACACATTGTCACTTTACTACCAAAAAAAGCTTTCTTCGAAAGCTGCAACTGATTTGGGCCCTTTGACCCCTTTCACACTCGGCAAGTTACTTGCGCAAGTCTCTTGCGCAACTCTTGGTTTGTAGACGTCAGCGGTAAGGTCGGGGTAAGGAAAAAAATATTTAGTACAGACTTTGTTGTACTCGGTAAGTTACTTGCGCAACTAACTTGCCGAGTCTGAAAGGGGTCTTTGCACACGTCACTTTCCACAGTTCTGTAGTATTCTGTGACCAGGGCTGCCGTTTTAGGTTATTTCTAACCAAAATTGGTTATATTTTTTTCAATGTGGAGATGTCAATATTTTTTTCATTTTGGTTACTTTTTTCCTAAATAATAATGCGTACGAATATGTTTTTATTTATACAATTATTTACGAGCTCGAATAATTAGTACTGTGTACTACGATTTTTTCATGATTTGTTACCAAGGAACGGTAGCAACGGTAGTTTTTAATAGTTTATCGAAAACAAAAAATCCCTTTCAAAACAGCAACCAAATATTTTTTTAAGATTTTTGCTAAGAAAATATTGCCATTTGTGATTTTTATATTAAAAACGCCATGTTCTGAAATCGAAAACAAATGAAGTTTTAATCAATGGACATTTTTATTATTTTTTTTTAAATGAGCGTAGTTTTTCTTGATTTTAAGAGTAGTAAAGACTTAAGGTAGGAAGTGCGTAAAATCATGAGGAATCGATTTCAGAAAATTCGTTTTAGTGTTTCTAAAAACTTGAAAATACGGTTAAAGCTCCAAAAAAAATTGTGTGATACCCTGGCATTATAACTTAAATAGTTCGCCAAAAACTTTTAAGTTTTAAGCAAAATAAAAAAAAAAGTATACCGATCATTTTGATGCAATGGACTATTCCCTGGACAGGTCCAATGTTATGCAAGAATGGACCATGTCATTGTTAAAAAGTGTTTGTAGTGAGACGACATGTCTTCGTTTTTCAACATGTTGTCGTTTTTAAACGAAGTTAAAACGAATCCTTTGAAGTATACCATGGAGTAGTTTCAAAACTAGTCCACTAGAGTTTGTATGAACATGGAGAAGTTTTAAGACTAATCCGTTGTAATGCAAAACTGGGTTATATGGTCCACTCCTATGACATCATAATGTTAAATAGACCACCTTTAAACCATATACATATTTGGAGTATTTTTGGAGTAACCCTACTCCTTTATGGACTATTTGAGATAAAATACCGATTTTTTGTTACGAGAAAGTATTAAGGAACACTTTGCTTAATTAACTTAAAATTAAAAAAAAAATTGAGATGATGATTTGTTGATAAGGTGATAAACATAAATTTGTTTCATTTTATGACGGCTTATATAACCGGGAAGTGATGGGAAACCGAAATAAAACAACTATGGAAACTCGTGTAAGATACTACAACATACAATTTTTAAAACACATTGTCCTAAAGATTACAGGTGGATCTTTTAAGAAGAAGTCCGTTTGATGTTTTTTTTTTGCATCTACCTTGAAATACATTTGACTGAATGAAAAATTTCAAGTTACACAACACGCGTTACAAAAGCCGTTCCTGTCAGCTGTTTTTTTTATTTGTTTACTTATTTGTGCACTCAAAACGGATTCGAAAGTATGTATATCAAGATTTATTTATTTTATTAAATTTATTCTTTTTATATAAATATTGTATGTTTATGAAGCTCTTCAATAAATTTTTCTTTCACGATTCGCAAATTTGTTAAACAAATTTTTTATTGCCAGCTGATTACTTGTCAAAAATACACAACGCGTTTAAAAGTTCAAAGTTAACCAACTTTCTGGCGGTAACGATTCAAAATATTTTGCATGTTCTATTAAAATACACTAGTTAAACTTTTTTTGACAGAAGTCTACAGAGCGCGCACGCACTAACGCGTGTTATGTACTTCTACCTTAAGCATCGATGTATTTTTGGTATGCCGTACGCAATGTTAACGATGGCATCGATATAAATTGATTCTGATTTTGTCGTCAGTCTTATTGGTGTCGAACATAGGCGACATCATGCAAGGGGCGATGGGCGAACTGTCGGCATGGGCTAGTGATAAGGGATTGGGAGTTAATCCGGAGAAGACGGAGTTGGTTCTTTTCACTAGGAGGTACAAGGTGGAGGATTTCAGGCTACCGGTACTGGGAGGATTGGAGCTTAGCCTGTCTGATTGTGCTAAGTATCTGGGGGTCTTTCTGGACAGCAAGCTGTCATGGGAAAGAAATACTCAGGAGAGACTTAAGAGGGGTCTCAATGCCTACTATGCTTGCAGATCATCGATAGGTAGGAGCTGGGGACTCCGGACTTCGGTGGTTAGACCCATTCTTACGTATGGATACTGTGTTTGGTGGGAGTCATTGGGATTTGCTAGTCGTAGGAACCTTCTTTCTAAGGCTCAGAGGTGTGCTTCAATTGGCATGACAGGTGCCGTGAGAAGTACTCCTCAGGCTGCCCTGGACGTCATTCTACATCTTCTGCCTATTGAGCAGTATGTGATGGGAATGGCGGCCAGGAGCATTCTTAGACTGAGGGAGTTAGGATTGATAGGAAATGTCACGCAGGGTCACTCACGGATCCTGAGTGTGATTAAGGATTGTGGCTATTGCCTGGGACCACCCGGCTCCACTGATTACTACAACTGCTGATGTAATTTTATTTTATTTATAAGCACATCACCTTATAATTATTTGATATCAATTATTTTCACAAAAACCCTTTTACTGATATTTTAATGAAAAAAATATAATATTTTGTCAATTTTCTGCAAAAAAGTAAAATAAAAAATAATAAAAATGTAAACAACAGCTGTTTCGATGTTGGTTTTATTTACATTCGAAAATCACCAAACCAACTTGGTTTCGTGACACCAAATGAAACCAATATTTTTGCGAATTTCTGAATATTTAGCCATTTGTATGGAACTTTTGCCATTCCTTATGTTATGTTATTTCCGAATGTTTGCAATTTTCGCGTAACTTTTTGTTGCTCTTTTTGCCAATCGTCGAAGTTTTAAAGATAGCCCCATATGTATATAAACCGAAGTCTGTATTTTACAGGGCACAATCAGGGCTGTCATATATGGCGATTTCTCTCCAAATGTGGCGATTTTGAAATGTGTTTGGCGGCGGGAATTTCCATTTGGCGACTTTTATGGCGATTTTTGATATAACTGGCGATTTACTTGGCTATTTTTACCATTTATTTTCACCCTTATTGTGTTTGGCGTATTTTAAATACGCCTACGACTGTTTGGTAATAGATTTAAGAGAACGTTATCGGTCCAACAAAATCCGACTTTTAACTATTGGCAAGTTGTAATAATGGCCCTAAGGGTGATTATTTCAGCGAATTTTTAATAGCTTGTCATTTTTTGTTATCATTACTAATATGTATGTATAAAAAAAACTTGATACTTTTTGTCACATGTATTTTGTTTTAAGTAAATTTTATATTCATTAACTTTTTAATTCTAATAGGTCAAACATCGGTGAGGCTGAAGTGAATGATCTTATAGACTTGTGTTCTTAATTTTTGTTTTTTAACCGAATATATGATCTTCATTTTATGTTATTAAAAAAAAAAAAAAAAACAAAACTAAATTTACTTTCGGCGACTTTTTTGTATTTTTTCTCAGTTTTTGGCGATTTTTGGTTGCAAAATTATACTTGCTTTTTTTGTATGCAAAATTTAATTTGAAAAAAAAAAATTAATTTGATAAAAAAAAATTCTTGCAAAAACTGAACAAAATTGACGTTTGGCGATTTCTGACATCAGGTTTGGCGATGGAGCTCAAAAAAATCTGACAGCCCTGGGCACAATCAACACTGTCGATTTATACGGGGCGAAAAGTGTAATGCCTTAGTATTGCCGTAGCGGCGATGTCATAATATTACTGAGAAAATATTTTTATTAACAATTTTTTTTTTCAAAATGCTTAAAATTTATGATTAATATTGCCATCAAGATGCGTTGTTGTATAGTTGTGCTTTTTTTATTTGTTATTTTTTATAAATATGTACACATAAAATCCGCTATAAACATTACTTTTATATTACTAAGTACTAATAAATTGATACAAAATTCATCCACGGTAACACTGTTTCTCATTTGTCATTTTACTTGCTGCAAGTGAAAAAATTTACTTGCAAGCAAATTCTCTTGCAAGTTGGGCTGCAACATCTATCAGGTCTGCTTACTTGTACAAAAACAAAAAACGATTCTTTTTAGTTGTCAAAAATTTACTACCACACATACAAAGCAAAAGGAAAAAACGTGTATGTGTTGCATACTATAAACGTATACATGCACATGTAAACAACTTTTGACAACTAAAAAGAACATAAACAATGATCATCAGGCTTCTTGCGCAGACCTTTTCAATGGGCCTTGACCCTAGGTAAACAAGAGCGGCAAGCGTTTTTTTAAACATTAAAATTCTAGTGCCAATACATTTTCAATAAAATAAAATGACCAAGCCATCTATCAAATAAGATTTTTCAGCCGGGTTGTGTTAGATTTGCGTTCTAAAGGTTTGTTTCGAATAAACTGTGTAAAAATGAAAATATTTGACATAAAACAGACGCTTGCCGCTTTTATTTAGGTAGCTCAGTAATTGTGAATTTTTTAGAATAAATCAAGATTCCCTTTTTACAGCAAAACATTTTTAAGAAATTAACATAACATTGCATTTTTTTTAATAAAAACTGAAAACAAAACAAACCAACTGTCTAAGTTATTAGAGATGTGCTTTAAAAAACGATAAACAACCGACATCGTTATGCTATGTTCATACGACGATAGAAACGACCTGTTTCGCTCTCAAAATTTTGTATGGGGAAACAAGTCGTTTCAATCATGTTTGTGGCGCGAAACAAGAATAAGAGAGCGAAACACGAATATTGCTGTCCGTGTGAACATGGTATTACACTGCTGTTATAGAATACAAGTTTTGTATCGAATTGATAACGACGTCGATGAAAATTGATGTTGATATTTAATTGATGACGATGACGACGACGTTAAATGGAATAAGGGTGATTATAACCCTGTATATGTATATAGTCTTTCCATCTGTAGTGAAGGGATAAAAAAGTGAACTAGATTTTTATTTGTATCATTTAAAAATCAATAATAAATTTTCAGAGATACTTAAAATTATATTTATTTATTTATGAGCATTCATGTATGTATTTATGTATATATGTATGCATGTATTTCATTTACTATGACCCTTTAGAGAATTTAATTCAGTAGCGTGTTCCGCGAGGAGGTCAAGTAAAACCTCAATTTTCAAATCGCTCATATTATTCTCCTCTTCCAAAGATTTTATACGACGATTTAAGCGAATGACATCATCAACATCGCCTTTGCGGATAGAATAAATCCAAATGCCGTCAGCGAAACGTAATTCTTTGTTACCCAAGTTTAAAATAATTTGATTGTAGTCGTCTAATTCTTCTGAAACTATTGGACAACCATTATTGTTTCTTAATAAACGCGGTGGTATAGGTTTTGATTCGAATTTTTTATTAAATAAAGGCATTTTCTTTTAATTTCTCTATTCGTTCTTATAATTTAACCTTTATTATTATAATTATTTCACAGAAATCAAACTTGAATTTAATGAAGTAAATTAAAAGTTTGAATTTTTTAGAAACCATGGCAACGAGTTTTAGTTAAGGGTTGTGCTATTTATAACAATATAAACAGGTGCCGGTCACTAACAAACATATGTAGTTACTTTTAAAAAGTATGTGCGTAGTGTCCGTAAATATTTTAAGGATATCTAGTTATATTTCTAATTATTATAAGAAATGGAAACAAAAACCTATTATTTCAAGTATACATCTTACATAATTAACAATTTACATATACATACATATTAACATATATATATATGTATATATATATTTTTTATCTTCTTTTTGAATATATGTATGTACATATGAATGCACATTTTTATTTTATTTATTATATGTATTTTCTTATAGTAATTTAAATGAAATCACAAAAAGCTGTGAAAAATTAATAACTGAAACTCAAAGTGATATAGACATTTTTCGGGTGCGTTGTCAAACAATTCTAGTTTGAAATTAAATTTTATTTCATAGTTTTACTTTTTATATTTATTCTAATACAAAACATTATAAACATGCAGAATGAACAACAACAACTTCAAAGACAAATGCAGGAGATTTTAGAAGAAAATAATCTTATAAATTCAAAACTTGAAGTTTTAAAAAGTGCAACCACTTCCTTTGTACCAACGGCAATAAGAACCGGGGCCGAGTCAAGAGATGATGCCACTCGAGAAAAGTTGACCAACGAAGCATTTCAAAATGTTAAAAAACAAATTGACTATTTGCAAGCGGTATTACGCAAATAAAATTCAATATCAATATGTTCTTAAATTTTATTTATTTATAGGAAAACAATGATTTGCGTTCACTGAATAAAAACTTCCAAAAGACTATTGAAAATCTTGAAAACGAAATTCAAGATTACCGCAATCAGCTTTTTAATTCAACTTCAGTTTGCGAAGTAATTTATATGATATATGTGAAATGGAAATAACAATTTTTTTTTATTTAAGGTCAAACACAAATTTGCCACTGCTATTAAATTATTAGAAAGTACTATAATGAATCAAAAATCATCGTTAGAAGAACAGACGCAAACAATAGAAACATTATTTGAACAGAAAAAGCAACTTAGAGACCGTGTTGAGAAATCAGAGAAATTAATCCAAGGTAAAAAATATACTAATGTCCCTAGTTTCTACAAAAATAAATCTAGCTGTGTACATAAATCCATTGTGTAAATATTTGAAAAGAAAACTAAAGGTAAAAACACGTATAAGCGTTGAAATAGGCAAAGCTAACTATTAGGTACGAACACGACCAGCTTTCTTTTTGTAGAAATTACGGACATGTCGGATTTTCCCATTTCTTTCTTTAACAAATTTTCTTTGGAAAACAAATTTTCTTTGGAAAACAAATTTTGACGTTTTCCGAAGTAAAATTCTGTTCGAAACTATTGTGTTAATCCATCTGGAGAAAATCCTACCCGACGCATTCATAAAAAATAATTTAGATTTATACAACACACATATTTTATAACTAAATTACCATAGGTATACATTTTCCTTAAAATATATTTCAAATTCAATTTAATTTTTTATGAATACGGCAGTTCATATAAAAAAATAAAAAATAAATTGCAGTTGATCATTAAAGAGGTATAAACTCAAAATTTTTATTTTTTTTCACTTTTCACCTGCTGAAAATATCGTTCTTTTTGTTTACTTTTTATTAATGAAGCGGTTGGTTAAAAATTCTTTTTCGTATGTTTTTAATATTAAACAAATTTCGTACTTCTGAAAATGTTTAAATCAGTGTTCGAAAATTAACATTAAATATCGTTCCTTAGTGTTCGTTTTAAAAGTTTTTTTAATTTAATTTATTTAATTTGTTAAATTTCAGTAACCTAGCCCTTTGGCCATAACCGGCTTACAAATTTCTACTTAATAATAATAAAAAATTTAAAAGAAATTAAATAATATTCAACATTTTTATATTTTTCGAATTTATTCTAAATAAAATAAATTTAAAATATATTAGTACTATATATTAGTACTTAACCACAAAAAAATAATTTATATATAAAAAATAGTTTTAATAATTAGAATTGTGGTATTTTGTTGAACTATTTGAGTCGTTTATTTTGAAAGTGGTTTAAGTCCATTTTTTCTTATATTGAGATATTTAAGGGGTTGTGTTTGATTTGTTTCAAAAATATTGTTAAGTGGTGTTAATTTTTTTTTATAACTTTGTGACCTTAAACATGTTAGAATATATAACGTAATACATTTTGTAAACTTTACTAGAAAAATAAGCTGTGTTTCAGAACCTAAAATGGACTTAAATAAACCATTTTCAAAATTAATAAAATGACTTTTTTTGTTTGTGAAAAGGAAAAAGTCCACTTATTTTAAAGAAATTAAATAATAGAAATTTTAAATTTTTTATGTTTGATGTAGATGAATGTCATAGCTCTAACATAAATAAGAAAGCTTTCAATTTAGATACAGATTTTTATTTATGTAATTAAAAAAATGCTTTTAAAAATAAATATTAATTCTTAATACGATTTCCGTATGACGTGCTAAATTCCCAGTTTTTCATATTTGATAAATACACTGAAATTTATTGTTGAGGGAAAGCTAGCTTCTATGCGCATTTCACTGGTTGCTTAGGCCAGCTCATCAGGAAACCTTTTCCAAAGATCTTAGAAAAGCTAAAAATATTATACAAATAAAACCCTAAAGCGAATAAGAATTATAAACATTCAAAGTCTTACTTGTAACAATATCAAAGCCAATACAAAACACCAACAATAAACAGTGAGTTTATCTTTCCTTACATTCCCATTCATTTATTAAAAAATTTAATTTACATTCATTTATTAAGGATACTATTAAAGATTTTGCCATATTATTTCTCCTCATTTAGATTAAGTGTGAGGTTGTTAAAATATTCATGGTGCATAGGTGGTATATACCTTAGTAACTCAATCATAGCCTTATACTTAGGAGTTGGAATGGGATGTACATTTTTGTATAATGGTGTTAATTTTATTTTGTTGAAGTTCCTTGGTCTTTCCCGACAAGGTAATGAGTCAAGTATTTTGATCTCTTTATCCACTTCCATAGATTCTTTATAAAACATTTTATGTATAAGGTTCACTTTTTATAAATCGCATCCAACATATCCTAAGCCAATTAACAGGTTCGCAACAAGTGTTTTTTAATCTTATAAGAATTGCTTCTTCCAGAGGTTTTGTAGCAATCTTCACGATTCATTTTAGTTAACATAAAAGATGACATATATAAATTATTTATTTCAGCGGACTTAAACCGGTTTCAAAATAATTTTTTTTTGGATTTTGTTAGCTAACTAATTTTCAAGTGCCCAAAATCATGCCGATTTTAATGATACTAGACTTAAATTTTTTATAAAAAAATAGATTATATTGATAGAAACGTTTGCACAAATTTGTTCTTTATGACTCGAAATCACACTGTCGAATTTCGTGAAGATCGGTCCATTACTTACCATAGACGCCACACAATGTTTACTCGTGGAAAACAGTTCAGTACCATAAAACCGTACCGAATAATGCTATCGTGATACAAATTTGTTTGTCATAATATTTAGCACTAGAAATTACACTGTAGAACTTCGTGACGATCCATAGTTTACCATAGGCTTGTTGAGTACGCCTTAAACCGTAATGTATAATGCTATCGTGATGCAATTTGGTATGTGATACTTTCATATAGCAGAAATCACACTGTCGAATTTTTTGACGATCGGTCCATAACACAGTACAACATTTTACAGGTGATTGATTCGGGACTCAATTCTGATAATTGCTTATGAAAGTAGACCCAAAAAGAAGAACTTCTGCATCATTAGTTCTGTCATGGTACCTCAATAAATAATTTCAAAACTAATTTGAAGTTAGTAAGTATCGTATAGCGGAATTTGTCACGTTTTTGGCTCTTTTGTTTGTCATAACACAGAAAAAATTATTAGTAGTTTTTTATCAATTAAAAAAATTATTTAAAAAGAATTTAAACTTAATTATTGTAATAATTGAATCAATTATTTTTTTTGTTGAAATAAAATTAAAAATATAATTTTGATTTAATTAATATTTTAGTTGTTTTGAAATAAATTTTGAATTTAAATATGTAATAATCAAATACCAAAAAATTATTTCGTTTAAAATAAAAAAATTTAAACTTGTGAAATTGTTGTTGGAAATTGTCAAAATCAATCAACACATTGTTTGAAACGGCAAAGTTTTTTGGTCATATTTTTATTAAAATTAAAAATATTGTTTATTGAAAAAAAAATATTCAAAATATTAAATTTTTACAATTTTTAGTAATCAATATAATCATTTTGGTAATAGGAGCAAAATCAACAAATGGGTTACTTGATTCTATGAATTTGGTATAAAATTGGTGATTAGAGAAAATTTTTCATTTTTTCTGTGAACTCGAGAACCACTAGTCCGAATAAGCTGAAAAAAATTAAGAATTACGATTCCTTTAATCTGTTCATACAACGTTTCGCTAATTAAGCAACAGTTTCGCAGTTAAAACTAAATGTATGAAGAAAAAAAATATTTTTTGCCCAAAAAAATTAAATTTTTTATTTTTAATTCATAAAAAATCCAAAACGGTAAAAAAAAGTGTCAAGTCCTATTACTTTCACGTAAAGTCGCATAACCTATGAACAAAATGACACATAAATCATGAAAATCGATGAACGCGTTTCGCTTTTATTCACAATTAATTAAAGGAATGAATTTCAAAAATTTGCTCGAGATATCCACAAAATTCTTTGGAAAAAACATTGATCACTTTTTTTATGATTCGCAGAATTAAAAAAAAAGTAATAAACAAGAGGTTATTTGATTTTTATGATTGCGGTAGCAAAGTAATAAGCTTTAATAAATGTCAGTGGACAATTAAAAGGAAAAAAGGAAAGTGCCCTTTTTTAATTATTTGGGTTTTTCCGTTAGTTACCTGCATTATTTTTTTAACCGAAATAGCACCCACATTTATGAGTGCTCATGTTTTGGAACGTTTCGAAAACATATTTCATAAGTACCTGCCAGTAAAATATTGAAATATTTGTAGTATTTATAGGTGCTCTTTGATCGATTTTTGTCATTTAACAAGAGTCGACGAACGCGAGAAGTACAAGTGAATTAGTCTTCGGTTTTTAAAACTGAATAACAACAAAACATATAATATATTTTCCAAATATGGACAATAACAAGTGCCCACAATTGGATAATTTCTGTTACGTTTGTGGTCATATCGTCCCAAAAAGAGGCCAGGTGCTACGCATGCATAAATTCTCGTCCTGGATTAAACAGAAAACAAAAGAATATACTGCTGCTTTTACTGCCACACTTCCAGTTGAACGCGCTGCTGGTACCGATACACCTAAACCTCCGAGTCTGGACACTGTGTCCCTGCAATGCTGATTGGACACCCGATATTGAAAATAATGGACCACAACCGCTAACACAAATCGAAATGGATTACATTGTGGCTAAGATGGGACTATCACAACAAATCTCCGAAATGTTGACATCATTTTTGAAAAGCAGAAAGCTGACACAGCAAAATGTCAGCGCAACATCATACCTGTAATATGAATCGGAATGTTTATTTTCATGCAAAATAAAGAATCAATAAAAAGTCATCAATGTTTTTTCCAAAGAATTTTGTGGATATCTCGAGCAAATTTTTGAAATTCATACCTTTAATTTCATTATTTATGCGTCATTTTGTTCATAGGTTATGCGACTTTACGTGTCAAGTCCCAGACACTTTTTTTACCGTTTTGGATTTTTTGTTGCTTTATAGCGAAACGTTGTATGAACAGATTAAAGGAATTTTAATTCTTAATTTTTTCAGCTTATTCGGCCTAGTGGTTCTCGAGATATGACAAACAAAATAGCCTAAAACATGACAAAAGCCCCTATACGATACTTACTAACTTCAAATTAATTTTTTAATTATTTATTGAGGTACCATGACCAAACTAATGATGCAGAAGTTCTTCTTTTTGGGTCTACTTTCATAAGCAATTATCAGAATTGAGTCCCGAAATCATGTGTTGTACTGTGTAATTTACCATAGTCCCCATATATAATCCACTCTCGAAAAACAGTTTAGTACGCCTTAAACCGTAATGTATAACTCTATCGTGATGAAATTTGTTCGGTCATAGTTTTATAAACCAATTATCCAAAAGTAACAATAGGCCCCATAAAAAGTCCACTCTCGGAAAACAGTTAAGTACGCGTAAAACCATAGTTTCTAAAGAAATCCATTTATTTTCTTAAACCAAGAAAATCCAAAAAAATATTTCCTGATTTTAACTTGTTTTAGTTGTATTAAATAAAAAATATTTTCTCAGGAACAAAAAATATTTTGGTATATGTATGATCAAAAATTTCTTAAAACAAGAATACAAAAGTATATTATTTTTATTAAAAACTTGGTTTGATTTAATTAATTTTTATTTGGAAAGTGCAACATTTTCTTGGTTTAAGACATATTTTCTGGTGATTTAATAAACAATTCTTTCCGTGTATATTTGAAATTATATTACTTTACTTTATTTATCTGAAATATCAGTAAAGCCTTTTTAAAACTTTTAATGTTTTATTAACACAGTTGGACAAAAGACAAAAAAAAGTCAGTGTAGAGAGAGATCTTGATTATGTGATTTTAATTTACATACTTTAGCATGATGAATACAAATAGTTTATTCAATCACGTCTAGTTAACATCTTCATGATTTCATGTCTTATTTTATTCATAATATACCTGGATTTCTGATAAATGAGCATGAAAAAATCGTCGCCACAAATTAAGAAATAATTTTGAAAATAATCATTTGTAAAAGATCAAAAACGCACAAATAGTTCTCAAATTATGATCAAATGTATGTACCATAACCGCCTTATTTCGGGCGAAAATTAGTCTAGTTCATAAAAAACTAGACATGATAGAAAAAACTGAGAACGGATTTGAATTTAGCGCTGTAAAATCTTTGTATTTCATTTATTTTTATTTCAAACGATCTCTTTTTGACAACCAGTGTAATTAATAAAATATGGTTCTTAAACATTTCATTAAGTACTTTATTTGAATTTATTTAGCGCTTTTTGATTGGGGTCACGGCGCTTCTTGATTAGAAATAGTTCACAACCCTGATCACATGTGATAATGAAGATCCAATTACTTTTCTAAAAATATCTAATAAATTCTGAAGAAATAATCAAAGGAGGAATTTTTAAATGAGTTTGAAAAATAGCTTTATTTTGACAAAAAAATTAGCATATTTGAGCTTAGCTCACAATAGTTGCTTTTTTACTTTTCCAGTAAAATCCAGTAGGTTAGTAAATTTTACTCTCAAAACTGGATCTTGCACAAAAAAGTAAACGAACGGAAAAACTTGCAGCTTAATTCAAACATACGTATGATCGCCCATGGTGGGGGATTCTCAAGGTGTGCTATCTATTGGATAAACTACTAATTAATAAATATCCTTTCGGGTTATTAATAATAACAGCGGATGTAATTTTATTAATAATTGAAATAAATTGTAAAAGTTTTATTAACAACAGAATTCATACACAATATATAGAGGGGTGTCATAGAATCCAAGTCGGTTTTGCTTTTTGTCGGTTTTATAAACCAATATTGGTTTCATTTGGTGTCATGAAAACAAGTCGGTTTTGTTTTTTTCGAATACAAATAAAACCGATATTCGAAAAATCTGTTCTATGTTTTGGGGCATGTGTTTACGAGAAAAGTAAATAAGAACGGTAATACAGTAAACATATAAAATAATTGCTATCGTTATATTATTTGCATTTGCTGTTTACATTTGTATGATTTTATTGTTTTGTAAAAATATAAAGCAAATTTTTTAAAAGTACAAAAAAATAATTATTTATAGGTATAGTTTGCGACGAAAGAGCAGTAAAGCTGCGCAAAAATTTGAAGTTTGCAAAAATCGAAAAAATTCGCGAAAATTTTTAATATTTCACACAAGCCATAAAATTGATTAAATGTCCCTAAAACTATAAGGAATGTTGTTGCTTTGTACAGAAATTTATTTACCGTTTTAAAATTTTCAGCGCCACAAGCAAAGAGGCGTATGAAATCTTAAAAATCAATGTGAATTTCTGTTAGAGGCAACAACAAAATTACAAAATATTTATGAATTTGTTTTTGCTTTCAATGTAATTCTTTGTCGTTGCGTTGTGTTTTACGAAATTAGGTCCTAAAATTCGCAAAAAATTGCAAAATTGGAAACAACCAATAAAATTTATTTGAAATCGCTAAATTGGTTTAAAAAACCAAATGTCGGAAAATAGCATAAAAAAGTTTGCAAAATCGCGAAAATTCGCGAAAATTTTTAATATTTCAAACAAGCCATAAAATGTATATAACAATACATTGCTATTGTAGCATTATTGCTGATTCTAGTACTATAATTTATAAGATACTGTATCTTGTTGTGTTGGAAAGGCACCAAAATAAATACAAATACAAATACAAAAGACTTTTGCGAGTTTGCAGCAACCCGCTGCCGGAGACATGCAAAAAATACTATTTTAACAATTTTATGTACTTCCATCTATGCGAAAAATCTAACTGTTGAATAAATAAAATAAAAATATTTAGATTTTAACAACTATGTACATATGTATATGTATTTCCAATAAAAATAAGAGCTGTAAGCTGATTGGTTTGTATTCAATAAAAATCCGATAATATTGGTTTCTGTGCCACCTAAAACCAACACTAATTTTAGTTCGAACAAAAAACCGACAATATTGGATTTCATGACACCAACGTATTTTTTGTTGTTTTCAAATCCAATTCCAATAAAATTGGTTTCTATGACACCCCTGATAAAAAATTAGAAAAAAAATATTTTTTCTTTCAATAACATAATATTCAAATACGAAAAGGAGAAAAAGATTATTGTTTTACAAAGTATATTTAAACAAGTATATAAAAAACATTTTGTTCAACACTATCAAGTCATATCGTTCTAATGTCCTAAATAATATATTACAATTGTTTAAAATTAATGTTGTTGTGTTTCAAACAAAATATGTTTTAATGCTGTGTTCATTAAAACGTCATAGCGGTACATTAGAAATAAAAATTATAAGCGGTAGCCCACAGCATTCATAAACATATATTTCTTTTAATCATTTTAAGACATATGACTTTACAACGTTATAACTACCTTGTGAATATCAAAATAGTGTTTCAAATATCTGTTTTTTTACGCTACGGTCACACTTATTAAATATTTGACCAGATAAGCGTAACCCCTACTTTTGTTAATAGTTTTTGAGATTTAACATGGTCTTAATATTACAAATAAACTAATTATATTTCCAGACATAGCAAAAAATTGTTTTTGTGAGATGTGGTACATATTATATTCCAAATAAATATTGAAATTGACGGAAAAGATTATTTAGTTTTGTGACAAAGTAATACTCGAGTTGTTCTTAGTTTGTTCAATCTAAAAGTAATCTTTGTTTTTAATCCAACATATGAAGTTACCAGAGCGCATATTATAAATTACTATCTAAAACTAAATACACTACAAGTTTGCTTGTTGGTCCCGATTTTTTCGTCAAATATTTGATAAGTGTGACCGTAGCTTTAGACTACATATATTGTTTTTGGTACTTGTTGTATTTCATTTTAATAATTATGAATGAACTTTAGACTTATGTTTATACATGACTTTTAATTTTGTTTCCAGTTAAATAAAATATGAAAATACATGAATACTTTATTTTTTATATTCGGTACCCTGAATAATATGCAGTAAGAAGTATTCATATATTTATTAGGTTAACATCTCTCAAATATTACGGCACCCCACAAATAATAGTCCAACGGTGTCAAATCGCAGCTCCGAGGTGGTCAAACGACATCAGCTCTGCGGCTGATAATGCGATCTTCAAAAACAGGGCGCAAAACGTCGAGTGTAGCTTCGGCTCTGTGGCACGTAGCGCCGTCCTGTTGATACCAAATGTTGCCAATATCCTCCTCTTCAATTTTTGTGAACAAAAATTCATTCAACACGGCCCGATAATGATCGCCATTGACTGTAACGGCCACTCCTTGCACATTTTTGAAGATAAATTGCCCAATTATGCCTCTGGACCAAAATCCGCACCAAACAGTGACTCGTTTTGGGTGCATTGGCTTTTCAATGTAGGCGTGCGGGTTTTCTGTGCCCCAAATGCGACAATTTTGCTTGTTTACATACCCGCCAAGATCAAAATGAGCTTCATATGAAAAGATGATTTTTTTGGCACAATCGGCATCTTCTGTAAGTCGATCGCAGGCCCACTTACTGAAGCGAAAACGCATTTGATGGTCAGTTGTTCAAGCGTATACACAACCATATTCCTGCAGCGGAAGGATAGAACCAATTATAAATCAGCACTAGTTGAAAAAAAAAACGTTAGATGGCGGACCTGTTATTAGGGAAACATAATGTTAGTTATTGTAAGTGTTTATTTTGTTTTATTTTTAGTACAAGTAGTTTAATTCTAGTGCCAATATAACATTTTTCAAAAGTGGCGCAAATTTTTTTGGTGTTGTAAAGACTGTCAAAACACTGAATTTTTATTTTGTGTCTAAAATTTTGTTTTTTCTGTTCCCGTACTTTTGTGTAATGTTGTCTTTTTATGAGAGAAATTTTTGCTTGCTCTCATTTGAACGAACTTTATCCAAAAAGTAAAGAAACCGTTTTTTGAACTTTCTTTTCAGGCTCGTTTTCAAAATTTGTTCGGTTTTAAATTCACTTCATTTCGATTTACAGAACTTGCCCACTAACTTTTTAAAAAAAAAACTATAGTTACATTTTTGTATGAAATATTGAATTAATTTTTTTTTATAAACCTGATATATTTTTTATGAATATGGGGAAAATCTTTAAGACTTTCTAGTATATGGACAAAAGTGTTTAGTAAGCGCTTAATAGCTTTCAAAATCTTGAGAAAAGAATAACTGTATCACAAAAATTATTTGACTACTAAGAGATGTGAGAATTATTGCCTGTTTTTGGAAAATAAAAACTAAATTTCGTTATATTTGTATGGGAAATGCCACGCCAACTTATCCAACAACACCCAATTTTTGACGGATTGTGTATTGAAAATCTAGCTATGTGTACCAAATTTGGAAAAAAAATTTCCTACCGTTCTGCAGATATAAAGGAATTTATTTTGTGCCACCCCCAATTCTCTAATCCCGTCAACCTTTCGCCAGATGCCATGCTTTAACATCGAAGTGACATATTAATACCATGGGTGCAGGACATAACACTGAGAGTAGGGAATTAATATCTTTTTAAACATAAGCCCACGATATGCTGTAGTATTTAAGCTAGATTCTCTTAATTTGAGCATTATTTCATTTTCAAAAATTTTATTATTACTTGTATAGAAAAATCTAAAGAACTAGAAAAATCTGCAGAGACAACGGAAACCATTAAAAAACTTCAAGAGCAACTTGCAGAAACTGAACGCCACAACAAGGAACTACAAAAGTCTTTAAAAATTTCTCGACAAGCCATGGAAAAAAGGCTTAAACGAGAACAAAACGCTTTTCAAAAGGTGCAAGAAGCCTTAAGCATAGCCGAGGCAGCCGTAGCAGATAAAGAAGAGGCTCTTAAAAGAGAAAGACTAGTGAAGGAAGAATGTGACAATATAGCATCTACCATCGGACAGGTAATGGATGAGGCAGCACGCAAAGTAGAAAATGACATGGAAGCAATAAGAAATAAATACATTGATAAAGAAAAATCTTTAAACAAGGAGAAAACTAAGCTAACCATTGAAATACAAAATCAAACAAAATTTATTCAAATATTGGACACGAGATGTAATCGATTTCAACAGAAATATAAAGATGCTATAAATGAAAAAGAAAACTTATCAAACCAACTGCAACATACCGCTAAAGCTTTAGTAATTTAGTATAACTTTGTTTTTATTTTTTTAATCAGTATATTTATATATTTTTAGTGTGAACTGGAGGAAAAACTTCAACAACTCGAATATCAAAATAACGAAGGAATCCTAAACAAGTAAGTTCACGTCTAAAGAATGCTACTAAAGGCCGTTTGACACTATCCCACAAAGTCTTAAGTATTTTACGAAAATGCTACCCTGATCTAATTATTGTTTGGACATTTTCAAAAAACATACGACTTATCACGACTAATTCCCCCTGGAATCTACTGCCCAACCACCTCAGACTGCTGCCTTGTAGGCTGGGACAGCGGCACAGAATGTGCTCAACTGTCTCAAACTCCTCCGGTTCGTGCCTAGAATCGACTCCCTGATCCTTCCAAAATAGAAGCCTATTGGAGGCCTAACCGCCTCTATACAGATAGGATCCTCCATCTCTGAGCCCTGTGTCGCTAACTCATCAGCCACTTCATTGCCGCCTATATCGCAGTGACCCGGCGCCCAGCACAATTTTAACACATAATCCGCTAAGATTCCCTCAAGAGCACTCCTACAATCATCTTGTGTGATACCCTAGGTCTACACTAAAGATAATTATCTCAGCAAGTTGTCAATAACGTCGGCAGAATAACAGAGCAATATTTCTTATTGCTTATCTTATGTTAAAGGCATGGGAAAACGTTTTTATGTTCTCATAATTTATAAAACAAATCAAAGAAGAAGGTGCAGTGTAAAAACTGGCGCTATCTTGCAAAAATGATTTTAACTAATATAAATTCTTTCTTATCCGACTTTATTATTTAAATCTTTAAGCTTGAGGTCTTTTTTAATATAAAAATATAAGTTTTTTTATTTTTGTTAAATTCAAATTATTATTTTTATATAAAAAAAAGAAAGTCGTGTTAGTTACACCCCTTATAACTCAAGAACGGCAGAACAGATTTGGCTGAAAATTGGTAGGGAGGTAGCTTAGAGCCAGGAGACGGACGTAGGATACTTTTGCCCCGCCCACTTTTACGCCCACTTTTTTCGATTTACCTAAAATCAGAAAACGGCTCCATCGAGTTGACTAATTTTTCTTTCAAATCTTCGTATTAATCAACTTTAAGTTTTCGTCGAAAGAAAAATTTACCACGCCTACTTTTACGCCCACTTTTTCTATTAAGCGCATAACTGGAGAACGACTTGACCGATTTGGACGATTTTTTCTTCAAAATGATCGCCATGGTTTAACTTAGGTTTTTACGGAAAGAAAATTTTGCCCCGCCCGCTTTTTCCGATTTACCTAAAATCAGAAAACGGCTCTTTCACCAAATAAAAAAAGAACAAAAAACATTGTCTATGCGCTGGCCTTAAAATGAAGTAATAAATAAATATAATTTCCAATTTGCCTTAAATACATGCGTTTCTTTTTTGATTGAGCCCATATCTACACCATATGTAAGTTATTTTGTAAAAAAAACTTAATGATAGGTATTCCATGGATTTTTATTTTAAAGGCCGTAAATTTCGTTAACTGTTTAATTTAAATCGTGTGGTAATACAACACTACTGTTTGCTTAGGGTCAGCAACGTGGACCGGGTCAGCTAGTTTTTATATAAAAAAGAACTCAAACTCAAACAAATTAATATTAATTTAAATAATAAAGATCGAATAAGGAAACAATTATATTAATAAAAATAATAATTTTTGCAATTCTTTAATTTAATTATTTTACTACAATTAAAATTTTCTACAATTTCACAAACTTAATTTCTTTCACACACAATTGCTTCTATTTTTTTTTCTTCTTTTTTTTAATTGACAACCAAATTTGACGTTTTATGTTAGCAATAACTGTCAACAAAAATGGACAAAAAATTGCCGGCAATAAATATGTCTACATTAAAGATAACATAATTTTGACATTTACTGATACATATGTCGCAATAATTATCTCTGGAATAGACGGGCAGATGGTGTAACTCAGCTATAAATAGTAGAGTTTAATGGCGTTTTCTTTTCTGAGTAAAATTCTGCATTTATTCTGCCTTTTACATTATTTGTATGTTCTTTTCTGAAATACATGTGTTATTTCAAAAGTGCAAAGCGTTCTTTTCTGATGATGTTCCGTTTAAAATTAAAAAAATGCTACATGCTCAACACTCATTTTAATTAAAGGGGCATGAGTGCAGCACTAGATCAAGGCGCTAATTGTACTCTATTGTTTAATGCCGAAATTTGTGTTCTTTTGTAAACATAAAAATATGAAACACTTCTTAAAAATTAGGGGAGCATTTTAATTTAAATGATTTTGTTATTCGTGCTTAATTCCCAATTTTTATTATTTGATAAAAACGCTGAAATTTATTGTTGATGGGATAAGCTATTCCTATGCGCATTTCACTGGTTGCTTAGGCCAGATCATCAGGAAACTTCATCCATTCAGGGGTGCATTTAAAAATGTTGGCAAGTCACATGTAACACTTATGCAACATTTTTTTTTAGAAAAGAAAACGCCATAAAACGTAATACTTTTAACTTAAAATTATAAAGTCAAAAGTTGTACTTTTGCGAAAAAGCAAAATAAAAAAACCCTAACAACAACCACAATTATTTCGCACAAATAATTATCTATGTGGTTGTTGGTTATGTTTTTTGCTTTTTCGCAAGACTGCAACTTTTGACGTGAACACCTGGTTTATACATTGTATGTATGTATATATTTTTTAATAGAAGCTCAATTGACCAAGAAATCAATATTCAACAATACATTAAAACCAATCGAATTTTAAAGGAGAGGTAAATATACATATGTAATTTTATATACAACATATCAAGTCTTATTTATAATTATGTATATCGTAAGCGACAATTTATCGAAATTTTTTTGTTGCAAATAGGTCATAAGAACTTTGTAGTTACAACGTTGAACAAATTCTTAGTTTGAATTTGTACCGTTGCGAAGGAAAAGAGCGCATTTTGTAAAATTTGTCTTTTGTCGCCTACGATATACATATTTATTTATACCCAAATTTTGATGTACTACATACATACATATGTATATGTCTATACACATATATTTTTTTTATTACTCTTTAAAAGATATTCTTCAACAATAAACGAATTGTCAGAAAATTTTGAAAAGGAAATCTTTAATTTGAAAGACGAAGTGGCACGTTTAAGAGCAGAAAATCATGCATTAAAATTACAGAGCAATACTACATAAAATGTAGCATAAAATTTATGAGTTTTGATTAATGTATGTAGTTATTTTATGTATAATTTTTATGTATAAATATAAATAAAAATTATTTGTTAAACAATCATATTAATTTATAAATCAGTTGTTAGTGTACTTCGTGCGGGAAACAAACTAGGAAACCAATAACTACGTTCGTTATCTTGATCATCAATCCAACAAAGACCTTCGCTAACAACTTTTTCAAGAGATTGCCGGGCTCGATAATCCGCCCATCTAAAAAATATTTTTAATATATTAAATCCAGATGTGCATAAATTTTAATATTCGTTTTTTTTAAATGCATACCCCAAAAGTTCTTTTATCATTGTTAAGGTCACATAACCTTGTTCGTTATTAGATGCTGCTGTAAGAATTGTCGTCTCTTCCATACTTAGTTCGCCTGGTATAGATTGTACAACGTATTTTCCCTTACCAAGTTTATGGACAACGAAACTAAAAGAAATGCTTCCTATTTTAATTTTGTTAAATTTAAGAAAGCTAGAGACTTACCCATTACCAAAAATACTAAGTTTTTTTGTAGCCGTTAGTATATCTTCGTTAGTAATCTCTTGATGAATTGAGCTCTGGCCCCTTGCAGCAATTAGTCTCCTCCTAAGTTCATTTAATTCCATAAACCCGCCTGAAACGTCAAAGATTTTTTACTATTATCTTATCGCTTATTTATATTCAAAACCACGTAACTAACATTTTTATTACTTTAAGGTAGATATGTATAATATACACATTGTATATGTATATTGAAAAATAAATGCAATATTTCGAAGGCTTAATATGCAAACCTGCCAAAACCACTTTTTTAGTAAATTGCGATTTTGATGCAGTGTGAAGAGAAAGATACACTTCGTCGCCCAGTATGTAGTTTTTCTTCAATTTAAATCTTGAAGTGTGTAAAACCAACTATATTTTGGTTTTATTCTCAAGCTTAATCGAATGATAATAATATTAGTAAAGGGTCCGCCAAATAACTTTTTTTTTTGAAAATGCTATAAAAAATAACTACAAAATATTTTCTCAAATTTCTTTTTTTATTTGAAAGTACAATCCTTCCGGTTAATAATGGAAAATAATTTCATTCAAATGGCTGCCTCGGCTGGCCATGTAGTAGCCTACACGATCGGTCCAATTTTTAAGCACATTATTGATTGTGTGCAGCTGTATTTCACCAATGGCTTCACGAATATTGTCCTTTAAAGCGTCAATTGTCTCTGGCTGGTCGGTGTAACACTTATCTTTGACGGCACTCCACAAATAATAGTCCAACGGTGTCAAAACGCAGCTCCGAGGTGGCCAAACGACATCAGCTTTGCGGCTGATAATGCGATCTTTAAAAATAGTGCGCAAAACATCGAGTGTAGCTTCGGCTGTGTGGCACGTAGCGACGTCCTGCTGAAACAAAATGTTGCCAATATCCTCCTCTTCAATTTTTGTAAACAAAAATTCGTTCAACATCCCAGGCAGAAAAAGACAATCACCACGACGCTGTGCCGACGTTGCAGGGGATACTATCAACACCAATACAACGTACTGTTTACCAAATTTACAATGTTGTCACAATATTGAAATGATAACGCCAAATGTGCGTCTTCCGACTCTTCTTTTTAGTGTTGTCACAGTACTGTAAATTTAAATTTGCAATGTTGGATTCATGAATTTACAACGTAGTCATAACCGTATTCCGATTCTTATTTTCAATATTGTTATAAAGCCGTTAATTTAAATTTACAACAGTGTACTGATGTTTATAAACTGCAAATAACGTTCCCATACAATGTTGCAAATTTGCAATTTTTGTACCCATGCAATACCTCTTAAATAAGAAAAGGTTTTAAAAATTAAGTTTGATTTATATATTGAAAATGTTATTATAAAAATTTATTGTTCTACTTAAAAAAAAAGCATTTATAAAAGAAAGCCAAAAGAAGGAAATGGAATTCAGGTTAATATAATATGTACATATACATATATTTAGCAAACTAATTCCTACTTTTTCTTCCAAAATTCCGGAATCAAGAGCTTGTTTTTATTTTGTAAATATTTGTGGGTTTAAAATTACAACCACCCATCCTGATAATATATGTTTACTACAAATTGTACATATCGTTAGTCTAATTCGCAAATGTGTTAAGTCCCTTTTTTCAAATTTTACAGGAGACACAAAAAACAATGTATCTTTTTTTAACTTTTTAAAATTTGTAAACTTTTTCAACGCAATTATTTTAACAAAATAGCTCTCTTTAAATGACCTTGATCAAAAATCCATTTCCACAAAATTTTGGGAGGGAAATTTACACTTTTTGGACTTAGCATTTTTGCTTTGTTAACTTATTCGTTTTATTGTGGACTAAGCACATTTTCCTACAATCAAAACCCTGTATTTGCAAATATTTTGAGTTCATATGTTCTGCAAAAGTACTCGCCATATGGTTTTGTACAAAGTTTCCGAACATTATTTGGTCGAATTCTGGAAATTTAACGGTCAAAATTTTGATTTTCTTCAAGAACCTAAAAATAACGGTAATTTTGTAAATAACGGAATTATAAAAAAGTCGCGGAACAAAAGTTGCTTCTGATACCCTAAAGAACCATTTTCAACAATAAAAAAGTTCTTTTTCGCAAAAAATGGATTTTGGCATATTGCTAATTATGATTATTTTTTTTTAAATAAAAACTAATATCTAAATATTAACCTTTTTTATATTATTTGTTCTTTTTAGAACTCCACTTTAGAAAAAAATAGAACATAAAAGCCAAATTCAATTGAACAAATTAATATTCGGGGAGTTAGCACGCGCTTTTAATATTTTTCGTAGTTTTGTGGACTTAGCGTTTTTGCAAACCACAAAATTACAACAACTTTAAACTACATAATGACATTTTTTGTTGTCGTAAAATATGTATTTTGTATCGTTTTACCGTTTTGCATTAAAATATCAATTTTGGAAAAAGTGGACTTAGAGTCTTTGCGAATTATACTAACGATATACTAATAGTCACAGAAATTGTGGGTAAACAATTTTCCCAAATCAAACCTAATGAAATTTTTTTAAAAGGTACAATTTTTCTTGAAATCAAAGAATTTTTTGAATATCTGCTTTCATCAAAAGAAATTGGATTGCATAACGTCAAAAAAACTTGACAAAAATATTATCGAGTTTAATATACATACATACAGTTGAACAAAAATGTATTCTTACTAAATTTTATGATGAAATAATAGCTATTACTATTTTACATTAATAATTAAATATAATGTAACTACATAAATTCGCTAAATAAACAAGCAAAAATTTGTATATTTTCTTACCTAAAATAGTTTTTGTGTTTTCATTTTAATACGACAGTATTAAATTAAGACTGAAATTTTGTATATACAGCGTTGTAGCGGTATAGAATTATTGTTAACACGGTATTAGGAATTAAATGTTTAATTCTTGTATATACAGTGTTGTAGCGGTATAGTTTTTTGGTAAATACGACTTTAAAAAACTAAGGTCGTATATTTGTATTTAGGGTGTTGTACCGGTGTTGAATCTTTTTTAAAACGGTATTTAAAAACTAAGGTTGTAAGTTTGTATCTACAATGTTGTGATGGTACCATATTATTGGTAGAGTCACAATTTTGTATTTACAGGGTTGTGGCGGTACAAAATAGTTTGAAGAGTCGTAATTTCTGCCTGGGATGGCCCGACAACGATCGCCATTGACTGTAACGGCCACTCCTTGCTCATTTTCGAAGAAAAATGGCCCAATTATGCCACTGGACCAAAATCCGCACCAAACAGTGACTCGTTTTGGGTGCATTGGCCGGCTTTTCGAAGTATGCGTGTGGATTTTCTTTTCCCCAAATGTGACAATTTTGCTTGTTTACATACCCGCCAAGATCAAAATGAGCTTCATCTGAAAAGATGATTATTTTGGCAAAATCGGCATCTGTAAGTTGATCGCAGGCCCACTTAGCGAAGCGAAAACGCATTGGATGGTCAGTTGGCTTCAACTCCTGAACCAATTGGACTTTGTATGGCGTCATACCAAGGTCTTTATGCACAATTCGTTTCAATGATGTCTCCCAAATGTTTAATTGTTGAGAACGACGGTGAATTGATGTTGATGGCGCTTCACGCACACTTTCTGCCACAGCAGCAATATTCTCGGGTGTATTATTACTTGACCCAGAAATGCGAGCTAACACATAAAACAGTTTTAAAACTGATTTGTGCAATATAATTTTTATTCAAAAGACTAAAAATTGTCAAATAATAATTACGCATTACAGAAAATACAGTACGTTACAGTGCATTGCACAACATTTACGGTCGACTAAAGCAACCTTAATTCTTAAAATGTAGAATGCAAGCAATTTAGCACTAAACGCAAGAGCCTTCAAACCTGTATTTGTAGAGAAACAAATAAAGCAATTCTCAAATGAATAACAGCTGCACGTAGGAATGTAATCCAAACAAGAACAGCCTGATTATTTTTTAATACATGTGGAAATAAAATTAATTTTGTTCAATAAACTTTCTTAAAAATTAAGTGATTTTGTGGTCCCATGCAAATTCATTATGAGAAAGTGCGATATATAAAATATATATGTATATATATTTAAGAACAACTACTTATTTCCTTTCGATAAAAATTATCTCTTGTAGAACAGGGTACAAGTAAATATTTAAATTATCCGTTTTGGGGAATTTTTCTTTTATCGGGGGATATTTGGGGAAATTTATTTTTAAATTTGGGGAGAACGAAAAAAAGGACCTAGCAGCCCTGGTGGGGGCCCATAATTTAGTACGAATATGTCAATGAATGGAGAAAAATGTTTTGTAAAAAAGTACCAAAAATAGTAACGATTTTCACCCCTTAGACGTTCAAATTTCGAAAAAGTAAAGATGAAGCAAAATTACCCGATTTAAATGAAATTACACCTGATATAAAATTGAAGTTTTATTTAAAAACAGACAGCAAACTCATTGAAAGAAAATTAATATTAGTCAAACCGTTAAGATTCGTATTGTAATTTAAAATAAATTAACAAAAATAACATTGAAGACCATACAATAAAACTCGTTAAATAATGAGTTTTACTTTCCCATTTGGTTGCAAAGGTACAAAATGTTTATAGCCATTCTATTTATAATGGGTGTTTTTTAAACCCGATATAGTTAACGAAAGGGTAGCAGTCAAACGAACTGGCACGTCAGGCACGTCATCATGAATAGATTCTTGCTTGAACAACGCCATCAAATTATCAAAATTTACTTTGAAAATCAGCCATCGATTTTCGCAACATAAAGGCGACTACATGATTAAAATGAAGAAACTAACGCCCCTATTCCGGTTTACAATTTCTTAATTTTTATATTTTCCCTATAGTTAAGCGAACTGACACCAAAGTAGTCCCGAACTTACAGTGAAAATAATCAATTTAAATTACATTAATAAATTTAAAAAAATTTTAAAAATTTAAAAAAATTTTAAAAATTTAAAAAAATTTTAAAAATGTAATTTAAATTGATTATTTTCACTGTAAGTTCGTTACATTAATAGTTATTGTATTATAAAATGTTGATGTTTTTTATTTAATATTAATAGACGAATCCCCTGAAGAAGTGAACATAAAATTCACGAAACGTCGGGAAAAATTAAATAAAAAAGCTAAATATATATAAACATATATATTAATATAAACAAATGAAAGTGGCCAAAAATAAAGAAAATCACAATGTAATATTATTTCAATGAAACAAGTTTTAGAATTAAATTCAAGAACCAAGTTTTAGAAAGTCCCAAAAAATGTGTCGCAGCACCGCTGAATTCATTACTTTTTCTACCTTCTTGTTCTTCATTGGTACTCCTTTCACTGGACATGAGTTCTTTCTTTTTGGACTTGTTCTATTTTCACAAATCCCAGGACCAGTCTGTTGGACCAATTTACACAAATTTCCCACAGGAATGGTTTACAACTTTGTTATATTGCGGTGAGCAAAAACATAACAAAAATTACAGCTGATCACAACCAGTTGTCTTAATTACAACTCAACTGTGTTGAGTTCTAAACCGTAATAGGGGCCCTATTTTTTCACAAATGAAGGCGATGTGTTGATCAAGGCCCATCTATCAGGTCTGCTTACTTGTAAAAAAACAAAAAACGATTCTTTTTAGTTGTCAAAAATTTACTACCACATATACAAAGCAAAAGGAAAAAACGTGTATGTGTAGCATACTATAAACGTAAACAACCGTAAACATGCACATGTAAGCAAAATGTAAACAACTTTTGACAGCTAAAAAGAACATAAACAATGATCATCAGGCTTCTTGCGCAGACCTTTTCAATGGGCCTTGGTGTTGATTTAGAGAAAATGAACTGTCAATTAGACTTCAAGGCCGTGCAATGTGACACCTCTTGATTATTTTCTGTAGGCCTGTGAAGTCACTGGTTTACGCTGCTAAACCAGCAACAATTGACGTTTTGGAGGTTAACATTATTCATTTTATTCGTACCATGCAGCCAGCAACGCTCGAAACAAAATTAGACGTTTCCTCCAGGACAAATGGTCAAATTGTCAATCTGTAATTAAAATTAATTTGTTTTGTGTTGTCTATTTATTTATTAGTTATCATAACTTATAAAAACATTAGGACAACTTATTAGAGCAATGGCTACTAAGGCCTTCAGCTAGATATGTTACAGAATAATTTATAAACTTTAATTAATCTAAACAATATTTACAAAATATATACACTTAAGCGATATACATTTGGTACACAATTGAAGATACATTTTTTTTATGTTAGTT
The DNA here is from genome assembly GCA_949318255.1 of Pollenia labialis. NCBI lineage: Eukaryota > Metazoa > Arthropoda > Insecta > Diptera > Polleniidae > Pollenia > Pollenia labialis. The sequence continues at coordinate 144,380,402 of OX439139.1, read as the reverse complement.
GGTGAGGGATTGGAGAGGTATTGTAATGGATTAGATTTAAAAATGTGGTATCTCATAGCTGAAAATTTCGTGCAATATGATAAAATATGAGTAATGGAAATGGTACTTGTATTGCAATATGGACAGTGGTCCGATGAGTTAGGCTCCATTAGGTGTTTCTTTGTAATTAAAATATGACCTAGCCTGAGTCTGATGGATTTAGAATAATTTTGGGTGCTAATAGCCTTATTGGTGTTAAAGTTGAGATAGTCTCTAATATTTATTTTTTTTTCTATTAATTTCTCTATACCAATCCGATGTTTTTAACCATAGGTTCGATTGTTGGTTCAGTGAATTACGTATATAGCCGAGTATGTCGTTCGTATTGATGTTATTAGTCAGGTAAAGAGGGGATCGGAGTGCCGCTTTTTCGGCAGAATCCGCGAATTCATTGCCCGTAACTAAGCAGTGTCCAGGAACCCATAATAACAAGATCCTGGGATAGTTGTTCATTAAAAAATTTCTTATGTTCGTGGCATAAAAATCATTGTTGTGTAATTTCTTTATGGCATGGATGGCCGAAAGTGAGTCAGTGCTTGTTAGCTTTTTATATGTTTTATAGCTTCAATTATTGCTATTATTTCCGCAGAAAAGACTGGAATAAGAAGGAAGTATGGAAGCTTTGATAATGGTGTTTTCGGTCGTAACGCTATATGAAAGGATTTTCTCGTTTTTCGAGCCGTCTGTATATAACAACTTATAATTTGTATACCTGTTGATAATTTCCTGAAAGCATTTTCTATAAATAATTGGCGGAGTAGTATGTTTTGGGTATTGGCTTAGAGAGGTAATGAAACAGTTGGAATGTAAATACCATGGTGGCCGAGATGAGGCAATAGTTTTGTTTTTAGGTATTATTGGTAAGTTGTTAACTCTTCCAAAGTTAAAAATTCTACTAAGAGTAGATTGGACTCTGTTTGAGTTAGATTTTTTTGCAAGTTGTTGTGTTATTTTGTGAATAGGTGAGTCTGAACTATTGAGTACATTACGTAAAAGTTTAAAGGTGTAAGTATCTCTACTTGCTTCAAAAAGCATATTGTGGATTGGTGTGGTCCGAAAGGCTTTGAGAGAAATTCTGAGGGAAGAATTAATAACAGTTTTGACCTTTTGCAGTGAAGATTTAGGTGCCCAACCATACAAATAAATACCATAATGGACTTTCGATAATAGCAGGGCTTTAATAGCAGATATTACCGTGTAATTGTTGCAGTAAAATTTTTTGTTCGATAGGCATTTTATTATGTTAAGTCTACGGGTTAAATCATTTGTAATGTAAAGAATGTGGTCGTTCCAATTGTATTTCGAAAATACCCTTTATACCTTACGCCTGCAGGCTTTTATACAACTGTCCCTTTCGTAACTCAGTTCAACAACTATAAAGGGAGTTAAATATTCTTCAAACTAAAGTATTAAAAAGTTGCAAGATATAAATAAAATTTAAATTTTAAATATTTTAATCAGGCTTAAGTTCATCAAATTTAATTTTGATTAAAAACCATAAATAGTTAAACAAAATAACCACAATTCTAATTATTGTTAAAGCTAAGGCACGAGCTCTATGTGTACATTTGTCCTTCAAGTTGTGCTGAAAAAGGTCAACAAGAAAAAGAAAGACAAAATGAAAAAAACAAAAAAATGTACTTTGGACTTCAAGAAGAATTCTTGACATAAGTACGGAAAAAACAGAAGTTAGGAAAAACATGTAAAATCAATTAAAATGGATAATCATTCAAAAAAGCAAATTTCGATCTACCAAAGGTTAAAATAAAATTTGGATTAAGGATTGATGTTTGACTATTGACGTCAGCAGTCGTCGATGGCAAATCCATCTGAGGAGATCAAGTGGTTGTGATCGAAACATGTCATGGTAACCAGCCGCCTGGGTTCGAATCTCAGGTCAGTCAAGAATGAATGATTATCAATAACAATTTTAATTAATTTTCATGTTGTAAAATTCCTTTCTCCATAAAAATAATTTAATGAAAATTAAATTTGATGAACTTAAGCCTGATTAAAATATTAAAAATTTGGATTAAAAACCATAAATAGTTCAACAAAATAACCACAATTCTAATTATTGTTAAAGCTAAGGCACGAGCTCTACGTGTACATTTGTCCTTCAAGTTGTGCTGAAAAAGGTCAACAAGAAAAAGAAAGACAAAATGAAAAAACAAAAAAATGTACTTTGGACTTCAAGAAGAATTCTTGACATAAGTACGGAAAAAACAGAAGTTAGGAAAAACATGTAAAATCAATTAAAATGGATAATCATTCAAAAAAGGAAATTTCGGTCTACCAAAGGTTAAAATACAATTGTAATAGGTACCTTAATTTAAATGTAGATGATATCTGTTGGAATCTTCTTTATAAGATATCCGCGTTAATAAAATTATTATAATATTATTTTATATAAAATTTTATTGAACAATTAAAATATGTTTTAAAAAAATATTTTAAAACGAATGAAAAAATATTTGAAAAGTAAAAACATAAAATATTCATGTTGTTTAGGAAAAATATTTAACAAGTTATTTTTCAACACTCTTCCTCAACATGGATATTCTTACCACTCAAATTATTTTAAATTTAATAAACTAACAAATTGTAAATGCTTTGTTTTTGGTAAATTCTTTGTAAAAATGTCAGCAATCATACTTTCTGTTGGACAATATTTTAATTCTACTGATTTAGATTCAACGACATCTCTTATATAATGATACTTAATATCAATGTGTTTACTTCAGTTATGAAACACTGGATTGACGGCCAACTTCATTGCACCTTGATTGTCTACATTTAAAGTTACACTTTCATTCTCCAAAAAACCAAGCTCTTGCAACAATCTTCTTAAATAGACTGCTTCTTTTGATGCATTAGACATCGACATGTATTCAGCTTCGGTACGACTGAGTGCAGTTGTGGGTTGCTTCTTTGATTCCCACGAAATAGTACTTTTACCGAGATAAAAGACAAATCCGGAGTACGATCTTCTGTCTACAGTACAACCTCCCCAATCAGCGTCTGCATAACCTTCTAGATTCCTGTTACCACACGAAAAAATTAATTTTAAATTTTGCGTACCCTTTAAGTACCGTAGCACACCTTTAGCAGCTGCCCAATGCTCAACATGTGGATTGGAATTTCGTTGTGCTATTTTTGAAACAGAATGTATTATATCTGGCCTTGTTGTTAATGCCAAATACAATAAAGCTTCAATTAGTGATTGATAAGACGTTTTATCAACTCTCTTGCTGCAATTATTTTCATTACAGGTGATTTGAAAACCAGAGTTTAATGGTGTAGAAACAGATTTAGAATTTTCCATTCCATACTCTTGTAATATTTCTTTGATATTCAAGATTCAATTGGGATTTAATTTTTAGAATTTCGTTTTTGTTTTTACAACCAATGATAATATCATCCACATAAACATAATTAAATTATCATTTCTTATCATTTTGTATAAGCACGGTTCATTTTTGCATCTTTCAAAACCAATATTACATAGCACAGTATTTAATTTTGAATTCCATTCTCTTCCTGCTTGTTTAAGACCATAAAATGATTTGTGAAGTTTTAAAACCTTGTTTGGATGTAACTCATCGTTATATCCTTCAGGTTGTTGCATGTAGATTTTATCATGAAGTTCTCCATTTAAGTATGCTGTGACTACATCTATTTGGAGTAAATGCATCTTATGTTCTACAGCTAAAGCCAATAACATTCGTATTGTTGCATACCTAACTACAGGCGAGAATGTTTCGTTATAGTCAATGCCATACCTTTGACTGCAACCTTTTGCAACGAGACGTGCTTTGTGACACATAACTTCACCTTTTTGGTTTTTCTTCAAAGCATAAACCCTGTAGACGACTAAAACGCAAGCTTTGATAAAAAGTTAATTTATTTAATTTGTTAAGTAAAAGATAATTTATTGAGATTTAAAAATAAAGAATAAAAAGTACAAAAGCTTGGTTCTTGCAATAGTATGTTGCGTGAAAAATATATGCGTGTTTCCTTTGGCTTTCTCTTCGCGTGTTCAATGACTAGTGTCGTTATTTTGAAAATTGTTGTGTTAGGCAGAGATCAAAAGCACAGCGTTGTATTTTGTGCCAGTGATGCCAACATTCCCCACACCGTAATCCTTTCTAAGAGGAGGATTCCTTAAATTTCAGGGCAGCTAATTTTACCACAGGACGACGTAATGACCCGTTGGCTGTAGAAACTTCTGCTGTACGTATTTGGCCATCTTTTCCGGAAAAAACTTGAGTTACTTTTCCCAATTTCCACTGGCTTCTGGGCAGGTTGGGATCCAATATAAGGACCATGTCTTCGACTTGAAGTGGTGTAACCCTTTCCTTCCATTTTGGGCGTTGTAGTAATTGTGGCAAGTATTCGACCACCCATCGCTTCCACAGCCTATCTTTTAAGTTTTGTGCGATTCGCCACTGCTTTCGTAGACATAAATTCTCATCATCAGGGCCGGGTGTTTGTGTGGAGTTTAGCCCACCTATCAGGTAGTGATTTGGTGTCAAAGGCTCTTCAGATCCGGGATCTATAGGCAGCTGGGTTAGCGGACGGTTGTTTATAATGCATTCGGCCTCTATAATTGCGCTGCGAAACGTTTCTAGCCGTGGGGCTTCTTCCTTCAGAATTTTATATAACAACTGCTTCACACATTTGACAAGCCTTTCCCAGCAACCGCCTGCATGTGGATTGGCCGGACAATTGAAAATCCATTCAATATTATCTTTTGAAATGTTCTTTTGTATTTCATCGTAGTCGAAAAATCTATTTTCTTTCAGTATTTCCTTTTGAGCGCCAATAAAATTTGTGCCGTTGTCGCTTCGGATTCTGATGGGCACACCTCTTCTGTTTACGAAATTTCTTACACAAAGTAAAAATGCATCCGTGGACAGGTCGGCAGCAATTTCCAAATGCAATGCCCTTGTACCCAAACAGGTAAATAGGGCGATCCACCTCTTCTCTCTCCTTCGCCCGATTGTGACATAAAATGGACCACAATAGTCTAGTCCAACATAACTAAATGGACGCACGTAAGGGGTTAATCGATCAACTGGGAGCTGACCCATTAGCGGAGTCACAGGTTTGGCGCTGTCAAGAATACAGGACGAACATGACATTTTCACTGATCTTAACACCGAGCGAATGTATGGCACCCAAAAATTTTGCCTTACCTCATTAATTACTGCATGATCGTTTTGGTGATGATTTTTTCGATGACAATAAGCGACTAACATAAAGGTGACTGGGTGTTTATTCGGCATAATAATGGGATTTCTGGCGGTTTCTGGCAAACAGTATGCGTTGTCTATTCTGCCATTAACTCTAAGCAGCATATCATTATCCATATAAGGTGTCAACTGATAAATACTGTACGATTTTGGCAGAGCGTTGCCCTTCATAACACACAATTTTTCGGCTCCAAACGCCTCCGTTTGCACCTGACGACAAATTAACTTCTCCCCTGCCTCAATTTCTCCAGCAGTCAATTCAGTGGATGTTTGCCCAATTCTTCTGGCTTTGATGTTAATAAAACGTAGAACCCATGCAGCACATCGTTTTAATTTTAAAAAGTTCGAAAAATTTTCATATTTAAAAATCGTTTCATTTACAACATTTAACATTAAAACTACATCAACCTTTTCTTCATCTTGGCTTTGATTGGTTTTAGAAATAGGCGGATCGACCGGCCAAGAGTGTTCCTCCAACGCCAGGAAATCAGGACCTTTCAGCCACCTAGTGTTGCTGTCAAACTGTATAGGCAATTTGGCTCTTGTGGCCTCATCTGCTACATTTAAATTGGTAGGTAGCCATTTCCATTGTTCAGGTTCAGTTGTCGCCAAAATTTCAGAAATGCGACAGGCAACGAACTGCTTGTACTCTCTTTCTGTTGATCTGATCCAAAATAAAACCGTTTGGGAGTCGGACCAGAATATTGTTCTGTGAATTTTGCAATTATGGGACTCCCCTATGACAGCTTTAAGACGGCAGCCCAAAACGGCTGCTTGTAATTCAAGGCGAGGAATCGTCATTCCCCTTGTTGGTGCGCAACGAGCCTTGGCTATAACAAAGGAGGTGTGAATATTGCTGTGTTGTTTTATACGAAAATAGGCGGCAGCAGCAAAAGCGCTTGAACTCGCATCCACAAAAATATGAAGTTGAATCTCATCAGCTACTGGCAGTAACTCAGAGTAACAGCGGGGAATAGATAGTTGTTTAACCTTATCAAATTCTCGCCACCAGGCGTTCCATTGCGTCAAAATTTGTTGAGGAATTTGATCATCCCATTGTATACACAATTTCCATGTTCGCTGTATAAGCAGCTTTGAAAAAATCGTGAAATTCGCCAAAAAACCAAATGGATCAAAAAATAACTATACTCAAAACTTCTCTTTTGGTGGGTGGACGTTTGCCTTCTAATACATCAGCACAAATTTTATGGAACTTTATATGAAATTCGAAACTGTCAGAGTCTTTGTTCCAGTATAAGCCAAGAATTTTATCCGTGTTACTCTGTTTTTCCATTTTCAGTGTTGTTGGACCACCGTTCTCACCACCGTTTAGTAGACACTGTAGCTCCCCTGAGTTCGATGAGAAATTTCTAAACTTAAACCCGGCGGCTGCATTTATTTGAATGGCATGCTGTGTGACTTCAAGAGCCTCTTCAAGAGAATCAAAACTAACGACAAGGTCATCCACATACATACGATTAATAACAGTGCTGGTGCCCTTAGGCCATGTCGACTCAAATTCCCTTGCGTTGAGGTTTTTAACGTATTCTGCACAACAAGGTGAACAGACTGATCCGAAGATCATTGACCTCATTATATAAACACAGACATCGCTACCCAATCCATTTTCCCGCCACAAAAAGCGTTGCGAGTTTTGATCATCATCCTTTATAAATACCTGAGAAAACATTTCCTGTATATCCCCAGCCACCGCTATTTTGCCTTGACGAAATTGAAACATGATCACTTGAAGAGATTTGGCTTGTTCAGGACCCTTTAATAATACCGAATTGAGGGACATGTTTGACGACATTGCGGCAGCATCAAATACAACCCGTAGTTTCTCCGGTTTGTGTGGATTAACTACGCCAAAATGTGGTAAATACCATACTTTACCACGCTCAAACGTTTTGACCTCTATGGTTGACAATTTGCGGGCATAACCCTTTGAAATATATTTTTCAATTTCATTTTTATATCTGTCGGCGTATATCGAATCACGTTTCATTTTATTTTCTGTTTTCAGTAGACGATTCTTGGCCATTTCAAAACTTTCCGGTAGGAACACATCATCCCTTTTCCATAGTAAACCTGTTTCGTAATGACCCTCTATTTTCCGGCATGTATTTTCCAAAATATTTCTGGCACGTTTATTGTCTTCTGATTCCAGCACGAAATTTGTTGCCTTCACACCAAAATTCTCAATTGAGAAATAGTCTTGTACCAACTGGTGAACTTCCTTCCATGAGCTACTCTCATTAATATGGCAGATTCTAGCAGTGCTATTTTGTTTTTCCAACAATGGGCCATATGCCACCCATCCAAGCTTAGTGTCGGATGCCACCGGTAAGTGAGGACCTGCCTCAACAACTTGTTCAGCCAAACCAAGTGTACAGTTGTCCAAGCCAATTAACATTGATGGTTTTTTATTTTGATAGCTTTGTATTGGAAGATGTGATAGGTATTCAAATTTCATTTTGTCAAAACTCTGCACAGGAAGATTTAATTCTTTGACAGTCTGCAAGTTTTTTATTGCATATTTTTTATACCGATCATTTACAGGCGAAATGTCCACATTTACTCTCATTGAAGTTTCTGTTTTGCGCATCTTGTCATACCACTGAAGTGTGATTGAAGATTTTTGCCCCTTTAGGCCCATACTCCTGGCCACATTTTCCTCAATCAAAGAGACGGACGATCCTTCGTCCAGCAAAGCATAAACAGTTACTGTTCCATTTGGGCCATGTAGAGTAACAGGTAAAATTTTAAATAAATGTGAGACACCATCGTTTGGGCGGCACTGTAGAACATGTTCAGACTGGTCATTACTATTAACAGCCGATACACCTGAGACATCTTGATGAAGTACTGGGTGGTGATAACGACCGCACCCATTTATACCACACATTTTTCTCTTTCTGCACTGGGTCAAACTATGCCCTTTACGAAGGCAAGAGAAACAGACATGCAAGCGTTTGACTTGCTCCCACTTGGCGCTTATTGATAACTCCTTAAATTTACCACACTCAGCAATTTCATGGCTACCCCCACATTGCTGGCACTGTTTTTGGCTAGGCTGTTCTTCCTTACTATGAAGTACTCTTCGGGTGGCTGATACGTTTTGTTGACGATCGTTTGCCAACGCTGGACCACGTTGCGGCATAAGGCCGCAATATCGGGCCAAATCACCAATCCATATGGCAAAATGTTCCACTGTTGGAAATGGTAACACTGAAACAGAAAATTTCGCCCACTCATATTGCTTGGACAAGGGCAATTTTAAAACTAATTGCTCCAATAGCGTTGGATTCATTAAGTAGTTTTCACATTTTGCCGATTTGAAAAAGGCGACAATATTTTTAGCACAACTAGATAAGCCTAAAATGCCCTCAGGACGGCCTTCGGTTATCATCGGATACATTTTTATTTTGTCCAGTTGCGATCTTACCAAGAGTTCTGGACGACCAAAATTAAACCTTAACTCCTCAATAATTTGCGGCACGTTTTCTGGGTAAATCAGCATTGACATTACACTATTTCTGGCTGCGCCCTGTAACGCCTTTTGAAGTCTGATTAGATTTTGCCTATTAGTATAACAAAATTCCATGGTTGTATCTTCATAAGTCGCTAAAAATAATGGCCAATCCTCTGGCTTTCCATCAAATTGTGGAAGATGATATAGCTTCGTTATGAAATCGTTTGACTGAATTGTTGTTGGAGGTCTTGCCGTATAAAAATTCGTTTCATTTGACGGCGATCTATAATCTACATTTGACGGCGGCGCCTGATGGTGCAAGTTTTCTGCTACTGACGGTAGCTGCTGAAAATTTAACAACGACTGTGATTGAGTACCATTATTCGACGATGGTAACCCTTGCGCAAAACAACCCGCTGGTGTCTGTATTTGCTGTATGCCTATTCTTTGTTGTGACAATTCTTGAGAATTTCTCAAATGCGGCGGCAATTCATTGTTGTTTGATTGAACATTATTCGAAACAATTGTTGACGAATTTATTTCTCGTGCTCGCATATACCCACTCGTTAGCGGTGGCATTTGCCGAACAACATTTGGCAAACCTTGTTGTCCATGCAATACAGGTGGCATGGGATGTAAATTAGACGGTGCAGATAGCATCTGCCGATGACACGACATATTTGACACACCTTGGAAATGTGAATTTGGCACCCGCATTTCTTGGTGCATATGTGTCGTATGTGCTGAATCTTCAACGCTATTTTGAGACGGGGAAAAATGTTGAGGCATGTTCTTTTGACGACCTGAGTCTTCCCTCAAGTCATCAATTGCAGATTTCAAAGAAGTGATTGTTGACATTAAAGATGACAAAAATTCGGACGTAATAATTGATTCGGCAGACGTTATCACAGGCTGCGATGACATATTTATTGTTGTAGCTTCTGCCGAATCTTTATCATTATGGTTATTAACTATTGTGTTGTCTAAGCATTCGTTATCAGACGAATTTTCATGATGCTGATCCGAACCCTCCTGACTGGATTGTGACCTGGTTCTTGGCATCTTGACGGACTGGCCCACAACTTATAACACCACAATTTGACCGCTTCCAAATGAACCAAAACTCGCGATGAGCAAAGGAAAACAATGTAGACGACTAAAACGCAAGCTTTGATAAAAAGTTAATTTATTTAATTTGTTAAGTAAAAGATAATTTATTGAGATTTAAAAATAAAGAATAAAAAGTACAAAAGCTTGGTTCTTGCAATAGTATGTTGCGTGAAAAATATATGCGTGTTTCCTTTGGCTTTCTCTTCGCGTGTTCAATGACTAGTGTCGTTATTTTGAAAATTGTTGTGTTAGGCAGAGATCAAAAGAACAGCGTTGTATTTTGTGCCAGTGATGCCAACAAACCCATTTGCACTTAATTGCTTTATGCCCACTTGGAAGTTCTGATAAGGACCATGTTCCTTTTTGTCGCAAAGACGATATTTCCTTTAACATTGCATCTTGCCACTTAACATAGTTTTTACTAGGTAATGCATCTTTATAAGTTTTAGGAACTTGCTCCTCCACCACATTATTTAGAAAATTTTTCACTTTTCTTGGACGCCCCGGTTTGCCGTTACGAATAATTCTTGGTCTACCAATACCACGCTTAGGGTTGTCATTACTTGCTTCATCAGACAATTCCTCTAATGGAGATCTAAATCCTTTAAAATCATCCATGTCAAAAAAATTTTCAGAACCAGATTCTTCACTATGAACTTCTGAGTTGTTATTTGTTTCGTTAACCTCATTTACTTTATCTTCAACTCGTTTTTCAGTTCCAGCAACTTTATAAGTATTAATTATATCATTAAACGATATTAATTCTTCACCCGTACTATTTTTATCCATTCCGGGAAAAAAGTGTTCATTAAATAGTACATCACGTCGTTCAATTACGTCATTTGTTTCCTTATTATACAGTCTATAAGCTTTGGATAAAAGCGAATAGCCAACCATTATTAACAATGATCCGTTTTTATCAAACTTGTCTTTTTGTTTTTTATTTAAAGCCACTGCACTTGAACCAAATACTTTTAGATGCTTCACATTCGGTTTTCTACCAGTATCACTTTTAAGAACCCTTATCTGACGACCGGTTTGACGTTCCACCATGTTTTTAAAAGTTTTAAATTTTTCAAATGCTTCACTTTTTCTTTTCAGAAAGTATGTATATCCAAATCCTTCTTGACTTATCGTCTATAAATGAAATAAAATATTTTGAACCGCCAACTGATTCCACGTTCATTGGACCACATAGATCTGAATGAATAATATCAAGGACTTCATCAGATTTTCTTTCACTTTGTTTTGGAAATGATGCGCTATGAATTTTACCAACCATACAGGTTTTACAACAATCTATATTTTCATTTTTTAATATTAATCCATTAACCATCTCTTTATTGTACAATTCTTTTAAACTTTGGTAATTGAGGTGGCCAAATCTTCTATGCCAAATTTGGTTATTTTTACTCACATTATTTAATTGTTCTTGTGATTCTTTAGCTTCAAACACAAATAGATTGTTTTCTCTTTTTGCATGCATGAGGAAATTTCCAGTTTTATTAAATAGAAAAGCTCCCTTTTGATTAAACTTTATTGTTCCACCATACTGTACGACTTTGCTTACGGATATAAAATTTCCTTGTAAATTTGGGGAATACAATAAATCTTTAAAAACAATGTCAGTGCCATTAATTGTTATTGTTACAACCAGTGATGCCAGGAAAAAATTTCCAAAAATCCCTACGTGTTTTAAAAAAATTCCTTTTTTTCCCTACAACCAAAAAAAAAATTCCCTACACTTTTCCCTACGTTAGAATTTATTGTTTTTAGCAACAGGCAAACAAATACACAATTTGTAAATACTATAATAAAATAATTTATTAACAACAAAAACAAAACCAAAATAAATAAGTCAATGACATACACGCATATATAAAAATTCAATTTCAAAAATAACACAGTGACAAATTTAAATTTGGACTGAAAGACCTCTAAATATCTTTGAATCTACAGAAAAAAAATATGGTCAAATTTCGTATTTGATTTTTCATTTCCTCATCTTTTTTCCTTTTTAAAAAACTTAACAATTTTCAAGAATACTTATTTCACATCGGAAATAGGCTATAATCCCAGCAAACATTTTTAAAATTTGGAAGCAATAAACATTTATACTGCATCCAAACCGCTTCTTTTTTGGGAATTGTTAAAGATTGGCATGGTGTAAGGACTCCTAGTATAAGGTTTCTGTTAAAAAATACGAATATTTACGTATTTTTACACAATATATTGAAAATGAGATAATATTTTGAAAATTCCCTACATTTGCCTTAAAACTAAATATCTGTCCTTTTTTCCCTACGCTTGAAATTTTCCGAAAAAATCCCTACAAAAAGGGAAAATTCCCTACTGTTGGCATCACTGGTTACAACTCTCTTTCCCTTTGCAGATATTGAATTCTTGTCAGCCAACGTAATAGTGCATTACAATTTTCAAATGTTGTAAAGAACTTGCGATCAGAACACATATGGCTTGTGGCTCCACTGTCTATATACCAGGCTGACGAGTTTGTATTACTTTTAGCCATAGCAATTAAAGAAAATGATTTGTCTTCACTTTTTAATTTACATTTATTTGCGTAGTGACCTTTCTTTCCACATATAAAGCAATTACCTTTAATAATTTTTGTATTTGACTGATTTTTATGATTTTTATTGTTATTGTTGTCTGATTTTTCTTTCTTTACTGCACCAAATGCTTGCTGATGATTTGCTACTTCGTGTTCTTGATTATTTCTCCACTTTGCCTCTTCTAAAAGCTTGAGTTTTACCACAGATAATGAAGGCAATGTATCTCTTGTTTCTATAAACATAACAAAATTTTCATAATCCTTCGGAAGACTTGAGAGAAGTATTATTACCAGTAATTCATCTTGTATTTGAATTCCAATTTCACTCAATTTTTCAACAATATTTGAAAATGTGTTCAAATACTCCACCATGTTCTTGCTTTCCTTCATATTTAAACTCAAAAGCCTTTTGTATAAACTCACATTTTGTATAGGACCATTTGGTTTGTAAATTTCTTTGAATTTATTCCAGGCATCGTGAGATGTACCGCAATTTTTAATGTAATTGATTTGAGATGGTTTTATGCTTAACATAATTGTCGCTAACGCCTTCTCATCGATGGTATCTCATTCTTTTTTCTTTTCAGCATCCCATGTTGAGATTTTCTTTTCTTCACCGTTTACAAATTTCCAATAACCGAAATGAATTAGCACACTCTTTATTTGCACACTCCAGGTTTCGAAATTCTTTTCATCCAATTTTTCAATTTGGTAAAGGGATGATGAAGATGCCATTTTGTGTTTTGATGATTCGTTTTTCAAATAATAAAATATTCACCACACTTATAATTCCTTACCCAAACGCTCTGGGCCCATAACCTGTTGGAATCTTCTTTATAAGATATCCGCGTTAATAATATTATTATAATATTATTTTATATAAAATTTTATTGAACAATTAAAATATATATTTGTTGATGAAAAATTTTAAAACGAATGAAAAAATATTTAAAAAGTAAAAACATAAAATATTCATGTTGTTTAGGAAAAATATTTAACAAGTTATTTTTCAACAATATCAATAATTTTTTTGTAAATGCTTACGAATCTGTTGACTTTAGTAAATATGAATCAATCATTTTCTCTTAATTGTGTTAGTGAACTTAAAATATTAGATGCTTTGTATCGGATTCGTTCGATATCAGTCGGCATTAATGGAATCCCTATAGGATATCTAAAGGCTATTATTCCGCATGTTCTTACGTAGCATATAAATCAAATTATTACATCTAGTTTCCCTCTGCTAGAAAGACTTCACGTGTTGCGCCTATTCCTAAGTCCAAAGCTGTCCAAAGTGTTGATGATCTTAGTCCTATATCTATCGGGAATGTTGTTACATTCATAACACGCTTAGAACTTGCGATTCTGACTTGAAATCGCATATTAGGTGCTCATTAAAACGAAATCGCCAGAAGTTTGGCGACTTCAAATTGAAAATGTTTGGTCAAGGGTTTAGGGTTTTATTTGCATAATATTTTTGGCCTTGCTAAAATCTTTGGAAAAGGTTTCATGATGAGCTGGCCTAAGCAACCGGTGAAATGCGCATAGAAGCCAGCTTTCCCTCAACAATAAATTTCAGTGTATTTATCAAATATGAAAAACTGGGAATTTAGTACGTCATACGAAAATCGTATTAATAATAAATTTTGTATTCCCGAAAATAACTTTGATAAGAAACTAGAATATGTTTTAGAAATTTTGGCAGATTGCAGGGTAAACGAAAAATTTCGTAATGTTGTTAAATTGTTTTTTTTTTTGCCATAAAAAAATAATTTTTCTTAAACGACTGCGCATATTTTGAACTTCACCGTTTTGAGTTACGCGAATAAATGTTGTGCAACCTCCCCCATTTTCTAAATAACAATAAATCTCGAAAGCAAGAGCTTACCTAAATAAACGGTTAGCACCACTGGATTCAGCGTATCCGAATTCGGTTAAAGCACAGTGTTATTGTTAAGACTCTGTAAAGTGTAATATTGAATAAATTACCTTGTAAAGTTAATGTAATAATAAATAAATAAAAAAAGAAACTGGGAATTATTTCCTTCCGAAGGTTACTTTATATTATATTCAACATTTTTTATTATTCGAATTTATTCTATGAGCTAAATTTCAGTTATGTATTTTATAAAGCTGGATTAGCAAACTAACAGCGGTGTGCTGGATATCGCAAACGCAAAACTCAAAAATTTGGAAGTTGTTTTTAACAAACTTTAAACCTAGTTCTTATAATTTTTTGTTTAAAATCCTGTTTATTAGGGAAATATTTGTTTAATATTTGTCATAAAATTTTTGTATTACAGAAATCTTACTTAAAAACGACTTTTAAAGTTCTTGCGTTTTACGTTTGCGATTTCCAGCACACCCCTGTAAAGCTTATCCGCATTGCCTGTCTTCGGCCGGGAACAAGAATTTTCATCTCTATGTAACAACAAACACCGGCTTCGATAGCTAAAACTTCTCTCAATAGTGGTTAGTTATTATGCTTACTAAAAATTCTTGTATTTTTGCAAACATCCCCGCTATTAGAATCTTAAAAAATATTGGCCATAAAATTGAGAAATGTAGTGAAAAATCGCTTATTTGTACATATACATACATACCTATATGTAAATTTACGAGGAGCATAACTCAAAAGCTTGGCGTTTGCACCACTTTTTTTACTTAATGTTTTCTTATTTTGCAATTTTCTATCACCTTGGGTACTTATTTTTTTTATTTAGAGCTGTCATTAAACTAGATTTAAGCCTTCATTTCTTACTCGAACCAAACCAAAAGTAAAAAAATTGCACTTGTTATTTATTACCTTACCTGTCTTGTGGTTTGCTGCTAAGCACACTTCCACAACCTGGACACTAAGTTCATAATAAAAATCTCCCATTCCAAGAACACTCCAAAAGCCTTTTCCAGTTGCTAAAGGATCAACTCCAATTGCTGCACACATTTCTTGAAACTGTTTACGAAATTGTGAATTTTTTTTAATGTCTTGTTTATGTTTAATTGCAAATTCTTCTAGTTTTTCTCTAAATACATCCATTTGTTTAGACATTTGTTCCAATTGTGATTCTCGAATATCTGAACCTTTATTTTTATATTTTTCAGCTGCCAGTTGTTGTTGTTGTATTGCTCCTAATCCTGCTCGTCGTCTCATTTTTAAGAAATTATCAATTTATTTACGAAAACAAATATTTGGTTCTTTCTGATACAACTAACCAGCTGGGGTAATTACTTGTTTTTATAAATAGGGATGGGCAAAATTATCGATATATCAAAATAAAGTTAGGTATATCAGTGTTGCCAGTGAAATTTCGAGATAGATACACTTTAATTTCCAAAAAGATAAACTTTTTCCCAAACAGATACATTATTAAAAAAAAATTGAAATTGCATTTTTAACGTTTAACGTAGCATTTTAATTTCATATTTAATGAATATTTTAAATGAAAATGAGGTATATTTTAGGTTTCGACTCGAATTGATTGGTGTTCTCAAATCCACATGTTTTTGTGTATTCGAATTTTTTGTTCGAAAAAAGTTTAGTTGAACTAAAGATCGCTACTTTGTAAACAGCAAAATGATAGCAAAGTATAATATTTATTAAAAATCGTGAAAGCTGTAAAAAATAAAAGGGAAAAATCGCTTTTTACGCAATTGCAAACTAATCAAAATTTGTTTGAAATCGCTAAATTGGTTAAAAAAAATTCCAAAAATAGCGTAAATTTTTAATATTTCAAACAAGCCAAAAAATTGTTTAAAAGTCCCTAAAATAATAAGGAATGGCAACGGTAAAAATTACTAAAATAGGGGAAATTCTTAAAAATTTGCTTACAGCGGCATGATAACAAAGTCTCCTTTTTATTATAAATCGTTAAAGCTGTAAAGAATCAGAAAACTTGCAGGAATAAATCGCTTTTATCGCGAACATGGCTTAAACTAAAAAGTCGATTTTACATTTTGGGTTAGTTAGGGCCTTTTGCGTTTTATGTAACTATATATTTTGATTAAATTAAAAATAGAAAATTTTAACTTAAAACAAAATTTTTTTCTTGTTAAAAATATTAGAAAAAAAGTTGATTAATTTTACTTTCACCAACCCCTACTTCTCTAATTAAAAACGAATAAAAACATGTGGGTTTGAAACGTAGAACACCAAAAATGCTGAAGTAATCCACTTTCGAGTGGATTCGTATTCTAGAACATACATATGTATGCCATACAACTTCATATTTATAATTATTAAAGTCACAAATACAAGGTATGTAATTTTTTAAAAATTAATTTAAAATTAATTATTATTAGTTATATCCTTGGATGTTATCAAAACAAATTCATCTTTGTACAAACTAATATATGAGTTAAGGTGTTTTTTATACTAAGGCGATTATATCAAAAAATTCATATAAATTTCCTGAAAATAAAAAAGATGTTTATATTTCTTTAGAACAACTTCGCACTACTAGTAATCATCAGTTTTAGTTGGCTAAAAATTATCTAATATTTTATTTCTGTACATTTTGCGTACAGATTCAAAAGATACGTCACATGTCAGGATTATACATGGTACCTGCAGTCATCAAGATACGAAAAATGTATCTTTCGTATCCTAATGGCAACACTGATGTATATTAAAAAAAAGTAATAGGCCCTACAAGAAGACTACCGGTCATTTTACTAGTTATATGACCGGTAGTGTTGACCAATATAGTGTAATACCATGTTCACACGGACAGCAATATTCGTGTTTCGCTCTCTTATTCCTGTTTCGCGCCCCAAACATGATTGAAACGACTTGTTTTCCCATACAAAATTTTGAGAGCGAAACAGGTCGTTTCATTTTGAAACAGGCTGCGAAACAGGAAAAATGTACTATCATCTCCAATTTTGATAACAGTTATCGCTAGTTTATCTGAACTAGCTCTCAAAAAATATCAAAACAAAGAAAACAACAAAATAAAAATAGATTTTTAAAAAAAAAATATTGTGATAATAATAACCTTATAATATTAATAAAAGTATTAAATAATATATTCTTTAGTTTTATTTACTTTTTAATTTATTTAAAAAAAAAATCACACTAACAACACAAAAAAAATGTCAAAATGAAACAGGAATAAATCGTATGAACAGCATGTTTGGCAATCTAGTTTCAGAGAGCGAAACCAGTGGTTTCTAATATATCGATATTTATTCACAACTGTTTAATTCGATGTTTTTAATAGGGAGGTAACGAATTCCGATAGATGGAATCGGCAATATTTTACTGGCGATACGACCTAGCGTAACGCTAGGTCTCCACATAGCAATTTTGCTAAGCACAAGCAGTAACGTCGGCAGAACCATGGCGCAATAATTGCTGACTATATCGCTGCAGAACACGTGAAATTGCTTTGCCATAAAAAAACGTGCAGAAAAATTAAATGTCAGATATATAACAGCTAATTTTCCAGCAGATTGCTAAGCAATAATTGCTCAAGCAATAAGAAGAGCAATCATTGCGCAATGGATTGCCACTCATGGCAATATGCGGTCTATACGTCGCAAATTTTATGGAGCAATCAAATTTGACGTTTGCCCCAATAAATATTGCTACGTGGAGACCCGGGGTTATAATATATGTATAAGGGCATTTCCAGAATGTGCTTATAAAGTGACCTCACAAGCGCAGCAGGAAAGCAGGAAAAACGTGGTTAGCAATAAAAAGTGTATAAATACAAGAATAGTCTAGACGACAATTTGGATTTTTGTCTTTTTTTACGAATGTGGACCAACCAGGGGACCGGGAATGATGGACCATACCTTATCTTAAAGAGAACTATCCCAGTAAAGTGGTAAATAATTTTATTTGAATAAAATCGGCCGATTAGTTATTTTTTGAGAGTAATTTAAGCAGATTTTAGAATGCATTTTTTGTTTTTTACGGATGAATGGTGTTTTTGTCTTTTTTTACGAATGTGGACCAACCAGGGGATTGGGAAAGATGGACCATACCTTATTTCAAAGAGAACTATCCCAGTAAAGTGATTTTCATCTTGTGACGTTTGGCGTCATTTTGTTGTTTATATATGTATATATTTCTTATAAAGGCATTTTGACATTTGCCGTCTCAATTCTAGCAACAAAATGCCTGTTGTTTTTCTATTGTTTCATTGTTGTAGAACTGAGGTCACTTTGTTAATACATTTTGGGCATTTCTTTCTAAAGGTCCAACGTGAGCGAACATTTAAGTTATTATGTAAAAGCATTTTTTTTTTTGACTTTGTTATAGAAAAATATTTAGATTTTACTAATTTTATTAATTCCCCCGTAAATTCGTTCACTTAGACGAACAAGCAGACTGAAAAGTTGCACAAACATAATTTCTTTTTGTGAGCAGGGTTGCCAATTTAGCGCCTTTGGCGCTCGATTTAGCGCTTTTTAACTGTCGAAAAGGCGCATATTTTTCCCTTAGCGCTTTTTTTTAAAAGAGCGCTAAATTAGCGCTTTTATAGATAACCAACGTTTTTGTACTTTAATTTGCATATATTTAAATCAAGAACAATTAAACCAAAATTTGTTTCCGATTTTCAAATATTTTTAATATATAGTACTCTGAAATGCATACTATACACGGAAAGAAGTATATTTTCTAAAGAAATCCATTTCGTTTCTTAAAACAAGAAAATCCAAAAATAATTTCCTGATTTTAATTTGTTTTGTTCGTAATTTGTGAAACTTTCTTAAATAAAAAAATATTTTCTCATGATCAAAAAATTTATGTTTTTGATATATGTATGTACATATGATCAAAAATTTCTTAAAACAAGATATACACAAGTAGCTAATTTTTATTAAAAAGAAGAAATATACATAGTTCTGAAATCAAGCAGTATTTATTTATCAATAGCATTATTTATTCGGTTTTAGGCATACTTAATTCTTTTCCGGTAGTAGTGTTTATATGGGGCCTTGGGTAAATCATGGACCGATCTTCACAAAATTTCACAGTGTCATTTTTAGTCTTATAAAAACCAAATTCTACTATGATAGCATTATTTATTGCGGTTTTAGACGTACTAAACTCTTTTTCGGTAGAAGGATTTATATGTGGCCTAGGGTGAATTATGGACCGATCTTCACGAAATGTCAGTGTTATTCCTACTCCTATAAAACTGTAACATACCAAATTTGTAATATCATTATTTATTACGGTTGTAGGCGTAGTAAACTGTTATTCAGTAGTAGTGTTTATAGGGGCCTTGGGTAAATCATGGACAGATCTTCACGAAATTTCACAGTGTAATTTCTAGTCTTATAAAACTGGGACGTATCAAATTTTGTATCGATAGCAATATTTATTAGGGTTTTAGGCGTACTTAACTCTTTTCCGGTAGTAGGATTTATATGGGGCCTAAGGTAAATCATGGACCGATCTTCACGAAATTTCACAGTGTCATTTCTAGTCCTATAAAACTGTGACGTATCAAATTTTGTATCGATAGCATTATTTATTCGGTTTTAGGCATACTTAATTCTTTTCCGGTAGTAGTGTTTATATGGGGCCTTGGGTAAATCATGGACCGATCTTCACAAAATTTCACAGTGTCATTTTTAGTCTTATAAAAACCAAATTCTACTATGATAGCATTATTTATTGCGGTTTGTGACGTACTAAACTCTTTTTCGGTAGAAGGATTTATATGTGGCCTAGGGTGAATTATGGACCGATCTTCACGAAATGTCAGTGTTATTCCTACTCCTATAAAACTGTAACATACCAAATTTGTAATATCATTATTTATTACGGTTGTAGGCGTAGTAAACTGTTATTCAGTAGTAGTGTTTATAGGGGCCTTGGGTAAATCATGGACAGATCTTCACGAAATTTCACAGTGTAATTTCTAGTCTTATAAAACTGGGACGTATCAAATTTTGTATCGATAGCAATATTTATTAGGGTTTTAGGCGTACTTAACTCTTTTCCGGTAGTAGGATTTATATGGGGCCTAAGGTAAATCATGGACCGATCTTCACGAAATTTCACAGTGTCATTTCTAGTCCTATAAAACTGTGACGTATCAAATTTTGTATCGATAGCATTATTTATTACGGTTTTAGGCGTACTTAACTCTTTTCTGGTAGTAGGATTTACATATATGGGGCCTAGGGTAAATCATGCACCGATCTTCACGAAATTTTACAGTGTCATTTCTAGTCTTATAAAATTATTATGATAGCATTATTTATTACGGTTTTAGGCGTACTAAACTCTTTTTTGGTAGTAGAATTTATATGTGGCCTAGGGTAAATTATTGACCGATCTTCACGAAATTTCAGTGTTATTTCTACTCCTATAAAACTGTAACATATCAAATTTTGTAATGAAATTATTTATTACGGTTTTAGGCGTACTAAACTGTTTTCCAGAAGTTGGGTTTATATGGGGCCTTGGGTAAATCATGGACCGAACTTCACGAAAATTCAGTGTCATTTCTAGCCCTATAAAACTGTGACGTACCAAATTTTGTAATGCTAGCATTATTTATTACGGTGTTAGACCTTCTAAACAGTTTTCCGGTGGTAGGGTTTATATGGGGCCTAGGGTAAAGTATGGACGGATCTTCCCGAAATGGCATTTCTTTACTGTAAATCCGCGCCATCTTTAATTTTTATTGCCACTATTCAGCTTCTTTTTCAGAAAATTTTGAAAAAGTGGTAGAGAGTACCAAGTTGGCATTTAGATTTCGCATCGCAATAGAGAGTAGACCCCCTTATATTATTCCGTGCATTTAAAAAAAATAAACTTTAACAGCCAATAGCACAACTACTTTTTAGAAGTTGTGTGTATTTTTTGTAGACCAAACTTTTACAAAGTTAAAAACGGCAATACCAAGAAAAAACAGATACACAACTGAAGAGCCTAACTATCGATTTCTTTCAAAAAGTGAAAATTTTTTAGTCGACTCTTTAAATGAACCAGTGCGATATGTATATCATATATTAATATTTTTATTCGTATACATATTTTTATAAGAATTTACAATTAAATTGTAAATTTAAATATACAAATGTAACTAATTACAGGATAATGACTGGGGGGTTACCGCGTATTTCGATTCGAAAGAAATCTTTTACGGATTCGAACAATTTGAACTGTGTATTACGATTCTCGTAATATTTGTTTCGAATAAACAGACGTGTTTTATACTTTATTGAAACAAAAAATCCCTTTCTTAACAGCCACTCTCTATTACGAACAAAAAGTGTTCATCAAATTTCCATTTTTTTTAAAAATACAACGTCTGTTTCGAACGATTGCGAAAATCGTAATACACAGTACAAATTGTTCAAACTCGTAAATTATTTCTTTCGAATCGAAATACGCAGTAACCCCCCTGGCTATATAAATTTAATTTTCAAATTGTTTAATTTTCTTTTTTGATTTTCCCAACAATTTATTTAGCTCTTTTGACATGTAAAAGGGCTTTTCCGCTGATCCGTCATTTTCAGTTGAGTCTTCCAAAAAACAGAAGAATAAAGTGTCTACGGCCATTGAATAAGTGCTGAATATAAAATGAGCCATAACAAATGCGACAATTGCTACAAGTGCAACAGGAACTCCTGGGTAATGTATAGGTATTACTGTTGGATAAATGTTCAAAAACAAATAAGTTATATACGACGTGCAACCAGTAACTAAAAGCTTTGACAAAAAAAAAAGAAAATCAGAAACTTTGTCAACGGCGTAAACGCGCAAAATATTTTGGGTAATAAGGCTGAAGGCTTTTCTTGAGCTTTCGCAAAAACTAGTACTATGTATAGCACATGTTATATAAGCATTTCGATTCAGAAAACGAAGAAAATTTTCTAGTAACCAAAAGAAACATTTCATGCAACATATTATGGCACGTGTTATTGCATTATTGTACATTTTGGCCTTTTTTTCAATTAACTCCAAGAAGTATCTAATCATACGACAAATCGACAAGATTAATGAACCAAAGGCCAATGTGCCCAAATGATAAACAGTTGTCACATACATTGCCTTCAGCAGTGGCAATTTTGGTATATTTTTTTTATTGAATGTCCAATACCATATCGAGAATGTGCATGCCAATACCATGTCTTCGTAGGCCGATATAAAAAATGTTACCCAAACAAAACCAAAAATATTGAATAACATAAACCATTGAGTTTTTTGACTTTTTACAATCTCATTAAAGCTGCAGGTGGTTTGAACGCAGGGCTTCGTCGCATCACTCTCAATGTGACAAAATTTTTCGAAAAAGGAGGGATTGCAGTTATCGCCCAAATTATACGGTTGAGGCATGGGTCCATTACAAATACATTTTTCGGTACTATTAACGCTGCGGCGGACCATGATGTAGGAAAATTCGCCAATGGAACTGAGGTAGAGCATAATTATAAGGGATGATATGATAACAAAAATGTAAAGAATACCCGGAAAAATTGGGAAAAATATCGACGATTTTATATTCGTTATAGCTTTGCTAGCTTCTTTTATAATCGCTATAGCAATTTTTATACGCTTTCGTATTACAATTACTATTAGTGATATAATGGTAAGGAGTGCACCTAAAACAATTGTTATGTAAAGCCAAACATCACCAGATTCCAAAATGTTTTGAACTTTTGCCATTAAATGTGTCGCGTGATGTGGTACATGGGGTTCTGTGCTCCAAAGTCGATACTGTTTAAAACTATGTGCGAAGGAAAATGTCAAACCAATTACTACGCCAAATATAGAAATCCATACCAAAGGTGCAGCCAACCAACGTAAAAGCGTTATGAATAATAAAACAGCAAAAAGATGTACAAAAAAGGCAAATATTATAACTTTCCAAGAATTTTTCAAGTCAACTGCTATATGCTCTGCTAATATTTGCTTAGCGCCGTTATAATTAAATTTTGAGACAATGGCACCAATAATTCGATTGAAATTAGAATTGGATTGTTCGAGTTTTTCTTCAACGATAATAATGTTCGATTTGGAAGTAGAATTAAATTTTCGTTTTGCACACATCGATTTGGTACGTGCTACAAATTCAGAAAACTTATTTTGAAACGGAGTAATATCGATTAAGCTTGGTGGCTCCGAATCAGATCTCCTTTCACGACCCGTTAATACTTTTGGTAGTATACTACAAACATTTTCAGAAAAATCCCAAACGCAATGATTGAATAATGGTTTGCTTTTTAAATACCAACCACTACAATAATCTTTTTCTATTGCATTTTCAACATCAGCCAAACTTTTCAAATTCCTTTTGTCAACAATAGGATCGCAAATAAGTTTTTCTTTTACAAAATTCAAGTCTTGCGCTTGCGCCATTTTGTTTTCTTGCCAAATAAAAGTTGTTTGGGGACACGATTCTACACATATCTGTTTGGTATCGCATCCTGTTATAGGCGTCATTGGATCAAGACATTTATCCAAATTAAAGAAAAACAACATTTTCTTATCACGAACTCCAGAATCTACACCGCATTTGACATTATTTGAGTCTGTTGGAATCAATACATTACTTAGATTTCCTTGAGAAAACGCATAACTTGCTATATACACCCAAGCAACTATAAAACATATAAATAGTATCAAACAATGAACATCTGTGCAGCTATGTTTATTATAATTCCTTTGCTTAAATTTTGCACTGGGTATTTGTTGCAAAGGTGCTGTTTCTTGTTCCAAGCTTTGCAATTCCATAAACTTTATAGGTAGTTCATTGTTCTGGGAAAAACTCCTTGATAACTGCGCATGATATATACTTCCGGATGTTGTAGGATTTTCTGAATTCCTTATAGATATTCTTGAATTAATTACATCGTCACCATTTCTAGATATCCTCTTCCCTGGCTCATTTTCACAATTACGCATAAATATCCTTGGGTCGATGTTAACATTTTCCATTTTTTTAATTTGTATATTCCGTGTTTTCAGTAGAGACAGACGATCTTATTAAACAGTCATCTGAGACTGATTTTTTGTTTGCAATAATTTCTTTAGGTTTAAGTTAACAATTTTATTATTATACATTTATTTAAAACTTGCGGTTTTTAAACTATTTATGGTGTAATATACAGGCAAGTGTTAAACTTCTTTCGAAATGATTCCTAATAGGTAATTTCTTAAACCTAATTTTTTTCAGAATTAAAAAAGCATGTATTATTAAAATTGTGCATATATAATACAAAAAGGAGAAACTTATAAAAATTTATATTAAATAAACTAGATATTATTTAGCTTTTATTTGACCTTGTTTATAATTGATTAACTGTTTTATTTTTTAATTCAAGCTCTAGGTCTTTTTAATATTAAATTATTTATTTATTATTTCGATATTTCTCTAACCTTTGGTTAGCATCTTCAGGAAATTTAATTTTAATATAAAAAACAAAAAACAATAACAAAATTATGAAAATTTTTATGTATGTTGTTATAAATATGTAAGATTAAAATAAGTTTAGTTAAAAATGTTATATGTTATAGGAATTTTTCTTTTAGTCAAAATATTTTTTATTATTGCAAATATGGTTTTTGAATTAGGTTTATAAATAGGAAATTTTTTCAATTTATATGAATTGTTATACTTTAGTTATATTTTATTTTTGTGATTATGGTTTTTGAAATTGTTTTATGACAAATAGGTTTTTGAATTTAATTTATGACAAAAAAAGAAAAAATTTTCATAATTTTGTTATTGTTTTTTGTTTTTTATATTAAAATTAAATTTCCTGAAGATGCTAACCAAAGGTTAGCGAAATAATAAATAAATAATTTAATATCAAAAAGACCTAAAGCTTGAATTAAAAATAAAACAGTTAAACTAGATATTTATTTCTTATGTAATGTATTTTTACCAGGCACTGCAAATAGCGATTATTTTTTAAATGTTTACTAAAAAAATCAAACTAAGAGAGAAGAACTACGTGTATAAGTAATATGCATACATGGACTACAAAAAGACCTAAAGCTTGAATTAAAAAATAAAACAGTTAAACTAGATATTTATTTCTTATGTAATGTATTTTTACCAGGCACTGCAAATAGCGATTATTTTTTAAATGTTTACTAAAAAAATCAAACGAAGAGAGAAAGAAGAACTACGTGTATAAGTAATATGCATACATGGACTACAAAAAGACCTAAAGCTTGAATTAAAAAATAAAACAGTTAAACTAGATATTTATTTCTTATGTAATGTATTTTTTACCAGGCACTGCAAATAGCGATTATTTTTTAAATGTTTACTAAAAAAATCAAACTAAGAGAGAAGAACTACGTGTATAAGTAATATGCATACATGGACTACCTTTAGAAACAATTTTTTTTTTAAGTTTCATTAAAAAACTCTATTCTCCGATTATTTTCTAAGTTTCATTTATTTTATAAAAGAAAGTTAGTTGTTGAGTTTTTTGTTATTCCTCAGAAAAAAAAATTATTTTTTCAAGTTTTATTTATTCCTCAGAAAATATGTATACGTTATTTATGGGTTATAAAATGGGGTTTTAATGATGTCTAGGTGAATGTTATAAAAAGTAGGACAGTCAAGACCTTCCTAACGACGTATTCGAAATGAAAATCAGAGTTAAATTTTCATTAAAATGTTGGCTTTTTGATTATTAATATACATACATATCGATACCTTCCCATAAGAATGTATTAAGCGACATTTCTAAAATTGTGTAGGAAAAGAAAAAAACGTCTCATTTAGTTATTTATTTTTCGGATTATATTGAAATGAACATATTTGGAAAGCGATTTTCAGAATACAAAACATATTTAAAAATGTGGCTTAGCATAATTTCTTTGGCGGATAATACAAATTACAGGGTGCAACATTATTCCAGTGAGAAAACTTGACGGTTGATACAATTTTATTTTCACTCTAGTTTCCTTTGCATCCATGATAGGGCAGCGAAACCCAGGCCAAAATGTGGCGCTTTACTTCTAGTATAAATCCACATCAAAAAGTCATTTTCGAAAAATGTGTCGCTTAATACATTCTTATGGGAAGGTATCGATATGTATGTATGTAAATAAATAAAATTGAATTTAAAAGCTTAAAAAAATTGACAAACATCTCGCTGTCTCGAGTCTGCGGTTAGATTTTTAAAATGTTTTAATGCAGAATCAAAGAGCATTTTTATTTTGCGCACGCAATAACACAAATGCGTAAAGTCAAAAGGCACACATTCATATGCTTTTGCATTCAAGTAGTCATTGTCCACTTGATAAGACGCTTTGTTAACAACAATAAAAACAGCAATAACAACAATACAATGTACATACAGAACTACTGTACGTTTAAAGCAGGCCCAACAAACACGAAGTCAAACCTTTGATATGAAATTACTATCATTTGACATCAATCGTAATTCTCAAACGTTTTTCAAATTGATAATGATTTGAAAATAAACATTTGATATCAAATGTTTTTTCAATTTGATGTCAAATGTTAAAATCAAATCAAAAATAAACTTGGCAATACATACTTGTTTGTTAGAAATGTCTGAAAATATAAGTTATAAATATTTCTCTATTAAACAGAATTTTATAACAAAAACAAGTAAAAGTGCTATCAGGCATGTTCTGAAAATCATTTTTTGTGATTTGAAATCACAAGAAAGGCGTTCGTTCTGGACAAACAACTTTTTCCATAATTATGATTTTAAAGTTTAAAATTTAAACCGTTCATCTAAGTGGCAGCCAATTTAAAATTACATGCTTATTTTTGCCACCATTTTAAACCAAATTAAAACTTTTGTGGTTTTCAAAACATCCTTAACCCTTGTGTTAATACCCACCTTTATCCACATTGTTTAGCACCCTGGGTAACCGGGTACCCATATACTATAATATATTTGTAATCAATATTTTTATGATATAAAATTAAATTTTTAAACTTTTTAAAAGCGTATTAACTTAAATTTATGTTAAAATATGATTTTTTAACTTTGTTTTGCATAACGGCTAAAATTTAAAATGTTTTATACAGGAGAGTATTTTTTAGTATAACAGTTGAACATTTTTGTTCGCACATGATATGTAAATGAGACTTCCCCGAATTATACAGGGGTATGTTGGAAATCGCAAACGCAGGAATTTGGAAGTTGTTTTTAATCAACTTTAAACCAAATTCTTATAATTTTTTGTTTAAAATCCTGTTAAATAGGGAAATATTTGTCATAAAATTCTTTTATTACAGAAATCTTATTTAAAAACGACTTTTAAAATTCTTGCGTTTTACGTTTGCGATTTTCAGGAGGGTAATTTATATTGGAGCCATGGTAAGCTATGAACCCAAATTCTGCAGTGATATCTGGTATTAAAAAACATAAATTTCAATACAGCGGTGAAATAAGTTTTAGCGTTTACAGTTAATTTCAGTAGGCTGCTAAATATGGAATCAAAGGTAAATTATCACAAAATGGCATGACATTTTTCTGCTCATATAAAACTAAGTTGAAAGAAATGTTACCACAATAAATATATCTGCTACGGTTTTAGGCGTATTTAATTAATTTACCAGAGTGGGCTTTATTACATGGGGCCTATACTAAATTATGGACGGATTATCACGAAATTTATTGTGATTTCTAGTCCTATAAAACTGTGACGTGCCAAATTTTGTAATGATTGCATTCAGGGCTGCCAGATTTGACGATTTTTGTTCCGAAATTGGCAGTGACGATTTGACGATTTTTTTCTGAAAAGTGACGATTTGTTCAGTCACTAAAGTCTGAATAAAACATTGAATTTTCTGACAATTTCGTTTTTAGATATTGTTTAACAGCCGTACCTTAGCTAGAGCGGAAGGCGGAACGTTTTCTTTCGCTTAGCTTTTACGCCGATATGCCATACCAAAACAAGAAGTTCAACGCTGTGTCACGAGCATACTAGCTGGGTATGAAGTAAATATGGGGAAATCCTGCGTGACGAACGCTACATTCGCACGCGTTTTCTGATTGATATATACACACTTTTTGGTCTTTCAAAAGAGATAGCTTCACCTTATATATAGTGCTTAGTGAGATTAATTTGTTCTTATGAATGACATACATATATCATAATTTTACGAATGATATATAAATAATTTTTAGCAAATTTTGTATCATCAGGTATACAACATCTAATTCCTAAAAGAAAGCTGAATGTTAGAGAATACTTAAATCACTTGTTCGCAACCAAAAAAATGTTGAGAATTTTCATGTATAATATTAATAGATCAGGAGTTGGTTAGGATTTGGCAAGAATTATTGTATAATTGATCGTCGAAATACATGTTTTTTAATATATTATTGATGTATAATTCTAGTCTTATATTTCATAAAAAAACTGTTTCTGGGATTTGCCCATATGTTTTTGTTTCAATGGTTTTTTTTTTATAAAAATCGAACAATAATTGTTTTCAAAAAACTAAATTTTGAGTTGTCCGATTTTTTTGACGATTTTTCGAAACGATAAATACGATTTTTTTATTTTTTCTCAGGAAACTGACGATTTCCTCACAAATTTATCTGGCAGCCCTGATTGCATTATTTATTACGGTTTTAGGCGTACCAAATTGTTTTCAGGGAGTAAGGTTTATTTGGGGCCTAGGGTAAATCATGGACCGATCTTTACGAAATTTCAGTGTAAATTCCGGTCATATAAAAGTGCGACGTACCAAATTATATTATGATGGCATTATTTATTAAGGTTTTAGGCCTTTCCAAAAGCTTTCCGAAAGTAGGGTTATATGGGGCCTAAGGTAAATTATGGACGGATCTTCACGAAATTTTACAGCGTGATTTCCAGTTGAATAAAACGAATTTTTGCAAAATCTTATATCATTCCGTTCGTAGTTCCACTATTTAGTTTTTGTAACAAAAGTTTCAATTTTTTAAGGTGGTGGTTCCACATTTTTTTCATAGCTCTGATCCTACTGAACCGATATTAATATTTATGTGTAAGTAATCAGCCCTATTATAAATAAAAATTCGCCCAGAAATTTCCTCCCTTCTCCCATTTTTACAATGTAAATTCAATTGTAAAAATGGGGAAAGATAAAAAACTCCCGGCGAATTTTGTATTCATAATTGGGCTGTATAAATTTTTGTAATTAAATTGAACAAAGACTATTTCAAGCCAAAATGTTATCACTACCCATACTACTATAATTGAAAACGAATAAAAACAAGTGGAATTGCAGAACTCCAAAAAAAGCTGAAGTATCTATCGACTTTCGAGTGAATTCGAATTCTAGAAACACCCCCGACAATAGCGCTTTTTTTTTATCGAATGTGCGTCATAATATCAAATAAAAATTTATTCAATCAGCTTATTCGGCTGCAGTTGATGAAATCGAATTAATGCCCCATTGCTGTTCTCCACTTTTTTAACAGTTTGGTTGTCTTTGGTAAATTCACATTGCCATTCTCAACTCAACAGCCAGTTGGCTATTCAGTTGTGTATCTGTTTTTTTCGTGGTATTAACGTTTTCAACTTTCTAAAAGTTTGGTCGACAAAAATGTTAAATACACACAACTGCTAAAAAGTAGTTGTGTTATTGGCAGTTAAAAAAGTTTATTTTTTTTAAATTGGGTGAAAATCGAAAACAAAATAAAGAAATCGTATGTATTCATTTTTGTAATATCTTTTTCGCTATTTTTAAAAACTTTTATTAGTTTGAAAATAAAAACGCAAGCTCAATTTGAGCGCCTTGTCCTACTTATTTAGAGAAACTTAGAAATTGCTCGCGGAAAACATCAGTTTGGTATGATAAAAAATTCACGTAAGGAGTTATGGGAAGAGTTTATAGTGGAGTTAAATAGTTTGGGACTAAGACAAGGGGCCTGTTCGGAAATGCATCACTGCGCTGCATCAGTTATTTAAAATGCTTAAATATATATCAGTGAAGTAGATGTCGACCAAAAAATTGTCATATACTCCACAAAAATAATAGTCACACAGTAAAAAAAATTTAAATTATTTTTTATCGGCATTAAAAAAAGTTTGCTTTTCTGATGCAGCGCAGTGATGCATTTCCGAACAGGCCCAAGAACTCCTCTTAAACCTTATAAACTTCTTAATCTAATAATAATATTCGTGGCACAGGTTTGGATACACTACAAGCCAAGTAGAGAAAAAAATTTGGCAAACAATAAAAGAAACATTCAAGCGACAGGGGGAGGGCTATCACAAGAAATTACATTAAATAGCCTTGAGGATACGGGTTTGCAGCTCTTGTGTTGCAAGTCCGGCCAAGTATTTGGTATTGCAAATATTCCACCATCAAGTGACAATTTTACTGAGTCAGTTGAACTAATAATCAAACCAGCAGATGGGCCAACAGCTACCTCAAAAAGAAGAAGAACTCATCAGGCACAAGAAAATTTCCTTACTTATTAGAAGTTCTTACTTGGCACTGGGAAGTTCAAGAGGGTTGGAATCATCACGAATTTGTCTTCTTGTATTTAGCGCATCTATACAAGAGTTCCTTTTCATCATCATAACATACATAGACACTAATATTTATTATACATAAATACTTTTTATTCACCACAATTAAAAATACTTTTAGTTTAAAAAATTTGTTAAAAGGTCCTTCCTAGGTTGTCGGTAATGTAAGAAAATAAAAACAACGAAAATAAAAAAACCGCTTCCAATGCAATGAATAACACAGATATTTTTTTTACTATTTTTTTTATTTATTATTGAAATTTAAATAAAGATTTTCGAATTTAATAAATAAATTAAACCAAAATATACATTGTAAATATTTGTTGATATGAAAAACTTACCATACACATATTTTAAAGGCATCTTGCACATTTCAATTCCAGACAGCTAGTGATCGTATGATCTCAGACTTTCGTATAGAATAGACGCAATCACAGGAATTTAGGTATTATCAGTCTTGCAACAAAACAAACCAAAGATATGGAAATTATTAGTAATGCTCTTTTGATTGCATAATAGAAAATGTAATTTTTCCCATTATAAATTTTGGAAGATCCTCTCCTGCTGTGGTACATTTTTGTTATGTAAATTGTATAAAACTTCTAAAAACATACATACATACTATGTCCTTTTTCGATCTCTGAGCATTTATACAATACTTATACGTTGTTTAAAAAAAGTTTTTTATAATAAAATGTCTTAATACAGATATATGTAAAATTAAATTGCATATGTATGCACTTATCCCAATTTTAACATAAATTTTAATTGACAGCTATTTGAGCATTTTAAAGTAGCCGCTTTAAAAAATAACAATTCTGATTTTACGAGTAAAAAACCGTTTTCAGCTTGAAAAATTCTTGAAACGCAAAAATCGTCACATTTGGGGTTTAGTGAACCCACTAAACCAATCGCTAGATTTGCTACCATTTTCTTCCGCATCGCAAAGAGAGTTGCCCCCAGGGGGCTACGTATTTGTCTTTCGCATCTAATAATTTTTTTTCTTTTTTTTTCACTATTTATTTTGTTTAAATTTTCCAATTTCAAATATTTTTACATATTTTAACATTAGATTACTGTCAATCTGCGCCATCTTCTTATTTGTTTTTGTACACCGCAATATAGCAAAGTTGTAAACCATAATACAAAAATTAAGAAATTACAACTCAACTGAGTTAAATGTAGTTTTTTAATAAGATTTCTGTAATAAAAGAATTTTATGACAAATATTTCTCTATTTAACAGAATTTTGTAACAATATGTATAAAAATTTGATTAGGTGTATTAAAAACAACTTTCAAATTCTTGCGTTTTACGTTTTCGATTTCCACCACACCACTGTTTGTTTTTTCTAAAAAATTTTTCAAACGGGTTAATAGTAGTATCTTACCGATTAATCGGATTCGGCCAAAAATGGCTTAATAACTAAATTGACTAAAAAATAAAAGTCAAATTTTAACTTATAGTTTTTACCAAGGTATATTTACACAAGGTAAACTCGTTGGCCCATATGTTTGTCAGCTGTTTACCTAAGTTGGAACACCAATGTCAAATTCCGTGTATATGAGCCAAAATTTGTACATGTGTGCGTTAAATTTATATGAAGACAATTTTGACAATTCCGTTCCACTCGGTTATTTTTATAGAGCAGCATGTCTACACTCCCAAATGAGTCTACCTTGTGTGAATATACCTTGGTTTTTACTTAAAAAATAAAAGTCAAATTTTAACTTTTATTTTTGACTTAAAAAATAAAAGTCAAATTTTAACTTTTATTTTTGACCAAAAAAATATTGGTCAAAAAAAAATTATTATAAATTAAAAAATTAAAGTCTTTTAAGAGCCAATTTTTGGGTTTGAGATTAAAGTTAAATTAAAGTTAAACATGTGTTTGTTGACAGTTTAAGTTAAGGTTTTAACCACCACCAATGGCCGCTTAAACTAGCAAAAAGTTTATAAAATACAACTCAAAAAGTAAATACGGAGATTAAAGTTAATTTAATCGCTTATCTCTAACCCAAAAAGTGGCTCTAAGTTTATTATTCCTTAGCATAACAGCATCAATATGCTGTATTCAAATATCTGATAGACAAATTATATCCACCTGACTTTTTGATTTTAAAAATAACTGTTATTTTCGGTCCCTGCTCGAAATTCATCACACCTTACCCTATGTCACTCGAACGCTTTCGTTCGCACAAATTACATGTAAAACTAAAACAAATTTTGAGTTTAATAATAATCACACAATAAAAAAAATTTAAATTAGATTTTAACGGCATTAAAAAAAGTTCGCTTTTCTGAGTGATGCATTTCCGAACAGGCCCATCTACCCTCTGTAAAAATATCGTGGTATTTTGTTTACTTTTTGGTAATGACAAATTGGAAATTTTTTCTTGTGAATTTGGATAACTTAAGTTCGGCTTCGGTTTGGACACTAGAACGCCCGTAATTTCTACAAAAAGAAATCTAGATGTTTGTCTAAATCTATGGTGTAAATGTTGCCAATTTTAAACGAAAACTTTAGGTAAAAACACGTAGGCCAAATAAACGCTGAAATAGGTAAAGATAACGTTTAGGCACGAACACTAGAATATATATATATATATATTTTTTGTAGAAATTACTAGAAGTAAAATAAATTTTCTTCGGACAAAAAAATTGTTCAGAAACAATGGGTGGTGAATCTAGCATAACATTTTTGTACTTTGCGAATCGTGTTTTGCCCTCAAATAAATTTTGCGATTTTACATTCGTTTTTGCATTACCGACTTAATTGTTTCAAGACAAATTATGTTGGAAAAACTTTCATTAAAACAAATGGGGAAATCTAGTAGCTTAACATTTTTGTATTTTGCGAATGTGGTAGTGTGAATGCAATGCGTCATGAAAATGCCAAGTATTACGAAAAACTATTTGACATCCAATAAGACTTAATCCAAGGCGAATTCATAAAGGTAAATGCATCATGAGATAGAGCTATGCTAGCTATCCTTTTTTTGAAAACATACTA
This sequence comes from Pollenia labialis, assembly GCA_949318255.1. Classification (NCBI taxonomy): domain Eukaryota; kingdom Metazoa; phylum Arthropoda; class Insecta; order Diptera; family Polleniidae; genus Pollenia; species Pollenia labialis. The sequence goes on along the minus strand of OX439139.1, from coordinate 144,346,496 downwards.
TGTATTTTGTTTTTGTAAAAAGTTAGTGAATGTGAAAATTATTTGTTTATAAAATATACACAATTGCTTTAGAAGGTTAATTTTTTTCCTGTATTGCAAATTTATTGTGGCTCCACTTATTCCTTACGCCTTTTAAAATCCTTGTGTTTAAATTTTATGTTCATCTTTTTGTTTTATAATATTAAATAGGCCTTTTTCAAGAATTTATATTTTTATTGAATTTTAAATTCTAACGAATTTTTTTCATAAAATGTAAACAACGCTTGGCATTCAGTATACACACAAGTGCACACAAGGAAATAAACATTAAACAGATGACTCGAAAATGTCACCTTGATGAATTCGCCTTGGACTTAATTGTTTTTTGAAATTTTTGATTTTGATACTTTTGATTTGATCACGGTTGTGTTGCATCTTAACAAAAGCATGTTAGTGTGTGAGTTTGACTACAAGCTGTAATGTTACATTCGATTTTTTGACAATCGCAACGAAACTCATTAGATTTCTATCTCACAAAGAATTATGGAATACGTAAGCCTTGTGTGAATAGTGTAAACTAGTCTTAAGCTTTACAAAAAACCACTTAGGCGTTAGGGACAACGCCTTACACAATATGGACGAATATTTCATCGTATAATGCACAACAGAGTGATGCATTTACAAACTGTACCTTGGATCCTGGTATTTAATTTTTTTTATTCCTGGTATTTAATATTTTTAATTTGTAAATGATAAATCAAGAAACCGACATAAATTTATTTAAAAAATGCTCATTTGTTTGTTGTATTTTTTTTTCTTTTGCGCTTCCTTCTGTTTTAAATAAATATATTAAAATCTTAATATTAAATTATGATATATTTTTTAAATCATTTTTTCAATATAAATACACTGACAAAAAAGAAGACTAATCATATATAGCTTGTAAAAACAATTTGAAAAAATTAAATTATTTAAAATGGTTTTGTTTAGAAGTAGGTATGTTCTTTTTCTTACGTACAAACAATTTTTTGCCGTTTGTGAAATATGTATTAATATTTTTCTTTTAATCATCATAGCTTTTTTAATATTGTTTTTATATAAAAAACAACTCATTTTGAAAATAAAATGAGTCGCAGTTTATATGATTGATTGGTGGTTTTGTTTGCGGGTTTAACATTAGAATCAAATGAAAGAGTTATACATTACTACTACATATTTTTGTTTCTTTATATTAAATTAGTTTAATTCATGTATGTATTTCTTTATAATTTCTATATCCGAAGGGTATTTTTTAATATTTTCCGTTTATAAATAAAAGCTTATTTACTCTACTAAAATATAAGATGCTTAAGAGCCTAAAAGCAGGGTTTATAAAAAAACAAAGTTACACATGCTCATTTTCGTAATAGCTACAAGGTAGGGTAATATCAATATATGTATGTATAATATACGAACAGGCTGATTCCTTTTTTCTTGTACCTTTTAGTCAAAGTGATAGACAGATAGATTTATACATTTTTTTCTTAGTTATATTTTTTTAACCTCTGAATAAAAATTCCTTTAATTGCCTGATAATCCTGCCTGAGCCTAGCTAGCGCATTTCTCTTCCTTGCTTTGCTTTTCCTTTTCCTGCCTGCCTCTCTTTTTTGTCTGATAGTTTTGTTTTTTGTATTTTGCTTTTTTACCTATTTGCGAGAGAGGAAAAAATTTGTAAATTTAAAATTAGCTCATGATTTAAAATCATATTTCAGCGTTTTGATGAGATACAACAGAGCGCTGATAATAAAAAGTTTATGTTTTAAATGAGAACTTGTGATTGTTCGAGTAATGATGTTATTTATACATATTATGTAGGTATATTACTTATTCTGTAAAAAAAAAAATCATCGGGTGAATGTCCCCTTTTCGCGGTTGACGAATTTAAAATACGCCTGCGACTGTATGGTAAGATTAAAGGCAATAAGTTCACGTTCTCTTTAATGTATTACCAAAAAGTTGCACTTATTTTAAATTCGCCAACCACGGTAAGGGTGCTTATTTTTTAATCATCACTTTTGACTTTTTTAGTAAGATATTTTTAAAAGTTTAATTACATGACACGGAAAAGTATATCTACCTTATTAATTTTTGTTTACAATGGAGTCTTAAAAATTTTTTTTTTGTTTAAAATTTTAAATAAATTTAACGCTTTTTTAAATTTGATTTATATGTATGAATGTATGCTTTTAAAAAAATAGTCCAATTTGAAATTCAAAATTGTGATGTTTAAAACAACAACGTATGACGGGGACGAATAATTTTAAAATTTAACATTATAGAACGAATTTATAAAAATTAAAACAAAGCTTCTCATTCTCATACAGTTTATACAAAAAAAACTTGAAGGCGAATTCAATGCCACCTTGCTTAACAATCTTATTTTACAGAAATTGTATTTGTAATAGAATTTTCATGTTTAAAAAATGCTTTCCGCTCTTGATAAGATATTTCTGAATCTTAAAAGTAAAATAATTTTTAAATATTTTTTGAATTTTTCTACAAGGAAAAAAATTAAAATTTTTCTAAATAGGGCATAATAATTTTTGAAGTATTACAAATTTCAACATACTTTCGGGAAGTATAAAGTAAGGTCAAGTTTTAAAAATAAAATTTTTCGCGAAATTCGCCCGCTAACTTAAGGTTTGTAAATATACAATTGGAAATAAGATCATCAACCCAATTATGAATTTAAATTCACCGGCAGTTTTTCTCCCTTTTCCCATTTCTTTCCATTTAAATACAACTGTAGAAAAAGGAGAAATCTTCCGGGATAGTTTCATTCATAATTTGGTTGCATAATAGGTATATGAAAGTCATTTTATTTTAGGGGTTATATTTTTACCTCAATATCCAACTTTAACAGTTTTAGTACATTTTGTTAAATTTTTCTACTTTTAAATCGCAATATTTTGCGAAACAGAAATAAGATGTACGAAGTTTATATTTTTTATTAGTGTTAAATATGTCAGTTAAATTATTTTCTCCTAATTTGATAAAAAATAGGACAATGAAAAAAGCATGCACATATTCAGTCCTACGACTTACGAATTTTCTAAATTACTTTCTGCACACCGTCCGATTTTAGCTTTTATTAAAATTCTCATTTATTATTTAATTAAAAATTCATGGCACAAGAAACAAATACATATATGCAAATTCTATTTCAACCATACATATGATTTTCGGTACATTTTCTGACCGAACTTGGATCGAATATGATAAAAAAAAAATTACTGAAAACATCGATGTATCGTTCTATAAGCTATGTTTTTTTTTAAATCGATGTCAATCGTGGAAACATTGATGTTTTCAAACATCGATGTTTTTTGAAATGTTAAATAAATAAAATTAAAACTCTGTGCCATGTAATCATACTTGTTCTCAAATGAATTTCATTTTTATTTTAACACTTACCTTATCTAATATCTTCTGTTTCCACCACCGCCTCCTCCCATATTGCCACCTCCAGGGCCACCACCACTGTTATAATTATTGCCACCAAAGCCTGCACCTTGTTGTCCTCCGCCTTGGTTACCACCTGACCATAACGTTTGTTACAATTACAAAGAAAAAACAATCAATGGGTTTCCCAAACTCACCCTTATTAAAACCATATGGAGCAGGGCGGTTGTTGCCAAAATTATTACGTTGGGGACCACCTCCATAGCTTTGTTGGTAATCATTACCGAAATTACCACCACCACTACTAGCACCACCACTGTTACCACCCCAGCCGCCGCCACCACTACTACTGCCGCCATTGGATTGTGGGCCACCAAAGCCACCACCATTGTTCCAACCACCATCATTTCCACCACCGCTGTTCCAGGGACCACCAGCTGGTTGATTATTCCAACCTCCAGGTCCACCACCTTGAGCGCCTCCAAAGTTACCATTGTTGCCGAAACTATTTCCGCCCCAATTGCCACCATTTTGACGATTACCTCCCCAATTGCCACCTTGATTACCACGTTCGTTACGACCACCACCACGGCCACCTTGGCTGTTGCCACCACCACCACCACCACCTCCGCGTCCACCACCACCACCACGACCACCATCAATATCCTGTTTGGCTATGGCTTTCTTCACATCCAAAGTCTTGTTTTTAATGGTGTGACTTTTTTGCAAAATGATTTTATCAACAGGGTCATAGTCATCAAATTCAACAAAAGCAAAACCACGTTTTTTTCCAGTTTCTTTGTCAGATACAATATTGATGCCTAAAATGTTACCAAAATCTTTGAAATATTCACGCAAGCATTCCTCATCATGATCATCACGAAGTCCACCAACGAACAATTTTTTAACTGTGGCCCCAGCATTGGGATTATCAATTTCCTGACGTGGTACAGCACGTTTTGGTTCTACAGTACGACCATCAATCTTATGGGGACGAGCATTTTGTGCATTATCAATCATATACGACTGTGAATATGTGATAAAGCCAAAACCACGAGAACGTTTTGTCTTTGGATCTTTCATTACAACGACATCAACAATATTGCCCCATTTTTCAAAATGGGCTTTTAAGCCATCGTCAGTGGTGCGATAATCTAAGCCGCCAATGAACAATTTACGCAATTGCTCAGGCTCATTGATGGGCTAAAATGCAAGTAATAAGGTAATTTTAAGTGTTTTCAAGGTTTTAAGATTCGTGATAATTAAATTAAAAAAAAAACGCAAATAAATCCCATATAATATTTACAAAAACAATATCTTTTGATAAACATCGTCATATTTATTATACATAAAAGGGTAAATAACCTCATTTTTAACTGTATTACATACAAGCGTACAAAATACACATTACGCCGCCATTTTGTTTTTTAACTTATACATACATTTTTAAAAAATTTGCAATATGGACAAAGACACTTATGATTTTAAAAAACAGACAATATTACCCTGATTTTAAAGAAATCTTTAGCATTTTAATTTCATTAATTTTAAAAACTAAATATTCTACAAATCATTAATAAAATAAATTTACCTCATCATTATAATCGTTGTTTCCATTTTCATTTTTCACAGACATTTTTATATTCTTGTACGAGAATAGTCAACTTAAACCAATATATTTTTGCAAATATTAACACTTTTCCCAATATTTTCACAAATTTTTCTTATAAAAAAATTCAAGATCCGAGCAGAGAAATAAATACTATCCAATCAATTCGGGCGGCTTTTCTAAACGAATTGAAACAACGCGGCCGGTTTTTTGGTATAAGTTTTCGTGCAAAGCCATATAAAGGGGTTTTCTTCGTTCAATATGAAAATTAACGACGCTTCGTTAAGTTTTTTCACAAGCTTGTGCTTGATGTGCGCTGCCAACCTAAGAAATATTTATTCACGATCAAGTTTTTCTTGATAGTCAAGGCGAATTCATGCAAGTTGAACTTCGCGTGCTACGTAAGAAACAGCTGTAGTGGGATTCTGTAACTTTTAACAATAACAACAGTTGTTACGCTGGGTCTCAACGTAGCAATTTTTATTACTAAGTACAAGGCGAATTCAAACAGGTAAACTCATCTCGTCAGCCGTTCATCAGCTGTTTCCACGGCAAATTAAAAAATATGGTCAAACGTCAAAATATGATTTTGTTTTGAGAAGAAGTTGAATGAAAAGTGTTAAAAATATTATTTTTATAATAAAAAAATCCAAAACTGCGAATGATTGAAGTGAATTTATTAATTTCTTTTATAAAAAAGTGATAATTTTAATTTGCAATAAAAAAATTTTGACAACCAACCAGAAAATTGTATAAACAAAATACATGGGGCTTTTTGTAGTTGTAGAGATGAGTTTACCTGTTTGAATTCGCTTTGGCTAAGTACAAGCAAAAACGTCGGCAAACAATGGAGCAATAATTGCTAATTATATTGCTGGAGATCACTTGAAATTGCTTTGCCATAAATTTCCAATTTTCACCGCGAGTAGTTGTGGAAAGTTTTTTGGCTGTATTTATAACAAATGTTTTATGCTGTATTTTGAAGTTGTTGTTAAATTTTCTTTTTTAAATAAATAAAATAATTAATTAAACATTTTTTTCGAATTTATTCTATGAGCTAAATTTCAGTTATGTATTTTATAAAGCTTTTTAGTAAAAGTCCTATTCCTTCAATTTTTCAGAAATTACTTTTTTTTATACACTACCAGACTATTATATTGTATCTTCTTGTTACATTTTACCTTAGCTTTCCTTTGGACAGCAAAAAAAAAAAGAAAAAAAAGTAATTTCTGAAAAATTGAAGGAATAGGACTATTACAAAAAAGCTTTATAAAATACATAACTGAAATTTAGCTCATAGAATAATTCGAAAATAAAAAAAAATGTTAAATATAATATAAAGTTACCTTCGAAAGGAAATAATTCCCAGTTTCTATTTGTTAAAATAATTGATTGTAATTGCCGAAGCTGTGTTTTGTATTACATTTTTGTTTATTTGCGTTTGAAAAAAAAAACCTTAAATTGTATTATTCTATTGAAAAAATAAAAAAATTGACGTTTTCTTTTGTTGATATTAACGTTTATTAAAAATAATAATATATTTAAAAATATAAAGAATACATACATACTATATAAAATTGTTCTAAAATGTCCGCTTGGCGGCTTTTTCTTGATTGATTTTTTAATAAATAAACACACAAATAAATAAGCAACCGTACACAGAAATGAAATGTCAGATAAATGACAACTGATTTGACAGCAGATGGCTAACAATAATTGCTCAAGCAATAAGAATCATTGCGCAATGGATTACCACTCATGGCAATATGCGGTCTATACGTCGCAAATTTAATGGAGCAATCAAATTTGACGTTTGCCGCAATAAATATTGCTACGTGGAGACCCATTGCGCAATGGATTACCACTCATGGCAATATGCGGTCTATACGTCGCAAATTTAATGGAGCAATCAAATTTGACGTTTGCCGCAATAAATATTGCTACGTGGAGACCCGGGGTTATTATTGTCAACCTGTTTTGTTGTTTGCACTAAGGCAAGGCGAATTCAACTACAGGTGGTGTCAGAACTAAAACAATCCAAGAACAACAGAAACAACATAGGGGGTTTTGCATTGCATTGTTAGTGTTTACGGCTAGAAATGTCAACCATTCTTAGCAAAACACTAAAAAAACAAATAGGCTCGAACTGTCAAAATCAGAAGGTGTTTCGACACCAACTGTAGTTAATTCGCCTTGGCACTAACGATTATGTGATTCTGTAAAGTCCCAATTTACAATGTTGAAATTGAAAGGCAGACATTTTTCTTATTCCCTTTTTAACTTTCCTAAACCTTATGTTGTTTTTGAAAAAATTGTAAAACTGTAACCATCTGATTTTTTGTTTTTATTTTTGATTTCACTTGTACCATCCATGGTGGAATAAGCAGGTGGCATCGTTACGGCAACGCATACAACATTACAACAACAATGGAAATTACGTCACCGTTTACGTCAAAAAAATACTTTAAAACAAAATCAAAGCGTACCGCTGAACGTGATGAAATAAATAAATTTTTAGCCAATTTTTATTTAATTATGGCCAATATCTTATTTATTTTAATATAAAATTATCGAAAACTTAAATAAAATACAATAATCACACCACAAAACGTGGAATTATTGTAAACATAACATAAACATAAGTTGGAAATATTATCAACGCCGCTAGATATTTTGTTGTTGATTGTATTTATGATTTCTTTTATTTCAGCACAGTTTGTGAAATGATAGCTGTCGACGTTTTGCATGGAGTTAAGGGCGTTATCAAATGTATAAAGATGACGAGGAACTTCTGAGATTTAAATGCAGCTCTTACATTTAGATTTGCCACTGGGCAATCGGGTAAGTTTTCACTGCTCACAGACGAGTAATATGTACAAAACGCTTCACCTATTTCAGATTCATTTGAAACTGCTATGCCATTCACGCTGATTTGTTGAGGGAAGACAGATTTCTTTTTCCCCGACATGAGATAAATCTCCTTAAAAGCAGACGTGCCGGGCTTTATTTTTTCCAATTTACTGTTGAATTTATAAGCTTGATCGATACTGACCAGATCTTTTAGAATTATTTTTAATAGTCCAATTTGTTTCGAGATGATGTTGTACTCCATGTTTGATCTATCGCCTGTACGGTGCCTTATTTTTTTAAGTTCTTTTTGCCACTGGTGCTTTACACGGAACATTTTTCTTATATTTTCAGGTAAGGGTGTTTTGTTATGTTTTAATTCAATGTAACTGAATGCCTGTTGGAGGTTGAATTAACGATTTCATTGAATTCGTTAATATGTAAGTCCATCAATTTCATTGTTTCTTACATTTCTATATACAGGAGGCATAATAGAGGTCGCTGCAATATCTATGTCTCGTTTGAAATTGCTACAGTTCGTGTTTTTATATGATGTATAAAAACTAGGCGATCTTAGCGAAAAGTCCGCGTTTTCCAATCTCATTTCCATTTTTAGAGGAAAATGGTCCAAAAACGTTGCCAGACTGGTCACTTTAAAATTCAGAGTTTCTCTATTTACTAAAGGATTAGAGAGTTCGATTTGCCGGCCTTGTCAACCAGTGACCGCACATTAAATGTTATGAAGTTTAGATGTTTAGGGGGTATTACTGACTTTCTTGTACAGACGAACAAATTCTGCCTTTGCGTCTGACTTTGTCATAAGGAGGTATTCTTTTAGAAAATTTTCAATTTCTTGTTCTATAGTAAGTTCATCGAGCTGCATAAAGTCAGCTTAAGAAACTCATCAACAACTGAATTTTTCTCAGTGTTGGTGTTAGTATTCTGGTTAAATAGGTTAGCAAACGACTTACCCGGAGAACTATTATGATTATTTATACAGATTTTATTTAAATTTCTCCGTATAATTTACACTAAGCTGTCAAACATTTTTTCGCCATTTTTTAAGAAACCATTAAGTATTAAAATCAAATGTATAAATATTAGTATTGTGGTAAATCTAACTCAACAATTAATTTTAATTGCATAAAATATTCGACTCTTTTAGATCCTAAAGGAATACATACCAAATTATAGAGAATAATTGCAAGTCATACATAAGAGTTGAATGCGAATTTTGCATGCAATTTTACATGCGTTCAGTTATGAAAAATTTAATATAAGGTACATATGTATTTTAAATTCATTTCAGTAAATAAGTACCAAAGAAATCATGAAAATATGCCCTCTTCTTGAACCACTTCAAAATTGTTTTGCTGGGAAGATGTCTTTTTTTTAAATAAAACTAGCTTGACCCGGTGCGCTTTGCTACCCCATCGAAATTTTTTTAAAACAGATCTCGTGTATTGATAACAAAGCATCTTGTACCAAATTTTAATGCTTTTACAGTATGTACCCGTTTTACTGATATGTATACGGAAATGTCATGTGTTCGTATGGGAGGTGCCATGACAATTTTTCCTAAGCTATTTGTAAAAAAATGGAACACCTTCACTGTAACAGTACTCCAACTATGAAGAAATCTTTATTGTCATTGTATGAGAGGTACCACCCCCACTTAAAAATTGTAAAATATTAATTGCCTATGTTAAGAAACGGTTTATCAGAAAATTACTGTGAACATTTTGGGAAAATCGGCTCTGTAGTTTAGAAGTCTATAGGAAACAAAATTTCATACGCTTTTTGGCTTACATATTATTGATTTCTCCTCCTGAACCTAACCCCTTAATTTTTATTTTGAAAGGAGTAGTTTACCAAAAGAGTGGATCCTGTAAAGCCTGAAGACATTTGCCTTCAGATATTTGGAATTTAATAATTTCGTTCTATGGGAGGTACTGCTCTTCCCTCCTCTACCCCGCCGATTATTAATTCAAAATTTATAGTTCACTTTAAAAGTGGCTTAAATTCCGTTTGAAGACTCTAGCTTAGATAGTTCTTCAGTTACGCGATATTTAATATATACATCCTATGGGGGTATTGCTCTAGCTGTGCCTTCCCCCTTAATTTTTATTTTCAAATGTGTAGTTTACTATAAGAGTGGTACCTACAAAGTTTGAACATTCTCACTATGTATATCAGTTCTTAAGATATGCGATATTTAACATTAGCATCCTATGGGGGGTACCACTTCCCTTGCTGCTATCTTATTTCAAGTTTGCTACTGAAAAAAAAATTTAAGAAAATGGGTGCAGTGGTTCTTAACATATGCAATACTTAATATTGACATCTTATGGTGGGTTCCACTTCCACTGACCCTATCGAAAAAATAAGTGCTCCTCCTCTGTCTACCTCGCCCATTTTTATATTGAAATTTATAGTTTACCATAAAAGCAGCTTTAACCACGTTTTAAGACTCTCCCTTTAATAGTTCTTCAGTTAAGCGGTATTTAATTTATGCATCCTATGGGAGGTATTTCCCCCCTCTGCGCCTACCCGCTTTATTTTTATTTCCAAAAGTGTAGTTTACCATAAGAGCGACTTCTACATTACACTATTACTATTACAGTTCTTAAGATATCGAAAAATAAAATCCACTTCAATCATTCGCAGTTTTGAAATTTTTTTATTATAAAAACAATATTTTTAACACCTTTCATTCAACTTCTTCTCAAAACAAAATCATATTTTGACGTTTGACCATATTTTTTAATTCGCCGTGATAACAGCTGATGAACGGCTGACGAGATGAGTTTACCTGTTTGAATTCGCCTTGGATATGCGTTTACCTGTTTACATTCGCCTTGATCTTTATAGTACAAAATGGAAATAATATGGCGAATATCATATACAATAATTGTGTATGGGCAGCTTAATAAGCACAAGCAAGGCGAATTCAAACAGGTAAACTCATCTCGTCAGCCGTTCATCAGCTGTTTCCACGGCGAATTAAAAAATATGGTCAAACGTCAAAATATGATTTTGTTTTGAGAAGAAGTTGAATGAAAAGTGTTAAAAATATTATTTTTATAATAAAAAAATTCAAAACTGCGAGTGATTGAAGTGAATTTATTAATTTCTTTTATAAAAAAGTGATAATTTTAATTTGCAATAAAAAAATTTTGACAACTAACCAGAAAATTTTAAAAACAAAATACATGCGGCTTTTTGTAGTTGTAGAGATGAGTTTACCTGTTTGAATTCGCCTTGAGCACAAGCAAAAACGTCGGCAGAACAATGGTGCAATAGTAGCTGATTGTATTGCTGGAGAACACGTAACTGCCCGTCTATTGCTAAGTTCACACTTAGGTTTTTAAACGCGTTTAAGCAAAATGTTGATTTATGCTAAGTTCACACTTAGGTTTTTAAACGCGTTTAAGCAAAATGTTGATTTAGCTAATCAAAGCCGTTCACATTACATTTGAGATGATTAAGTTGACAGCAAAAAAAGCTGATCGATAAACAAAAAAGAACAAGCTAATTTTTATTTCTTGAAAACATTAAAAATGGAAAGAAATACATTAATAAAGTTAACAGCAGATTATTTACTTTCACCCCACACTTCCACTAGCATCTCTTCGTCCTTCTGACTCCAAGGCTTCTTTCTTTTTTTCTTTTCCATATCCATTAAGTTTTTATTATATTTTAACTTTTTTTTTATTTAATAAAAAAAAAAATTTTCTGTCAAAGAGGTACGTTCATTGTGGCCGTTTTTCAGTTTGAGGCAAGACGAATTTAAATTCGCCTTGGTTTGAGGTATGTTCACAGGATTCTATGTGGTTTATGAAGTGATTTAGTTGTAATCATGGCCTAACCAATAGGTCCGCTTACCTCTACAACAATTCAACAACACAAAAAACAACAGGCATTTTGCTTGTGTAAAATTCCCCGCCGTTGTCAAAATCTTACTAATACATAGGCGAAACAAAAGGAAAAATGTGTTTTGTGTGCATGTATGTGTTGCAAAAAACGTAAACAAAAATATACACGTATAAGGAAAATGTAAACAACTTTTGATATCGTTGAGGAAAAAACCAAATAAACATTTGGCTTCTTAAGCAGACCTATTGGATAGACCTTGGTTGTAATCATGTCAATTTGAAGTGATTAACAAATCACTTCAATTATCTCGATTTTGAAGTGTTCAACGCTTAATCACGTTCGAGCTGCTTAAACGCGTTTAAGAAGCCAAATGTGAACATAGCATATACCAGAGATAATTATTGCGACATATATTGCAGTAATTGTCAAAATTATGTTATCTTTAATGTAGACAGCAATTTTTTGTACATAATAATTGCTAACAATTTATGTTGCAATAATTGTTAGTCCATTTTCGTTGACAATTATTGCTTACAAAAAACGTCAATTTGGTTGTCAGTTGAAAGAAAGAAGCAAAAAAGAAAAAAAATAGAAGCAAATTGTGTGAGAAAGAAATTAAGTTTTTGAAATTGCAGCAAATTATAATTGTAGTAAAATAAATAAATTAAAAAATTAAATAAACACTAAAATAAAATTGCAAAAATTATAATTTTTTCCTTATTCGATCTTTATTGTTAAAATAATATTAATTTGTTTACGCATACAGCGTCGCCCCCTTACCAACAAATTCGTCTATCTGCCTTCCGTCTGTCACATTGTAAAAGGAGACTTAGCAATCAGAAGATAAATCATTGCGCAATGATATGCTCTGTGGCAATGGATTGCCACTAATGGCAATATGCGGTCCACACATCTCATAATACGCTGGGTCTCCACGTAGAAATTTTTGCCGCAATAAATATTGCTACGTGGAGACCCGGGGTTATAAATTGTTTTCTTGATGACATCTTGAAAGTAAATTGCACGTTAATTGCGTGCAGCCTACGTCACAGTTATCAGTTTTTGGAAATTTTGACAGACAGTATATGTAACAGTGCAGCCACACGATCAAGATTTTCTTGATAGTCTTTTATATGCTCTGTTCGTCAAAATTTCCAAAAATTTAAGGTTGTGACGTAGGTTGCATTCAATTTTTTAGCAATTTACATTCAAGATGTCATCAAGAAAACAATTTATAAAGGCAAACGGAAATTTTGCTCACTAACCTTGAAATCAGCTGTTTTCTTGAACGTAAATTGAAACACTCACTGGAAAGAAAATTTTAAAGGAAAGTTCGTATCAATTTTTATAAGTATGATTGTATTGGTAAAAAAGTGTGTGTATTAAAACTTAATAGGCAAAACTTGATCGTGTAACCCTCAAGTAAAAGATTATCTAGAAAGAAAGCGTGTAAACTACCTTGCGTGATTGAAAAACCAAAAATTGTTCGGTTAAAAAATAGTATAGTGTGTTCAGGATAAATGCCGTCAATCATTTTAGTACACGCTGAATTTCAGAACACTTCCTTGACAACTAAATGCCGCCATTTCTGTAGAGTGGAAAATTTAACTTCCGTTTGGTACGTCGTGAGTTATCATTGTTTTTCTGTGTGCAGTGAAAAAGTGGATTTTTTAGTATTAATAACACTTTAAAAATATTGACATAAATCAATTGTTTAGCTAAATTTATTTAGCAAAGGTGAGAGAATATTAAATTTGTACAAAGGAAAGTAAATTTGCAAAAATATGTAAAATTTCTGTACCCGGTGACGCCATATTGCAAATTTTTTTCAACACTACGAAGCATACATGAAAATGTGTTTTGCGCAGAACTGTAGTTTGATGCGATATTTTTATTATGTTAAATTTTTAAGTTAATTGTTTAATAAATAAAAATTAAATTTTTGTTTAGATTATAAACATAAACAATGGTAGGTTCACGAGTGTATGTTGGTGGTTTACCCTATGGTGTGAGAGAACGCGATTTAGAGCGTTTCTTCAAAGGCTATGGTCGAACACGCGACATTTTAATTAAAAATGGCTACGGTTTTGTGGTAAGTAAATAGATACTAAAAAAATCGATATTATGTATACTAGTATATATAATCGATTGATATGCATAATAAAAAATTAAATAATTTCAGGAATTTGAAGATTATCGCGATGCAGATGATGCTGTTTATGAATTAAATGGGAAAGAGCTATTAGGCGAAAGGTATTTTCAACAAAATTGCAAACATTAATATCAAATATAATTGTTAAAAATTATCATTTTTTTCTTAAGGGTCGTTGTGGAACCGGCTCGTGGTACAGCTCGTGGTAGCCATAGGGACCGTTATGACCGCTATGACGGTGGACGTCGCGGTGGCGGTCGTTACAATGACAAGTAAGCTAAAATTCTACTATTATTATTGAAAAAATGGTTGGTTAATGTATAAAAATACTTTTTTTTTATTGTAATAATCATTGTCCAATATTCTGCACGAACGGTTAAACAAACATGAAAAAGTATGAAGCATTTTTGTGTAAATATGTCAAGCTGTTTGTGTTGTTTTTTTTGGCCCTCCCCGCAAATAATATTGGACCACCTGATCCATTTTGATAAAATAGACTACTCCCTGGACTGGCCCAATGTAATGCAAGCATTTACCATGTCATTGTTAAAAAGTATTTGTAGTGAGACATGGCTTCGTTTTTTAACGGCATGTTTTCGTTTTAAACGACTTCAAAACTACTCATCTTAAGTATACCATGGAGTAGTTTTAAGAATACTCCTTTGTAATCTTAAGCTGGGTTATATGGTCATGCGCTAGGACATCGTTATGTTAAAGGCTCAGTTAGCCGGGAGTAACAGTAACCTTACCGTGAAAAAGTAAGAACAATCTATTTCTTACAGATTAAGACGTAACATCTTACTGCTAACTATAATCGTTTTTATTGCTTTACACACAACAAAATGATGAATCGGCTGATTTGCAACGTTACTGTTACTCCCGGCTAACTGAGCCTTAAATATACCATGGTTTTCCATACGTTTGGGTTACTTTTGGACTAGTCCTAGTCCCTTGTGGGCTACATTTTGCACGCGTGTTTGGACTAGTCGTATTATTTCAGGGCTTATCATATAAACAAGTTTTAAAAATTTTTATTATAGGTAATTATCAAAGTAATTTTTGGGAATACAAAATTTTAATTTCAAAAGATTTTGTTAGTCGTGCTTAATTCCCAATTTTTATTCTTGGTAAAAACAATGAAATTTATTTTTGAAGGGACTGACAGACTTGTCAAATTTATAACCCATGCGTTCGGAATGCTGGGTACACACAATGCAATGCATTTATTCAATCTAGCAAATTAAATTCATTTTTCATTCATTCCAGATTGCATCAACAGCAAAACGCTTTGATATTTTGTGGTTGCATTGAAACAGATTGCATGTAGATTGCATTGTCTGTACCCAGCAGAAAAATTATTTTTGTCCACAGTAGAGCTGCAAAACTATCGATAGTCGGCCCAATCGATAGTTTCGATAGTTAGCTTTAAAACTATCGATACTATCGATAGTATCGAAAAGTTTCTATGTGAAACTTCTTTGGACACGGTAGTCAATGAAGGTGGTAAAAAATGAAAAAGGTTTAAAATTTCATTTACTGAAAACGTTTTTCAGGTATAAAGACCAGCATATTTATTTTAAATTTCAGTGTCATCTATAGTTTATAATTAATATAAACTTTATATAGATGTAGAGACGGTTATTTGTCATCAGGGTTGTCCGTTTTTTTCACCTTCGACGTCAAAATATTCAATTTAAGTCTAGAAATTAAAAAGGTTATTTCGTAACCCTTGCGTTGATAATTTATTTATGTAAAATTTTTTGAATTTTCAAAAATTTTTATAAAAATTTTCAAAGAAGTAGATTAATTTCTTTTATAAAATAACCCCATGAATTTTTTAAGACTTTTCGTAAAGAAAAAAAGACAAACAGGTAAAATAATCGCCACATTTATCGAGAAAACAAAACTTCTAAGAAACCTGGTTGCAGGTTTAACATTATTTTAATATGCAAATAAGTACACAATTCTGTGGCAGTAAGGAAAATGTGCTTAAGTCTATTTTTAAAGTTTTAAAGTTGATTTTTGAAAATTTACTCCTATTCCAAAATAATCTTCACTTATCTGCGGTTAAATGTTTTTTTTATAGTTTTTGTTTCTAAACATTCCTTATGTCACAGATCGGAAGTAAACCTAAGTTTTTAATCCAAATATTATTACACATTGAAAAAAGATATGTACACCTGTGTGTAATTTTGATTGTGAAGATCTCAAGGGTGCAATTATTTCTAGTTGTTGTAGCATGTACTTTTGAACATGAAGAAAAAAAAAAACTATAATTTAGGTTACATTTTAATTTTTCCCAAAGAACAAGAAAAGTTTATGCACTGCTTAAAACTTGCATCGAATGAGTTGTTAAAAATGTTTCGTTGACAACATCTAATCAGCTTTGCAGTTACTTTTGAAATGTTCCGATAGTATCGATAGTGATAAAAACTATCGATAGTCCGCCAAAAATAAAACTATCGATACTATCGATAGTACTATCGATTGTTTTGCAGCTCTAGTCCACAGAATAATTTTTTACTGTGAGTGTTCCGCTGAACAATTCACCCGTTTTGGAACATTTGTCCGGAAAAACGAAGCTACCATATGGTTTACATACACTCTTAAAATCCATGGTACATTCTACGAAAAAACTTTTAACTACTTTTTTTGTACTACATATTTACAAAAGTTTCGTATATAATGTTGTTTTACGAGGTTCTTTTAACGGACTTTGTATTGCAAGTGCAGTTTATGAATGAAATGTTTTAAAACAGTCTTTTGGGTGAAGGCCTTTATTGCATTTCGTACAAATAAAATTAGACTTTTTGTCACAATTTGCACATCGCCTATCTGTTTTGGAATATTCTATGTGATCTTTTCCATCAAATCTTATATCTTATACCTTTATCCAGTTATTACCTCTAAGAGAGAGCACTCCACAGATTTTCAGCAATGATATATCTATATTACGACGAAATTAAAGCATACAATTTGGATCATTTGGAATAAGTTTTCGCATGAGCAGCCAGCCATTAACTACAGATGCGTCCAATAAATACGAAAATATTGGCCACCACCACTTACGCTGTCTGATTCGTGATCATTATGCAGCCACCAATTGATCTATCTTATCCACGCCGCCCATGCCTTTGTTATAAAGTTGGATAACTTTTGCCCGCACTAAATGTATTGCACCTTGTCCTCTAGCATAACGTCTACATATTTCCATTTCGTTGTTGTCGAAATTAGTTCCGATGGTGACGACAATATTGTCTTTCCATCTCATTAGCAATAGGTTTCCATTGCTGGAAAAACGATAATCTGTTGATTATCTTATTTCCTTTTTCATTTCGGCAACAGCAGAAGCGAACATTTTTCTGTACGACCATCTCTTATTGTGCCAGTTGCTCAGAAACCCATGTTAGACAAATGCCGTAGTAACTTAACGGGTGTAAAGTAGTTGTCAAAAAAAATCTTGTTATTAATAGAAAAATATACATTCGTGAATTCACAGCCCACTTTTTAAACCCAAATCTAATTGGTTTGCCGCGAATATATTTATTAATTGAAAGATGTTCATGTACTGTCCCATATTTAAGAAATGGCCTATTTAAATGATCAATTAATGGTAGAATTTTTCAAAATTTTTTCAAATCTGTTGTGACGCATTTCATTTTTAGGATGGGCTCAACAAAATGATTGTTGTCGTGAACGAATAATTGTCATTTTACGATAAAAGGACTTTGACACGGATTCTCTTGGAAGTAATGCAAGCTCCTTCCTCCGATGAGGCAGACGTAGCAGGAATTCCAAAACAGGGGTCTAATCACCGCATTCGATACTATCGTATCGAATAAACTATCGAATGTTTTTGCATACGATAGACACTGACGAATCGAACGAAAACTCGAGAAATGTAATTTCGGGTTACTCGATATCAAATGCTATTATTTCAAATTCAATAAATTTCATTCTATATCAAGATTTATGATACCAAAATCAATAATTTCGATCAATTTTGCTCGATATCGTATGCGGTGATTAGACCCCAGAATCCCGCTAAATTGGACAATTTCGAAAATATATATAAACAAATATAAATGATACACAAAAAGTAAAAAAAATATGAAAAGTACCTCTTCATTTTTTCCACCAATCCAAACAGTCAATTTCCTCCTTTGGTGCATCAAAATATCGACCCCTTTGCGCGAAATTATCGTATATGTCAAATTTTTTGAAATTTTGTTTTTGATGCAATCTTGTTCTACATTCAAAGAGACGTCACATGGCAAAATATTGTGGGCGAAATCCACTTCGTCTTATCTTATATTATCTTAGCACATGTATATTTTCATTTTGATATTGCAAGTGAAAGCAGAGAACAGTAGAAATATGGCTGTCCTGTTAAATTTGGTATTTGTAACATACGATAATTTCGCGCAAAGGGGTCGATATGCTATTAATTTCAGTAGAGATACATACATATTTGAATTCCTCGGTGCTTGCGAACTAGTACATGCCACCAAATTTATAATTTATTTCCTTTTAGTTGATAGTTTCTAAAAAATTAAAAGCTATCCAAGATTTCTCCGTATGGACTGGTTCTGTACTGGGTCTTTTAGTATGATCATTGGTAGATTTCGTACTGGTTTTTGCAGGACTATAGTTTCTTGACATAAAATAGCTTTCTATTTTCTGACTCATTGAATAACTTTACAACACAATTTTTTACCATAATAACGTGAAAAAATGTGCACGGGAAAAATTCCCCTTTTTCACATTTGTTCACATTCTCGTTAGATATTCTCACTTTATTTTTGCTAGGGAACAGAACATGTACAGCTATGGACATATAAATGGCACATTTTACCTAGAGTTCTTTCTTCTGCTACAATACCGTAAAAATTATTATCAAATAAAAATTTTTTATTTTTCCTAAGGTTTATTATGCATTTTAAACACTGATATAAACTTAAGTTGAAATTCATTTATAAAAATAAAAAAAATCGTCATTAAAAAAAATACTACTGAAATGAGCTGGACACATAAATGGCACAATCTATAGATAACAGAAAAAAATTTTAGTAAAGAATTTGTTGGTTTTTTTTTTGGTATGTAAAAACAGTTTACCGTAAATATTTAGTGCTGTAGCCTTTATTTCTTATCACAGCTTCGCATCTGCGACCCATACTTCCCACGAGTTTTTGGCATTTCGTTTTCCGTATGGCATACCAAGCTTCCTGTGCGGCCGACCACAGATCATCCATATTTTTATAATTTTTTTTTCGCGATTTTAACGTTCCAAAGGTTCTCTATGAAATTTAAGTCCGGGCTCTGGGCTGGCCAATCCAAATCGTCGATCTTCTCTGCACAAAACCAATCTTTTACTAGTTTGGAGGAGTCTTTGGGATCATTGTCTTGCATGAATTACCACCTAATCGGCATGGAATCGAAGGCATATGGCTTCATATGGTTTTTTAAAATGCTAGGTACTGAAACTTGTCCATTTTTCCATTTATTTTTACAAGGGGAGCAATGCCATGCCAAGAAAATGCACCACATACCATTATACTACCTCCTCCGTGTTTAACCGTCCTCTGAGTGAACCGATGATTGTATTATTGTCCTTCCGGACGATGAACATAGGTTCTGCCATCTGGCCCTATCCTATTAATTTTTGTTTCGTCATTGCATAACACGTTATTCCAAAAATTAATGGGATTTTCTTTATGGGTTCAGGCAAAGACTAGTCGTTTGAAAAAATTTTTTTTTGAAATCATTGGCTTTTTTCTTGAAATGCGTCCAAACAAATTTGCTTCATTTTATCTTCTTCTAACAAGCCTGCTAGACATTTCCAGGTCCATTGATTCATAAATTTCGGATGCTATCTCCCGTGATGACTTGAATGGATCAGTTTTAGATATTCTGACAATAGCTCCATCCGTACGCACAACTGTTTTTCTTAGCCTTGGCTGCCGGCATTTGCCCGTAATCAATACATCGGGATTCTCAACACATGATTATTGCATTACACACTTTTTTTCGAGAAATCTTCATAATTTCAGAAATTTCTGCCACTTTCCATCTTCTTAAATTTTCCATATGATCTGCCTATCCTCAATTGCAGTTTGTTTGCCTGATCCCATTTTTAATAATTTTTCGCTCTTAACACTTACTTTTTAATTACGTAAAGTATCAACTGATTTAAACAAAAATCGACGCGAGAACTGCCTATACTAAATTAATTGTGCCATTTATATGTCCACTTAAAATCAGCATTCTTTATGCAAAACAAAATAATGGTAAATTAATAGCAAAATATAGCGGAACATTTGAGTGTTGTTGAGACAAGTACTCTTACAACAACAATCAGATGACATAAAACTTACACTTTTAAAAGTTTTTAGTTGGAAAAGACTTAAATTTATGCTCAATTTGAGTTTGTGCCATTTATATGTCCATAGCTGTATGTAAAGCTACGGTCGGTCACACTTATCAAATATTTGACGAATAAAACGGGACCAACAAGCAAACTAAATCATTTCCGTCAATTTCAATATTTATTTAGATTATAATACATACCACATTTTACAAAAAACAATTTTTTGCTATGTCTGGTAGTATAATTAGTTTATTTTGTAATATTAAGAACATGTTAAATCTCAATAACTATTAACAGCAGTAGGGGTTACGCTTATTTTTTCAAATATAAGTGTGACCGTAGCTTAAGTAGTTCCTCCTATAAATCGAATAATAAGGGCTAGATCCGTTAATAACGCAAGAACCGATATATTGGTCAACAAAATGCAAAACAATAGATTGCTTGCCGGCGGATTTGTAAAGCTTTCGAAAGACGTGATGGCAGAATTTTAAAAAATATTTAACTATGTATAAGGGCATTCATTTCAAAGTTTTTTTGGTTGAAAAATGGAAAAAAGAAAAATTACACTCTTATTGACGTGATTGGGTTTTTTTTATTTTTTTTTTTGTAAAAAGTACAAACTGTCAAAAAAATCTGCCAAATAATTCGTGGAAGTAATTGATATTTTCAATATGCCAAATAAATGTAAAAAGTGAATTAATTAAATTATTTAATTGTCACATCATTAACTAAAATTGATAATATTTACGAAAATAAGGGTATTTAACCCCCCGTTTCCACATGCAAGTACAAGTTCGAAAAACTCAATACACTCACACTTTTTCACTAACATTCACACAATTTTTGTATTTGCAGCCAATCGGCTGTTTCCTCGATTTTTCGTTGATAATATGTATACACTACTTGCAAGTAATTACTTGCATGTGGAAACGCCGGGTAAGGATACATTTTCATGAAAACAATTCAATATAAACTTTGAAATATTAGATTGCAGAAATGTTTACTTCATTCATTTCATTTCTTTTTTTTAATTCTTTTTTAACAACTTTTTTTATTAAACTCATTCTTAATATGTGTTTTTTCTTTTTGAAAGTTAAATGAGAAAGATGTTATGTTTAAAATGTAACTGGGTTAATTCCAAAAGTAGTGTACATGAGCATTTTTTTTTTTTTTTTAAGGTTGAGGAATTCATTCTCTGAAATTGTTTACTTGCATTAAGATTTGTGCAGATTGCGAAATTACTTTTAGTTTCTTTAAAAAAAATTTGTTTTGCTTTTTTATTGCATTTTGGTGAAATATTTTCCGGAATGTCACTTTTTACAAAAATTTACAAAACTAAGAAATTAATGCAAAAATGTTAGAACAAAGCCTACTATCGCATTCGTTCACTTATTATTTACCAGCTTTGGATGTTTTTCTTAAAAAAAAAAACGGGTTAGTAATAGCAAAAAGTTTTTTTCGAAGAGATTCCAATTATTTTTTTTTCCTTTTATAATTCAAGAATTAAAAAAAAGTAATTTTTTTAAAAAAATTTGTTTTTGTGCAGCTTACATTTAAAGTAACAAATTTGCTTCAAACAATTTGGAAGAAATTGTTGTATTTTGCTGGAAACTTGAAAAAATAAAAAGTGACAGTACGGAATTTTTTGTGACAGTAAAGAAAATCCAATTCAAATTTCAACAACAATAGTCATTCAAAGTAATATAACAAATTATCTTTACATCAAAAGAACTACAGTATTGAAATCAATCAGAATTTTCGAGAAATAAGCTTTTAAAATAAAAAAAACCTTTTTACTTAAAAGTGACAGTAAAGAAATTTGTGATATTTTTTTTGTTTTTTTTCTTCTAAAAAGTTATTTCACGGAAAATAAAAACAAGAAAAAGTGATCAAAACTTCGTAATATATTAATATACATTTTTATTTATTTTATTTTTTACGATTTTTTATTAAATAACTGTGTGACAGTACGGAAATTTTTAGCTGTACTTACCATCGTGCGATTATAAATTCACTTGAAAACACCAAATAATTGATTTTATTATTTTATTTTTTATCTTAATCAATTTATCACTTCTTGCACTTTTTAATAGCGATGCACATAAAGCAAACGAAACAGCTCAAGTAATGATTATGACTTAATTAAAAAAAATGTGACAATACGGAAAAAACGCAGAGACAAAGTAAAATTAGAACGTCAAAATGACATTGATAACATTTTTCAGGGAAAACCAGGAAAAAGCAATAAAAATAAATACAATCATTGAAAAACAGTTGAATTTTTTATTATTGTTCCATTGTTTTCAACTCTTTTTCCATGTTGCTTAATGAATAACATGTGTGGAGACAGGTATATTTGTATGTAATAGGCATGATATACAGTTAAAGCACCATTTGCACAATTTAGCAGAAAGTTTTACAATAATAACAACTACTTTTGTTTGTTGCTAATTATTTTAGAGCTTACTTGCCGTTTTTGTTTTTTTATTTTCTTTTACATGAAAGAAATAAAAAGCTTGAGACGAAAAAAAGCATTGTGTTTGGAATTAACCCAACTATAAAAAATAATTGTAAAAATCGAGAGTTGTACAATTCAAGAGTTTATAAAAAGAGATGTAATTTTTCGTACTTTGTATTAAAAATTTGCAATTTTTTATGAATGGCAACATTATTTCGTTTGACGTTTATGGGAAAAATTACATCTTTTTATCCTGACTTTTTTACACTTGGTTATAGTTTGACAAAAATGTAACTTTTGGTGGAATTTTTTTCTTGTGGTTGTTGTAACAAAAATTTAATTTTTCCACTTTTCCATTTTTCCAACATATAAAAAACTGAAATGAATACCTTTTATATACATATAATTTAAAAAGTGCAACAAACTAACGTTGTAATCAAACTTTCCCTCCAATACTAAATATTTTGCTTAATTATTTTAACTTTTCCTTCAAATATACATATATGTACGTACGTGTATATTTTTGAACAAAAATTTCATTGACTTGTAATTTTTTTTAATCTTCTTATTTTTACATTCCCTGGAACTGATAGCGAGAAAAATTTTTCCCATGAGATTCACGAATTTTTTTATCCCTTCGAGGGGAATGAAAATTTCATTGGAACAAAAATTCCACTTGTTATTCACGATAGGGGTGATTATTCTCCTTTGAATTACCTTTTTTTCATGATCTCAAATATGTGAAAAGGGGAAAAATTACGAGGAAAACATTATTCACGGTAGGGGTGAATATATTTTTATTTATTTTTTTTTTTTATTTTTTTTTCATTTTTTTTTTACATTACCAATAACCTAGCCTTTAAAGGCCATACTCGGTTACAAATTTCTACTAACAATTGTAAAAAACAAATTAATATATGAAAGAATGCATGTGTAATAGAGTTTTTTTCCCAGACTTTTTCGATTCCCGGGAAAGCGGGACATTTTTTTAAATTTCCCGGGATCCCGCTCCATATAAATAATACAAAGTAAATTTTGTTTTTAATTAATGAAAAAAACTTTTATAAAAACACGTAAGGGAACTTGTTTACAAAGAAAATAAAAGAAATGGTTCAATACTAAAAAATTAATTGAAGATTGAAATAGGAACTTGAATTATTATAACCTAACGCTTTTATTACCTATTATTATGCTTTTATTTCGTATTATTATGCTCTAGATACAAGATAACATAAACATAACAATTTAATTCATAAAACAATAATAAAAATAAAATAAAAATTGAGGTACTCAAGATATGAGATCAAAAAATTTAATTAATAAAATAGATAAAATATTTTAAATAAATATATAACATTTTAACGGCTTAAGAAATAACTTTCTGAGACACCAAAAGCGCTTAGTAAGTCATCAAAAAGTATATTTCTGATTTTATTTACGAATTATCATGTTACCGAAAAATTTCGTTCATTTTTTTACCGAGATTGGACAAATAGTTAAAAGTGCACCGGATTCACAATCAGAAGCAATTTTTATTTTATATAAACAATGTCTATATCAGTCAAATGCATGTCAAGGTTTTTAAGTTGTATGTTGTAGTATCTTACACGAGTTTCCAAAATGTTATTTTATTTCGGTTTCACCGCAGTTCACTGTTATATAAACCAACACAAATTGAAAAAATTTATGTTTATCACCTATTAAACATATCGCTCCTTTATTGCATCATAGTCATATCTAAAAAATCAATAATTTCAAGTAACTTTAGCAAAGTTTTCCTTCACACCTTCTCGTATTATATCTCAAACTGAACCGAAGTTATAGCAAAATATATCTTTAAATCGGTACATTTTGAAAACTTTAATCGCATTTTACCAAGATCGTTTGTTTTTGTAGATATGACTATGTTGCAATAAAGAAGCGACATGTTTAGGTATCTTCTTTTTAAGACTTGTTCATTCCCAATGAAACTTTACAGGAAGCCTATATGCAAGCCCCGCTCCACATAACCAACCACATCATGCAACGCACTCTCAACAGATCTACCTTTAAGGTAGGCGTATTGAGTGCCGCTGACGATGCTGGCGTCAATCTTCGTCCTCAGATGTAGATCAATCAGTCTTTCCAACGTTTTCAAGAGTAAAGACGACAAGCTGATTGGTCTAAAATCCTTGGGTTTAGAGTGACCGGTTCTACCCGCCTTGGGAATAAAAACTACCCTAACCTCCCTCCACCTCCTAGGAACGTACCCGTTCAGCACACATAACCTAAACAGTTCCACCAACAACAGGAGTGATGATTTCCCGATATTCTGTAACATTGCCGGAAATATACCATCTGGTCCCGCCGATTTGTAGGACCCAAAGGTATTTACCGCCCATGTTACTTATCCAAGGTAATCATATCCCCCACCGTCTCCCTTTCCTCACCACCTGAGCCCGAATCAGAGAAGGGGTCACCACATACAGCCTGTTCCCCCGACCCAGGATCCACACACCCAGGAAAGTGAGTCTCCATAAGCAGACAGAGATTCAGAGCCAGATTCCGCCCATGAGCCGTCCGATCTCTGAATAAATCCAGGGACTACTGGGTCCTTAGATAAAATTCTCCTGAACCTAGACATCTCATTCACGGATTCAACTGACTCGCTAAACTTAATCCACGAGTCCCTTTTCG
The DNA here is from genome assembly GCA_949318255.1 of Pollenia labialis. Taxonomy (NCBI): domain Eukaryota; kingdom Metazoa; phylum Arthropoda; class Insecta; order Diptera; family Polleniidae; genus Pollenia; species Pollenia labialis. Next base: position 144,321,091 of record OX439139.1, on the reverse strand, counting down.
CCCTTCTTATATCTCCCTTATACCTCCCGTAACTCAACCTGAAGTTACTCCAATCTTCCTCCCTACGCGTATACTTCGCTCTATTGAACAGCCTTCTGACGGTGGACCTTTGAGTTCTCAACTCGTCTGTCCACCATCTTGGCTGTGTACGCCTGCCCGGAAAATTCAACGGACAGGATCGCTCATAGCTACTGGTCAATACCCCCCACTAACAACATATTGACTTCTACAAAAAAAATTGGCAAAAATTGTTGTTAATTTGTAGAGTTGTAAAATACTTTTAAAATATGTACGACTTTTAAAATATGTATATTGAATTGGGACATTCCCACAATTGTAAAAAGTTGTGATTATGAGCTGACAAAACAATAGCGTCACTATTTAAAACACTAAACTAAACAAAAACAAAGGTCCATCCATTAGGTCTGTGCAAAAACCAGATGTTTATATGGTTTTTTACTTTCAAGATGTCAAAAGTTGTTTACATTTTGCTTAATTGCCCCTATTACGGTTCTCCACTTTTTTAACAGTTTGGTTGTCTTTGGTAAATTCACATTGCCATTCTCAACTCAACAGGCAGTTGGCTATTCAGTTGCAGCGTTACCGTTGTGCGACTTTAGTTGTAATTTGCACCTTTTTTACCTTTTTGACGCTCTGACACTTTTTATGCGACTATTTTTAACTCGTCTAATTTTGCAACTTTTTTAAATTTTTGCCCCTTTTTTGTAAGTGAAATAATTTTTTTACACTGCATAATTTCACATATTTTCCCTTATATGTAACCTCATTCGATTGAGCAGGTTATTATTTTATATCCAGCCAATTTCAACAACTGAACTGTATTGTATTTGCCTTGTTTTGTATCGAGTTCACTGAATTTCCTGCCAATCTAGGATGAACGGCATTAATATTTAAAGCGTTTTAAACCCCAATTTTTAATACCGCTATTGATCTCATTTCTTTATTTTGAAATGTTATAAATTACACATGCTTTTATTAACGAATTTGAGCTGTTAGAAAGTAAATCCAATGATAAATCATACAACAACATTTTTTAAATTACAAATGATAAACATTTTTGGCATACAGTAGGAAGCTTAAAAAATGCTTTTAATTAACCACTGTACCTTAATTTAGACAAATACTTAAGTATTAACTTCACCGCACAACAGTGCGTGGGCAGGATTTTTTTTTTTTCAAAATTAGTATTAAAGAAAAATAAATTAACCAAAAGTTTAAGAGTGGACATTTGTGAGTCCATGCTATCAACTCTAAATTTTTTTAGATACTGAAATACAAAGTTGGATGCTTAATAATGCGCTTGTGCGAAAATACAAACAAAGCTAGGAAAACATAAAACGTAAAAATTATACATATGTATGTATATTAATAATAATGTAAAATTATTACACAAAAGTGTATTTAAACACATTATTAAGAAATTATTTCTCTGCTATTTAATTCGTTTTTTTTTATTAATCATCGACTTACCAAAGATTTTTATGTACATACATCGTTTACCAATACCCACCCGGGTGTTACTGCGTGTCTTTAACTAAGCTTCCTAAACAAGAGCGGCAAGCGCTTTTTAAACATGAAAATTATATTGTCAACATATTTTCAAAAAAATAAAATGACCAAGCGATCTATCAAATAGGATTTTTCAGACGGGTGGTGTTGAACTCGCGTTCTATAGGTTTGTTTCGTATAAACTTTGTGCAAATGAAACGTTTTGACGTTAAGCAGACGCTTGCCGCTCTTATTTAGGTAGCTCAGTAAGTGATGAGGAAAAGTTATCGTCATAAAACTTTTTTCAGTTTTTTTTTTAAATTTGTTCAGTAAGTAAAAATGTCCTTTTAACTGAAGCAAATTTGAAAGAGTTATTAAAGAAATAAAACCGAGATTTTCACCCGGGTGGGTATTGGTAAAGTAATTAAAATGTTAAAAAAAAGTGTGAGACGTTAATTTGAAAAAAACGACTTTTTTGTGCGACTTTTTGTTTTCCAAACGACTTTTTGTGCGACTTTTTCAAAATCCTTAACGGTAACCCTGTTCAGTTGTGTATCTGGTTTTTTTCGTGGTATTGCCGTTTTCAACTTTGTAAAAGTTTGGTTGACAAAAATGTTAAATACAGACAACTGCTAAAAAGTAGTTGTGTTATTGGCAGTTAAAGTTTATTTTTTTTTTAAATTCGGTGAAAATCGAAAACAAAATGGAGAAATCGTATGTATAAATTTTTGTAATAACTTTTTCGCTATTTTTAAAAACTTTTATTAGTGTGAAAATAAAAACAAAAGCTCAATTTGAGCGACTTAAGCCTATAGTACACGGAATGTAAAAAGCTACATGCGTATGAGGTTCTGACGCAATTTTGTTGTCATCACACAACCCGAACTTGCTATTGTGGCTTTGTAGTGTCGTCAAAATTACGTCAGAACCACATGTGCATGTGGCTTTTTACATGCCGTGTACTATAGGCTTTAGAAATTGCTGAAATGTTAAAAAAAAGTGTGAGACGTTAATTTGAAAAAAAACGACTTTTTTGTGCGACTTTTTGTTTTCCAAACGACTTTTTGTGCGACTTTTTCAAAATCCTTAACGGTAACCCTGTTCAGTTGTGTATCTGGTTTTTTTCGTGGTATTGCCGTTTTCAACTTTGTAAAAGTTTGGTTGACAAAAATGTTAAATACAGACAACTGCTAAAAAGTAGTTGTGTTATTGGCAGTTAAAGTTTATTTTTTTTTTAAATTCGGTGAAAATCGAAAACAAAATGGAGAAATCGTATGTATAAATTTTTGTAATAACTTTTTCGCTATTTTTAAAAACTTTTATTAGTGTGAAAATAAAAACAAAAGCTCAATTTGAGCGACTTAAGCCTATAGTACACGGAATGTAAAAAGCTACATGCGTATGAGGTTCTGACGCAATTTTGTTGTCATCACACAACCCGAACTTGCTATTGTGGCTTTGTAGTGTCGTCAAAATTACGTCAGAACCACATGTGCATGCGGCTTTTTACATGCCGTGTACTATAGGCTTTAGAAATTGCTCGCGGAAAACACCAAAGTTTGGTATGATGAAAAATTGATGTTAGGAGTTATGGGAAGATATTATAGTGGAGTTAAATAGTTTCGGACCACGACAAGAATTTCTCTTAAACACACTTATAATCTTCTTTATCGAATTATAAAATTATTGGCACAGGTTTGGATACACTACAAGACAAATATAAAGAAAAATTTTGCCAACAATAAAAAAAACATTCAAGCGACAGGGGGAGTTCTATCACAAGAAGTTTCATTAAATAGCCTTGAGGATACTGTTTCAAAGCTCTTGTATTGCAAGTCCGGCCAAGTATTTGGTGTTGAAAATATTCCACCACCATGTGACAATTTTACTGAGTCAGTTGAACCTAATTATCCAACCAGCAGATTGGCCAACAGCTACCCCAACAAGAAGATCTCATCAAGAAAGTTTCGTTACTTATTAGTTCTTACTTGGCACTGGGAAGAGGGTTTTAATCATCACGAATTTGTCTTCTTGTCCTTAGCGCATCTATACAAGAGTTTTCCTTTTCATCATCATAAAATAAATCGACACTAATATCCATTATAAATACATTTTATTCAGCACAACAATTAAAATTACTTTTAGTTTAATAAATTATTTAATTTTATAAAATTTTCACTTGTAAAACGTCATACATATTTTAAGTTGGCAAATCGATATTTATGGTGTTTTTTTTCTACAAAAAAATGTGCCTTTTTTTTAAAAAAAAAATGTGCCTTTTTTTTTAAAAAAAATGCAATTTGGTGTCTTTTTCTTAAAAATTTTTCTCCCGAAAAGGGTGGCTTGTTTTATTCTAAAAAACTCATGCTTTTCGGGAGCAAAATTTTTAAGAAACAGACACCAAATTGCATTTAAAAAAAAAAAATAGGCACATTTTTTTGTAGAAAAGAAAACACCATTAGTAACAAAAATACCTACATGTAGGGATTTTCCCCTACTGCTGGCAATACTGGTTGACTCTCACACGACCATACTGAGTTGAGTGGAGAACCGCAATAGGGGCATAAGTTAATTGCTAATTGAGTTCATGGTGAAACAAACAGGTGGCAGCACTACGCCAGATGACGATTTTTTGCTCCTGCATTGTTTGTCTAGATTTATGTATGTCAAAGTTTTGTTTATGTTTACAAAAAGTCCACGTTTTGTGTTGAGATTATTGCATTTTAATAAAGTTTTTGATAATTTTAAATTAAAATAAATAAGATATTGACTATAATAATATAAAAATTGGCTAAAAATTTATTTATTCCATCACGTTCAACGGCACGCTTTGATTTTTGTAAAAAGTATTTTTGACGCAAACGGTGATGTAATTTCCAATTTTGTTGTAATGTTGTATTTGTTGCCGTAACGATGCCACTTGCTTATTCCACCATGATTAAGTTAGCTAAATTCTGTATGTGTGAACAGAAAGAAAATTATGTCAATAAAAAAAGGTTTATCTGAACACGGTATAAGGCCAGCGGATAGACAAGGTTTTTTGTTTTTTTATTTGGTGTAAAAACGTATAAATTTTTTTGCGTGACAACTCGGGAGCAAGCCACATACAACTGGCCGTGTGAAAAACATGAATTTTTCGGAAATTAAGCCAGCAATAGTCAATGATTGGCCTTGTGCTTTGTTGATGGTATTAGCAAAGGCAAGACGCAAAGGGAATTGGAGCCGCTTGAATCGGAATGGTAAATCGTTGGAAATCATCGGAATTCGTGGAATAATTACGTCTTCACCTTTGAATCTGTCACCGATGATTGTTCCCTCGATTAAATTTGGTGAATAGTTTTTGATGTAAATAAACCGAAAACTCGGATTTTTAAAATGTTTATATTGGATCATTATTAACATAGGTTTTTTTGTAAATATCTTCGGAATTACATAACCGATTTAAGAGTTTGATATACATATCTCATTTTGAAAAACATTACAACGGCTTTAAAAAAAAAATAAAAATAAAAAAAAGCAAAACAAAAATAAATATATGAATATGTCATTGGTGGTGCAATATGAAAATTAGATTTTGCCACGCCCCTCCTACCGCAGACTGAAAATCAAAAATCAGACTTCACAGTGTCACCCGCCTGAATATTCTGAAGATTAACTAAAAAAATTTCATCAAAATCGGCCCAGCCGTTTTGGAGTCATACGTTACATACATCCTGTTTTATATATATAGAAGAAGATAGATAGAGATATATAGAAGAAGAAGAAGAAATTAAATAAAAAAAAAAATGTGAAAATATGGGAAGTGGTAAGCATAGTTCGGAGGACGAAAGATTATGCATTGTAAGCCTTTGTTAGCTCCAAAACACACAAAACGCATACTTGGTGCTGGCTATGCCAAGAAAGACAGACTACTAAAGAAGTAAATAAACATGTAAAACTTGTATCTAGTCGAGACCCTTTCAATTCTGGTGCGGCTTTCAAAACCGAATTGGGACTAGAAATTTCTACAAGAACTGTAAGCAGACGGCTAGTAGAACTTAATACATTCCGGAGATTCCCAAGGAAAGTGCCAATGCTTGCTCAAGGAAAGTGCCACTGCTAACAAAAAGGCATCGCTGAAATCGACTTGTATTCGCAAAAGGATTGGGATTACCCCCTGTTCATTGAAAAAAGTTGCGCAAATTGCTTTGATCGAACGAATCTAAAATCAATTTAATTGGAAACGATAGTAAAACATGGGTAAGGCGTCAAAAAAAAAACAGAATTGAACCCACGTTACATTACTAAAACATTAAAGCATGGAGGAGGTAACATGATGGTGTAGAGATTCTTTTCCTGGCATGGTATGGTGTTGGGCCATTATTTTGGATAAAAATTAACATTGACCAATATTTGAACGTGAAGTCCTAAGTGAAATAATGCTGCCATATGCAGAGTGGGAAATGCCACTTAATTGTTTCAACAGGATAACGATCCGAAACACACTTCGAGTCTTGTAAAAATTGATTTAAGACAACGGAGTTGATTTTATGTCTTGGCCTGTGTAATCCCCGGATCTAAATCCCACAGAAAATGTAAGGAAGATTGTTAAAAAAAGGATTGTACCAATAAAATCCCAAAATAAAGACGATCTGTGGGAGAACGTTCAAAAGGCATGGTATGCTATTCCAAATAAGATTTGTCGTGGCTTGGTGGATTCCATGCTAAAACGATGTAAGGCTGTGCTTTCTAATAAAGGACATGTGACCAAATATTAAGATTAAATTACATATGTTTTTTAAACGTTATTGTAATTTTTTCTTAATGACCCTTTTTAATTGTCCATTAAAAATAAAATCATAGATATTAATGGACTTATAATATTTTTTTATTAAATTTAGTAAATTTTTTTTAAGTTTTTGCTAAAAATATTAGAAACGAATTCTACAAGGAATATACTATGTAATAAAAAATTAAAAAAAAATACATGTTCGTTTATAAATACATATGTTTTTGATATACAATTAACTTTTTTTGTTCGTAACTGTATGTTGTTATTTGATATAATTTCATTTTTATATTATTACTGTTATTATTAGTGTTATATTAAAATGTAATATTTATTTTCAAATTGTTTAGCCCAATTAATATCAAAAACTCCCGGGAGTTTTTTCCCCTTTTTACATTTTTACAATTGATTAAACATAGGAAAAATGGGAGAAGGGAGAAAACTCCCGGGGACTTTTTATTCATAATTGGGCTGGTTATAAATGGAATAAATAAAATATGTCAAAATTTGACCTTTGACATTCTCGATTTTAGGGTTAATGTTTTCCGATTTTAGTAAAAGCTTCAGAGTATATTTAAAATTATCTGGAAATTGGGCACATTCGCCAAAATAAGACAAACAAAATTAGGTTTTCCCGAAAATCTCAAAATTTAAATCGCAGGTACGGAAAACTATGGGAGGCATCGACATAATTTTTTCACATTTTTATTTCCTATTATATTCTCAATAAATCCTTATGAAATAATCAATATTTCAAAAATTTGTTAACAAAATTTTTAAAAATTTAAAAATCGAGTTTTGAACTGCCGTAAAAAAAATTTTTTTTTTTGTCATACTTTCTAATAGGTCAACGGTATCCTACGAAGACAAAAACTCATATACAAGTAAAAACGGGTATGTTTTAAGTAAAAATTAGCTCTTATTCATATATTTCTCAAAATATGTTAATTTAATTCCTACATTTCTTGTTCAAGTGACCTGAGAAATTTTAATAACTTTCTTTTTTATATCATTAGAACGATAATTTCGCACACATTTCGGTTCTTTTACTTTTAATTGCAAAACTAATTATTTAATGGCAAAATTTTTACAAAAAAAATCTAGGGGTAGTTATGGTACATTTTCGCAAATATGAAATTTACAGGGATGTGCTGGAAATCGAAAACGTAAAACGCAAGAATTTGGAAGTTGTTTTTAATACACCAACTTCTACTTCTTATAATTTTTGTTTTAAAATTCTGTTTAATAGAGAAAAATTTGTCATAAAATACTTTTATTCCAAAAATCTTATTAACAAACGACTTTTAAAATACTTCCGTTTTACGTTTTCGATTTCCAGCACACCCCTGATAAGGCGCAGCCTAGTATACACATATTTGGAGAATGGCAACAACCAAAGTTTCCAAATAAGGTTCAAGCTTCTTGGTTATCAATATACAAAATGCGGGCGGGATTGGCCAAGTGGCACAAAATAGATTTATTTATGTACATATGTGTAAAGAACTGCATTTATAAAACTGTTATAATCCCACTATGTTGAAGGGTATATAAGATTCGGCAAAGCCGCATAATAGCACTCACAATGAAAATTTGCCCAATCAGCTTTTTCGACCACAGTCGAGAACCGAATTTAGTTTCAATCTCATACATACATATATAAATACGGGAACAATTTTTTTGTAGTTGTTTTTTAGTTCACCGATTTTAATGAAACATATCGCTGGCTTAACATGTAAAGGCTCTATGTCCATATTAGAAAATTTTACAGGAGACACAAAATACAATCAAAATACATGTGATGGAACAATTTTAGAGAAATGGTTAAACTGTACTTTTAATTGGGACTTGGAGCTTTTTCTTGTGATAAATTGGACTTAGCGCTTTTGCTCATCACTACAAAACAACAACAAAATATGAGATAACTGTAATTTTTTCTTTGTAAACAATGTATTTTTACTTATTGCACATTACTGCATTAAAATCTCAATTTCTTAAAAAAGTGGACTTAGAGCCTTTACATGTTAAGCCAGAGATATATCGTTTTAAAGGTATTTTTGTGTAGATATGCTCAAAATAAATTTTGTGTCTAAATTTTCAGGATTAAAGGGTTTAAAAATCATTTAAATTCTTTTGCTTTAATCGGTTAATCGCTCGATTAATTAATAGAGGTTTTGGTTTAATCGGGTAATAATCGGTTTTTTTTTTTTTTTTTACAAATTAAGTATAATTATTAAAATTAAAAATTATTTATTATTTGGGGTTTATTAGTTAACTAAAACGAGCAAACAAAAAAAAATAAAAAATTAATAACCATGTACATAATACATATTTTTTAATTAATACATATGTGACCTTCTCCGAGAAAAGGGACTTAGTGTGTCAAAAAACGGATTTGGACTTCAGAGTCGATTCTGGTACCTAAAAGGGTGTAGAATAACTAGTCTATAGGTTATGAATTTCATTTAAAAATCGAGATAAAACTGAAATTTTGAACCCGACCAACTCAGATATCGATGAAATTTTGTTCATAGCTAAATTTGATCAATACAAACAAACTCTCATTTCTAGAAATGACTGTTTTGCGATTTTTTGGGCGTGACACAGTGGGAATGTTTTCGAAAAAACGCGAAAATGGTCGAAAAGAGCTCCATTTAAACTACAATAACTCAGAATCGGCTAAACCGATTTCCATGATCTTGGTATCATTAAAAAGATATTTTAACAGGCTTTATGACACGTTAAAAAAAAAGAAATACACTGTAAAAAAATTTATAACAAAAAAAAATTTTAACTGACGAAAAAACCAAAAAGATCAAGGGTTTTTTACAGTGTATTAATTTTTTAGAAAGGTTTATCCTTCATCCATACCATATCAAAAAATAAAAATGGGTTCTTTTTTAGTTTTTTTTATATAATATTTTAAGTAGTGTCACTTCTAGTAATTGCCCTTATATTTTATAACAAAAAAAATTTTAGGTAACGAAAAACCAAAAAAGATCAAGGATTTTTTACAGTGTATTACTTTTTTAGAAAGGTGTTTCCTTCACCTATAACATCCAAAAAGTAAAATGGGTTCTTTTTTAAATAATTTTTTAAGTAGTGTCACTTCTAGTAATACGTACCGAAAGTTTTCGAAATAATTCGAATAACAGCGAAAATATCTGGTCACATTCACAAAATAGTTCAACAAATAAAAAACCATCAACAATTGTTTATATTATTTGCCATGTTTTTATTTATATGTGTTTTATTTTATTTAAATTTTTTTAAGTTAATTATTTGTAAGAAATTTTGCGCTGCTCAAATTTGGCACAGTCAGAATATCTGCGCACATGTACAAAAGTTTCATTTATCGGAATGAATGAATGAAAGCCTTGAGCTCCTGTTATAGTGTTAGCTTCTTTATATCTTGAAAATAGCTTTTCTTTAACGTTGTTGTATTCGTAAGCAACTTGTATGGTGGTCTTATATGTTTCTGATGCCCAGTGATAGAGTTGCCTCGTTGTCTGGATTTCATTTTTATTTGCAATACTATAATTTCGAGCACCTCTCTTCAATGTTCCTCCGATTCCATCACATGCAGATTTTCCGTGACTGGTAGCATAAAAGTGCCATTCAGCGTCAATCCCAAAATCACATTTGTGATGGCATAAATTAATGAAGTTATATTTATGTTTATATTGTGCTCCTGCACCATCTGATACGTAAATGATTTTATTAATATTGTTGGTTATATTGGCCTCATCGATTTCATATTTTGATGCAATGTGCATACACAGATATTTTTCTGGCTTCCAACTCCAAGTTTCATACAATTTTTTGGCCTTAACATTGTAAATTTTGTAAAACCCACTTTGGCCAAGGGATGTTTTTTTTTAAATTCGTAGTAAGATTTGCGTAGTGAAGATAACATCAGTCTTTTTTTAACTTTTTCACGTAAGTTTCCTTGTTTAACAGTAATTGAATCTTGCGATCCAGGCATCATTCGGCTAATTTCATCATCTTCATAAAATAAATTGACTGTGCTTAGAGTTTCGGTTGGTAAACTACGTCTGTTCATTTTAAAAAGATTGATATCTGCAAACTTCGTTTTATTCCTTTGGATATCTTTACTTTTTTTGATACAATCGTGAGATATATCATCCCCAAAACGATCTTTTATTTCTGCGTGACTCATATTGATTGGTAAGAGAGATAAAAGTTTTTGCTTTTCCAAAAGATTTGAGCTGTTCTCTATTTGATATTTGATGTTTTCCAAAATTTCTTCGTAAATGCCTTTGACGTTTTCAAGTTGCGCTGACAAATCAGGTAATGGATCAGCTCCAAGTGAATCTGCTATATTTTCGAAAATTTGCAGTGATTTTCTATTTCTGTATGCATCTCGTTTCATATATTTCCTTTTAAGAGGCGACATTTGGTTTGGTAGATGAGGAATAATATGATCATTTATATTTTCAATGATTTCCGTTCTTCCGATGTTTGCATTACGGCTGGTACAAGTTGGAAGTTCATTCAATTCTTCGCTAATTTCATCGCTGGGTGTTGTTGGTAAATAATTTGAGACTTCATTCTGCTCCACGTTGGATTCATTACGACTGCGCGCTTTTCTCAGTGTATTCCGGCAAGTTTCGCAAATACGGCTACAATGAATGTTGGCGACAGCTGGAAAATATTCAATTATATTTGCAGCCTCGTTTTCACTTATTTTACGAAGCGAAGCGCAACACTTATTAGATATTTTTATGCATCTGTACTTATTGTTTGAATTCATATTCACTCAAATTTTTAAAATATACGTGTAAAAATTGTAATGGGATTCTTGGCTTCTCGAAACTGTTTATAATTATGAATTTCGGTACGTTCATCAGGTGCAATTATATAGCATTTTTTAAGGCAAGCAAGAACTTTTTGCGGTTAAAACATATTCATAATTTTCCTGGGACAATGTTTATTTATTTTACCTGTTAACCCTTCGTCAGGTACATATTTTGAACCCTTAGTTCTGGCACATGGTGGCTACCTGAGGAAGAAAAAATAGACCTGAAAAAATCTTTGGAATAAAAAGGGCAACAATATTTTATATATATTTCTCTTTATTATGGGTAAAGTAATAAATGTTTATGACAAAATAGAAAATTATTATGAAGAATACATTGATTTTTTTATTCAGAATTTTGCGGAATTACTAGAAGTGACACTACTTAAAAAATTATATAAAAAAACTAAAAAAGAACCCATTTTTGTTTTTTGATATGGTATAGATGAAGGATAAACCTTTCTAAAAAATTAATACACTGTAAAAAAACCCTTGATCTTTTTGGTTTTTTCGTCAGTTAAAATTTTTTTTTGTTATAAATTTTTTTACAGTGTATTTCTTTTTTTTTTTAAACGTGTCATAAAGCCTGTTAAAGTATCTTTTTAATGATACCAAGATCATGGAAATCGGTTTAGAAGATTCTGAGTTATTGTAGTTTAAATGGAGCTCTTTTCGACCATTTTCGCGTTTTTTCGAAAACGTTCCCACTGTGTCACGCCCAAAAAATAGCAAAACAGTCATTTTTAAAAATGAGAGTTTGTTTGTATTGATCAAATTTAGCTATGAACAAAATTTCATCGATATCTGAGGGGGTCGGGTTCAATGCATCTCGATTTTTACATGAAATTCATCAGGTACTGATGGTATTCCAATTAGCTTTATAAAAATTGCTTTCCCAAATATCCCTGGGTTTTTGATATTCCATGTAAATTCTATAGTGACTACCTCGATATTTCCTACGTTGTGGAAGGTGGCGCGGTTTGTACCTATCCCTAAGTCTGGAACGGTTGGTGGTATGGAGACTGGGCTTTAAGTTGTATCTGGCTCTCGTTATAGCTAGATTGAATCGTATTGTGAACACTATTGTGCGATATACGTATGGTGTTCGACGCCGAGCGCATACTTCTGGGTATGTCAAACTTTTTCTTGGTTGTACTTTTAAAAGATTAATATCCTATCGTAACTTGCTACTATTGTTTAGAGTTATGAAAACTGGACAACCTTCTTAACTTTGTTCCAAGTTTTTCTTCACACATTAAATTAGAAACCCACAACTTATTATACCTAGAATTGTCTGTAGTTGTTTTGAACGCTCGTTTATAGTTAGATTAGCTCGATGTTGGAATTATGTACCAGTGGACCTTTGTATATTCTCTCATTAAAATAATGCATTCCGATTGAAAATTATGGCATACTTGTCTGTTCAGGATTAAGAATTCTCTTGATTTTTTCCCCCTCTTGCCTAATCTTATGTTCAATGGCCCATCACACACTAGACTAATTATGCTGGCGTAAAATGGCAGTTTGTCGGCAAGCGAGGTGAAGGGGATGGTTTTTCGTTGGCGTAAAGTTACAGCCGGCTTCAACCCCGCACAAGCAGCACAAAACTAATAAATGCACATTTTCAAAAACAAATGAATGCAAAAAACACTAATACATACAATACAAAGTTTTGTACACGTACACATTTTATGCCATATTATTTTACTACAGTGTGTGATTGATGGATTGATGGTCGCTTAAAAATTAGTCTAATGTGTGAAGGCTCAATGAGTTTATTATGGCTTTAATTCAGACAGAATCACCCCTATCGTGAGTAATTTTTCCCTCGTAATTTTTCCCCTTTTTCACATATTTGCGATCATGAAAAACTCCCATGAAAAAAAAGGTCATTCAAAAGAGAATTATAACGTGAAAAAATGTTCACGTGAAAAAATTCCCCTTATCGTGAAAAGTTTTTTCCCCCGTAATTTGTTCACATTTCCCTTAGATTTGCTCACTTTATGTTTGCTAGGGAACAGAACATGTATGTAAGTAGTTTCTCCTATAAATCGAATATTCAGGTTTATTTCCGTTAATAAGGCACCAACCGATATATTGGTCAACAAAATGCAAAACAAGAGGTTGATTGCCGGCGGATTTGTAAAACATTCGAAAGACGTGGTGGCAGAATTTTGGGAAATATTTTACTACATACAATTTTTAAAATGCAAAAAACTAACGTTGCAATCAACCTGTCCCGTCCCTCCAATACTAATCATTTAGCTTTATTATTTTCACTTTTCTTTAAAATATATACATACGTAAATATTTTTGAACATAAATTTCATTGATTTTTAATATTTCCTAATCTTTCTTCTTTTTTGTTACATTCACTGGCACTGATAGCGTGAAAAATTTTTCACATGAGATTCATGATTGTTTATTTCCCTTCGAGGGGAATGAAAATTTCATGGGAACAAAAATTCCACTTGTTATTCACGATAGGGGTGAATGTAAGTGTGTTTCAATCCTTGGCTGGGGAGCCTTTTGTATTTTTTTAATTAGTTGTATATACATATGTACATATGTACTTGAATTAATATGTTTTTGAATATTTGTCGTATCTTTGAATAAAACTCAGGATTTTGCTTTTGTAATATATTTTTTTATTTGCCGATAGGCTTTTGTATATTACATACTTATATTAAAACCACAAATAAATAAAATAAAAAAAAAAAAAAAAAATAAATAAAATAAAATTATTTTTAAAATAAATGGGTTGTTCTCAAAACTTCATATTCACACACTAGTTTCCTTTTCTCGGAGAAGGCCACATAATCACCCCTATCGTGAATAATTTTTCCCTTTTAATTTTTCCCCTTTTCACATATTTGCGATCATGAAAAACTCCCATGAAAAAAGGTCATTCAAAAGAGAATAAAAACGTGAAAAAATGTTCACATGAAAAAATGTTCACATGAAAAAATTCCCCTTATCGTGAAAAGTTTTTTCCCTCGAAATTTGTTCACATTTCCCTTAGATTTTCCACTTTATTTTTGCTAGGGAACAGGACATGTATGTAAGTAGTTTCTCCTATAAATCGAATATTAAGTTTTATTTCCGTTAATAAGGCATTAACCGATATATTGGTCAACAAAATGCAAAACAAGAGGTTGATTGCCGGCGGATTTGTAAAGCTTTCGAAAGACTTGGTGGCAGAATTTTGGGAAATATTTTACTACATAAAATTTAAAAAGTGCAAAAAAAACTAACGTTGCAATCAACCTATCCCTCCAATATTAATCATTTAGCTTTATTATTTTCCCTTTTCTTTAAAATATATAGGTACGTCAATATTTTTGAACATAAATTTCATTGATTTTAATATTTTCTAATCTTTCTTCTTTTTTGTTACATTTACTGGAACTGATAGCGTGAAAAAATTTTCACATGAGATTCATGATTGCTTTTTTCCCTTCGAGGGGAATGAAAATTTCATGGGAACAAAAATTCCACTTGTTATTCACGATAGGGGTGATTATTGTATTTATTTACTGTGAGATCATTTTGCAAAAAAGTTTATTTCCGAATTCCTTGATTTTTGTTTTTAAGAATGGAAATATAATATTTCTAAACGCAACTTATTTGGTGAACTTTGGTAACTTTTTTGGTGAACTTTGGTATAGATAACATTGTAAAATTCTACATTGCATTGTAGAACGCATTTAAAAAAGTGGATTTCTTTGCAACTGACGTTTTGGAACTCACCCATAATTAAAAACAGAAAAAATATGTTTTAATACTACATAAATTTAAAAATTTTGTTACATCGGTTAATCGACTGAAATTAACCGGGTGAATCGTTAACCGAAAAAAAGCTATTTTTAAATTAACAGATCAGTTAATCGAGTAGTAATTGAATACCCTATACATTATGCTTGCAAACACACGTGTTCATGTATAAACGACGGTTGTGGTTTTTCGCAAGTGTGCAATTTGTGACGTGAATACCCTTAATTTTTTTTTAATAAAAATTGTAATTCTTGTAATAGCATTATGCTATTAGTAATAACAAAAAAGTACCACCAACGAGCCATCGTTGCCGGCATAGTGCTAGTTAGGGCTTTTGGCATTTAATAAATAATTGCTACCTACAAATACAAATATGACCTAACATATCAGAATTAATAAAAAAAAGTACATTTTTTTGTTAGATAGGGCGTTTTGCATTCTCTGTGACGATACACAATCAGCCTTATTGTGGTTGTCGTTTTCGTAAACAAACGTGTCGTTTTTTGTAGTAGATTAAAGAACACATGTTGTGTATTACTTTAATCTATTACACAGTCGTATACGACAACGACAACCACAATAAGGCCGAATGTATGTATGTATCTTAAAGAAATTAAGTTTAATTTAATTTTTTTTCTTTTCAGAAACAAAAACAACAACAACAACAGATCAAATTCTCGTTATGGACCACCATTGCGAACTGAATATCGTCTTATTGTAGAAAATTTGTCTAGCCGTGTCAGCTGGCAGGTATGTAACAAGTTTTCTAGTCACATTTTTAATATTAGTAGCTTGACATGTTAACCTGTAGAATATAGATTAAACAGTTTTAAATGTTTTATATCCCTCATTTAATGATTATTATATATATACATATAAGGGATATATTACATTGATTAAATTATTACGATTTAATAATTTTCCGGTTTTATCATTTTACGTAAAAAATACATGCAAAATAATACAACTTTAAATCAATTTACATTTGCTGGTATTTTTTTTCTTCTAATACCAACAATTAGTGTTCGAAAATAAATATTACATATAAAGGGTATTCACGTCACAAGTTGCACTCTTGCAAAAAAGCAAAAGTGCAAACAGATAACAACAACCACAAAGAAAATTATTTACGCACAACTAATTATCTGTGTGGTTGTTGTTATATTTTTGCACTATTGCTTTTTCGCAAGGGTGCAACTTGTGACGTGAATACCCTAATAGTTCTTTAGTGTTCGGTGAGGTAGAAATATGGAAAACACAAACGATAAGAGTGTTTGTGTAGTAAATACCTTAAAAAAAACTTCTCTGTTTGTGATCTTCGTACACAATAAAAATACTGTACTAATCTTACTCAACATAAGGATAAGAACATTTCATTGCGTTCGGTTTTTAGTTTCAGTTGTGTTCAGCGCCCTTTTGGCTGGTAAACAAAACAAACATTTTCAAAAACAAAATACATACATATGGCCATTTCTCCAATGTCAAATGGGAAATTCATAGGCCTTAAAAGTGGAAAAAAAACATGCACCAAAACATAATTTTTTTTTTTTTTTGACAAAAGGCGAAACTTATAGCTCTTGATTAGCACTATTATTTGTGCTAAGGTTGACTTTGAGCAATTGTTCGTTTTCAAGTGAATTAAAAAAATCCAAGGCATTTGCATGCAACAAAACCAGAAGTCGCCTTTAAGGCAAACAATTCAAACACTGATTTCAGCGAAACCTGATGAAATATTTAAATGCGACTAATTTGAAAATGTTATGCATTGATGCATCTTAATAACAGGGTTTAAAAAGCTGCAGTCAAAATCAAAAAATTGCTTTTTCTTCCACTTTCTGATTTTTCATTGGACGAAAATAAACCATTGCCTTTACTTCTGATTCATTAAATGAAAACGGTCGTAGTGAAGGCAAAAGCAAAACACAAAATGTTGAAAAAAACAAGGAACATCGACACTCGACATGTTCGGAAGTGTTTCGTTTGACAGACTGAAACTTTTAATAAATACCGAAGTTAACGAAGATGGGACGTCGTGTTTTTTTCCGCAATTTTTTTTTTTAATACATGTGTACATAAATACATACGTTTTATTTAATTTCAAAAAATTAAAAAGATTGTATTTATGTACACATGTAGGTATTATAAAAAAAAAAAAATTCGGAAAAAAACAACGTCCCATCTTCGGTAACTACGGAATTTTTTAAAAGTTTTAGTCTGTCAAACCAAACACTTTCGAACATGTCGACTGCCGATGTTCTTTGTTGTGTACAACTTTTTGTTTTTTGCTTTTGCCTTCACTACGACTGTTTTCATTTAATGAATCAGAAGTAAAGGCAACAGTTTTTTTTGTCCAATGACAAATGAAGATGTCGAAGTTGCAGCACAATCTTATGACTTTTACTATCTCAACTGCAGCTTTTTAAACGCTGCTTAATAATGCATTTTATTTCATTCAAAAATATTGTGTAGTTTATTTTTAATTTAATTTTAATCACTGTCGCACACTACTTGTTGCATGCGACATTTTGTTCCATCATACTTTAATGTTTATGTTTTTACTTTTTATGTAAAAAGACATGCGTAAGATGATTCTACATTATTTTAAATACATTCAATATAGGTAGTTATTTATTTTCCGAACAAAAATTATAAACATAATACAAATACATATGTATAGAACAAAAACTAACTTGAATAAAAATAGTATTGCTAGTCTCAAATAGAGGTTTTTTTTAATGGAATTAGCTGTCCTTGCTGCTTTTTTGGAATTTATGCATTTTACACTTACGATGTAAAATAAGAACCAAGAGAAAAGCGCTGATTATTTTCCAGCAAAATTTTTTTAATAAATTTGCAACAAAAATAACTGTTTGATGAGCATTGTACAAATACCCTCGACGCACTGATAACAAATGTTATTTTCCAATGTCGCACGCTACATCGAAATATACGGTAAAGCAAAGAAAAAAATTGCCGTACTGGCAATCGCATCGTTCCGTTTACATTTTTCTTATATTGTTTGAATATAAACCGAGATTAAAAAAGCGATTGTCAATGAATTATGTACATATGTTTCTCATTAAGATAATTTAGCAAAACAAAACGTGCAATAGAAATGTTCAAAACAGAAGTTTTGCACTTGTTCGTTCGGACTTTGCATTTGAATATTTCAAAGTGTGATATGAATAAATGTAAAATTTAATTACATTATTGAAAGTCGAAATGCCCATATACTTGTTCAAAAATAGTGTATTAACTCAAAATTTTTTTTTAATTTTTTTCCAAAAATTAGCACGTTACATTCTTTTTCATATGCCTTAATGTTTAATATAAAATTGGTTTGCTTCTACGGAAAATTTCAAGTTAATATACACTTGTTCGTGCGATAGAGAGAAGCGATGGTAAAATTTTTTGTTTGCCCATTCCTGCATCAATGTAAAAAAAAACACTAAAGAACTTTAAAATATATTGTTTGTCTGCAGAATCACTGCAACTGCTACTTTTTTTTACCGAAGAACAGAACACCAACTGCTTGTTACTTTCTGAAAATTGTTATGAATGAATAGTTAAACATTAACAGCCGTATTCATAATGAAACTTTGACATAAAGTTAGCAAAAATTTCATTTATAATACACATACCAAACTCTGGCTAACAATTTGCTTAACGAGCTGCCAAACGTTTGGGAACTTGTGAAAAACAGCCGCTTAATGTCAAACAATTTTGTTGTTTTTTTTAATTAACTTTTTTTTTTAATTAACTTTTTTTTTTTTTTTTTAATTTACTGTCTTTTACTTAATATATTTTAATTTTAAAAACTTTTTAAAATTTGTATATGTGAAAGTAAAAACAAAAAAGGAAAAAATGACAAATTCAGCGATGATTAATGCAAAACGTGTTGCATTTTTGAGTAATACAATGTGGCATTATAAAAATTCAAAGTTGATTTATTAAAAGTTGGCAGATAGATAAAAGTTCGTTATGAATTAACTCTGTGCCAACAAGCTGATTTAATTAGCTTTCTAGTTACCAGCTCGTTGTACATAGTGTACAAACTGTGGCTAACTTTTTGTTATGAATACGGCTGTAACAAAATATATATCGTTTCTGGGTGTGTACCATACGCTAAATAATGTTCGGTTTATTTTCGAACACTGCTTAAGCCCTTATGACACTACATTTTTAATGCATTGTTCAAGTTTAAGTGAACAGTGCAAATATAAAGTAAGGGTTCAGCTGTATTAAGATAAATGGCAAACTCAAAATTTTACTAAAGTTGTCGATAAAAAATGAAGTTATGTCAAAAACAAATGTAGCATTTACTGTTTCTTTCTATCAATTCTATATAAATTAATGAATAAAAAATGTAGTGTCATAAGGGCTTAACAACCTGTTTCGATATTAATTTATATATGCATTTTAATTAACAAAAGGAGTATCTAACTAAAAAAAAATTTTTATGTCTGAAACACGAAGCTTAAAATAAAATTGTATATGTTAGGAACTCCTTTTGAAAATTAAAGTAAATTCATATATGTATCTTTGACCTTTTTTTGATACTTTACACATGTTGCAACATCATGGTAATACTACATACATACTTACATATGCATACATAATACATATACTTTTTTCCTGCATGATGCAAACAAAATCCTTTTTTCCTCTTTTAAATCCATTTAAAAATTTTGTTTTGGATTAGAATTTATTTTATTTCAAATAATTGGGTTTAAAAAGCTTAACTTTTATTTATTAATAAAAAAATATTTTTTTAATATTTCCTTAAAATTAAAAATCCTATGAAATATTTTGTATATAAATATAATATGTGTGAAATGTGTGAATTAAAAAGAAACTGACTTATCATTTCCCCTAAAATTATCTCTATTTTTAAAATGTTAACGACCAAAACAATTCCAAATGCACATCAAATCAATAACTGGGTTCATCATCAATCGCCCTAAAAAATACGTTAAAGGTGTAAAAAAATTAGGTGAACAAAATACAAAATGGGTCAAATACTATGCTGAGTGGAACGTAGACTAGAAATAACAATTGTGGTCACTACAATGTGTGTTATTCTCCCTTTATTTTCAAATTGATGTGCGAATCGATATCAATCAATGTCAAAAGGCGAAACAAATATTGATAAAAAAAACTAATTATAACAATGATAATACTGGCTAACGTATTTGCCAAATGATGATTTAAGGGTTTCAACTGTAAACGTGCGACTTACAAGAAAAAAAAGACGATCTTACAGTATTATCAGTCCTTAGATAACTGGAAATCCTTCAAAAAGAGGACTTTATTTGTCAGAGATGTCATTCAAGTTCAGGGTTTTTGTTCAACGCAGAAGGTGCATACTTAAGTATGATATACAATCTGATCTAATCGCCACAAGTGTTTGAACGAATGAGACTGGGTCTATAAATCTATAATATAACACAAAGGAAAAAACTACATTATAGTCACTTGCTTATAAAAAAACAATTTCATCATTGTGATGTAAGGCTACACGGAAGACTAAACTAAGCTAACAATGAGATTAATCCATCTGTATCCCTGGTTTTATCTTCAATCCAGTACTTACTTTACATACATCTAAATATGGTATGGTGGCCATCCAAAAATGTTGAAGTTGTTTTATTTTATAGGTATGTGTATGTGGTTAAATTAGAGAGTGAAAGAATGATACCACCACTTTAGGTATTTCAAAAATTAAATTCATTAAGTTTAAACAAAAAATTTTAATATTTTTGAAATATAAAAATTTAATTCTAGAATTCTGAAAGTACATTTCGTTTTTGTCATTTCCGAATACATGACCTCGGAGTACTCGAAGCAGAGGTTCGACCAATTGTGCTATTGTGAATTAATGCGTTTGGAATATCGTATAGAATATAAAATTGTACGTGAACCCTTAACTAAACCAGCATCAGAAAGCCAATCGCTACAACAAATACAAGACATAATTAATAAAGAAGGCTTTCTTTCAGGCAGGCATATACTTTCCCCAGAAGAGTGTTTTTATTTATAATACATATCTGTCGATTAAAACCTAACTAGAGAAGGGAACGTCGAAGAAGAGGGAATATATTGATTAATAACAATTCGTTGTTTTGTATCTCGATGACTGGCAATACACGATCCATTCTTCCTCTTTTTGTGGGTTCAGCGATTCTTTGACTGTATATGAAGATGACAATAATTGCGATTGATAACAGTTCATTGTACTCAAGACAAGACAGTTAAGGCTTGAGCAAAGATGTTTGGCCACACGCAAAATTCCGTAGACATGAAAGGCTCAGGAAACATATAATACTTTCTGTCTCTTATATTTAACTCGGAGACATGTCACAATTTCTCTCTTTTTCAGTAGTTGCAGTACGTTTTCAAAGCGAACTGATATGATTATGGCTCATTCCAGTGAGGTTGGCAAACTATACTATAATCATCCATGCGTCCATAGTTTCAGGCTTAAAGCATTTCTTTGGCAAAACCATTTTGGCAGATGTCATTGGCTAATAACTAATGTCACCTATTACTTGTGTAAGCACCACTATCTTCCCCTTTGACTAAAACAAAGACTATTGGAACCTGGCATAAAAATATTTATATTCTGACAAAAATTCAGTACTGGTTTATATTGCCCACGTTGGCAAATTTGTACAATCTTCGATGTGTTTTATATTCCTCCAGCTCTCGCTTTATATAATAGTATCTATTGGTCATAAGAGACGTGCATTTTCTAAATGTGTGCCCCCTTAAAAACGGTGGAGGTGATGATGATGATGATGATAAATGAGGTGTGCTCTTATCGGGATTGAGTAGAACAGTTCCTATGAAAAACACGTGTGCGTCGTTCATTGAGGTGTGAAGAGTATGAGTTATCACTTACTACAGCCTAATACGATTTACAACTTTTATGAGAAACGGTTATCTACTTCTAACAACTACCCTTCCATCACCTATCCATACATAAAAACACGTGTCACTATCTTGAATTGGTCAGTTGATCTCCTTCTGGTTCTGGTAGATTGGTTGGTCCAAAAACAGACGTCCTTCTCCTATGTAAGAACTGTTCAATTCAACCATGTCAAAAAGTTGTATTTTTAAGTTTTTTTTAATATATGCTATCAATAATAATAATAATTATTATTCCTCGAAGTATTTTTATTTTTAGTTAAAGCGAGTTTAAAACACAACGAAAAATGAATACATATCGTAGCTATATTATACGGTACATGCGTAATCAGAGAGAAAATATTGTAAGGGCCACCGAAATAGAGCGGTGCGATGCACGCACGGGCAAAAGAAGTCATTATGAGGAAACTTGTGCGTTCAGTCATTTGATGATCGATTCTTCAATGTTTGGGACTAGACAGACAACGCATGTTTCTGTTATAACCAGCTGAATATGTTTATTCATTTGGGAATGTGTTACTCAAGTTTGTTCCATTCACAAACTTATGCGTACTAATTATGTTTTTTTTTCTTTTTGCTCTTTCTATGGTGTTTTTGTTACATGGTGTTTATTTGTATAACAGGACCTTAAAGACTACATGCGTCAAGCCGGTGAAGTCACGTATGCCGATGCCCATAAACAAAGACGAAATGAAGGGTAAGTAGTTTATTGTGACTATAGTTTTGATATTGGAAAATAAAAAAAAAAAATGTTTTATTGTTAAGTGTTGTGGAATTTGCCTCGTTGTCTGATATGAAGACAGCAATTGAAAAACTGGATGATACTGATTTAAATGGCCGTCGTATACGTTTGGTTGAAGATCGCCGTAGTGGTCGTAGTGGTCGCGGAGCACGTGGAGCATCTGGTTCATCAAGCTCTCGTTCCCGTTCTCGTTCACGCAGGCGTTCCCGCTCACGTTCTCGCCGCTCTTCGCGTTCACGTTCCAAGTCACGCAGCCGTTCCAAGTCTCGTGGAGCCCGTTCAAAATCTAAGTCACCAGTTAAATCACGATCCCGTTCACGTTCAAAGTAAGTTAATTGCCATTATTTATTTAAACTAATCAAATCAAATATGTTTTATTAATTTTTCAACTTAAAGCAAATCACGTGAACTTTCAAAATCGAAATCTAAGTCCCGTTCCCGCTCGCGTTCCCGTTCTATTAAACGTGATTCTCGCTCGCGTTCTCGTTCCAATTCCAAGCGTGAATCAAGATCACGTTCCCGTTCTAAATCTCGTAGAGACTCTCGTTCACGGTAAGTTGTAATTTTTCTCGTTTGTATTGAATATTTTGCACTGTAAAATAAATGTTTTCTTCTGTTTTTTTTTTATTTTGTGTTGCAACACTCGATTGATTTCAACCGTTTACATATAACCAATGATTTGATTGATTGCAATGCGCATACATAATTATAATTTCTAATTAATTATTGGACGGGTGTACACATATATATGTCGTCTATCGTCTATATATATACATACGATGCCGTACTATAAGTACGTTCTCATTACTCTTATTACTTACCTCTATCCCATTTTATTATATTTCTATTTGATTTTGATGAAAATTCTTTATTATTTATCATAAAAAAATTTGTTTTCTAAAGCAGAACATAGTTTTTATTAAAAAAAGCATTATTTTTGGTTTGTCTATTTTTGTTTTAACGCTCAAACTAAATTTTTTTAAATTTTACGCTCCATTCAATTTTTAAATTTATAACGGCTCAAGTCGGTTTTTGACTTTTTTAATTTGGATTTATATTAAATTTGACAAAATAATAATCATTAGTCTTTTTTTTGTAGTTGTGCAAGGAAAAATAAAATGGGGCGTAACATTAAAAACCCCTTAAGATTTCTATTTCCTTAATTATCAAGTTTTTCATTCTTATTCTAATTCGTACTCGTTTTGTTTTTCTTCCTTTTCTTTTCTATTTACAGCGATCGTTCTGCTTCTAATGACAACAAATCACGTTCCAGATCAAGATCTGCTTCGCCGAAAAATGGTAACGCATCTCCTGATCGAAACAATGAGAGTATGGATGATTAGATTTTAGAGACTTTTTAAAATATAAACATAACTACTACGTTACTTATTTCTTTCCGTCGTCTTTATAACCATTTTATATAATTCTTATCTTGCTTCTATGAGTTATTTTCTTTATTATTTTTATTTAAAAAACTACGTAAATTTATATTAAAATGAAACTTAAATAGCAACAAACAATTCAACAATTTTCTCGAGATAAATATAATATAAGTTTAGAGCAGTGCCGTCCAAACCATACAGCTTTGAAAGCTCTTACAATTTGTTGTTGTTTCTTTGCAAAATCTAACCATTTGTGTTTTTTTTTTCTTTCAAAAGTAAGCAGCAAACATTGTTGTCGCTAAGATCTGATTAGCTGTTGTCCTCTCGTCGGTGCGAAAGGACAAAGTTCTTTTGTGAAAGCTAGCACATTGTGCATATGGCTTGGTCGGCACTGGTTTAGAGTGTGTATTAATGAGTAATGGAGTTTTAGTGCTACCAATGCGTATTAATATTGCACATGTATACTACTATTATATACAAATTTACATTTTATTGCATTAAACTCTTT
The DNA here is from genome assembly GCA_949318255.1 of Pollenia labialis. Taxonomy (NCBI): domain Eukaryota; kingdom Metazoa; phylum Arthropoda; class Insecta; order Diptera; family Polleniidae; genus Pollenia; species Pollenia labialis. Next base: position 144,296,665 of record OX439139.1, on the reverse strand, counting down.
GTAACTTTAATTATCTTTAATTTTTATTGTTTTCTGTCAAATGAAAGAAAAAAATAACCCACTTTCCCGCCCTACCAAATATTATATACCACGTTTAAGATAATACATACAATGCAGCAATCACGTTAGAGGTGATCTTAAAATATGTATTGGATAATAAAAAACAAAAATTGACTTCTGTAATTTTTTTAATTTCTAATTATTCATTAATTTTTGCGGTATATAAAACAATATATAATTTAAATATTCTACAAGAGTGTAGTACATTTATAAGCGAAGAATAATAAATAATTAAATCAATTTAATACTTTTTTCATTTCTAATAATTTTTTGTTATGTTCGCCTGAACGTTTTTACACTTTGCCACGGGTGGAAACGGTCACGTCATGTAAAATTCAAAACTACGTAACGTAATTTTTCATAAGTTTACTGTTTAAAATAAAAATATTTGAGATAACTGCCTTGCTCACATTGTCGACAAGAACATTTTTTCGTATATATGTATTTATTATAATAGTGGTTTTCATGCGGGATTTCCCGGGATCCCGCACATTTTTCGGGAAATTTGTGCGGGAATTCCCGGGATTTTTTTTTTATATACTATGACAACTTAACTGCTGATATGTATACAGTAGAATCTCACAAATTCGAACCGTCCAGAAATTAGAACTGGTCATTTCAATGTATTGGACGCTCTGAAATTAGAACCAGTGGTTTTAATTTCTGGAAGTTTTTTTTTTGTGTTTTCACTTCAAATTATTTTTTACGCTCATTAAGTAAAAATAAAAGGGGGAATCACCGAGTTATTGCTGGTGTGTACAATTCGGTCATATGCGTATGAAATTTGTTATGCTGTACAAATTTGGCACAGATGAAAACTGAAGGTCAGATAAAGTGTTCATACGTGTGAAAGATAAAAAAAAAATGGCAAACAAACGTAAAAAATCCTTATTCGTCCAGTAAACACATTTCTAACCTTTTTGACGTCCGTAACGATATCGTTGTATCCAGTTTTAATAAATCAAAAAAACAAACAAGTACATATTACTGATTTTATCTAAAAGATCAATTTAGTTCCTAATAATTAAAAAACTTTTTAAACGTTTTTCTATGAATTTAATATGTTCAATTAATTAATGTTATTAAATAAAAACTGTTTCGAGTTCAAATAAAGCTTACACAACTAGTTTTATTATAATTTTGTAATTTTTCTGTAAAAAAAAAATGTCCAGAAATTCGAACTTTTCAGAAATTTGAACTGTCCGGTGCACAAAGTGGTTCTAATTTGTGAGTCTACTGTAATTGTAAATAAGTTGTGTCATGAAATAGATCTAAGCCGCAAGGCAAAAACATTTAATTAAAAAAAAAACGCATTTTAAGTTTTTAATTGGCATAAATTTAATTTTTGTTATCTTTTGTTTGGTTTAAATCACTTTGGTTAGGTTTAGAAGGGTTATGTGCCCAAGGGCACTTCCACTCGGAGACCAGTACGGTCCATTGTGAATCCCTTCAACATATAGAAAACAAATAAATAAAGAAAATAGAAAGGTTAATAAAAGAAGTATGAGGTGGATAGAGTCCAGAAAATAAAGTTAGTAGGAACTACGAAGAACAAATTCCCTCTACAGTCCGCTCAACAGAAGCAGCCGCACTATTTTCCTGACAAACCCCAGTAGATCTCCTAGCCACATCAGTCTGACAATGACACAGTACATGCTCAATCGTCTCCAGCTCCTCTGAATCGCACAATCTGCAGATTGTGTCCCATCTGCCCGTAAACGCCCCAACGGGACAGTGACCCGTCAAGTACCCTATAAGCGTTCTAAGACCACCCCTGTCCAATCCCAGTAGAACCCTGGTTGCCCCCCGAGTCCAATCTGGGCCATAGTGCCGTAGACACCCTGCAATCCACTCTGTCCCTGCAGGAACGGTTAACGTCATCACGGAATTTCTCCCGTATCACACCCTAGTAGTAACATAGGGGAGGTTTTACCCCCCATCCCTTACCACTTAATCCAGATTCGAACCTTCTCGCGAGTTCGTCCGCCACCTCATTTCCCTCAACCATGCAGTGTCCAGGTACCCAACACTGCCTTACGTTGAATGCCCCCATGAGTTCCCTAAGACCATTCCTACACCGAGCTCCAGGCACAATCGCACCGTATAATTCGTCCATGCCCCAAGTGCCCAGAGAACCGCCCACGATGTGATCCAGTGTCACCTCCGTCGCTCTCCAGATCGCTACGATCTCGCCTAGAAGACACTGCATTCACCTTTTTACCTCGGTGTCCGCGATATATGGGCATTTCCATTTTGACCTGTCGTGGTATTTGTACAACAAAATTTATATGTATATACAAAGTAATGAAGTAGCAAAATATATTCAGAAAAAAATTACAGCAATCGACGCTAAGGATTTGCAGATATAAGCAAAAATCTGCGCTGGCGTTAAAAAATCGGAAGTGGATTTTGACTTGCATTACAAAACTGAATAAGATTGCGAATTGAGCAAGATGTTTTGTATAAAACCTTTTTTAGTAAACTTTGGACTAATACAGATTTATTTTTCAATCAATAAAATGTAAAAATCTTTTCTCATTTTAATGTAAATATGGGCATTTTCAGTGAAAATCCTACTTTTTTTAATGTAACGCCAGATTGCAAATAAGTTTGTATTTTCGAACCATGTTGTTCAATCGTTATCCCTTTTGTTACTATTTGTAGAGCTAGTTGCGCTTTACACCAAAATATAAAAAAGTACACTTTACATATAACATTTTTTGAGAAACAATTTAAAATACTTCTGGCGTTACGTTACAAAAAGTAGACTTTTCGCTGGAAATGCCCATATACACCGACACCAGGAGGCTTATTCTGAATTGCGATGCGCAAATGCGATGCGAAAGAAAATTGGTATTCTGTTAGACTTTCGCAATCGCATTCGCATTTGCAATTTATTTAAAATCGTGGCAACGCTGCTCAAACAAACGTCAAATTAAAAATAAGTAAATTTTTTGTGTTTGGCTGTGAAAATTGTTTAAAAAATTTATTTAGGACATTCTGTAAGAAAAAAATATTAAAAATGGATTCTGTGGCACTGTGGTTCACGGTGGTGGTTTGTCACAAAGAATTTGCCGACGTACATTTGGTGTTTTCAAATGGCCTCTTGCCAATTGGCTGTGCTTATTCATAAATTCTATCATTATTTCAAATTGACGCGGTTTGGTGGTCTTATTGCTAGCTTCCCTAAATTAAATAATAAATATATGATGAATAAATAAATAAAATATTATCTTTCACTTACATGATTGTACTTTGCGAATGCTATTTTGTTGTCGAATAAATTTTGCGAATTTGACATGTTTTTGACATTTGTTTTCGCAATGTAGAATACCGACTTGCCACTTTTTCGCATTTGAAATGCGATTAAAAAAAAACTTTGCGAAAATCGCAAAACAGAATAGCAATTGTTCGCATTTATGTATTTTCACATCGCATTGATTTTCGCATCGCAATTCAGAATAAGCCTCCAGTGCCAGTTTCCATCTTGGATACATCCGTAAATACTGACCACCCACCCCTCAAACAGTCCATTGGACCCACGCCAGATTTCTCTATCCAGGAACTCCACTGGTGGTGTTACACCGAAGTCCAGGGTCATAGTTCTATGATCCGAAATTACCTCGAGAATAATACCCTGATCAAGCAGACCCACTTCGTACAAAATTCTCGTGTGATCATCCCGCCTAGGTCTAACTAAGGAAGACTCGTAGAGTCTAAGTAAGTTCCTAGCAGCCACGCTCCTCACATAATGCTCAATAGGGGACAGATATAGTAGGATGTCCAGCGCTGCCTGTGGAGTGCTTCTCGCGCCTGTGATGCCAAGAGAAGCACACACCCCTATCGCAAACAACTACTCCCATGAAAATGTTCCCATATTTTTTTATTTCGTATTGTGAATGATTCCCACAACAAATTTTTTGGGAATAAATTCCCAAACATAAAAAATTTGGCATCGCCAATGATTACTCCCGCGAATTTTTTTACTAAATAAATTGCCAACAAATGTTAATCACCCCTATCGTGAATAGCGGAATAGTGGAATTTTTGTTCCCATGAAATTTTCATTCCCCTCGAAGGGAAAAAAGCAATCATGAATCTCATGTGAAAAATTTTTCACGCTATCAGTTCCAGTGAATGTAACAAAAAAGAAGAAAGATTAGAAAATATTAAAATCAATGAAATTTATGTTCAAAAATATTGACGTACCTATATATTTTAAAGAAAAGGGAAAATAATAAAGCTAAATGATTAATATTGGAGGGATAGGTTGATTGCAACGTTAGTTTTTTTTGCACTTTTTAAATTTTATGTAGTAAAATATTTCCCAAAATTCTGCCACCAAGTCTTTCGAAAGCTTTACAAATCCGCCGGCAATCAACCTCTTGTTTTGCATTTTGTTGACCAATATATCGGTTAATGCCTTATTAACGGAAATAAACCTTAATATTCGATTTATAGGAGAAACCTACTTACATACATGTTCTGTTCCCTAGCAAAAATAAAGTGAACAAATCTAAGGGAAATGTGAACAAATTACGAGGGAAAAAACTTTTCATGATAAGTGGAATTTTTTCACGAACATTTTTTCACGTTATTATTCTCTTTTAAATTACCTTTTTTCATGGGAGTTTTTCATGATCGCAATTATGTGAAAAGGGGAAAAATTATTCACGATAGGGGTGAATGTGATCGAGAAGGGAACATGTAAATTTTAATTTGTATTCTAAGGTTGGACTAAATTAAATTGCTTTTTCCTTTTATTGAAGCAGTTTTAATAAAGAAAATTAAGATAAACACTATTCATTATTTATTTTGTTATATTTTTATTAGTATTTTATTTTGTATATTTTTCTTTCACAATACAAGCACTGACAAGTTATTCACAATAGAGACTTGTTTATAAAGCACTGACAAATAATTCACAATAGAAATGTTTACTCCCAAAATTTTTGCGATACCGATTTGTTGGGGATTGGAATATAGGTTTGCTGCCATATAACATATTCCCATAACATTCGCGATACGGGTGACACCTTTGAACCTTGCTGAGCATTTTCCTATAGCTATCCACTTTCAATGCACCCCACCAAACAGTGAATCCATAGGTAAGTATAGGCCTAACCACCGATGTGTAAATCCAGTTTACCATATTCGGCCTCAGACCCCAGTTCTTACAGATGGAGTTCCTGCATGTGTGGTAGACATTGAGTCCCCTTCTCATCCTCTCCTGAGTATTTCTCTTCCAAGACAGTTTGCAGTCCGGAAACTTACCCAGATACTTTGCGCCGTCCGATAGAGGTAACTCGACGCCATCTAACACTGGCCCCCTAAATCTCTCTATCCTGTACCTGCTCATGCCGAGAGTTCGCCTAGCAACACCTGCATAATTTCCCCGATCGTAGACAGAAATTTTCCCCTGACCAGCAGAACTATGGCGTCCGCATAGGCAACCAGCCCAATTATGAATATAAATTCCCCGGGAGTTTTTTCCCTTTTCCCATTTTTGCAATGGAATTTACATAGGAAAAATGGGAGAAGGGAGAAAACTCCCGGGGAATTTTTATGCATGATTGGGCTGAACAACTTTCCTACCCATTGAATCAAATGACCTGAGGATCCCGTTGACCGCAAGCAACCATAGTAGAGGCGATAGAACCCCCCCTTGTGGTGTCCCCCTGGTAACCCTCCTCTTTATCACATGATCCCCCAGGCTCGAGTTTATAATCCTACTGCTAAGCATGCAGACTATCCACTCTACCAGAAAGTCCTTAACCCCCAACTCCATCAACGAATCCCTAATCGCCTCAATTCTAATATTATTAAATGCTCCTTCTATATCAAGAAACGCGGCGAGAGTATATACCTTATGCCTCAGACCGTGCTCAATACAACCCACCACCTCATGTAGCGCACACTCTCAACCGATTTACCCTTCAGGTAGGCATGTTGAGCGTTGCTAATAAGGCGGGTTTCAATATTACTCCTGAGATAGAAATCTATTAGTATTAAGAGTCTTCAACAAGAATGAAGACAGACTAATAGGTCTAAAATCCCCCTTGGGTATAAAAATCACCCTAACCTCTCTCCACCCCCTCGGCAGATACCTCCTACTGAGACATTTCCTGAATAAATTCACCAGCAGAAATGATGCTTCGTCCGGGATGTTTCAAAGCATAGCCGGGAAAATGCCATCCGGACCTGGTGACTTATATGGGTCTAAAGTATTGACCGCCCACGCCAGCTTCTCCCTTGTGACCATTTCCTCGACGCAAACTAAAGTATGATCCGATGTCATGGACATAACGTCCCACTGACCGTCTTCCATACCTCCGGTTTCCCTATACCCAGGAACGTGCGTCTCCATAATTAAGGTTAGGGTCTCAGAGCCCGACTCAGTCCATGAGCTGTCATTCCTTTGGATGTAACCCAGGGCCTTAGATAGAATCCGTCGGAATCTTGACAGCTCGATGACATTATCAATGGATTCACAAAATTGTCTCCATGATTTTCAGATCCGCCTTATACATGTTGAACTGCACCCTGTGATTGTTCCAATCCTCTGGTGCTCTCGTAAGCTTGGCCCCATTAAACAGTCTCCTAACCGTAGACCTTTGAACGTGAAGTTCCCTGGTCCACCATTTGGGCTTTTTACGCCTACCCGGAAACGTGACCAGGCAGGCCTGCTCATAGCTTTCCCTTAACAGATGTGTGAACCCGTTCACAACACCCTCCAAATCAGTCGGCAGCAAGTCGCCCAAGTCCTGTTGCGCCCACCCATTTTGGACCCTTTCCCTAAAGGAATCCCATTTTGTCCTCTTCGGGTTCCTAAACGGAGCATACCCAGGTGAGTCAAAATTCAGTGTGAAGGTAATACGACTATTAGAGATGAGCGATCCCGTGATTTTTAAGGAACATCGTGATTAGTGAACGTGATTTTAAAATCACTGTTATTTAAAACTGTGATTGTGATCACAACTTTTATTTTTGTTCTAGGATATTTGAAAATTTTTTGTTATGGAGTTTGACAAAGAAATAAGGCAACAAAAACGATTACCTGTTTAGTTGGACATACTTGAACAAATAAACATTGGCTGTAAAAAAAATTCTAAAAAGGAAGAAGAGAGAACAAAAGAAAAAATAGCAACAATTACATTCATGAGTGCAAAAAACGCTATTACCCACACAAACAGTGAAATATCATAAATTTGTGTATGAAACAAAATAAGAAAATAACAACTTAGCAAGTACCTGTTACTTAACAGATTTGGTCACAACTGTGATTCGTGATTTTTCAGTAACAGTGATTTAATCACAGGTACGGAAATATCGCTCATCTCTAACGACTATGGTCTGAAAAAGTACAGTCCGTTGCCACCCTCCAATCAACAACAAGTTGCTCGTCACGGTTCACCAATGTCAGATTATCACTGCCTGCCTATCCTTTTTACCGAACGTCGCACACTGCTTCATATTTTGAGAAGGCGGCCAAAATTATTTTTTTTATGTTCTCCGATTTTAAATTTTTTTTATCCATGTGAAAGTAAATACTAGTGAACCTCGGGAGCCAAAAAATTTCAACCCTATTTCATTGAGAAAAGGGTGGTCCGAAATGGACTTTCTCAATATTTGGTTATAGTTTTGAATTTCTGAGTAAATTTTTAAAGTTGAAATGCTCATAACATTTTGTTTTTTAAGATTTTTTGACAGAATAAGTTTTGTGAATTAGTTTATTTTATTAGCTACACGTGGTTTAAAGCATTAAACTCTGCGACCTCTAGAACTATTTAATTTTTTTTTATTACTTTAATGTCAAAATTTCCCGGAAATTTCCTACTTTATAGAGCATAAGTCCTGCCCGTCAAAACGCGTCAAAAAAATCTATACTCCCTTGTAGTCCGGAATCTAACCTACATTTCTATACCCCATTGTACACACGTCTAGATACGACCTTGCGAACTACAGCAATTTCTGTGATCCAAGGTAAGATATTTGGTTCAAAAAATAAGTCCTGCAAGGAAACGTTACTGAAATTAAAGAAGATGAGTCTTAAAGAATTTTCGACAAATAAAGCAGTTCAGGCCACATAAATTATCTAGCACGCCAGGTTATCAATTAATTTGGAGAAGGTAAAGGTATTGCCATTGTTATGAACTTATTGTGGGTGAACGGATGCTGCAAAACGAATAGGCGACATAAATAGACTAACACGTTAGAATTCTGAGTAAGTTAAAAGGTTAAACATGAGTAAATATCCGCAACATAAACTACATCGTTTAATTACCTGAAAATTGGAACTTCATTTAAAAAATGGAAGAGCAGGTAAATGATAAAAAAAACCGGCACGCAGTTATATTTTACGTGAAAATTACCTACATGTTACCTGTTAATTTATTGCCAATATGTTATCCTTTTAAAAAGTGTGAAAACAGGGGGTTTTTTTGTTTCAAAGAAATGCTAATAAAAGATTAACCCCCATATTCATAAAAAATATTTAAATTTTATTGGAGGTTTATTGAACACATTTTCATAGGAAAAATGAAATTCCGTCTTCAACAAAGTATTGCAGACCAATAATGTTTGTTTAGAAAAAGGAAACTTAAGATGTCATAACTGAAGAAGTTCGAAAAATAAAAGATCAAATTAAAGAACTTCAACCGGCAAAATTTAAATTTGATGACCAATGTATTGAAATTAATTTTCAAATGTTCCTTACAATGATCGATGGAAAAGTTGCACAAGCATTAACCGAAACAAAGTCCTCGTCAAGCTGTACCATATGCCAAAAGACATCAAGCCAATTAAGCCAACCCCCATCACAATACTATAGTTTCAATGAAGCATACGAATTTGGAATGTCCCCTATTCATACCAGAATTCGTTTTATGGAGCATATTCTTAAATTGGGTTATGATGTGGAATTTGGCCCGTTAGGCGAAACTGAGAAAAAACAAAGAAAATGTGGAAAAAAGGAAGCAAATAAAAAAACAAAATCAAGAAAAATACCTTCACCTAGGTCTTAAATTTGATCAGCCAAAACAAGGAGAAGGAAATTCAAATGATGGAAACACTGCAAGGAGATTCTTTTCCGAACCAGAAACTGCAGCATCTATCACAGGAGTACATATTGAATTAATAAGACGATTCCAGATCATTTTACAAGTTATATCATGTAGCAGAAAGATAAATGCAAAAAAATTTGGCCAGTATGCAAATGAAACAGCAATTCTTTATAACAAAAAATACTCTTGGAGACATATGCCAACTACAGTCCATGAAATTTTATACCAAGGGGAACAAATAGTTCAACAGAATATGCTACCAATTGGAGACCTATCTGAAGAAGCGCAAGAAAAAAGGAACAAAGACTACAGATTCTTCCGCGAGCACAACACAAGAAAAATGTCCAGATGTTGTACTAATGAAGATCTTATTACTATTTTTTTGTGCACATCAGATCCATATATGTCCAGTATTCGACAAAAATGGAAATCAACCTCAATCGAATTAGAGGAAGAAGCTAAACAACTTCTGGAAAATGGAACCCAAAGCTATTTAGAAGAAATTTTTACTAATATTGTTTAATTTAAAATTGTTTATAGATTATCAGGCATGTCACAAATTCCGATCGGAATGGTTTTAATTCCGTATGTTCAATTCCGATCGATTAAGTTTTAGCTTCTTCAGATTCCGATCGATTTTGCTAAATGGTTTTACAATTGGATATGGAAACTATACATAAAAACAATATGATTTTTGTGTTAAGTATGGCAATGTGCAGAAAAAAGTGGTTTGTGAGGAAAAAAAGGTGGCAACGCAACGGTAAAGAAATTATTATGTTTTTAATAAAATCAATGTAAAGTAAAATAAATAAATCAAAAGTGTGTTATTTCTTCAATCTTTATCATAAAAAACATTTATTTATCGATCAAAAATAGTTTTAAGTAGTTTTTTCGGTTATAAAATACTGAAACAATCAATTCCACTTAGAAAACCAAAAGTGGTTTCATTCCGAAAAAATTTTTCGTTTATCGTTTTCTGAAGAAGCAAAATACGGAATTAAAACCACTTTCGATCGGAATGGAATTCTATGACAGGCCTGTATAATTGGTTTTTGATTTTAGTATACATATATTTGTATTAATATATAAAAATAAAATACATATACATCTCAAACCAAAAATAAAAGTTGAATTACCTAAAATGTTATCGATAGCCAAGAATGCTATTTGGGCATTTTTCAAAATATTCCTTTTCAGTTTTATCCTTATAACAACTCGTCTCGTCCCAAAAAACCTTTGGCCCTTGTGAATAATGGGACTAAAAAATTTACAGGGGCCAAATATTGGCATTTTCTAACAGGATCTAAGTTCGACAATAAAAAAATAAGTATCAGTTGTAAAATACAAGAGAAATAATGATAAATTATAAAAAAAACATATTTGAAATATTCAACTTTTACGCCGAAACTCAACAAAAAAAATGAAAATGCATTTTGTACTCCCCATAACTTTTGCTCCTATCAGTTTTATAGCGCAAATTAAAGCCTAACATCGCACCTATCGAGCAAAAAAATCGCATAAAAAAATACCGATCCAGTCAAAAGTTATGGAATTTTGACCGCCTGCTCGTAAAATTTCCCACTGTGCGTCGGCGTATTACCCATATTACAGATAATAAGATTGTTAGTAGTAATAAAATCAAACATTAACTCACCCCTTTTATTTATATCAGCGCTCCCTCATTGGCCATGATGAGCGTTAGCATCGCAGCCCAATACAAGGATCGCACCTTCCTCCTTGCATATGCCGTCAGTTGCCGCACCTCCGTGCCGGGTGGATCTATCGCCTTGTACGGCATATACACCGAAGCCAGTGTAAGAGTGCGCCTACCTTTGGCTTCTCCATTTACGACGGTCAAATCACCGCACCTAAAAGAATGAGAGATGAGAAAATTCAATTCATTCCTCGCTAGTATACACGATCTTACCTTGTCCTCTGTGGAAGGGACAAATATAGTGTTTCCCGCAACCCCTAAACCGCAAACCTTATTTTCTTGGTTCTTGGATAAGGGCTACGTCCGTCTGAGTGCTGGTGAGGTAGGTTACTAGTTCAGCTGAAGCTGCTTCACAATGGTGCAGGTTTATTTGCACCATTAACAGCTTCCTTGGTCCTGTCATGTTTCGGGTACCGGAACCTGACATTACCTAGACCGAACTTAACAACCCCCCCCCCACCTCCTCCAAGAATTCTATGGACTTCCTGTCCACTGCGAAGCGGAAGTCCTTACTGGTATTCTCCTTGCACACCAGTGAGGTCACCAGCCTCCATTGGTCGGTAAGAAATCTACCATTTTGGTTGCCCAATACTGCCAGTATAGTTTCCACCGGGCGTACGGGTGGTGGAATCCATACTGTCACTTTGGTCCTAATTGGCAAATCGGAGGCTTGTATAACTTCAAATCTTGCCCCCGGGTTAATGTCGCTACATTTTCAATTGTGGTTCTAAAGAATTCCAATGAATTGTTACTACAGTTGACAACCTTCACTACCTTAACCCAGTCCGCACCATTAAAGGATACGTCCTCTTCTTTGCCTCTGAAAGCGGCTAATTCGTCGATCCTCTACTAACTGCCACAGCTCGGCACTGATCCTCCCATCCGGATCATTCCGATCGATGACAGCCACCTGCAGATGACCATCCAGGCTTGTCGACTTCTTCAACCTTTTGTTCAATGAAGAAGGCTGATCATCCCCAGATCTGACTCTCTTAATGGTCTCCTTATTGGAGCTTCAGCCGGAGATGTACCAGCCCTCTTCAATGAGCTCGGTGACTTCGGCACGACTGGTTTAGAAGGCTTGTTCCTGCCCGCGCCTTTTCCCCTAATGGCCCCTTTACGAGAGCCACTAGTGGAATCGGACGGAGGATTATCAGTCTTCTTCCCGTGTCCGCTGCCTTAGCCCCTTTGCTCGCCGTCTTGGGTATCGCCCCCTTTTCCTTCGCAGCTCGTTCCAAATACATGAGCGCTTTGGTCATCGGGGCAACACCCTTATTATTTGCCTCTGTACGGCAGGTTGACAACGTGCCGGCCCTATGCTCTTTTGAGCAGTGTCCGGGTCAGCCGCCTCATCCCCCTGCTTTCTCCAAGGATAGGGCCAACCTAGCACGGTACTGACAGGGCCGTAAATCCTTTCGAATTTTGCGACGCTTTGTCGATGCCTTCTCAGAAGGTGCCTATCCCTCGCGGAGAACGTTGAAGGATCCCCCTTCGCCATCTTATCTAGATATGCAAGAGAACTCCTTGTTCCGTTCTGCACCTTCTCCTCCTTCGTTCGGCTGGTATTTTTAGTATCTCGTGAAGGGGCGCTTGGCCCAACCTCCACGGCGCCCTGCCGAACAAGCTGTGGACAGTCTTCTCCAGAGTGTCCCCTCTACTGTCCCCTGGCCTCACAGACGGAAGAGGCAGGCTCTCAACATCGTGCACCGCGTCAGAGAGCAGAGTCAGCCTCTCCAACCCTTGAGTAGCCCCGGTTTCACCACAGGAGTCACCCGATAGTACCAGAAGACCATCCGCATATAGGTCGGTAAGTACCTGTCTCTTCTGATCAATTATACTCTCATGAACAGTCGAGAAGGCACACCTCGACGTACTGACCGTGACGTCCGACTGACCCTGGTCAATCCCGTCCGTCGTGTCCTTGCTGTTTGTGTTAAAATTTGTTTTTGTGATATAGGGTTTCATTTTTGTTACCACGAGTATGCTCGTTCAGACGGACCGTACCACGCAGTGACGGCCTGCGTGGACTAGGCAACTAACATACAAAAGCGCTTTGCCCTGACGCTAAGGGGAGCTGTTAACGACTAGTTTCTTTACGCACTAACTAGCCACACAGGAACTCGGCGCTGCTACCAACCACGTTGACCTTAAAAGTGCATATTTCCCGCGCCATCCTCTGGTAAAGCCCCCACCTTGCAAGGGGCGAACACGCGGGCTGACTCGCCGTGCTATATGCACTAATAATGGACCGGAAGTGTACATTTCACCACCGCCTCATTATCTTGACAAGATGAGTAGCCTTTAGTCGCACACTCCTTCAGAGCTCTCGACCTCCTGCGAAGACGTAGTCATCACATACATCATCCCAAGAGATCAGAGCCGTAGAGTGCACTTAAGCCCTCGTACCTCGACAAGATTGTTACCCACTTTAGTCTAGCACAACTGCTTCTAAGCGTTATCGTCTGTTCTTAGGAAAAAAGTCTTTGAAATACACCAAATAAATATTTTCAATTTAACATAACAAAAAACTACAGTTTCTGACTTAATGCCCCTATTGCGGTTCTCCACTCAACCCAACTTATGCACAACCAACCTCATTTTAGGTATTGTGATACTCAACTCTTTTTAGTTGAGTTTGCTATAAAGTTGCCAACTTAAAATATCGATTTGCCAACTTTAAAAATAACGTTTGACAAGTGAAAACTTTATAAAATTCAATAATTTTTTAATCTAAAAGTATTTTTAGTTGTTGCGTTGAAAAAAAATTTCTTTATAATGGATATTAGTGTCGATTTATTTTATGATGATGAAAATGAAAACTCTTGTACAGATGTGCTACGTATAAGAAGAAAAATTCGTGAAGATTTCAACCCGCTTGATCCTAATGCCAAGTAACTAAATAATAATTTTAAATTTGTAGATTTAAAAGTAATTTCCGACTGAACTAGGAAGCGTTTTGTTATTTGCTGGATGAAATATAAGATCATTTAAAATCACTTGTTCGCGTAGTGGCTATTCTCCTGTATTAAAGTTATGCGTTGCTCTTTGAAATATTTGAAATATTCACCCCTATAGTGAATAATTTTTTTTTTATTTATTTTTATTTTCAAAAACATTCACTAAGCTTGGAAGTAAATCAAAAAAGTAGTTAGCAAAAAAATTCAAAATGCTTTAGAAATTACATATAAATGTTAATGAAAAGGTAGCAAAAGAGCAAAATATAACATGAACTTACTAAAGTGACAACATTGCTGCTGATTATTTATAAAAAAATAAGAGAGATTGAGAACTGCAATCGTTTTTTATTGAACAACGTTTTTGTTTTTACGATCTGAAACAAAAGAGTTTGCTAGTAGCATGAATAAGTTTTCATATTGTTGCAAGTAAGACTGACAGTTTATAATTCTTATTCGCTTTAAGGTTTTATTTGTATAATATTTTTAGCTTTTCTAAAATCTTTGGAAAAGGTTTCCTGATGAGCTAGCCTAAGCAACCGGTGAAATGAGCATAGAAGCTAACGGGTCCGCCATCTAACGTTTTTTTTCAACTAGTGCTTATGTCGTGAGTGGTAACACTTATCTAATGTCTGATTTGACAGATAATTAGTTTTATCCTTCCGCTGAACGAATAAAGTTGGTATACGCTTAAAAAACGCTGGGAAATATGCGTTTTCGCTTCGCTAAGTGGGCCTGCGATCGACTTACAGAAGATGCCGATTTTGCCAAAAAAAATCATCTTTTCAGATGAAGCTCATTTTGATCTTGGCGGATTTGTAAACAAGCAAAATTGTCGCATTTGGGGCACAGAAAACCCGCACGCATACATTGAAAAGCCGTTGCACCCAAAACGAGTCACTGTTTGGTGCGGATTTTGGTCCAGAGGCATAATTGGGCCATTTTTCTTTGAAAATTGACAAGGAGTGGCCGTTACAATCAATGGCGATCGTTATCGGGCCATGTTGAAAGAATTTTTGTTCACAAAAATAAAAGAGGACGATATTGGCAACATTTGGTTTCAACATAACGGTGCTACGTGCCACACAACCGAAGCTACACTCGATGTTTTGCGCCCTGTTTTTAAAGATCGCATTATCAAGCGCAGAGCTGATGTTATTTGGCCACCACGGAGCTACGATTTGACACCGTGGACTATTATTTGTGGGGTGCCGTCAAAGATAAGTGTTACGCCGACAAGCCAGAGACAATTGACGCTTTAAAGGACAATATTCGTGAAGCCATTGGTGCAATACAGCTGCACACAATCGATAATGTGCTTAAAAATTGGACCGATCGTGTAGGCTACTGCATGGCCAGCCGAGGCAGCCATTTGAATGAAATTATTTGCCATTATTAACCGGAAGGATTGTACTTTCAAATAAAAAAAGAAATTTGAGAAAATATTCAGTAGTTTTTTTATAGCATTTAAAAAAAAAAGTTATTTGGCGGACCCTGTAGCTTTCCCTCAAGAATAAATTTTTGTACATTTGTCAAATATGAAAAATTGGGAATTTAGCACGTCATACAGAAATCTTATTAAAAGCAACAGTTTGTTCAGTAAGCCCAGGGCTGGGCAGTATTTGAAATACGTGACGTGCAAGTATGTATTTTGTATTTTAAATACGTCTCCAGCAAGTATTTTGTATTTTAAATACATACAATAAATAGAAGTAGTTTGTATTTTGTATTTTAAATACATAAAAATGGGAGTATTTTGTATTTTAAAAACATAGTTTACAAAATATATTTTTCAGTTAATTGAAGATTGTTTGCATTATGATCTACCCAAGGCCCATCTATCAGGTCTGCTTACTTGTACAAAAACAAAAAACGATTCTTTTTAGTTGTCAAAAATTTACTACCACATGTACAAAGCAAAAGGAAAAAACGTGTATGTGTGGCAATACCATAAACGCCCTGCAAATAATAGGACCAGTCCAAACACGCGTGTAAAGAGTAGTCCACAAAGGACCAGGACTAGTCCAAAAGTAACCCAAACGTATGGAAAAACCTGGTCTATTTAACATTACGATGTCCTAGGAGAGGATCATATAACCCACCTTTGGACCACTAAGGAGTAGTTTTAAAACTACTCCATGGTATATAACCCACCTTTGGACCACTAAGGAGTAGTTTTAAAACTACTCCATGGTATACTCAAGAGGATTAGTTTTGAAGTCGTTTAAAAACGAAAGCACGTCGTTAAAAACGAAGACATGTAGTCTCACTACAAACACTTTTTAACAATGACATGGTCCATGCTTGCATTACATCGGACCAGTCCATGGAGTAGTCCATTTTATCAAAATGGGTCAGGTGGTCCAATTTTATTTGCTGGGCGAAAACAAACCTATACATGCACATGTAAGCAAAATGTAAACAACTTTTGAAAACTAAAAAGAACATAAACAATGATCATCAGGCTTCTTGCGCAGACCTTTTCAATGGGCCTTGGATCTACCAAAAACTAGAATCGCTAAAGAACGTATCGGAAGTAGAAGCACCAGTAAAGAAGACGATGATTTCGTTGTTTTCGTAGATAGGAGTGATGGTGAATCTAGGACATCAAATTTGGAGTTGGAATTTGTCAGTTTCCTCAGTGACAAGAGCAAAGACATTATTACTCTTGACAGCTATCCAAATATAAAAAGAGTATAATAGAATTTAATACAAGTTTGTGCTCATCAGGACCTGTAGAAAGATTTTTTTCTTCAGCAGGTTTTATTTTTTCTTCAACAAGAAACTGTTTTACATATGATATTTATGAAAGGAAACAATTGTTTTGTTAATTAGTTTTATCTAATTTATTTTTTGGTTTGAATAAAAATAGTTTATTTCGTATTTTAAATACATACAGGTACACGACGTGAAAGTATTTTGTATTTGAAATACGTAGAATAAATGGAAGTATTTTGTATTTTAAATACATACAGATGTGTAAATATTTTGTATTTTGTATTTTAAATACATAACCTGAAAGTATTTTGTATTATGTATTTTAAATACATGACCAGCAAGTATTTTGTATTTTAAATACCGCAAACCATGTATTTTGCCCAACACTGAGTAAGCCTAAATTTATTCGAATACAAACTTCAGTGTATAAACATATAGAATGATTTTAAATGAAGTTGTTCATGTAGCCCTTTATTATACTCGGAACAAAGTACATACACTTCCATATTTCTTTTCGTTTTCACAATCAAGCTCAAAAGTTTGGTAGCAAATGTTTTATAATCACCCCTATCGTAAATAACAAGTGTAATTTTTGATCCCATGAAATTTTCATTCCCCTCGAAGGGAAAAAAGCAATCGTGAATCCAGTAAATGTAAAAAAGAAGAAAGATTAAAAAAATTAATAATCAATGAAATTTTTGTTCAAAAATTAACACGTATATATTTTAAAGAAAAGTTAAAATAATAAAGCAAACTATTTGGTATTGGAGGGATAGTTTGATTGCAACGGTAGTTTTTTGCACTTTTTAAATTTTATGTAGTGAAATATTTTCAAAACTTCTGCCACCACGTCTTTCCAAAGCTTCACAAATACGCAGGCAATCGACCTGTTTTGCATTTTGTTGACCAATACATCGGTTTGTGCCTTATTGACTGATCCAGCCCTTCATATTCGATTTATAGGAGGAACTACTTACATACATGTTATGTTCCCTAGCAAAAATTAAGTGAGAAAATCTAAGGGAAATGTGAACAAATTACGAGGGAAACAACTTTTCACGATAAGGGGAATTTTTCCGTGATATTTATTTGTTGACGTTATTATTCTCCTTTGAATTACCTTTTTTCATGGGAGTTTTTCATGATCGCAAATATGTTTAAAGGGGAATAATTACGAGGGAAAAATTATTCACGATAGGGGTGAATATGGACCGCGACTTACAAACGCAATACACGTAGTAAGAAAAAGCTTTACAGTTTTAGTACTGCGCAAAATCAAAGATGTAATAATTGCAATTCTGTGTATTTTGTTGGATTTCAAACAAAAGCTACAATGTTTTGCATTTGCACTTCCGCAAGACCATTTACATGAAACACTGAACTCTAGGCCCCAGCAAGGGCAGCCTGGCTGTCAGTAAGTATACGTATATCTCCCGATATGCGATGATACCTCAACCAGGTTGCCACCCATCTTATAGCCGAGATCTCCGCCTGCAGGACACTACATCCATCCGGCAAACGAAAGGAAACTTTCACATCCAGTTCCTCTATGACGAAACCTCCGCCAACTCTTTCACCTTTCCTCGAACCATCAGTATAAACCCCTAGGGTCGGTTCATGGAAAGTACCCGACAGCACATTGCCGTGCGCAATTTGTGTCACGAACCCCGCGCCAAAGAAAGGCACAGAAGTGCAGTAGTCAACTTCAACAGGTACAATCGTACATTTGATTATCCCGGCGTGTCCACAATTACGGGCCGACCAGCCTTGCGCCGCGTGCAGCCGCGTCGCTGAGCAAAGAGCCATCTGTTTGCAGGTGATGTCCACCGGGAGCCAATTTAATATCGTAATCAGCGCCCTCTACTCCCAGATCTCATTGATCCCGTGATCATCAACGCGACAATTCTATATACTTTCTCAATCATCGCGCGGTTCCTGGGGGGTTACTGCATATTTCGATTCGAAAGAAATCATTTACGAATTTGAACAATTTGTACTGTGTATTACGATTTTCGTAATATTTGTTTCGAATAAACGGACATTTTTATACTTTATCGAAAACAACAAATCCCTTTCCTAACAGCCCGCCCCTCTCTATTACGAACAAAAAGTTTTCATCAAATTTTAAATTTTTTAAAAATACAACCTCTGCCATCGTTTCGAACTTTTGCGAAAATCGTAATACACAGTACAGATTGTTCGAACTCGTAAAGTATTTCTTTCGACTCGAAATACGCAGTAACCCCTCCTGCTCTTATCCAATGCAATCCACCATTACAATTAATAATAAAGGAGAATAGTGACTCACCTCTTGCATTTGTTTCGGTGCAACCCCAGATAGTGTGGCGCGCATTCGCATCGGCACAGATTATAACTGGTGTTCCAGTGCCTGCGGCCTTATTTACTGCATCACGTGATCATGCGCCATATATGCCGATACCATCCAGACTATACCGTCCGGTGTCTCAACAGATACGGTTGTAGTATCTACATCACTGTAATCCGAAAGAATGAAGATATTCAACAAGGTTTTAGCTAAGACACAAGGGGGCCTACTCTCTATTGCGATGCGAAAGAAAATGGTAGCAACTCTAGCGATTGGTACTCCTTAATGCGTTTGCGCATTTTTCTTTCGCATCTATTTATTTTTTTTCTTTTCCCAAATCATCACTTTATTTTATTTAAAATTTCCAATTTATAATATTTTTACATATTTTAGCATTTCATTACTGTCAATCTGCGCCATCTTTCATTTTTGTTGTCAGTATTGATCCATTTTCAAAACATTTTGCGAAAGTGATAGAGAGTACCAATTTGGCATTTAGCTTTCGCATCGAAATTGCTTTCGCATCGCAATAGAGAGTAGACCCCAAGATCTTATGTTACCTGTACCCTTCGCAAACAATAGCTTGTAGCCTTTGAGATTTAGTCCGCAAACCCGATCCTTGTGAATCAATGGTTCTTGGACCATTACGAGCTCCTCCCCTCTCTACCACCCGGAGGAGCAATGCAGCGGATGCTGCTTTAGAATAGTGGAGGTTAATCTGTAGAACCTTCACCATGATCCATTTTGGCGACCACTTTGATGTTGACGTCCTCCTGGTCAGATTCCAGAAGCATGTCCTCATCAACCATATCACCCAAGTGATCAAAGAAGTCACCCACCAATCCTGAGACAGACTGGGTATCCTCTTTGTAACTTGAGCCCACGGCATCGTCGCAAGCCATGCTATCCTCAGGTTGCTTGGCCTCACTAACCGCTGAAACCAGATTGCCCTCGTTGTCATTTCGGTAGACACGGAGCAAGATCGTACTCAAGCCATAGTAGAGCTTACCCTGTCTCTTCCTTAGTGGTTCCAAGGATTGATGGTTAATCACCACAATTGCCGTCCTTGAGGACCCTTCAGCAGATGAAACCTTCCCTACTTTCCAGTCTTGTGTGGGCAGTTGAGGTTTGCAGCACTGAATGTACTTCAAGATCTCCGATGGTTCGGCGGGGATAGTGGCAATCAATCTCGGCCTCCGTTGTTTCTCACTAACTAATACCACGTCAAGCCTGGCCCCTTCTCAAACCTCTCCTAATAGTTGGATGGCCCGCTTCAAAAAAAACGCTGAGCGCTCATCTGCGCAAGCCATCAGTTTCACATGACCCTGGTACCAGCCAGCACCATCGCATTGAGGAGGTGGCCCTGGATTCTCCTTGAGGATCGTCCAGAACACACCCATACGTTTTTGTTTTACCAGGCACCACTTGGAATGAGAGATGGCACCATTATCAACACTTCTGTCGATGATGGCTCGCACAAGGTGACCTTTGGCCACCTCGCTTAAAGATTTGTTCATCGGTTACGATGAAATCTTGGGACGTTGCATCCCTGGTTGCTGTTTCACGGCTGCAGCTTCCTCCACCGAACGTTTTCGTTAAGGCATTGTCGTGGAGGAGTAGCACTTGGCAGCCCAGCTATGTGGGCTCTTGCCCATGCCAATGAAGCTTTTTGTTTATTGGTGAGCTCTTCAGCTTTTTTGGAGCCAAGAAGCTCAATGAAACGCAAGGAATCACGCCTTTTGTAGGGTTTTTGTGCCTAGGAAACTTTCTACGGTCGCCGTTTTTGGCAGGAGGTGGTGCAACCTTGGGATTATATGTTAACAACGCCATCCCTCCCTGCACTATGGGTACATGGGAAGCTGCATTGTTGGAGGACTTTGTCATTCCCAATTTGCGCGCACCCGAAGCAGGGGCTTTATCCGTTCCAATGACGGAAAGGGCTGGTGTGGTTTTGGAGGTACTTGGAGCGAAGTTCAGGGGTACCCCACCGCAGTTTTAAGAGCAGCCACCTTCTGGTCGATATTCTATGGTTGCCTGGACTGTTACTAGTGTTTTTTCCCGAGATTTCCCGTTTTCCCGGGATTTTTGTTGCGGGATCCCGGGAAATAAAAGTTTCTCATAGTTTCAGAAAAAAGCTATTTATACTTTGAAATTTAGTTTTCTATTTTCTAAAAACTAGCATCTGTTGATGGGTTGTCGATTAGATCAATAACAAGAAGTGAGTACGTTCGTAAATCAATGTCTACTGACGCAATAAATCTAACAAAAGCAGAATGTGCCATGCAACAGTTGATAATTAATAAATTTAGTGAAGTGAAGAGTTAATAAAGAACATAAATTCAAAATAAGATTCAGGCAGTAAATTTTAATTGTCCATGGACAAGTCTTAAAAATAGGAAGTATCCAAAAATATCGCTCCTTTATTCCAGGAAAGTCATATCTACAAAAAAAAATCGCGCTTGGCAAAATGCGATTAAAGTTTTCAAAATGTACCGATTTAAAGATATATTTTGGTATAACTTCGGTTCAGTTTGAGATAAAATACCGATTTTTTATTACGAGAAGGTATGAAGGAACACTTTGCTTAATTAACTTAAAATTAAAAAAAAAAATTGAGATATGACGATATGTTTATAAGGTGATAAACATAAATTTGTTTAATTTTGTGACGGCTTATATAGTAAACGGAAACAATGGAAACTCGTGTAAGATTTAAAAAACACATTGTTCTAAAGATTACAGGTGGATCTTGTAAGAAGAAGTCCGTTTAATGCTATTTTTTTGCATCAACCTTGACATACATTTGACTGATATAGCGTTGTTTATAAAAAAGAAAAATTTCTTCGGATTGTGAATTAGAAATATCAGGGGCCTAATTATGGCAGTCGTGATCGAGTACTTTCACGATTCGAAAGCAATTTTATTTCAGTCGATACTTAACGAATCGAAATTATTTTTTCAGTATTGTGAAACTCAAATTAATGCTTTATAACACTGAAAATATAATTTCGATTCGTTGAGTATGGACTGAAATAATTAGATAATAAATTGCTTTCGAATCGAGAAATTACTCGATCACGACTGTCAGAATCAGGCCCCAGGTATGCGATGGAAATCGATCGATTTCAAAACGAACGTTTTTAAAAGGTGTGATAAATTTCGAGGGATTTTAAAATCCATTTCTGAATTAAAGGATTAAGTTTTCGTTCAGAATACACTTCAGTTAACGTATAAAATATAAAATTTAAAAGAATAATGACTGAAAATAAAAGAAATATGTATTTAAAATCCATTTTAAAGGATACTGAAAACGATATTTTCGGTTTCAAATCGTTTCGTTTTTAAAATCGATTTCCATCACATACCTGTATGCAACAACTTTAAACTTTTGCACTTTAAACTATTTGTCCAATCTCTGTAAAAAAGTGAAAGAAATTTTTCGGAAACATGGTAATAAGTAAATAAAATAAGAAATATACTCTTTGCCGACTTTCTTAACGCATTGAGAGTGTCTTAATGTTATTTCCTAAGCTGTTAAATGTTAATATGTATATCTAATTTATATTTTCTTCGACCTTTATTATTTGAATATATTTATTTAAAATATATATACCTACTTATAAAACATATTTATTTAAAATATTTTATCTATTTTATGAATTTACTTTTTGATCTCATAACTTGAGTACCACAATTTTTGTTTGTTTTTATTATTGTTTTATGAATTAAATTGTTATGTTTATGTTATCTTTTTATTTTGTATCTAGAGCATAATGATACGAAATTTACATATAATATCGTAAGGTAATAATAATTCAAGTTCCCATTTCAACCTTTAATTAATTTTTGTAGTATTTAGGCATTTCTTTTACTTACTTTGTAAACAAGTTCTCTTACGCTTTTAAAAAAAAAAGTTTTTTTCATTAATTTAAAACCAATTTACTTTGTATTATTTATATGGAGCGGGATCCCGGAAAATTTAAGAAAATTACCCGTTTTCCCGGGAATCCAAAAACTCCGGGAAAAAACTCTAACTGTTACAGTCCCTGGCTTTTTCGTCTCGCAGTTTCCGATATTTGTTTTTGTTGTCTGTTATTAGAGTTTATGTTCATTTTAGTTTTGGTCCCACGAGTGTAGGGGTGAGAAGGTCCGCCATGTCATAGCCTCCATTAACGTGGTAAAGGCGTGGTCTATTTGCTGAGGTGCCCAGGTATCAACAAAGCTCCGTGATAATACAGGGCCTGTACGGAAATGCATCACTGCGCTGCATCAGTGATTTTAAATGCTTAAATATATATCAGTGAAGTAGATGTGGGCCAGAAAATTGTCAAATACTCCACAAAAATAATAGTTACACAATAAAAAAATTTCAATTATTTTTAATCGGCATTAAAAAAAGTTTGCCTTTCTGATGCAGCGCAGTGATGCATTTCCGAACAGGCCCACAGTTGGTAACCTGAGACCTGCGCCGAAAAGGCTTAGCCGGCTGTTAGCCAGCCGCCGATGAAAATATTTGTAGCTAACGCCGCCGAAAATTCTTCGGCTAAAAATCGGCTGGCAGCTTAGCCACCGATTACTTTGTAAATAATTTTTATTCTCTTTTTTAAAGTGCAACTCTTAGTTTATTGTTTATATAGCACCAAAATTTTTAAAATAACGACATTTGTAATAACTATTCTGTGTATTTCCCGCCGAAATCACTTTTGTTAAACAGCCTTAGGTGTTGATTGTTTTAAAAAATTATAATTTTGGCTGCAATTCAAAACTAAATAAACATGTGTGAAAATAACAAAATTACAGATTTTTTTCAAAATATCAAAAGTAATGGAGGAGGAAACTGGTTCCAGCATTTCGGTTGCCGGGATCAGCGAGTTCAATTCAGATTTCGTGCATTACGAAAATATGCTAAGCAAGAAAAGTGAATTTAAGAGTAAAACGCAAATATGTTTGTTTAAAAGAACTGCAGGTTCCCCCGTTTGGAACTATTTTGGCAGTATGAAAATAAAAAACAAAGAAGTTCTTAAAAAGTATTATATGTGCAAGCTATGTTACGAAGAAACCCCAATAAGTTTAAAGGGGTAAGCTTTTTTTATAAAAATTCAAGAATTAAGTAAACCAAAAACTTTCAGATTTAGTGTGTCTACTTCAACTTCAAATCTGAAGACTTGCAAAACGTTCATAATATAAACGTTACCCCAAAATTAACAGCGCTTGCTAACAAAAAAAACTAAGTCTCTTCTTTCTTATCGTACTCATTTATTGGACAATCCAAAAGCGCAAAAATTTGCCAATGGTCGTCTCCTAGTTCAAATGTGTTGCAAGGATTAGCGACCATTTAATATAACACAGTACAACATTTTTCAGTTAATTGATTGCCAACTCAATTCTGTGAACTGTATGTGAAATTAGACCCAAAAAGAAGAATTTCTGCATCATTCGTTTTGTCTTCTTACCTGCGATTTGAAGTTAGTATCGATTTGAAGTTAGTACTATCGTATAGGGGAATTTATCACGTTTTAGGCCCTGTTGTTTGACATAGCTCGACAACCACTAGCCCAATTTAGTTGAAATAAATTTAAAAAAATTAAGAATTAC
Source organism: Pollenia labialis (assembly GCA_949318255.1). Taxonomy (NCBI): domain Eukaryota; kingdom Metazoa; phylum Arthropoda; class Insecta; order Diptera; family Polleniidae; genus Pollenia; species Pollenia labialis. The sequence goes on along the minus strand of OX439139.1, from coordinate 144,272,236 downwards.
AATTCCCTTAATCTGTTCATATATTGTTTTCCTATACAAGTAACACTTTCGAAGTTAAAAATGAATGTATGAAGGGAAAAAATTATTTTTTGCCTAAAAATTTAAATTTTTTTTTTAAAAATACATAAAAAATCCAAAATGGAAAAAAGTTTCAAGTCTAGTTATTTTTTCGCAAAGTCACATAACCTATGAGCAAAATGAGACAAAGATCATAAAAATCGATGCACGCGTTTCGCTTTTATTCCTTTTTAAAAAAAACAGTCCAAAAAACGTTTCTCTTGTGCTTGATATGTGGACAGATTCTTATAAAAAGCGGAGTTATATAAACATTAAAACAGAAGTTTTTCCACATCCGCATAATAAGTATGCAATTGCTGAAAATATAAATAAAACGTTAAAAAATTTCCAATTGGAGAAAAAAAGGAGATTGTTGTAATAAGTGATGCTGAATCGAGTACGCGGTCAACACACCAATACTACCCTTCAACGTGATCGAAATTTTGGTATGTCACTGTACCACATTTTGTCCTTTTTATAAGAGACCGTTTTCAAGCCGAACAAAGATAAATAAAAGTTCTAAAAAATGATGGTGTGTTTTACTTATAATTATTTTATATGTAAAAAAGTTAAATTTTTTGCCTCTGGAGTAGCTAATTATTCAATTAATGTTTAATTCCCTGTGACATTGAAATGTGATTCTTGTTTAAACAAAAACATATTTTTATGCCATGAAAAATTGCTTAAATTGTTTGTTATAATATAAACACATACAAATATGTTTACACAAATGTATATACATATAATTTTAACATAAATATCTCATCGGCTAACAGCCGGAGCGAGCCGATGCCGATCACTTTTTTGCGTTAGCCGCCACCGCCGATGAAATCCCACGGCGCAGGTCTCTGTTGGTAACCCCTGACTGCAAACCCACCGATAGGAAAAGTTAACCAACTTTCTGGCGCAAACGTGTCAATATATTTTTCTTGACAGAAGTCTACAGAGAGCACTAACGCGTGTTATGTAATTCTACCTTTAGATGTTTCAAGTGTGACGCGTATTTCACATTTTTAAACATCTCCCATGCGTTTCTCGGAAATGTACAAAGGGTAAAAATTACAACTCAACCAGTGTTGAAAAATTCAGTACTTCGGTACTTTTTCATATTCAAAATACCGCAGTACTCCCGCGTTGTTTTCAGTACGGCTGTTTTCCAAAACGCCTGTTGCATGGTAGTCATACATGGCAGCATGTTCATAAATGCAACCAAAAAAATTTTGGCAATGCATTTAGTTCCGAAATGCAAATTTGTAACTAGTTGTCACTATAAAGAGAACAACAAATAAAGCAGTTAAAATAATGTAGATACAAACGATATTCATATACAATACAACGTAGGTAAAAATGTAAGTACACAATGCATCAACACGGTATTGATACATTGATAACACACGTTTAGGAGAACAGCATACTTTTTTGTCCTTTGAGCTTTTTAACTGTGATGTGATCATTTTGACTTACACGAGTTCTTTATTCAAAAACAAAGGAAATAGTACATGTCAAATTAAGTTAGCTGCAATTGTCCCTAAGTTAAGTTGGCTGCTGTTCAAGGGTGGTGCCAGGTCTCCTTACATTGGTATCACTACGATCATTACATTATCGGCCGACCTGACAACACAATCGACCTCGATTGTCAACCACTTATACAAATATATAATACTACTGTGATACTAGAAATTCATCATCTAAAAATTCATAGTCTTCATATTCCGAAGTGTTGCTTTCAGAGTCTGGGAAATTTTCCGCTCTATCTTGCTTTTGTTCAGCCACCTTCTTAATCTACTTGCATCTACAATCCCTACATATGGCATTTGAGTGATCTGGTAATTTTCTGCTTCCGAAATTTCATACCGGTCATTGCCAAGTTGTTTCCGAATAATGTATGGTCCACGATATTTCGGAATAAATTTTTTGTTTACCCCTGCGGTCGTGTCGACATTTTTAACTACTACATATTCTCCTACGTTAAACACCTTAGCCGGCTTATGATGCCGATTGAAATAATCTTAGCTTCTGATTTCTTTATGGATTCAGCAGCGGCCCCTCTGACAGAGTCCACATCCGCAGGCTCACTGTTATATCTTTCCTGTAAGTATTCGGATAACTAATCTACGACCCTGCCCCTTTGTTCTCTACCAAATAGCATTTTGCTCGGAGAAATTCCACCAGTGACAATTTGTCCACCCAATCACTATGTTCAACAGGTTCTGTTTATTTGGCCAACATAGCCCTCAAATCCCGGTTTGTCCTTTCCACCTGACCATTTGACTGCGGCGAACCGACTGAAACTTTCACATGCGTAATGCCGTATCTAGATATGAACTCCGCAAATTCAATCGATGTGAAACATGAACCTCTATCACTAGTTATCCTCCTGGGTCTACTATAATAGTCAAAGTATTTCTGTAGCGCACAGCATACTTCTTTTGTCCCTGGGGAGTTAACGGCGTACAATTTTGTAAACTTCGTAAACGCATCTATAACAACTAAGACATGCTTTCTTTTGGACTTTATAGAAGGCAAAGGACCATAGTGCTCAATATGTATGTATGTCAATATGTATCAAATGGAATCGGTTTCTTTTCAATATTATATAAGTTCCTTTCGCTTTTCCCAGCGGAGTCGAGTGGTAAATACACTTTAAGCAATTCCTGATAAATTTCCCTAGCTTATCTCTGATATTCGGAAACCAATAATTTTTTTGCATCTGATATGCACATTTTGCTATACCTACGTGACCATGTTTTTCGTGAACCAGTCGCATAATGTTCTCCTCTAACTCAGCCGGCACATACAACTATTTCTGTCCCTGCAACCCACATCTGAAAACTAAACCATTCTCTAAATGGATCCCATCTACATGACCCATCTCAAGCCTATCCCGAATATCCCTTATTCTATTATCCCTGGCCTGTGTAATCTGTATATTTTTGTGTATATCACACTGTTCAATAGAAGCCACGGGAGGCATACGACTCAGTGCATCGACATGAGCCATTAGCTCGCCCCTCCTATGCCTGACCCTGTAGTCGTAGTTCTCTAACTCCAATGCCCAACGAGCTATTCTCGGGTTTATTAATCGCTTCTCTAATGTCAAAGTAAACGAGTTACAGTCCGTTACTATCGTAAATGAAATTCCCTCTAAATACACGTTCTTAAAGCATATATTATTGCCAGGGTCTCCAGTTCAAAACTGTGGTACTTTAATTCGGCTGAAGTAGTACACTTCGAAAAAAATGCTATCGGGTGGAATATTGCGTCGCCCTGTTTCTGCAATAGAACTGAGCCATAACCCTTAATACTAGCATCCGTATGCAGTTCTGTTTCGTGTGCCGGGTTATAAACTGCCAGAACCGGCGAATTGATCAATTCATTCTTTAAAGTCAGAAATGCCTGCATACATTCGTCTGTCCAATTAAATTCTTTTCTTAAGTTAGACAATGGTCGAGCGATTCTCGAAAAATAAGGGACAAAACGTCTAAAAAAAGAAAATAGACCTACACATCGCTGCAGCTCCGCAAAGTCCGTGGGCATAGGATACTCCTGGATTGTCCTTATATGTTCACTATTCGGGCGTATACCCCTAGCGTTGACTCGATAACCCAAATAATCAATTTTACATTTAGCTAAGTTCAATTTCAAGCCGCCTTCCTTCAAAGTACGGAGTACATCCCCAAGGATGGTCAAATGTTCCCCATAGGTTTCAGTAGCTATACTTTTGCCGTCTAAATAAACTACGATCTTTCCTGCATCTAAAATTTGTTTAAATTCTAGTTATAAAACGCTGGAACACAGACCCCACATTCTTCAGACCAAATGCCATGTAGCAGAACTAAAACTAACTAACACAATCGGGGAAGCATAGGCCGATTCACTATGTCCGATTATTCCCTTCCGTAAAAGTTCATTCAACTTCACTTTAACTTCGTCACGCTCGCGATAAGAAAGTCGCCTCGGGCCGCAGTATATAGGTGCGTCATTGGAGTTTGTTTGCGCCACCAAAGTAGTTCTCCCTTATACTTACCTCTAGGAACGATGCATCCCCTGGGCTTAACTCAGTATTTATATTCACCCCAGTATCCTCCCCTACTGCACAAGCCGCCTGAATTAACTAACCACATTCCCCATTTTCCTCAACTATTTCCAATCCCGATACAAAATCATCAACAGACGCATCCATTTCAGAAACAACCGGACTAAACTTTTTAAAAGAAATATCTTTTTTAACCACCTTTGCCATTATCCCGTCATGTTTCACAAAATCATTTACATTTTGGCCACTGTTTGGAAAAATGTCTGATGCATTTAAATTACTAAAGGAAGCTGGACGAGCGTTTAAGTTTTGCGGATCTCTATATATTCCAAAAAATACAAGCGCACTCATAATATTTTTGTTTAATTTTTTATTTAAATTAAAATTAATATCTAACAAAAGATTATTTTCATAACTTAAAATTTTCTTCTGGTATAAACTGATATTCATTCTTTTTAAAAGATCCCGACCCATTAGAAGCGGCACCACTGATTCTTCGTCTGGTAAAATAGAAAAATTATGAATTAATTTTAATTTACCAAAGCTTATTTCACATTTAATTAAACCAAGTGTACTTTATTTAAAATTTCCTACGCCACGATATGGTTTTGAGTCACTGGTAACATACGGAATTATAGACTTTTTAATGAAGCTAATAGGGCTACCGGTATCAAATAAAGAAAAAATATCAGTTACTATGGTGCGCTTATATTTGTCGAAGAAGGATTCGTCAACCACGGTAGCTACAACTTTTTTCTTCTTAGGGCAGTTCTGATGGAAGTGACCAACTTCAGCACATATGAAGTACGAGTTCGGTGGTCGTCTTGGCTTGGAACAGTTGTGTTGGTAAAGGCCGAACTGTGAGCAGTTGAAACATCTTACATCGGCTCCAGACCTTTTGGCAGCAACACTTTTTGTATCCGTTTTAAAAGTTCATCGATGGTGTCGGCGCTGTAGAGGTATGTTGCAGCTAGGTTGTCTTCGGGCATTCCGTCTACTATAATGTCCTCATTAGATTGCAATGTACGAGCTCTAAGCTGTCGATAGACATCCTGCCGTGAAATACTGCGCTTAAATATCTTTATTAAACTTGCCTTCAGCTGATTATAGCACAGCAGGCCTATGTTCACAGCGTGTTTCTTTGCCGTACCCTCTAGTCTGCGGCGGACACCTACACCTCTCGGTCACATTTAATTTAGTTTTTAAAGGGGCAGCGGCAGCAGAGTCGGCAGAAGATTCATTTGGTGCAGCAGAAACATCAGCTGGGGCAGCTGTTGAATAAGGGGTGACGGCGGCATCAACAACAGCTTCAGTATTGGTTTTATCACCATCAGGCAGCATATTTTTGATTTCGGGATTTTCACTCTCCCGTAAAGTGGCATCAACCTCAGTGGTTTCTACTACGGTAGTAACGAGTTTCAAACGGAAAATAGAAAAACCTTTGACAGCAAAATAATCGCAGCCAATCAATAAAAGTTGGGCGATCTAGTCGCTATAAAACGTACTCAATATGGCACTGGCTTAAAACTACGTCCAAAGTTTTTGTGATCATACAAAGTGGTCGCAAAATTGAACCATGACAGCTATGAGTTGGCGAGAGTGAGGGTGCTACATGTCCAACCGTTGCTGAATTCATGAAGCCGTGGAATCCGACTTCGGGGTCGAAGTCAGCGTCAGGGTAGCCGAATGTGGGATTGGTATAAGTGTTCTGGCAACACTGATCTCCTGTCATTTAAACAAATCACTTGCCGGGGGAATGACAAAAAAGACAACAGACGAGGGACAAACAAACAGTATTGTTCCAAAAATTATTAAAACTAAATTCAACAAAAATATTAAATGAAATTTAAAATGAAATATTGAATTAATTGTAAACTAAATACTTAACGAAAACTAAATAAAAGAACTAAGTGAAAATGAATTAGATAAAGGGAACCAAGTTGAACTAAATTTTAAATCGAAAATAAAATGTTTATATTGAAGTGTGACTGCGTCTTGGTAAGAATCCTACATTTATTTTATTTTGATTAATCAAGAATGAACAAATTAAGTTAACGTATTCTAAGAAAAATAGTTTAGATATGAAACCATGGCGAATCGAGAAAGTACACGATCACGACTGCCAGAATTAGGCCCCAGGTGACCTTATCTTGCTACGTAAGCAACAGCTGATAACTAACCTTGTGTATAATTTTATAATTTTAGCATAAAATTAAGAAATTTAAAATGTTTTTTAAGTTATTACACAATTTAAAATTAAAAACAAAATGAAATATTTGTTTAAATATTTGACACAACGTTAAAATATTTTACAGTGTTATAATTACGGCAGTAAAGCTTTTTTAAATGTTATGTTTTTTTTAACATATGTACATAATTTATGATGTAGGGTTGCTTCTCTTGCAGTGCACATGCTCCCACGTAGTATTGTCAGATTTAATAATCCAGCTAATAATTTCATCTTCAGAAATTCGCACGTCATTATTTCGATAAAATTAGTTGCAAATAATTAGAATTGTGGTTATTTTGTTGAACTATTTATGGTTTTTAATCCAAATTTTTTTATTTGTTTAATATTTTAATCAGGCTTAAGTTCATCAAATTTTAATTTTTCATTAAATTATTTTTATGAAGAAAGGAATTTTTTAAAGGAAACTCCGTCTCCTCCTCATCATGACAACTCCTACAGTAGTCATTATATGCAAGACCCATACTCCTAGCATGAGTCCCTATCACTAAGTGTCCAGTAATGACCGATATCCGAGACCGAGTAGTACGCGCGTTCTCGCCGCGTTACAGCCAGGCCATAGAGCCCTGGCGATCAAGCAGGTATGCTCCCCCTGCCATCTCCCCTGAGCCCTTCTGTACGACTCGTGTGATGAGAGTCTTGCAGCGGGCCATTGAAGTGCCAATCAGGCCGTCGACAAACTGACGACAGGCTGATTGGCCTGTAGTCCTTAGGCCCGGTGTGGGATGCTTTACCTACCTTTGGAATGAAAACAACCCTACACCTAGTCCATCGGGTGGGAACGTACGAGAATCTGATACTTTCCGTATAAATAGCGGACAACCAAGGAATCAGAAGCCCGATTTTCGCTGGCTATCGAACATTGACTATCGAATGTTAATTTGGTATTATGAGTTGGCAGCACCGTCGAAAATTTCATTGTTCATCGATTTTTTCAACGAAAACAAATTTTCTTTCGACTTTGCAAATATATGTAAAAAACTTGTTGAAAAAGTAACTATTTGTAAATTTATCATGTTCGTATACCAAATACCATATTCTTTATCAGTTTTGTTATGCAAGTCCAATGTCGTTAACAGCAATTGGAAACGCCCATATTCCTTATGGAACAAAATTCTTTTTTGACCAAATGATTTGCAAGTTCAGGGGGGTTACCGCGTATTTCGATTCGAAAGAAATCATTTACGTATTCGAAAAATTTGTACTGTGTTTTACGATTTTCGTAATATATGTTCCGAATAAACGGACGTTTTTTATACTTTATTGAAAACAAAAAATACCTTTCTTAACAGCCGCTCTCTATTACGAACAAAAAGTGTTTATCAAATTTCCCATTTTTTTTAAATGCAACCTCTGTCGTCGTTTCACACGATTGTGAAAATCGTAATACACAGTACAAATTGTTCGAACACGTAAATTATTTCTTTCGTATCGAAATACGCAGTTACCCCCTAGCATTTAAAAAAGTGGGATGAACCCCACTGAAGCTAAATTATTTGAAAACAACCATAATTCCGCCGTGGTTACATTTAATTTTAATTTTTTAAATTTGTAAATAAAATTTTTTTATTTTAAGTGACAGCTGACCGAAAGTGTACTACTGTGAATTAACAAAATCACAATAGTAAATTTTTATCGAATGCGCGTCATAATACAAAATGAAAATTTCTTCGATCAGCTAATTCGACTGCTGTCGAAAATCGAATTTAGTTCAGAATAGGCACCTTATTTTTAACAATTTTTATTTATTTGCTAAACTTTATTTCTAAGATGATAATTGTATTTATGTATAATGTAGTTAATAAACTGTTAAATAATGTTTGCTCTAGCCAAACGTTTCATAAAAGCAAACAATTCTTTAAAAAAACTAGTGGTTACGTGTAGGACGTCGAATATTTACTAGGTGTGAACATATCTTTTTGTTACACCGAAATCACTTTAATTCAAGGTTTTATCTAAATTTTTTTAAATCTCAAACTTTTTTATTATCTCAAACGAGTGGTATACGGCAACAATAAAAAAAAAACAAAAGCTTTGTTGTGGTTTGAGCCAAATAAAATCAAATTTTTGATTTCGTATTAAAATTTCTCTAAAATACATTGAAATTTCTTTTTTTCTTTTATAAAACAAAAAATAAGTGGGCAAATATTTGTGAATGCAAAGTTTCTTTTAACACAAAAGTTCTTGAAAAAAATTGCCTAAAAATTCTTAAAATATTCATTAAAACTGAAAAGTATTTGCACTATCTTTATTAGAAAGAATGTTGCAAGCATACATGCAAAAGTAAATTAGGATATGAATTGGCCAACATATGGCTGCAAGTGATGTGGTCATAGTTCTAAGGAAAAACAAGTTACAATCTAAATGAAATCAGTCAATTGAATTTAATTATTATATTTATATTTTTTTAAAACATATTTAAAACATAGAAAAACCAAACTTTCCAAGCAGCACACTACTTCCGGTCTTAGACTAAGTATTTCCCGGGCAATGGATTTCAGACTCCTCTGATAGGTTGCTAATGTGAGAAGGCGCTCAGTCATGTAGCCTGAATGGTTACAGTACACCTTAACGTCTCAGGCAAGTAGGTAAATAATCATGAATATTAACTGAAGCATGACTTCATCGTTGATGTGGTGATCAAATCCAAGTCCACTGTCTGCCTGGAGGCGATGCTTGCTGCCCCAGCTCCAGGATCGGATGCTTTAGCCCAATTAGCTACTCATTTTAAATTTTGAAGATTACAGAAACAACAACAAATGAGATTAAGGCCCTATGCTCCTTATAGGAACCACGGGAACTTATATATTATATAAAACCAAAATATGTAATATTGTTTAAATTATTCTTATCTAAATAAAACTTATGATGATACAAATTAATTAAAAAATATAAAACAATTTCATTGATACCTGTCTCTACATTCAACCTTTCATCCTTAATATATCCAGTTTGAATAGAATTTAAACTTGTAAAAAATTTGTTGAACACATTATTTTTTTCTTATTTAGTTCATATAGTTATGCTTAAAGTGAAAATGTTTCTTTGCTTCTCACTTAAATTAATGATAGGAAGCCTTTTTCTACAGAAATTCATATTGTATTTTAAAATTTTCAACGCCACCAAGATATGCAGCGTTTGGAATGTAAAAGTTCAATATGAATTTCTGTTGAAAACGACAACAACATTACTTAATATTTTTGATTTAATTTTTGCGTTGAATGTAATTTTTGGCGTTGCGTTTTACACAATTAGGACCTTAAATAAATGAATTCCAATAAAATATTTTTTGTTTTTTTTATTTTCCTAAGTTATTGTTTTATTTTTTAACAAAAAGTACCACTTGGTGGGAAAAATACTCTTTTAGTTAAAGTTCAGTACCATTTCAAAATTTCAATTTTGCAACACTGAACTCAACTGAGTTGAGTTGTAAACCGGAATAGGGGCCTTTGTTTTCTTATGGCGCCATGTTGAAGGGTATAAAAGATTCGGCAAACTAAATGTAACACTTACTTGTTTTTTTTTTATTTTAATGTGTGTAATTTGTTTTGCATTTTTTACACAACAAACACATACTGGATTCGCCGTTTAAATTGAGAAATGTGTATCAAATAGCGCTGGGATACTATCGATATTTATCGATAGTTCAGATTTCACTATTGATATTACTATCGACTGAATGTTTGTACTTGAGCAGAAAAACTTTAACTAGTTTTTTATCTGGCTACAGTTCGTTGTTTTTATCACTTTATTGAACGTATGAGACGTATGTTTGTACGCACGTTAATTTAGGTGACAGTTTTTAAAAATTGTGCTGACGGGTCCGCCATCTAACGTTTTTTTTTCAACTAGTGCTTATTTCGTGAATGGTAACACTTAGCTCATGTCTGATTTGACAGATAATTAGTTTTATCCTTCCGCTGAACGAATATGGTTGTGTATACGCTTGAACAACGCTGGGAAATATTTCGATATTACTTTGAAAATCATGGTAATGTTGCAGAATGTCTGCGAAAATTGCGTACGGATTTTGGATGAAGCTCATTTTGATCTTGGCGGGTATGTAAACAAGCAAAATTGTCGCATTTGGGGCACAGAAAACACGCACGCATACATTGAAAAGCCGATGCACCCAAAACGAGTCACTGTTTGGTGCGGATTTTTGGGGCCATTTTTCTTCGATAATGAGCAAGGAGTGCCGTTACAGTCAATGGCGATCGTTATCGGGCCATGTTGAAAAAATTTTTGTTCACAAAAATTGAAGAGGAGGATATTGGCAACATTTGGTTTCAACAGGACGGCGCTACGTGCCACACAGCCGAAGCTACACTCGATGTTTTGCGCCCTGTTTTTGAAGATCGCATTATCAGCCGCAGAGCTGATGTCATTTGGCCACTACGGAGCTACGATTTGACACCGTTGGACTATTATTTGTGGGTTGCCGTCAATGCTAAGTGTTACGCCGACAAGCCAGAGACAATTGACGCTTTAAAGGACAATATTCGTGAAGCCATTGGTGCAATACAGCTGCACACAACCGATAATGTGCTTAGAAATTGGCCGATCGTGTAGGCTACTGCATGGCCAGCCGAGGCAGCCATTTGAATGAAATTATTTTCCATTATTAACCGGAAGGATTATACTTTCAAATAAAAAAAAGAAATTTGAGAAAATATTCAGTAGTTTTTTTAGAGCATTTTCAAAAAAAAAAAGTTATTTGGCGGACCCTTTTTAAATAATAACAATATCGAACAACAGTTCTCAATATTATTTATTTATTACTTCCATATAGGACTTTTTATCGCACCATGGTGAAGGGTATATTAGTTTCGGCATTGCCTAACATGTTTTCTTAATTTTTAGTGGAAATTAATAAAAAATAATATTAGTGCTGTTTAAATAAACAGAGCTGAGTACGAGAATTTAATTTACAGACGTGATTTAAAATGTGGTTATACCCTCTACAATTAGTTTTGAAAAGGGATAAAGCCCACTCAGGTAGATATTACGGTAAAATTTCTTCCAACTTAGCTCCATCTGGCCAAAAAAAATGGCATGCCTTCTGAAATTCTAAAACTAATTTCCTCACTGTATTGAAATTTATGTTTTTTAATACCAGAAATCACAGTGCGGCTCCAAAATAAATCTCCCTCCTATAAATCATTTATGTTCGGCTAAAACTGTTACGAATCATTATATTTTACTCAAGATTGTCGGTCAGTAATGAAATATAGGAATAAACCGCAACCAATTTTAATGCTTATGGCTGTTTTATAAAAATAAATTAGTATTAAATAGACATCATATAGATATCACTTCTGAAATATTCGAACTGTCGGTGGAGGGTATTAATGATTCGGCACAGCCGAATGTAGTACTTTAACTTGTTTTAGATGTATTTATATTTTTTATTGAACTTAAGTACGACTTTATTTTATTTAAATTATGTACATTAAAAAAGCGGAAGCAATTTTAGCTTAAATACCCTTTTGAAGATGTTGACATTGACCGAATTATTAAGATGAGTTCAAATACCCCTTAACAAATAAAAATGATATGTACTGAAATTTAAATACGTCTAATATCGATTGGTAATGATGGTGCCTCGGAAGGTTTAGGAATATAATATGGTGAGCCGGGAAAAATAACACTGCCTGGTTGTAGCTTTCCGGATGTAATTATATAAGGACGATTGGTTGTCGTTGGTAAAGAAGGTAGGGGTGAGGATATTGTCGGTGGTTGGTTTACGGGTTGCGATGGTGGGGAAGTCTTGTGATTTGAAAATTCTGGAACAGGGTTAAAAAGTGGATTTGCGCCTATCTCACTTATTAAATCCCCTTGGTTAAAATCCAATGCAGGTAAGAGCATTAATTTTGGATAAGGTGAATTATTATTATTGCCATTATTTGTTATGGGTAAATTAGAATATGAACTCTGTTCATTCCAGTTGGGTGTTTGTAGTTTTTTTTTGGAGTTTGAAGTTTGTAGATTCCAGACGGGATTTTGAGGATTATTTGTGTCTAAATCATTGTTGTCAGAATAACTTTGATATGGGATTTGTGAATTAGCCATTGCAGGATTATTTGATTGTTTCAAAGTTGTAACAATGTGCATGGATGGTTGCTGTTTTGTATTATCATTATTTTGCTTTGGCTTAAAGGTCGGATTTTGAGGATTTGGTTTTTGATTTTGGTTATTAACTTGAGGATAACGATAAAAATTAGTTTCAGGTTTCTTTGGTAGTTGATCTTGGTTGTAATTGTTTGCGATAGGTGTTCTATTGATATTATTCCTGTTATTATTGTTTGGTCTTTGATTTAACCGCTGGTTTTGATTGGTATTCGGATCATTGGAATATGCACAAGGTCGATTAATATTTGTATGATTATAACCCCGATTTTCTTGGTTATTTATATGACCGTTATTAAAATTGGGTCTATTTATTATAGGATTTCTTTGAAGAAATGGTGTATGATATAATGGTAGCAGAAAATTAGGTTGTCCAAAACCATGAAAGACTCCTGCAAATGGTTGATAGAAATTATTAACTGGTAGTGTAAGTGCAATTCCAAATCCTGCTGAAGAGCTAGACGATGCTGAAGTTGTCACTCCATTAGCACTAGCAACAGCTACAGCTTGTCCATTAACAATATTAGTGTTACGACTTATTAAAGAAATTCCCGTTAATATAAACTTTAGAAAGAAATATTTAAATGCGATCATTTTAAAATAACTAAAAATTTCGAGCTCATATTAGTTAAACACTCACAGAATTACTAATTTTTTGAATATTTAATCGATATTTCCCTTAAAGATTATTGATGTTTGATTTTAAAGCAAAAATAATAAAAAACACATTCCATTGTTAAGAGATTTGATTATCTCTGCAAAATTTAAAATTATGGGTAATTCCAATATAAAAAACTAAATTGAATGATAACTTAAAAGCTTTTACTTAACTTGCAATGTATGTATGTCCGTGTGGAATCTTGCAACAAAATTTTGAATCAGATATCTTTAGTCGACAAAAAAAGTGACTTTAATCTGAGTCCAATATGTCGGCCTTCTAAAGCTTGAAACTCAATTTTGGAGCGGATATCTCTAACCGATTGAGCTGAAATTTTGTATACACGTTCAGTTTGGATGACAATTTATGGTAAATTGTGTGACGTCATTCTGAATCTAACATGGCGGCACACACAAGATGGCGGACTAGTGGTTTTAATGCTCTCCTACAATATGGGTATAAAATGAAAGTCCTTGCTGAGAATAAGTCGACAAATAAAGTGACTTTAATCTAAGTCCAATGTGTCGGCCTTCTAAAGCTTGAAACTCAATTTTGGAGCGGATATCTTTAACCGAATGAGCTACAATTTCGTATAAACATTCAGTTAGGTCGATAATACATGGTTGGCTGTGTGACTCCATTCTACATCAAGCATGGTGAAACACCCAAGAAAGCGGACTAATTATTGTTAAAATATTCTAAGTTGATAATAAAAATTATTCGTTTTTTTCTAATTATTAGTGCATTAAAATTAAAGCTTTTTTTACAAAGGATTTAAACTTTTAATTAATGAAAATCAAGTTAAAATTAAAAAAAAAATCACAAATAACAAATTTTAGTTTTTTATTATTTTTTTCAGTATAAACATGCGAAAGAAATGTTCATATCGACAATGTGGGCCTGGCAGTTAAAAAACTTAAAATATCAAAAATATCTTAATATGTATCGAAAATCCGGATTTTTCAAATGTCTGGTTAAGATATCTCAGAGAAGGAACAAGATATCTCGAAGGTTAAGAAATTATTTTAAAGGAGACTTTGAGACGATACATATATCAGGCTTCATAAATACGGGCATGTTCTGATAATCGCAAAACGCTTAACATTGGCAATTCTCATAAGAGGTGTTTTGTAAATCGTAATAGAACTTGGGCGACTTCAAATTGCAAAAGTATGCTTAAGGGATCAATAGAATTTTTTTTTAGAATTTATCCCAGTTTGCAAGCTAAACGTGCAAAGTTTCTTTCAAACCTAGAAATTTAATCTTTTTAAACTGAAAATCTTGTCCAATCGAAATGAAATTTTTTGTTGTTAATAAGCTAATAAAGCTAACTAATATTAAAAAATAAAAAAAAAAAAATCAAAAAAAAAATTTTTTGCTTGTATGGAAATTTTTTTTTATCATTTGAACTTTGACCTCAAAGGTGCACGGGATAGAGTTATCCGAATTGGCTCAAATTTTCAGCAAGTAAGTTTTAGACCAAGTGGCAAAAGAATCTTCACATTTATCATCAAAAATCCAAAGTTGATTTTTCATTGTCACCCTAATATACATACTTGTTTTAAAACTGTGAAGTGATGACAAAATTTCGCGAAAATTTCAAAATGTTGGAAGAAAAAATTAGTAATTTTCAAACAATCCATCAAATTGATTTAAGGCCACTTTAACTATAAGCAATGGCAAAAATTCGGTAACATCTGTAAAATTAGCGAAAATTCGCAAAAAACTAACAGCATCATGATAACAATGTCTAATATTGGTTAAGAATCGCTTAAACTGTAAAGAATCAGAAAGCTTCCAGGAAAAAATAGCTTTCATAACATTGCAAAATTGGAAACAACCCCTAAGATTTATTTAAAGCCGCTTTAGTCATCGTCTAGAAATTGCATAAGTGTCCAGATTATAAAATTCTAGGCTTGCAATTTTTTTTAATCTTGTCTTTCATCTTTTCCTCTTTATAATTTGCGTATACATAAATACAAATACACCTACAGCTAACTTCAAGTTTAAAAGTGTTAGAATTACAAAACTAAATAGAATTTCAGAGCAGCCCTCCCAAATCTTCTTACCTACCTAACCAATTATTCTAAGAACTGCTGAAACATAAAAAAGCAAGTCTGGACGATGACAAAATCGGCTTAAAAACAAAATATCGGAAAATAACATAAATAGCGTTAAAAATAAGTCTAAGATTACGATTTCTTTTTTAAACTATAACAAATACATATTGATTTTTTTTCAACAACATTTTCGTCCTGTTCTTCTAAAGCTGTGTTCACATTATGTGTATTTGTCATGTGGATTGTCACTTTTTCACATGTTAAATATGTACATATCGTCTGAACCCCTTCAAACACTATCATCTGTTATTTCTCTGTGTACAGTACACATGACAATTTTGATTTAGAACGTGTTCTATTTTCAAGTGACAAAGCATCTGACATCAGCTGTTTATTATTAACAAAATTGTTTGTGGCGACAAAAATTAATTGAAATTGTAATACATATGTATTAAAATAGTAAATAAATAATAAAACAGATAAAAAATACACAAATTAATTATTAAAAATGTTTTTTTTTATTTTTGATAGGTTATGTCAAATGTACGTTACATACCATTATGTGAACATGTAAATTACAAACCTTATGTAAAACTCAAATTTTGACATACACATGAAAACACATGTGGGTAGAAAAGTGACATTCCATATGACAAATACACATAATGTGAACATAGCTTAAGAATTCTACATGTAGTGCTTTCGTATAATAACGTAAAACCTGCCTAATTTCATAAAAAAGTTCGGGGTTCGCTAAAAATTTCGCCGAACACCGAACTTTGGCCGATCATAATTTTTGGCAAACTCCGTAACCGAACCCGAACGTTCGATCGGACACTAATAAATAGAAATAAGTATTATCTTTCCGAATCATTCAATTTGCTTTAAAATGTCATTAATTTGTTTTTGCATATTTAGGTTTTTAATGCATATTTTTACATTTTTGAGTAATTTTTTTTTAATTTTCAAATAAAAAATGTTTTTAAACACACAAAAAAAACTTCCACAAAATTTTTTTAAATCAATAAATAAAATATTTTGGAGCTTGGCTTTAAATACAAGATTTTCAAGATTACGACAAAAGATCCTTCTTTTTTTAAACACGGTTAAGGCTTGCAATGGGTAAATATATTTAACCCAAAACTGTTACAAGTTACTTTCTTGGCACATGGGCTATACCGCGTTGCAGAGGAAATTAGAAGCCAATTCGATAATATTGCAATTTTTAATGAATTGTTTCCTTTGATTCCCCTTCCACTGCAGCCATTAGTAACAATATTGGGGCTTGGCTTGATGCTCCAGAATTCTATTCAAAAAACATTGAATAATTTTAGAAGAACTTGTTGATACCGATGATTAAAGTTAATAATGTAGAAGGAAGAATAGCCCGACAAATTAAAAAAAATCCAAAACGTTTTGCAAAAAAAATTAAGGATTTAAAAAAATAAAATAAATTTTAAAATGCATTTCAACTACAAGACAAAGTGTTATCCTTTAATGAAATAGTGGGTACTTATTTATTTAAACAAACAAAAATTTTAATTAGTTATTTAATTTTTGTGAAGATATTTAAATAACAAAAGGCTGAATTTTTTATATTTTTGTTTTTTAAGTTGATAAATTGATTAATAATTTGAAATACAATTGAAAACGGTATTTTTTGGTTTTTACGAAAAAATTCAACTGGAATGGAATCACCCATATAATGATTAATATAAACTAGTTTTTATCATAATTTAAATTCTCTTAAATACAAACCAGTTTGTATTTTTTTTTAATTCAAACACACAAACAAAACATCCGACGTACGTAGAATCTTTCACAAATTATAAAAATAAGCCAAAACTACGCAATTGTATGAACATTTTGAATCATATTGCTTTACCTTAATCAATATAATTTCCTGTTTGACCATAAATTTAATTTCATTTTCAATATGATGAAAATGCATTACAAAATTTGCTAGGTGTATATATATCATCGATATTGAACGTTTTTGGTCATTATTACGAAACATCATAATCGACAATGTACGGATATTCATCATTTTATCTTGTACATTTTTTACTAATTGTAAATTTAATCTCAGAGGTCTATTGTATGGAACAATTGCTGCAGGATGTAAATTTTAAAAGAAATTTTTTACAAATACGTAGTGGACGCTCATTTAGTGATATAGCACGTATTATTAATCCAAATCAGTATGCCCACATAGGTACACAACCATATCCGGGGGAACCATTTTGGCCTCAAGGAAACTAATAAAAGAGATAATTGTGATGCAAATAAGAGATTTATTTATGTAAGCTTGATATTATTTAATTAATAAAAAATAATATTT
The DNA here is from genome assembly GCA_949318255.1 of Pollenia labialis. Classification (NCBI taxonomy): domain Eukaryota; kingdom Metazoa; phylum Arthropoda; class Insecta; order Diptera; family Polleniidae; genus Pollenia; species Pollenia labialis. Next base: position 144,254,707 of record OX439139.1, on the reverse strand, counting down.
TATAAACATTTTTTTGTTTTACTTTCTCCCATCCTGGGAAACAGAATATATCATTCGGTACAAGGTACATTTACACAAGACACTAAAAAAGCATATGCTGGCTGTCCCTTTTTGTAGTTTTATATGTCTTTTTTATGCTAAATACATGTCTATTATATGTCAAATTTATATAACTACAAAAAAAGGGAAAGCTTGCATCCTAGTGCTGATGCCTTGTGAAATTGTACTTTGGTTCTAGCTAGCTAGCTTCTATGCGCATTTCACTGGTTGCTTAGGCCAGATCATCAGGAAACCTTTTTTAGAGAAGCTAAAAATATTAAACAAACATAACATTAAAGCGAATAAGAATTGCAAACATTAGATGTCTAAAGCTACGGTCACATTTGTCAAATATTTGGCAAAAAAAAACGTGACCAACAAGAAAACTAAATATGATTTCTTTGAATTCTAATATTTATTTTGATTTTAGTACCACAACTTACAAAAATCAGTCTTTTAGCTACCTCTAGTAGTAAAATACGTTTATTTTGTGATATTAAAAGGAACATGTTAAGTCTGTCCAACTATTAAGAAAAGTTGGGGTTACGCTTATTTGGTCAAATATTTAATAAGTGTGACCGTAGCTTAACTTGCATAGAAGCTAGCTTTCCTTCAACAATAAATTTCAGTGTATTTATTAAATATGAAAAATTGGGAACATATTTATAGCTCTCTACGATATCTAACGAATTCACCAGACTTTAAATGTATCTTAAAATCCTTGAAAATTGACTACTGGCTCTTTGACTAAATAGTAATGGGTCCTAAAATTAAGCAATCCTCACATTTCTTCCACAAAATCATGCACATTTGAAATTATTATTTTCAATGTGCATCTTTCATACTGATGCCAAGATTCAAATTCTGTTTCTAAAAAACTCATTTCCGAATAGGGTTGCCATACGTACTGTTTTTAGCAGTACATGTACTGATTTTTTGCAATTGTATTGTTTTATGCATAATGTCCAAAACAGTACGCAAATGTACTGTTTTTTACACTTTGTACTGTTTTTTTTGTTCAGTCTACAAAAAGCCAAGATATTAAGAAAAATCCTGTTAAAGTCATATTTTTAAAATATCCTAATATTTAAAAATGTTGTGTTCCAAACAAAAAAGTTCTAAAATAATAAGACTTTTTACGCTGTGGTCATTGTTTTCTGGTAAATACGCAGTAGAAATCTTAATTATAATGGGTGACTTATTATTTTTAAGACATATGATTTTATGGCTACCTCTTCCAATAGTATTTTCATTTACTTAAACACCTGAGCAGACAAAAACAAAATCGAAATTTTGTTAAAAATATTATATTTTTTAAATACTAAATAAATACTTATTCCAACACAATTATTTTTAATTCCTAGAATTTTCTTTTTTAATATTCGGGCAAGTTCTGGAAATCGAAATCACGTTAAATTGAAAACGGAAAAATTTAAAAATTTCTCCGGGCTCAAAATTTATAAAAATACCTAATTCCTTTCAGGTGTTAACTTAGGACACATACATTTTCTCAAATTCTATATGATTTGTGCAACTATGTGTGTGGTGAAAATTGCTTTAAATACCAATATGCTTAAAGAAAGTCCTACTTACACAATCAACGAGTAAATTGTTTTAAGCTAAGTTAGGCTTTTCTCCTTTCTTATATGGCTTACAGGAATGTTATGGTTTTCCTGTCTTCAAATTAAAAAAAAAAAAAAAATATTAAGGCCAAATGCTTCGTTTTAGTGTTTTTTAAACACAAATGGAGTAATTTCGTATACGTATAAAATGCCATAATACGGAAATCATTCCTTTGACGTTACACATTTTAAGTGTTTTTCGTTATATAATTGTTGCATATTCAATCAAAAGTTTTAAATATACAATAATTTAAATTATTAGTTGTGTTTTCGCAAAAAAAAAACTGTTTTTTCTTGATTGTACTGTTTTTTTGTGTTCAATGTACTGTTTTCCCGAATTTAAAATCTGGCTACCCTATTTCCGAATGTCTTTAGAATTACAATAAATAGTTTTTTAAGATCATATAGGTCATTTTACTCTTAATAATAAAAATAAACTACCTGTTAATTTTGCATTTCAAACCTTTCCACCCACTTTTTAAAGCCAAGTGTCACAAAATAAAAGATAAACTGGTATTTCGGAGAATGACCATAAATTATTTCTAATGTGATTAAGATTAAATTTTATTAAATTATTTTTTTTTATTGTATTATGTATATATTAATTTAATAATTATTAAAAAAAAAATAATTTGTCAACATTTCTATAGCACAAAAGTGATTTAATTCCTGGGATTAACATATTGTGGGTATTACAGTATCGATGGTATAAAAAGCTAGTAAGGTAAGTTACATACCGTCGGAAAGGTTTTGTCTAATTTCTCAGCATAAGTTTTTTTTTTAAGGTTTTAGAAACACTTAAACACAAATAGGAAAAAAATGCATATGCTAAAAATTTAAAAACCCTCGTCTAGAGTTAGAATTTATTTTTTTTTTACATAAGATAGGGATGTGCAAATTGAAAAAAGATATCGATGTATATCGAATCGATATTTTTTAAGAGTATCGATATTTATTATTTCAAAAATATCGATATATCGAACGTATTTCGCTATAACTGTTACCAAATTAAAAAATTTAATATACATACCTTTGTACATACATATTTATGAACAAACATATTATAAGTAATTACATTGTTACTTCTTATTGTTTAATTTTATTTAAAAAAATTATTAAAAACAAAAAATTCATTCAAAACAAAAAATTCAATTAAAACAAAAAAATCAATTATAACAAAAACAAAAGGGAAGAATACAAAAAATAAATAAGTTATGGAAGTACCAACTAACCTTTAATTTTGAATTGCACCCCAAAAGTACCAACTTTAACTAGAAATGTTTTGTTTTTGATTGTTTTAGTCAAACCAGATATCATCATATATAGACGTCAGGAGGCTTTTGAAGAAATACTTCGCTATATAGAAGCTTTATAGCTCAGAATTTCTTCGTTAAGCTATAGAGCATTTTTGTATGAAAAACTTTGCAATAAAAAGGTTTTTTCAAGGGACTCAGCTAAAAATTCGTTATATTGAGTTTTTCGTTATAACGAAGTTCGTAATATCGAAGTTTCACTGTATGTGATAAAAATAAAAAAAATATTATCTATTCGACTATGCTATGCCATTTTCCTATTTACCACAACTTGGAAAAGTTATATGCCTTCCCAGTATAAACTTAGCCGACAAAATAATGTGAAGTAATCAGAACAACTTAAAAGCACTACTTGCAATTCTACGGAAAGAACCAATGAATTTAACAAAGGATGTCCCAAAATAAACGCATTCAAAAGTCATTATTTTTTTCCCTTAAATACATCCAGAAAAAATAGTTATAGAAGTTATTTTAGAAGTAGTTATAGAAGAAGGCTACTAAATAATTAGTGAAAGAAGCTATTCATTTAGAAAAAGTAGGCGAAGTTTTTACAAGAATATTATTGAATGCGTTCATTTTGGGACATCCTTCCAGTCAATATCCCCAAGAGATGCAAACTATTTAATGGCAAAACGTGCCGACGTAGCAGTCAAAAAGAGCTAAATTTAAATATTAAAGATTGTTCTGTTTTAAATGCATTTATTGTTCATGTTAGTACTTCAAACTTATTTTTATTATAAAAATTTAATATACATATTAATGTTTAAAAAAATTACTACTTAAACATTTTATGCAAATATTTACATACAATATGTAACATGCAGTCTACAACTGACATAAAATAACACTAATATTATGTTAGTGTTAAGTATAGACTCATCATGTTAGAAGTTTTCTCATGTTATAACAAGGTTGTTAATGCAAATGCTTAAACAACGCTTTTATAACTTTAAGTTATAACAGCAAGTCATGTCAGTTGTAGACGGGCAGTAACATTTCAATAAATATACATCATACATTTCTAATGTTTTTGAGTCTCTGAAGGGCGTACTTAATGAACATGTTTAGCTTTTATTTTTGAATTGTTATATTTGCATAAAGCTTTCGACGGATCGTTTGTTGGTTTAATTCATTTTTCATTCACATTATCTGATTCCCAATCCTTTCTATACTTTTGGCCGTTTTGGGTAAAACCGGGAGTATTTACTGATAGATGTAAAACGTGTCAAACGTTCCAATATTACGTCTGAAAAGAGCCCGTGCACTGAACAAAAAAACCAATGAAAATGTACGTTAAGCAAACGAACAACGTTTATTAAGAAAAGAGCTAAGGGGAAAAATAACGTGCCAGGAGTAATTAAAAAGAGAGCTAAATCTAGTTCCATAGTAGCTAAGTTGGCATCACTGATATCCCCACACACGTTTCATTGTTTGGAAACATAAAATATCAAAAAACTTTAATATTTTAGAAAATCAAAAGGTAGCACGTATCAACATTTAGTGAAACATGCACAAGTTTCGACAAATGTTGCTTCGTCTATAGGTAACTTAACAAAATTGAAGGTCAAAGCGCGAGCTCTTACACTAAAAATAATTAAACAGTATTTTACAGGGGGTCTAATGCAGACAAAAATACAACACTCTATTATACATACTTATAATTTCGGTCAACATAGCAAATATAAAAGAGACATCATTATGTCTTTGGTAACCAAAAACTATTATCGAAAGATATCTGCTAGTTTAAATATTAATAATAATGATAGCTTCGGTGCCACTGCCACAGTAAAAAAAATCAATAAAAATAACAATATTATCACAGGCTAATGTTGGCTGATAAACAAATAAAATTGAAAATTTCTTAAATGTCGGTGGTAAATAATGATAAAAAGAAAAATGTTAAAATTTATAATACTTAGAACCAAAAGATAAAAAATACAAGTAAATAGAGTAAGTATGCACATGACCGACTTTTTGAATCCCTACAATATAAGTAAATTATTTTGGACACATTATGGCATTAAAGACAATGCTGGCATCGAAAATACAATAAAAGTAATTTTGTAGGTTGGGTCTGAAATAGGAGCTAAAACTACAATGATTATTAAATTTTACAAACGTTTATGAAGGAAAATTTTTATAGAAAACTTGTTTTGTAATCCTTAATTAAATATAAAATAAATTTGAAAATTTTCCAACTCATGGTTTTAGTTTTAGACTAGTTATTTGGGGGATTCACAAGGTGTCATAGTCATATGTCTTAAAATAATAACATGAACAAATACGACTGTTGTGAATTGTGTGCTATTTTGAATTTAAATCAGCTGATTTAAAACAAATATACAAAAATTAATATTTACCGAAATAAAAATATTTTTTTAATCCAATCCATGAATTATTTAATTAATTTGATCTTACCTGTTTATTTTCCATTATTTGGACGCAAATCAAAAAAAATTTTTGTTTGTTTGTTTACCAAGCAGCAGAATCCCAAGCCGATCTAATTCGACGCCGTAAGTGATTTGTTGCAAAAATTTAAAACAAAGCAAGCAAAGTTTTATTAATTTAACACAGTTTTTGTTTACAAAGCAACAACAATATTTTAAAACTATTGTAAAATGTTAGAACATTATAGCAATATAAAATGATAGCACACCTTGTGAATACCCCAATTGTTAGTAAAGGTTAATTTAAAGTTTGACATCCCATGCGACTTCATCGTTTTTTGAAAAATTTCTAAACAATAATACTTTTCATTAGATCAGGGTTGTTTTTTGTTTCATGAGTGAGTGTTTATACTTTGTGTAATGGTGTGAACACAAACTGTTATGTTAAATTAGATTTTTTGACAGTCGCAACAACACTCATTAGATTTCTATCTCACAAAGTATTATGGAATACGTAAGAATTGTAAGATAGTCTTCTATCAGCAGTCTTCTAGAGCAGTTGCTAAAGGCTAGAGCTGCTCTCAGAACTGTTCTCAGCTGATAGAAGAAATGCAACCCTGCATATTGGCATATAGAGAAAAATAAATTTCGGTAACATTTTGAACGATATGTAGTGTAATCAGTGTTGGGCAAAATATATGGTTTGCGGTATTAAAAATACAAAATACTTGCTGGTCATGTATTTAAAATACAAAATGTTTCAATTTATTGTACGTATTTCAAAAACAAAATACTTCCACGTCATGTACATGTAGGTATGTATTTAAAATACGAAATACACCATTTTTATTCAAAACAAAAAAATACATTAGATACCTAAAACTAATTAACAAATCAATTATTTCCTTTCATAAATATCAGATTTTTGAATGTAGCATCAGACAAACAGTTTCTTGTTGGAATAAATGAAACCTGCTGAAGAAAATAATCTTTCAACAGGTCCTGATGAGCACAAACTTGTATTAAATTCTATGAATACTCTTTTTATACTTGGATAGCTGTCAAGAGTGATAATGTCTTTGCTCTTTTCACTGAGGAAGCTGACAAATTCCAACTCCAAATTTGATGTCCTAGATTCACCATCATTCACCATCATTCCTATCTACGAAAACAACAAAATCGTCGTCTTCTTTACTCGTGCTTCTACTTCTTATATTTCTATATTAAAATTACAAAATATATTTTGTAAACTAAGTTTTTAAAATACAAAATAATATACAAAATACTCCCATGTTTTATGTATTTAAAATACAAAATACTTGCTGGACATGTATTTAAAATACAAAGTACTTGCACGCCATTTCCCTGCCGGAAATAAAGTTAACTTAAAACTAACAAAATGTATTTTTTAATCACCGTATTTTAAATAAAATTACCTGACTACCTTTTGCGGCCCAAAATTACCCTAAAAAAGGGTAATTACCGTACGGTTAACATCACTGCCAGCAGCATGCCCAAAACAGCTCTCATAATAATTTCACTTTGAAAATTAGATTTATTTAACTGAATAATTTAAACAAATAGAATATGGGAATCTTTGCTTCTAATATTACGTTTAAAAAATGAAACAAAGTTAACAGGTCGTTTTTTACCAAAGTTTACTGCATCAGCTTTGAGTTAGCCAAACGGCAGTTCAATACTTATTGAGAAGAAGTCAGTAGTACAAAAACAACTCACTAATCTCTGCATAACATCTCAGTTAGCCAAAAGTTAGTTCAAAACATATCTAAAGCAAGTTATTTTTATTGTTGATGTTGTTTTGTTTAAGCTTTGATATTGTTACAAGTAGAACTGTTGCTATAATTCTTATACGTTTAACAGTTTTATTTGGTTTAATATCTTTAGTTTTTCTAAAATCTTTATGGATGAAGTTTCCTGATGATCTGGCCTAAGCAACCAGTGAAATGCGCATAGGAATAGCTTATCCCATCAACAATAAATTTAAAGTGTTTTTATCAATAATAAAAACTGGGAATTGAGCACGAATAACAAAATCTTTTGTAAATAAAATATATTTTTTTCAGGGTTAAGTTCATTAAATTATTTTTATGAAGAAGGAAATTTTACAACATGAAATTAATTTTTCATTCTTGACTGACCGGGGAATTGAACCCAAGTTCATTTAAAAACCATAGACAGTTTAATAAAATAACCACCAACTTATTATTATAAATAAAATACATATGTACATATATAAAAGCCCGTTTTCATAACTTACCGATAACTAAAAGTAGACTTTAAACGGCCTCATAAAAAGTGTTCCATTATTAAAACTTTACTTTAACCTAAAGTAAGCGATAAAGTAAATAAGGGTTTATCCTAATTGGTAGGTTAAAGTAAAGTTGTAATAATGGAGCAATTTTAATACGGCCGATAAAATCCTATCTTTAGCTATCGGTAAGTTGGGAAAACGGGCCTAAAAATAATATTAAAAATAACATACAGTCAAACTACGATAATTCGTACCTCGTTATTCCAAAAACCTCAACAAAATGAATTAAACGGCTGGTCCCTTGAAAACGGGTCTTTAATTCTCAAATAGCGCACATTTTGGTCCACTCGTTTGTTCGCATTTTTTTGTATCCTTAGCAGACCTTCCTAAATAGTACTTAAGCCGGCGATACAATAACCTATTCAGTTGTACGATTTATTATTTTCATAAGTCGGGATTGGAGTAGGACTTAAAAAATTTCATCTGTTGGAGTCGAAGATAGAATTATTTTTGACGACTCCATAGCCCTGGTTATAACGTAATGTAGTTAAAATAAATATCGGCATATGCCAAAACGTTTTATTTATTTGTTTGCCGACTTTTACTATTCATAAATTTGTCAACAATATTGGTTGACTACCGTATATTTGCACATTGATAGGTATTGTTTTTGATTAAGTACTTCTGGTTGATAGTCTACAGTTCTAATTCATTTTAGTAGCATTATAGACGTGTCGTTTTGTAGAATAAACTAAAATAAAGAATAAAGAATACAAACATACATATTTTTAAATAAACATTTAGTAGTTTTTAAATCAAACTCGTAACATACTTATGTATAGTTAAATGCAACGGTTTAAGTTGATTGTGGGACGATTTTAAACACTTGTTGAGTTAATTTAGCTCGTTGAGTACGACGGACGCGTTTTTAATAATTCCGTTTGCAGTTACCTCGATATTTAATGCTCCGGAATATTCTTAAAACTTTGTGGCGGTTTACGCTAATTGTAATATCAGTTTAATAACGGAAAAATGAAAATCATTTTGAAACAAAGGCTATATGTTTAATAAATTTGCAAAAACAAAACATATGAACATTTTTGATTATATTAATACATAAAATAAAATATCTATTGCAACTTATGCGATACCTAGAGTTTTCAAATTCAAATACATACAAATTAAAAAAGTCACGTAACGAAAGAAAATTTATCGGTAAAAAAATTTATCGTCGATTCTATTTTTTAAAATAATATATAATATTTACAATAGCCACTATCCAGTTATAAGATACAAAGAATGCATTACATTCTGCTGGTATCTAATAGTTGTATAAATTTTCTTTACAATTTACTTCATTGCTAGCTAAAGGATAGCTAAAGTAAGCCTCGTAACAGAAATATACAAAAACAAAAATTCTAATACATAGTGCATACAAAATATTCCTGGAAAACATTGAAGGAATAAGACTATTAAAGTATTAAAGCTTTTGAGGATTGTAATTTTACTAAGAAAACACATTCGAATAATATGAAAATTTATATTATTATTTTCACAATTTGGCTTTTGTTATCTTATAAATATGCCACATCGAAATAAAAACGCAAAATGGTTAAATGTGTGGCAATGTTTAAAACCTTATTTGCAAATAGTGCCGTTAATCAAGGCCCAATTCTCGTTCTGCGATAAATTGAAGTGAAAAAAGTGCCGATTCACACACATTTTGTGCTGTGATAAGTGTATTTTATAAAAGTTTTTAAAAATTTTAAATTAAAATAAATAAGATATTGACCATAATTAGATAAAAATTGCATAAAAAATTATTTCTAGGCCCAGTGATACCAGGAGACATTTAAAAAAATCCCTACGAGTGTTACATGGGGTCTTCATAGAGTTGCCAGATACCAAGAGTCAAAAACCTGTACAATATAAAAAAATGGATTTTAAAAAAATTACTGTACAATTTTAAAATGAACTTAACTAAGAAAGTAACATTTTACTTCAAATTTAATCTTACAATAAAAAAACATAAAAAGCAAGGAAACGTGACATTTTAAATTCAGTCATATTACAAAATTATGTACATATGGGCCAATTCACTACAGGTGGCAGTGAAAAGTCTGCTGACTGATACTTCGAACCAGTTTATTTTGCTTTTATAATTATGAAATTATAATGTTTTGTTTAGAAGTGGTTGACATATCGAGCCGTAAACAATTACAATGCAATGTTTCTGTTGTTTGTGTTAACTTCTCATTAGTATACTTTTATTTAAATCACATAAAAAAATACATACTTATACATATGTCATAGAAATCGAAATCGAGACAAATTTAAATCAATGGAGATATCCTCTTATATTTTTTTGAAAATTACCGTAGTTTTTCCTTATTTCAAGAATAGTTTTAACGAAGGAAGATAAGCTGTACTCATAGCATAAAATATATAAAACGAAATAACTTAATGAACTTTAAGCACTGGTTCGTTTTCAAAGTTTGATCGATTTTAATTTCACTCGGATTCCAGAACATGGCCTCATATACATATTTTGTATTGTTATTTGCAGAGTTTAATAACTCTATTACTTTAGTTGTAAGCAAAAATGTTTGGAAAATTTTGCAACTTTCATCACAATTTAGTCTTAATAAAATTTTAGCCCTTAGTCGGTCAGAGAAATGTTTTCTTGTAAGTAAAGATTATTAAAAATACCTTAAGTTCTTCCACAAAACGAGATAAATTTTTATAGATTTTTTACGTTATTTGTATCATGTTAAAATTAAATAATTTTTTTTGACTGGAAAAATGGGATTTTAGCTGGTACATGGACAATACCCAAAAAAAAACTGGGGAATCCAGGCCGTCTGGCAACCCTAGGTCTTCACCTGACAATTTTTTGTCATAATAAACGTCAAACTTTATGTAAAAAAACGCCGACAAAAATTAAAAAATTTTTTTTATAGACTTGTACGTTTGGTATGACAACAAATTTTCAGGTGAAGACCCCATGTTATAAAAATAACCCTTTTTCCCTGCAACCACTGTTGTCAATTTAGAGATTTCCCGCTAAATCTAGAGTTTTTAAAATGTCAATCGCGGGAAAAAATACGTTTTAGCGGTAAAGTAAAATCTAGCGATTTTCAAACATCTCTCAGCGGATCATTTCCGTTACAAAAACATTTCTTTAATTTTAAATGTACACATTTTTATAAGTTTTTTTCTGCCTAAAAACTACTTGTTTATGTTCACGGTTTTACTAACTATTGAGGATTTTTTTATATGAAAATATTTTGACATTTGTTTTTATTTTATCACTAAGCGCGAATCAAAAATATTATGAAAATCTGAAAAAACTTCAAAAGATTTTGTTATTCGTGCTAAATTCCCAGTTTTTATTATTGATAAAAACACTTTAAATTTATTGTTGATGGGATGAGCTATTCCTATGCGCATTTCACTGGTTGCTTAGGCCAGATCATCAGGAAACTTCATCCATAAAGATTTAAGAAAAACTAAAGATATTAAACCAAGTAAAAATGTTAAACGTATAAGACTTATAGCAACAGTTCTACTTGTAATAATATCAAAGCTTAAACAAAACAACATCAACAATAAACAGTGCGTTCATCTCGTCTTACATTCCCCGCTACAATTAGTTGAAATTCTCTCAACATTAATTGTAGTTGTAAGTAGGTTAAGAAAAACAAAATAAAAAACAACAACAACTTACAAAAGATGTTGTCAATTAAGTGTTTTTTAGGCCGTGCACCCGCCTGTTTATTATCAAAAAGTAATTTCAATTTTTGGGAATACAAAATTTAAATTTCAAAAGATTTTGTTATTCGTGCTAAATTCCCAGTTTTTATTATTGATAAAAACACTTGAAATTTATTGTTGATGGGATAAGCTATTCCTATGCGCATTTCACTGGTTGCTTAGGCCAGATCATCAGGAAACTTCATCCATAAAGATTTTAGAAAAACTAAAGATATTAAACCAAGTAAAAATGTTAAACGTATAAGACTTATAGCAACAGTTCTACTTCTAATAATATCAAAGCTCAAACAAAACAACATCAACAATAAAAAAACTTCTCATTTCACCGTTTCACAGAACGAGAATTGACCCCCAGGAGTTGTTTTCGTGAGTTAGCTATTCGCAAATAAAAATTTTATTCACTGTTTATGCGATACTTCCGACCAGAGACAAACAGTGCTGTTTGTGTTGATCCATTTTATAAATTAAATATTGGAATACTTTTCCTTTATTTTGAAAGATGTTTCATCATCATGGTTTATAGCGATTTTCAATGTGTGTAGAAGTTGGGTGTTAAGTAAAATGCGTTTTAATTGTTAAAAATGTTTATTTTAGTTTTGGCATTTTTAAAAATTTTTATAACAACATACAAATTATTATTTTACAATAAAAACGACAAAAAAATGTATGGCTAAACAAGTTGAGAAATGGCTAATGGCCTAAACTTATTTTTTATTGGCTAAACTAGGTGAAAAATGGCTAAATCTAGCCACTAAATGGTTAAATTGGCAACACTGTATGATAGTTACGGTGACCATATTTTTTTGTCAAAAGTAATAGGCTTGAGTCTAGAGTGTTTTGATCCGTAGAATAAATTCGACACATAGTAAAATCTTTTACACTTTTTTCAATAAATTATTTCTGGAAATTTTTAAAAATTAAAGAAAACTTGAACATACTACCAGAAATGAGAAAAGACAATTAATTAGGAATTTAATTGTTTTAGCCATTATATTAATTATATTATATACAGGTTTTTGACTAGAAAACATTTCACACAGAACATGGCTCTAAGCTACAGTACAGTTCTTTAAAACACAGAACGGATGGCCACTGTAATGATAGTGTGACCTAAAAATTAAATTGAGCGAAAGATTTTTTTGAATAGGTCTGTCCGACATGGAAGTGTTTATTAAAATTTTCATAAACTTTAGATTCTATGCGATCAGTGTTATATTTTCTGAGTCTTAAGGGTCTTTAGGAATGAAGGTACGTCAATAAACAGAATTGCAGCATTTAGAGCCAGAACGTTAAAGTTAACGGTAAGCGGTATAAAACAGGCTTTCATATCTTTTTGAGCTTCAATGAAATGGCGGCAGTTTTTGCACAAACAATTTATCTTTCAAGGCTTTTTTTGCATAATAACTAACTTAGCTATACAAGAGCACAAAAACGTCAAATAGTGTTTTCCAGCCGGGTGGTATTTAATTCGCGTCCTAAAGGTTTGTTTAGTAAAAACTGTATGAAAATGAAATGTTTTGAAAAATAAAAAGTTTGCCGTTCTTTCTTAAACACATCTTATACATATGTACAGTATGTGTAGAAAGTGTTTTTACATAGCAAAAGTGGTTTTGTTGCTCATCATTAAAAAACCAACTTTTTAATTTTTACCATTTTTTTATTAATTAATTTTTAGTCATATATTGACTAACAACTAACGGCAAGCCCTATGCTCCTTATAGGAACAGCAGAAACAAATATATGTATATCGTGAGCTTAAATTCAAAAAGGCGTAATTAACAAAAAATTAAATTAATTGTTCTGTTTGTTTTGTTATTAAAAAAAAATTTACTATATTTTTTGTACTGTTTCTTCGCTCTGGTGGTTAAAGTAAAGTAGCTGAATCACATTCCTATATGCTATTTACCAGGCATTTAAATTTCTTGTAAATTTTTCGTTTTAGTAATAAAAAACAAAACTTTGATTAAATCATTATAAATTGTAATTTGTCACAAAGAAAAAAAAGTAGTTTGTATGATAAGAACCAGCGGAAATAAAATAAACAAAACGAATTTGTAAAAGCATTTTTTTGTCAAATAAATGTTGATAGGTATTTCTTTTTTTTATTATTACTCTCGATGTTCTCCCCCTCATGTTGCTGTTTGTTAGTTGATATGTAGATAAGATTGCGCAAAGAAAAAATTAATTTAAAAACAAACAAAAATTAGTCTTTTTTAAGATTTTAAGTCAAAAAAATAACTTTTTTCACTGTATAAAAACATTTTCCTGACATACTGTATGCATGTACATAAATACATTCTTGTACATACTGTGAGCGTCAAACGAATGTAAACACCACATACAAATTTCAAGTTTTGCCGATTATTTGAATATAAATTAATATGTATTGCAATATAATTTATTAAGCTTGAGGTTTTTCCGTTTTATTTAAAAAAATTAGATAACTTTTTTTTATAGTTCCAATATTTTGAAGTGTATTTAAAGTAAAAAATACTTTTACATAAAGTAGTCAAACATAGAAAATGGGGAAGCAAACTTCAATTTATGCTCATAAAATCATAATAAATTTAACCAAAAACGGAAAATCTCTGGACGAAATAGGTGAAATTGTTAAAAGAAAACATTGTTCAATTAAAAAATTATAGACAATACTCCAACTACAAAACAATGGAGAATTTGCCTCGTGGAAGACGACTAAAGTGTCTTACAGATAAAAAAGTATGGTGTATAGTTATCCAAGTTTAAGCAAATCCGGCTTAAATCCTTGGTAGTTATGGGGCTTTTTCTTCAATATATTTCTTATCTGTAATGACTGTTTTGTATAGAAGCCCCCTTAAGGAATGGGGATAGCGGGTAGGTATGTTAAAATTAAATGATTAAGATAAAAAATAAAGTCGGTTTGGAATCGCCCCTAGGGCGATACAATATATGTTCGACCTCCATTAGTTTTTGGTTCTAAACATTTTCTTAAAACATACTTGCCATATATCTCCACCCCTTAGGGGGCTCCTATTTGTCCGTTTAATGAAATTCTTAAAATTTGCCCCCGCAGCGCCTAGTATGCCCCTAGATGGGTAAAATGTATGACCAACCCTACTTTATTTTTCATCTCAATCATTTACTTCTAACATACCTACCCGCTATCTCCATTCCTTAAGGGGGCTCCCATACAAAATGTTCAATTCAGACTAGAAATATATTGAAGAAAAAGTCCCATAAATGCACAGGAGTCGCCCCTAGTGGGATAAAATGTATGACCGACCTCAAATATGTACTTGTTTGTCCCTAAAATTTTTTCGAGACATACTTGCCCCTTATCACCACTTCTTAAGGGGGTTCCCATACAAATATTGCGTTTTATGAAATTCTTTAATTAATTAAAAATCGACTTTTGTGAATAAAGTCAAAAGTTGGTAACAGATTTTAATCATTTATGGCTTGTTTTGTTTGCAATTTCGTTTTTATACGTCTGGGAAAAATTAGAACCCTAGCTGCATTTTCCAATTTTTAATGAATTTTTAAAAAACAAAAATTTCGAAATTTTGATAAAAAAAAATTATTTTTTTTTCAAAAAAAAAATATGTTTCTAATACGTTTCTTAAAGGAAATATTATTGCGGAATTTCGTTTTTTTTAATAATTTTAATAAACTAAAACGGTTTAGTTTCGGGAGTATATGTTGTGCAAACTCCTCCATTTTCAAAATAACGGTATATCTCAAAAACTAGAGCTAACCTAAAAACGATTAGCACCATTGGATTCAGCGTACCCGAATTATGTAAAAACGCCATGTGCCCGGCTTGTCAATTTTTTCAACTAGCACAGTGTAATTATTTATATACAAAAGTTCGACAAAACTTAAAGTTTGTATGTGGTGTTAACTTTTCATTGACGCTCACAGTACATACAATACATATTTATTATATATGTATATGTATTACATTGAATACATTCTTTAAGTTGAACGATAGTGAAAATATGTACCCAACAAACACGAGATCAAACCTTTGATATGAAATGACTTTATCATTTGACAATTCTTAAACGTTTTTAAATTGTTTGATTTTAACATTTGAATTCAAATTGATAACGATTTGAAAATAAACATTTGACATCAAATGTTTAATCAATTTGATGTCAAATGGATATCAAATGTTCAATTCAAATCAAAACTAAACTTGGCAATACTAAAGCGAAAAACAAATGTAAACATTAAAAATGGCTATTAAAGTTAAATTTTTACTTCGTGGTTAAATGTGTTTTACAAGTGAACAAATTATTTCTTGTGAAAAATTAAAATTATTTTTGCGTAATTACAATGATTAAGAATACGAATTAAAAACATTCAACGGCAAAGTGAAGAAATTATAAGTTTGTTGTATGATCGTGGTGCTACAATCCTCAAAATAAAAAGGAGCCAATTATTATCTTTGAAAGAATTAGAGGACGGAAAGAATATAATTACATCTTTTAGCTGTGTTGTCGCATGTTTATCTCACAGATTATTTAAATAAATAATGAATTTAAATTAAACAAATTAAATATATTTTTTTTTATGTTCCATATTGCATTATAATCCACATTTAAAAAACATTTGAGAATTACGTTTGAAAGCAAGTTGAAGATAAAGGCATTTTTCGATTTGATAATAATTTTCTCTTTTTGTTGAGAATGAATTTCAAATGATTTCAATGAAATCTTTATCAAACGTTTGAGAAAACGTTTGATTTCAAATCATTTTCAATTTGAAATCAAACCTACGTGTTTGTTGGGTATGTTTATTCCGTTATTTTAATTGTATTTGTTTGATGTTTTTTTGAAAATTCAGCATATTAATTTTCAGTTTTCCATTCTGTCTTTATCACTAACGAAGTGTAACAAATTAAAAAATAAAAATAATAATAAAAAGAATTAATAAATAAATATTAAAAAATACTCACACACACTCAAAATATGTATATGTACATGTATGAATCTATGTATATGTAAATATGTATAAGTATACTATATACATATGTATAGTAAGCTGAAATGCTATTTTGTTAAAATTTTAGTTTGAGGTTTTTAAACAATATACTTATGTACGTATACATACATAAGTATATGGTTTAAAATGTTTATTACATTTTTATTTATACGAATACTAGCTGACCCGGCAAACGTTGTTTTGCCTTGAAAAGTATTGTTTTTGTGTATATTTAAAATACAGATACAGAATCAGGTACAGGTAATATTCGGTGCAGATAATTTATCTTTATTCACAAAAAAAAAAAAAAAAAAAAAAAGAATATGAAAATGTGAATTATAAGTAAACTATTGAATAAGTAGAGAATATCATTGAAGCACTTTGTGATAAACAATATTTTTCGTTTTGTTGTCAGGTGCGAAAATAAACAAAGAGGATGGCATTCCGACACGGGGACATGCGACATAGAGTTGACCGTGTGAAAAACAGTCGTTCTCCAAATTAAGGCCACAAACACTCAATGATTGCCCTTGGGATTTGTTGATTGTCATGACGAATGCGAGACGAATTGGAAAATGGATTGGTTTAAACTTGAATGGCATATCGGTTAGGATCATTGGAATTCTCGGAATGAGAACTTCCTCTCCTTTAAACTTTCCTGTTAGCACTCCATACAAAACGTATGAGAAAATTAATTTTCTTTATAATTTCTTTTTTCTGGAATATTTTAGACATTTTTTTGCTAACAGATCAAAGCATGATCAATTGCATAGCTTACGATTTGATTCATTTTCAATGGCACTTCTTGTCGGAATTTGTTCATACCAAGATAGAAACCTTTGCCGTTGCGAAAAATAATGAAACAAATAATTTATTTCAGTATTAAAATAAAACACATTGTTTAAATTCAAAATATTTTAAACAATCTGCTACTTTACTCTTTCATGTGTCCATTATTTTTATTTTCATTTATTTGAAGTCGAACGTATCTGACCTAAAATGTATCTTATAATCGATTTGAATTATGATTGCTGATTGTTAAGACATTAGTTAGGGATATGACTATTTTGTTAATCGTTACATAAAACTATTGTGAATTATTTATAATGGCTAAAACGCCTAAAATTCGAAACCATTAACTTTTTTGTAAAAATCAAATTGGTGAGAATCTTTTTTATACTTTTCTAACAAGCTAGCTTTCAAATCAAACCAACCTAATCTTAAACTCTCTAAGGCCCAGAACAGACGGTGAAACGCACTGCAACGAAACCGCAACTTCTAGTTATTTTCGAGTTTCATTAGAGTTAATGCCATTGACTCCTTTCAGGGACAACACTTGACGCGACCATTTTGAGACCGGTTCGAAATGCATTGAAACCGGCGTGCAGGAAACTCGTGTTTGCGTTTCATCTGTTCTCAAAGAAAATTGAAATTATTGTGATAATTTTTTTACATTTTGGTACAATTTAGGTTGCAGGGTGTGTAGAAAACGATTGAAACTAGTTTCAAAACAATGATTTCTAAAGGGTTTCATTGCAGTTGCGTTTTACCGTCTGTTCTGGGCCTTACTCATTGTAATCCTAAAAAAAACTCCTACGGTGAGCTAAAATAAAATCACAAGCTGAATTTAAACAAGCACTTATTCTTTTGTTTCTCTTTGTCTCAACGTCACGCAGATTCCTTTATAATATTTTTAAGCAGAAGCTTAAAAATTATAAAACATTGAGTAGCAAAGTTGGTTCAACAAGCACCCTATTCTCGGCTTATATTTTACTGTTGTGGCTAGTTCCTACTCATCCACAAAAAGCAACCCAATTCTTTTTAATCCAAGCTACGCCATGAACTTTGTTCACACATTAAAAACCGTTTTTTCCTTTTTTAATTTTTGCTAACGATATGAAGTATTTGTAATATTTCAGTTGCAATTCATTATTAATTGAATTTTTAAAATCAGAATTTAAAACATACATACATATACATATGTATAAGTATAAAAAGAGGAAAATTGCAATATACTTACATACATATATAAATAAAAAATGTTTATCATACATAAATAAACATTCGAATATCTTTTGAGGAGGCACTTGCTATAATGTTTAGTGCATTTAATTGTTTGGGTTCTTGAAGATGGTCAGCAATAAGAAAACCACTGTTAATAGAGTGTTTAAATATAAAATTTTTCTAATTGGATATATTCTTTCTAATGGAGTTGCAACTCGAATAACAAACGCATTTTTCATTAATCATACAGGTAACTATTAATTAATTTGTTTTTTAATTTATTTATTTAAGTATTCATGTATTTACCTAAGCTGGCGTCAGCTAGTGTTTAAAAGTTATGAAGCCAAAGGCCCCAACTTTAACATGCATAAGCTTGCTTAAGCTACTGTCAAAAATTAACAAAAAGCCTCTCAAATGCATTTACAAAATTAAAAACAAAAAATATTTGATTGCGTACGAAAAGTGCGATCTATTTCGAAAATTTCGAAAGTTTCATAAAACGCATATGAATCACATGTATTCTCACAATTCTTAAGCCAAAAAAGCATATTATAGTTGGGCCTAAAAATTCATAATTTTTGTTAAATTTGACTTTATTACAATTTAAGATTTTCTTGTGTGTACTATATTTTTGATCTGGGCCCTGTTTCTCAAAACTACAAGTTACAAATCTACAAGTAAAATACATTTTCAAACAATAATTGTAAAATTGTGGCTTTTTCTTTATGTATTTTACTTGTAGATTTATAACTTGTAGTTTATTACAAAACATCGTAGTTGTGTTTGGAAATCTTCCCAGCAAACACAGAAATACTCCATATGTATTGCCAGGATGAAAAATATTATTGCGGCAATAATCGATTTCGTATTACGGAAGATACTTCCTTTGGGAAGAAACGTGTCTCGATAGCAACACTCCTAAGCAATACGAAAGCGATTCTTCTAGATGATAAACTAGCAATATTGCCAGATAAACACTAATGAGAAAATATAAAGATATCGCCAAAATATCATTGGGATGATAAAAAGAAGGGTTTGCATTTTAAAAAATATTCATTTATTTTAAAATAAGAATAGCTTTTTATTTAAAATTAAATTTTTAATTACATACATAAATATAAATTATACTTACAAAAAATATATTTTATAATTAAATTAAGTAAACTGAAACAGTTATGTATGTAGTTTCCACCATATATTTCACCCATCTCCTTTAAAATTGCATCCATTATGAGTGTTGCGTAATATCTTGATTAAGTTAAAAAGGAAAGAAAAAGATTAATATTCAACAGATTTATTTTATTTATATATTTACCTTCTGCAGAATATTTTCGATTTAATAAATTTTATTTTTTCATTTATGACGTAGAAAATAAAAAATTACTTTGATTATTTTCATTTAGATGACAATTTGGGGATATTGCTAAACTATTGCCTTAGGGGATATCTTCCATTTGTTTGCAGGGTTTTTTATAAATCAAAAATATAAATAAATGTATGATGAGTGACTCTCCAATTTTAAATAGGATGTTAAATAATTGACCTAGCATTTACACATGAAATAATTTCACAAACACTAAAATTTTATCAAAGTTATTTTCGGGAATACAAAATTTATTATTAATACGATTTCCGTATGACGTGCTAAATTCCCAGTTTTTCATATTTAATAAATACACTGAAATTTATTGTTGAGGGAAAGCTAGCTTTCACTCCCTGCAAATAATATTGGACCACCAGATTTAATAGACTACTCCATGGACTGGTCCGATGTAATGCAAGCATGGACCATGTCATTGTTAAAAAGTGTTTGTAGTGAGACGACATGTTTTTAAACGACATGTTTCGGTTTTAAAACGAAGTTAAATCTTATCTTGTGTATACAATGGAGTAGTTTTAAAACTACTTTTTTATTGAACTTTTCTTGTCGAAAATTACAATATGTATTCAAAGCTTAATCCTTATTGTTATTTATGAGCCATTACTAATGTTACCGCTAATTATTTGCATTCAGGTGACAAAAAATCCTGCTAGGCTTTTGTCGGTTCTTTTCAGCCTCTGGTGACCTTCGAACTTTATTAGATCCCGAGCGAGGTAGTTGGGATGGGCCATTAGTTTATCTATGTATGTATTTGACTGAATACTTTTTCATTTCATCCTGGACGGTAGGGATGTTTTTTTGTAATTTGAAATTTAAATTTTTTATTAATAAGATTTTTTAACTTTTGCATATCTGTTTTTATTACATATCATTATTTTTGATAACTAAAAAAAAAATTAATTATGGCAATTTTCCTGCTGATATAATTGTAAACAAGGCCCATCTATCAGGTCTGCTTACTTGTACAAAAACAAAAAACGATTCTTTTTAGTTGTCAAAAATTTACTACTACATATACAAAGCATAAGGAAAAAACGTGTATGTGTCGCATACCATAAACGTATACATGCACATGTAAACAACTTTTGACAACTAAAAAGAACATAAACAATGATCATCAGGCTTCTTGCGCAGACCTTTTCAATGGGCCTTGATTATGTCAAGAAATAGATGTAAATTGAAATCGGTAAAGTAAGAAAATGTTTAATGGCAATGTTTTAACGTCCTAAAATTTCGAACTAGTAAAATAAGGGGAGTAGTTTATATGCTGCTTGTCGATGGAAGACTCATCGCGAAATTAACAGCTGAACTGGTAACGTCAAGAAAGGAAAAGCAGCAAATAAAGGCGATAAATAAAGATGTTCAAAGACTAGTGGCCGTTTTATCATTACACGATTATCTTGTTTCCCAGCAAAAAACTGCCCATTAAAGAAATTTGGTTTTCTCAATGTCTCATTTGCTTCTATTCGGTCGGGAAGCTAACCGCACTCTTCTGCCAATTACACTGTGCTAGTTGCAAAATTAGACAAGCCGGGCACATGGCGTTTTAACATAATTCGGGTACGCTGAATCCAATGGTGCTAACCGGTTTTTTTTAGGTTAGCTCTTGTTGTCGATATACATATACCGTTATTTCGATATTCGCGTAACTCAAAAACGGCTTAGTTTATTAAAATTACTAAAAAAAACCGAAATTCCTCAATAAGAAAGAAAGGTTAAACTTTTTTCTAATATGCGCAGTTGTTTTAGAAACATAATTTGTTTTTTGGAAAATTTTTGTAGACGTCTAGTCTAGACGTCTAGCTTTGATATTATTACAAGTAGAACTGTTGCTATAAGTCTTATACGTTTAACATTTTTATTTGGTTTAATATCTTTAGTTTTTCTAAAATCTTTATGGATGAAGTTTCCTGATGATCTGACCTAAGCAACCAGTGAAATGCGCATAGGAATAGCTTATCCCATCAACAATAAATTTCAAGTGTTTTTATCAAGAATAAAAACTGGGAATTGAGCACGAATAACAAAAACTTTTGATATTTAAAAAATGTTTACTAAATGTTGTACTTTCGTTACTATAAAGTTTAAAAACAAACAACTAAATATATCGTTAGTTATTCTCCATCAAAAAGGGAAAATGCTCAAAATTTGGACCATTACAGAAAAATAAAACAAAAATACTTCTACAAAAAAATCTAAATAACATTTGCGTATGACAATGTTAATGGTAACATCATAAAGTGTTAAGGCCTCCTTTTCTCTTACGAAAATGTTGCGGATACGTAAACGTTGCGGTCGACTTGAAATGTTGGTAGTTACTAAAAATACATGAATCAAAAAAACAAGATTGCGCACTCAGCCATACAAAAAGAATTTCTTCTGCTCATCTACGTCATCATAGACTAAATATGTGTGATTGTTGTAAAAAATGTAAGACACACACAAATGCACATACACAAAGTCTATTGTTTCGTCACACACAAAAATAACGGACCTGCGCAATGCGCAATCTTGTTTCTTTGATTCATGCTAAAAATACGTAAACGTGTCATATGGTGTTGAAGTGTATGTTTGTACTCGTACATATGTATGTATGTAAATTATTATTTGTTTTGATTTTGCTCACAGTCTTGTTCTAAAAAAAACGCCAATACATAACGATATAAGCGCTTTTGTACAAAAAAATAAAATACTTTATAGGTACATATCTGTGGCATTTTGACAAAACATCTAAAGTCGAGATAAGATAGAAAAAAAGATTTTAAAAATAACTCGCTGAAAAAACCATTTTTATCAAATAATAAAAAATACCAATAATTAAGAAACATTTTTTAATAATACAAAATTTTAAATATGTAAACAAAAATGTTTTTTGAATGAAAATTCGTATGATTAACAACATTTTTGAATTTGACTTAAGATGTTTTGTCAAAATACCACAGATATAAATTTACAAGACAGCATTAAAATTGCTTTGAAAAATAAAATTTTTTATCCAGTTTTTATTGCGCCTGAGGATCTAGTTTTAGGGTTATTGACCTTAAAATATTTTAAGTCATTATTAATATCTCTTTAAATGAAACTTGATATAACCAATATGTGTATAAGGGTTAATTCCAAACACAATGCTTTTTTTTCGTCTCAAGCTTTTTATTTCTTTCATGTAAAAGAAAATAAAAAAACAAAAACGGCAAGTAAGCTCTAAAATAATTAGCAACAAACAAAAGTAGTTGTTATTATTGTAAAACTTTCTGCTAAATTGTGCAAATGGTGCTTTAACTGTATATCATGCCTATTACATACAAATATAAAGCGGTACTTTAAATTATTAAAAATTTACCTAAAACTTCTGCATATGTGTTCGTTTTACTTGGGGGTAAAACGCACATAGGGGTATCATGAAGTTTAGTTAAAACTAACTAGTACTTTAACTTCCAGTAAACAAAATGTTTTGACATCTATAACTTATAGTTTATTATAACTGAACTTGGTGAAATTGGGGGTTAGATAAACAAATTGTTTAGATTACCAAAAATCTTCAAAACATTTAAATTTTTGTAAAAATTATAAACTTATTTTGGGTTTTTTCTTTAATTTTTGTTATTTTAGAAAATTCAGAGCTGATACAACAACATATTGGATACAATGTTACGTTACAATGCAGCTTAAAAGGACTTGTGGATTATAGAAAAGCAGCAGATATCGTATACCATTGGTTTTTTAAAGTAGGTAGTTATAAAAAAAAACGTATGTACGTTTTAACTTTTGTATGTATAAATTACAGCAATGCGGTGAGGGTTCTGGTGGTGTTCTGAATTGTTATGATACAAACGTTAATGAGGATTGGTCACAATTGCCGTGTGAAGACAATTTATGCAAATCGGAATTACACTTAAAAAATGTAACAGAAAAATATTCTGGTCTATATAAATGTACTGCAATGCCTAAAATAGGCAATATATTAGATGTTCAATTAGTTAGAACATTTCAATTGGATGTAAAAAGTAAGAATTTTTAGATGATTATATTATTAAAGAAATAAAAAAATATAAATTTGTAGATTCTTCTATAAAAATTCCCGAATTTTTGGATGCCTATCCATCTAACAAAACTATTAGTAGAGGATCTCATGCAGTTTTTCAGTGCCGTGTATACAGTGAAGAGTATCCAACGATTAAATGGTTTCGTCGCTTATCCAATTTCAAATTTAGCGATTATGAAAACATACACTCAATTGTCTACTACAATGGCCAGGCCTATGAATTGTTGTCATCAGCCCGTGAAAAGCCTATTGCCAGAGGTGTGTACTTAAGTAAACTTATCATTAATTATGTAAGTTTACAAGATGAGGGCTATTACGCTTGTGTAGCTATAAGTTTTCGTGGTCATAATATACGAGAGGCATATTTAAAAGTTAATCTACCAGACATTGATGATGATCTGACGGATTACTGGGCAGATTATAATGAAGAAGACAATACTTTACCCACGGATCCTAAAGAATTCTGGTTGCTTTTTCTAATGCCAGTGGGTTTGGCTTTATTACCATTATCTGTTTGGTTGTGTTATATTATTCATAAGCGTTATATAAACTATAGTTTAAAAGATGAAGGCACATATTTAGAAGAGTATGATCAATAGTAGGGGAAGCAGTCAGTTATTTGTATTATGGTGGAAGTTTTTGTTTGTGTTTACGAACTTGGATATAAATACCATTGTTTAATTTTAATTAAAACTTAGCGAATTTAAAAATAAAATGTTTTTTTAGTGTACCAAAGTTTTAATATAACATTTCGAGAAAGATAACACTGTGCTAGTTGCAAAATTAAACAAGCCGGGCACATGGCGTTTTAACATAATTCGGGTACGCTGAATCCAATGGTGCTAACCTTTTTTTTTAAGGTTAGCTCTTGTTTAAGAGATATTCCGTTATTTCGAAAATGGAGGAGGTTGCACAACATATATTCCCGTAACTCGAAAAAATCGAAATTCCGCAATTAAATTTCCTTTCAGAGAATTAAAAATTTTTCAAATATGAGCAGCCGTTTTAGAAACATTTATTGATCAAAATTTCGAAATTTTTGTTTTTTAAAAGTTCATAAAAAATTAAAAAAAGCTTCTAATTTTTTGCAGACATACAAAAACAAAACAAGCCATAAATGATAAAAATCTGTTATTAACTTTTGATTTAATTCAGAAAAGTCGATTAATTTAAGAATTTCATAAAACGCAATATTTGTATGGGAGCCCCCCTAAAAAGTGGATATAAGGGGAAAGTATGACCCCTTTCACACTCGGCAAGTTATTTGCCGACAACAACAAAGTCTGTACAACATTTTTTTTCTTACCTTACCGCTGACATCTACAAACCAAGAGTTGCGCAAGAGACTTGCCGAGTGTGAAAGGGGTCTAAGTCTCGAGAAAATGTTAAGGACAAAAAATTAATTGATGTCGGTCATACATTATATCACACTAGAGGCGACTCCTGGGCATTTATGGGACTTTTTCTTCAATATACATATTTCTAGTCTGTATTGAACATTTTGTATGGGAGCCCCCTTAAGGAATGGAGATAGCGTTCCTTAAGTAATTTGTAGGATGCAACATATTCGAGCATGTTCTAGAAATTCAAATGAGAAAGAATAGAAATTGAGCTAAATTTTGATTTCAATTAAAAATTATTAGATGTATGTTTTCCTGTTTTATGAGTGGGTATTCCAATTACGAGGAAGAACAAAAGGAATATTGTTCTGAACTCTATTTTTGCTCGTTTTCAAAACTTGTTTGATTTTAAATTCACTTCATTTCGTTGTTAAGAGCACTAGCTTAACCCGCTGCGCTTCGCTACACTGCTTTAACCACGTTTGAAGACTCTCCCTTTAATAGTTCTTCAGTTAAGCGATATTTAATTTATGCATCCTATGGGAGGTATTCCCCTCCTGCGCCTACCTGCTTTATTTTTATTTCCAAAAGTGTAGTATACCATAAGAGTGGCTTCTACAAAGATCGATCATTCTCACTATTACAGTTCTTAAGATATGCGATATTAAACATTGGCGTCCTATGGGGTACCACTTCCCCTGCTGCTATTTAAATTCAATTTTGGGACTCAGAAGATTCTACTACCAAAAGTTCATCAAAATGAGTGCAACGGCTCTTAAGATATGCGATACTTAATATTGGCATCCTATGGAGGGTACCAATTCCCCTGCCCCTATCGAAAAAATAAGTAGCCTATTTTATTTTTAGGGCTCACGTGATGTTACTGTAAAAATTTCAAGAAAATCGGTTCAGTAGTTTAGGAGTCTATAAGCCAACAAACAAACAAAGAAACATACAAACATTTTTCATTTTTATATATGTAGATGCCCGAATATTCGAATTGTAAAAAATAAATTATTTGTTAAGAAAAGTGTGAATTGACAAAATATAAAACAATTTTTAAGGGTTAATTCTAAATTAGTTTTTAATTTGAAACAAAACTATTTAATCAAAATTTTTAGCTAAGAAATTTTATATATATTTTTTTTACGTTGTCAAACAATATACATACATACGTATTTTATTATAATATTCTATATTTTATACTGGCAAATTAATCTTCTATTTGGCGAACATCCTCGCATACAAAGAATCCATAAAATTCGACTTAACCAAAACTAAATTGATGATATTTGAGATATATTTGAATTTTTATTTGATGAGACGTCTTGAAGTGCATATATTTTATATACGAATTTGTATTAACATTGCCAATCAGATTGACCCCATCGAACAGCCATTACAGCAACTGGACTCCTAATAGTAAAGGATATTTATAAATAAAAAGGTGTATTGAAAACGTTAATAGTTAATTATAATGTCCCGTAAACGCTTCGCTCCATTTAGACTATATAACTCTCGTATAGCCTCACCAAATGTACAGGTCAATGTAAATGTACAATGTGAATATTATCGCCCTGGTTGCTATTATATACCTCAAGTTGTGCATCGTGAAACCCCTTACAATCTCGCATACTTTGACCACTGGCAGCCATATTGCAATACGGCTACATACGTGGTAGATCCATTTGGTAGAGCTGATTATTCCAGTGATTTTGAGTATCAACTTCAAGTACCTTCATCTTCGCATGGACAACCAAACGAAGTGATACATAATTTTTATAACGACGGTGAGGCAGAAATATCATCGTTACCACACATCGAAGAAGAGGACCATGCAGAGGATCAAGAAGTTTGTGTACGCAAACGAAAGCGATATAATGATGAAAATCAATTTATAAATAAAAATGTGCCAACATTAGGCAAAACGTATTGTGAAGAATTTAGTGGTAATAATGTTTATCGTACCCATGAAGGTTATTTGGTAGAAGAACCAAACGATAATATTCCAGAGAGTTTTTAAAATATGTAATGTATACTGTTAATCGAATTTAGTGAAATAAATGTAAATATTATCTATGTACATGCAAATTGATCCATTAAGAAGGGCTTTTTTTAAAGTTTTTTTGGCGATGAAAAAAGGGTAAAACGGGTAAATTCATACACTCAAAAGAACAATCAATTCCATCGTACTTAAATCTTAATTTTTCTTAATCAAGTGCAGAAATACTGACTCAAGTACGAATTTTCAACCGCGAAATACTTAAATACACTGATCAAAATACTCATCAAGCATTGTGGCAGTATTAGTGAAAATGTGTTTGTGTGTATCATACCGACAATGCTGGATGGAAAATCAAAACATTTAGATATGACGGCGTATATAACGTCCAGCACACGTACACGAGTGATTTCGCATGCTGGACAAGCATTTGACAAGTGTATTTGGCCCTTTAATTTATCCATATTTACAGCCTGTTCAACGATTTCGAACGTCAACGTTCGCATAGAAAACTACATATAAAACAAAAACAAATTTTCGAATATTGTTTTTGTTTTACATATAATTTTCTATGCGAACGTTGACGTTCGAAATCGTTGAACAGGCTGTTAATCCTTAATTCGTACTTGAAATAATCCGAAAATGAGATTGATTTAAGTAAATCTAAAATGCGCTTGATTCAAGAATTATTAAGCTTATTTAATCCCGAATTTGTACTTGAAATAAACCAAAAGTAAAATTTACACCTTACAGAATTATAAAACACAAGCATCATTCCCGATATGGCTTTTAACTTAAAAACTTAATGTACATATGTATATAACTGAAAATAAAAACTAAATAAGAACTCTTGCTTGCAATTTAACTTTTTAATCGTGAAAATAATGTGTTTTCGTCTTGTTCTGTTGTTTTTGTTGTTTCTACACACAACAAGCAAATCATTTAACTACTTGTGTGGTGTTGTTGTAGTGTCTGCAACAAACTTTGACCAACACAAGCGTATGCACGCATAAAAATGCAATGCTGAGAGACGAGAAAAAAAGTTATACGTATAACTCAGTTAATTACCCCGCGCTTAATTGCCTTTCACGGTTATTTACCTTAAGTTTTAAATCCCCGTTTTATTTCTTCAATTTTTCAAAAAAAAAAAAAATCCACGTTTAATTACCCAATTCGGGTAATTGCCCTCAAAATTAAACTCCCAAAACAAAATTACATATAAATTTCATTCGTTCAATTGCCTCAATACTAATTGACAACACAGCTAGTTTACATGTTAATAAAAAATAAAACATGCTCTATTTATGTACACATGTATTACAGTGTAATTCCGATATTTCGGACACCTGCTAATCCGGACAGCGCGGTAATCCGGACACTTAATTTTTTACCATTATAAACTCTATAATTCGGACAGTATTTAAAAAAAAAAAATTCGGAAAAAAACACAACGTCCCATCTTCGGTAACTACGGGATTTTTTTTAAAGTTTCAGTCTGTCAAACCAAACATTTTCGAATATGTCGACTGCCGATGTTCTTTGTTGTGTACAACTTTTTGATTTTTGCTTTTGCCTTCACTACGACTGTTTTCATTTAATGAATCAGAAGTAAAGGCAATAATGACAAATGAAGATGTCGAAGTTGCAGCACAATCTTATGACTTTTACTATCTCAACTGCAGCTTTTTAAACGCTGACAACAAGTACAACTCGTACAAAAACCACAACAATTTGTTTTTGTAAAATCATTGTACAATGTCAAAAACAGAAATAAAACAAAACAGAAACAAAGATAATAAAAGAGAATAAACAAAATTTTGACATCCAACAGTGATTTTAGCTAATATCAACAGGGCTTTTAAGACTACCTGTAATAAATTCGCCTGGATATTTATTAAACAAAAAAATTAATTTAAATAAATAATTAAGATTTGAATTCTTAATTAATTAAAAAAATTAATTTATTTAATTAACCATAAAAATCTTATTTTTACAAAAACACATTTTTATACCCACCATCATTAGTGGTAGGAATTATGTAGTATATAATATACCCTACTTAATTTCGTGAAATCGCTCTATAAATTACTGTAGCTCCTATCCTACTCTCGCAAAACACTTTAATTATCCGTACTTTGTAAAGCTTAAATTTTCAATTTGGCGCACCAGTGAAATGTTTTGTACATTTCAAAAGACATGTTTTCTTTAATAAATGTTTTTCTTTAATTATTTGCAGCACTTCTAACGTTAACATTTCTTTTTAATCGTTTGACACACTAGAAAAGAATATCAAAGCTTAACTATTTTCTTTAATTGTCAATGTCAGTATTAACAGAGCTATGGCCATTTTCTGAATGTATCGTCAAACTGTCTGTTACTTAATGTCAACATAAAACATTTTTAGACCGATAAACTGTCCGTTAACGATTTTGGGTTTCTCAATATACCGACAAAAAACATGTAAAAGTTGTGAGTCAGCTGATTGAATTTATCTGTACGACATATAAGCGGCAAATAAATAATTGGCAGATGAGCGCCGGTTAATTTTGCGACAGAGTAGAAGCAAATGCGACATTGAGAAAACCAAATTTCTTTAATGTGCAGTTTTTCGTTGGGAAAAAAGATAATCGCGTAATGAGAAAACGGCCATTAAACTAATAAATATTAAAGATCCATATTGTGTTTTCTATCCCTCAAGGGGGAATGTCATGATTAATTTCTTTTTATAAAAAAGGTAAAACCAAAAATCCCGGGATTTTTCGCAATCGGGATTTCGGGATTGCCATCCCTTATGATATCAATAATTGTTCACGGTAATGCGGTAGCGATCTTCATTAATGTGCGCTCCGGCTAAATTTTTGAAGGAATGAGTTTCGATGAAGCCACGAGAGTGTACACGGTACCAAACGGCGGGTTTTTCTGTATGTAGTCGAGCTTGTACGATCTGTTTTGTTTATTAAGAAATCCCTTAAGCGAAAAATTAGCCCAATGGCTGAACACAATTTTGCGATAAAGACTAGTGACTTTTTTTTACTGCCCCACCTGGATTTCTATACTTGTGGAGGCCAAGATTCTTCCACAAAATTCTCCACTTACTGGACGGAAAGATCCCCAATTCCTGTGACCAACAATGAATCGATAAATTTGATAATTTGAAAGATACCAAGTTTCCTTTATAGCGGCGATATTCTCGTTAGTACGAACATTCCTTCGACTTTTTGCTGTTATGCATTATTTAAATAGGAGTCTGTGGCGGGATAAAAATCACAAGGTCGTCGTTTACTGATTTGCTAAGTTAATTTGGAAAACTTGGTAGCGATGTTTTAAGCATTTATTCATGATTATTTGCCAGATTACAGTAGATAACAGCTATAATAACATCTCTATAAGAAAAAAAGCTTGTAAGAAAGTATTTCCAAAGCTTCCAAAAAGTTATACGTATAACTCAGTTAATTACCCCGCGCTTAATTGCCTTTCACGGTTATTTACCTTAAGTTTTAAATCCCCGTTTTATTTCTTAAATTTTTCAAAAAAAAAAAAAATCCACGTTTAATTACCCAATTCGGGTAATTGCCCTCAAAATTAAACTCCCAAAACAAAATTACATATAAATTTCATTCGTTCAATTGCCTCAATACTATTTGACAACACAGCTAGTTTACATGTTAATAAAAAATAAAACATGCTCTATTTATGTACACATGTATTACAGTGTAATTCCGATATTTCGGACACCTGCTAATCCGGACAGCGCGGTAATCCGGACACTTAATTTTTTACCATTATAAACTCTATAATTCGGACAGTATTTAAAAAAAAAAAATTCGGAAAAAAACACAACGTCCCATCTTCGGTAACTACGGGATTTTTTTTAAAGTTTCAGTCTGTCAAACCAAACACTTTCGAACATGTCGACTGCCGATGTTCTTTGTTGTGTACAACTTTTCGTTTTTTGCTTTTGCCTTTACTGCGACTGTTTTCATTTAATGAATCAGAAGTAAAGGCAACAGTTTATTTTTGTCCATGAATCAAAAAAACAAGATTGCGCACTCAGCCGTACAAAAAAAATTTCCACTGCGCATCTACGTCATCATAGACTAAATATGAGTGTTTGTTGTAAAAATAGTACGACACACACAAATGCACATACACAAAGTCTATTGTTTCGTCACACACAAAAATAACGGACCTGCGCAATGCGCAATCTTGTTTCTTTGCTTCATGATTTTTGTCCAATGACAAATGAAGATGTCGAAGTTGCAGCACAATCTTATGACTTTTACTTTCTAAACTGCGGCTTTTTAAACGCTGTTTTTTTCTATTGTTTCATTGTTGTAGTACTGAGGTCACTTTGTTAATACATTTTACTCTAAACATTTTTAAAGAACTATGCCCCAAAAAACCAAATATGGCTTATTTAAACGCAAAATATTCAACAATTTATTGTTCACATTAAAATAAACTTTATTCTGGGCTCTCCATAATAAAGTAATGTTATGTGGTTAAGATCCATATAAGCAGCATTTAAAAAACTGCAGTCAAAGTAGAAAAACTGCCATTTCTTTACCTTCTTCATTTGTCTTTATCCGAAAAATTGCTGCTTTTACTTCTGATATATTCATTCTGATCAAATGTAAGCAGTCGCTGTCAAATCAACTCAAAAGGAAAAAAAGTTGTTAACACATTTTTTTAAACCCTGCATATAAGAGTAATTTGTGCTGAAAATTATCTATTTACACAAAATATATGAAATATATTATCTTAAAGGGATTAAAGGAAAGGTCGCAAAATTTTATATAATAGTTGTTGAGAAGGAACAGTCCTAGCTAGGGCTTCCAATTGATTTTGAATAATAAATACCAGGACTGTGGAGTCGGAGTTGAAGAGCCGCAGTTGATGTTTTTGTGCCGGAGTCGGAGTCGTAGTACCCACAAAAACTCGGGACTCCGACTCCAAAGTTTTTCAGCATAAAAAATTTAAAAAAATTTCCAAAATAAAAATTATCTTCTTAAAACACATTTAAAATTTAAATAAATGGTTTATGAATACTGCTCTTATGTGCTGTTTCCAAATGACAGGCGATGGACTGAGTGCTTTTCATATACAGGGGTGTGATGGAAATCGCAAACGTAAAACGCAAGAATTTAAAAGTCGTTTTTAAATAAGATTTTTGTAATGAAAGAATTTTATGACAAATATTTAACAAATAAGTATTTTCCTATTTAACAGGATTTTAAACCAAAAATTATAAGAATTAGGTCATGGAGAAATTACTAGAAGGTGGCAGCACTAGGAGTTGTTGTACAACAATACAACAAAAACAGGCAAATTTGTTTGTGTAAAATAGTCCATTATGTCAAAAAAATAGATTTTCACCACACCAAAATATTATTGTTTTTATTAAATGAAACGTTTGAATAATCATAAACACAATTAATAAGATGCAGGAGACTGAAAGCCGTATTTAATTTAAGTTATATATCAAACTTTTTGCACAATTTTCACAACTTTTTTGAACAGAATGTAACGTTTAAAAAGTATTGGTTTTAATTAAACACAAGTTGTTCTTTGTAATAATTTAAAAAGCACGTTTATAACACAATAGCTATTCCACTAAAGTTATATTTTAAACTATTTGCACAATTCAATTAAGTTCAAAATTTTAATTGTTTTTGTTTTAATAAAATTTACTTGTCCTCTGCGACAACTAAAACACGTTTTAAGCAATACGTCCTTTTTTTAATTTAAACTTGAATTCTATAACAATATTTTAAATAAAATCCCGCACAAATATTTTTTTATCACACAAATTATTTTGAAAATTAACAATATTTTGACATTACCTTAAAATCACAAATAATTTTGACATTATGAAAGTTCACCACGAATTGAGCAAAAAATAATACATTCCGTAGTGCTGCCACCTTCTAATTATTTCACCATGAATTAGGTTTAAAGTTTATTAAAAACAACTTCCAAATTCTAGCGTTATTTCTTCTCAAAAACTCTAATTTTTAGAAGGTTAACATCACATTTAGCATCAAGATTATAGTAGTAGTCGGAGTCGCACTTGAAAAATTTCAGCATTTGGAGTCGGAGTTAGTACTTTTTTCGGACGACCCCACAGCCCTGATAAATACACTAGGCGTATAAATTCAATTCACAGATTCATAACAGATGTATTTATATATTAAAATTCCTAAAGTACAAAATTGTTATCGAATTAAATAATTTTAATAGGCAAATACATACATCCTTTTTGTATAGATACCACTAGATGATTTTTATGATATTACATTAATTAAATCTTTTAACTATTTGATTAGAACCATACGTGAGGCAGACCTTAAATAAAATGGCCGAGGTCATAGGACGCTTCTTGACAATTTATGTGGCCTTTTATGACAATTAATTATTATTTATATTCAGTACTGAAACTAATGATGCCAGATTAAATAGTTACATCATGGGGTATCTTGAAGTGGCGTTAACAATAGTACCATTTCAAGGGATAAAATAGAATGAATTTTTTAGGGGTTGGTATTTGAGTAGAAGCTAAATGATTTTATGTGTACCTATTAGGGTGATCGATCGAATAGTATTCGACCGGTTTTAACCGGTTATTTTAATTGTGCTCAAGTCGAATATTTTAAAATGGCAATTTTTCGAATATCGAATAAACCGGGTTTTTTAGTAAAATAAACCGGTTACTTAAGTAATGTGTAATTTATATACGTTTTCCTTACTTTTGTTATAAATTTACCCATAATTTAAGTATTTTTCTAATTGAATATTTGGCAAACTTAAACTTTTTATAAAAAATGTCAAAACAAAATGTAACAAAAGTTGAAAAAACATTATGAGCAATGTAAATACAAATCGCTTAAATAAGCGTGTGTTCCTGTAACAAAACCAAAAACAATTTAAAGCACTACAAAAAAAGTTCAGCTTAAAAAGTAATTAGCAATTTGACAGTGTTATAAATACTATATACGCATATCTTTATAAAGATGTCATCTTTGGTAATATTTCGAACTGACTTAAAAGAAAATTGTTCTTAAACGGCTTAAGTGATAAGTTGCAAAGGATCTTTAACGACACGACTTATTAATTACTTTTAATTAGTCTACAAGCTTGACATAAATATGCGCCAAGTAAAATTATGCTGCCAATAATGAATAAAAAACTCTTAAGTAGTTCTAGCATATCTTCATGCTTAAAACAAGAACATACCGGCTGAATCAACGAAATGGGAAAATTCTTCAGTATTATTAAACACCAAGAACTTAAAATAAAATTATAGGAATCAAAAATGCTCTGGAAGGGCTTAAATTGTGTGATCGAGGAATTGACAGATATTTCATATAAAAAGCATGTTCATATTACATACTATTATTTCTATAATGCTGAAACAAAAAAAAATTAAAATATATATTCCTGGATAAAAGGTTTTGTTTCCCTCTTTTCAAAAATATGGCTGAAGTTTGCTGCTTCATATAGACATGCTTAACCAGCAACTGTTGGCTAGAGCAAACATTATTTAACGGTTTCTTAACTACATTATACATAAATGCAATTATCATCTTAGACATAAAGTTTAGCAAATAACTAGAAATTGTTTAAAATAATGCTTAAGTTTAATCATTTACTGGTGAGGCCCTATGCTGCTTATGGGATCGACGGGATCATATATGTATTTTGTTGGTTCCGCACCTTCGTAAATTGATTTGTTTTTATTCTTATTAACTTTTTATTACTAACAATTTAATTTGATTTTTGTATTTTTATGTATTCGAATTACAACCGGTTAACCGGTTATTTTTAAAACGCTTAACCGAAAACCGGTTTTTTTAAATAGCAACTATTCGGAATATTCGAAAACCGGTTATTGAAAAATGTCGAATAATCGATCACCCTAGTACCTATTTAACCATACTTATTATAGTTTGCAATAAGATGTTTTGGGCCAAATTTTATCTAAATACGAACATGATTAAATGGTTTATGAACAAAAATAAAGAAGTTTGCATGGTGACTATTTGATATTATAGACCGATTCTCACAATTTACATAGGTTTCGTTTTTATGACAATTAAAACGTATTTACCAAATTTTATCAAATTATCTAAAAACTGCTACTTTTACTTTCCGCACAAGGTTAACATGGACAGACAATCAGCCAGATGGGCGGACATGAAAAGATCACTTTAAAAAGTGTTTCTGATTCGAACGGCTGACTTAACTTTACAGTTATGAATAACATTTTCATTGGCTAAGCTTTGGTTTACAATTGTATAGTGAAAATTAAATGTAGATGGCGCAATTAAAGCAACATAAAATTCATCTATTAACTAGAATTTTAGGCAATTCAAAAACGTGAAAAATGTGTGCAATAAAAATGCAACAAAAGCTAAAATATGCAATTTATTCACAAGCAAATCGATACCAAAATTCATAAAAAGCTTTAAAACGTATAAATATACTGTTTCTGCCTTTAATAGTCGCACAAGAAAAGCCATGCAATTAAATATTTATGATTTTCCTGATCATAAGTTTGTATGTGTGAGTGCGCTTTTGTTAGTAGGATATGACAGGACATCTCAAAATGCATTACAGATAAAATTCAATTTAAGACAACAAATCCTATTGTATTTTATTGCTGTGTTTTTAGATTTAGCTGATACATGTTAAAATTTCTGTCTTAACTTTTATTCATACATCAAAGTTGGGTTATCTTGTAAATTACGTCAATGAGGTAGTTGAACGTATTCGTTTAAATGCTAAACACGCGTAATTACCTACAAATATTGGCAATTTTCGGTTAACCCGAAGAATGATTTGAGAATACGTTTATCTACTCACTTTGGGGATCATTGGAGAGAAAATAAAGACTTGCTATTTTATATTTCGGTCTTGGACAATAATAATATTGATTAAGGAACGGAAAAAATGCAAAATTAAAACAAAAACATTATGGGATAACAACATAGAGCACACACGTCGTTAAATACATGTGTGTTTGCAAGTACAATTCCTACAGATAATATTAGACTACGTAGTCCATTTATAGTTTTTGCTTCTCCTGTAAAATTTTCAAAATGTTAGATAGGGCCTTATGTTTTAGGTGACGATATATTTTATTTATGGAGTGTGTATTTTTCCTAATTATTCCTATTATAGTTTTAAGGAAAGTTAATACATATTGTAATTCCCAATAGGGCCCATAAATATCGGTATTGTCAAAGAATTTGTAACGAACAACAGTCTCACTAAAAAAACTAAAAAAGTTTTATTTATTCCTTAGGAAGTAAAAACAAGTAAAAGCAGTATTTAAAATCACATCATGCTTATGTGTCCATATTAATATGGATTTATCTACGTTTATAAATTTAATTAAAATTGGTTTGAAAGTTTGTGAGAGGCAGAAATTGCCCCTACCTCGCCTTGTAGTCGTATTTTTGAAAAACTGCATATCTTATGTGTCCATATAAATGTGGATCTATCTACGTTTATACATTTAATTAAAATCGGTTTCATAGTTGCTGAGAGGAAGAAATTGCCCCATATCTTCCCTTGGGCCAATAAGAATCTATGTCCCAAATTTGATCAAATTATCTCCAAAATTGCGACCTGTACTTTGCGCACAATGAACAGCCAGATATCCCGCTAGCCCGACGGACATCGTTAGATCGACTCAGAAAGTAATTACAAGTCGATCGGTATGCTTTAAGGTGGGTATAAAACCCATATTTTAAGGTGTTACACACATCAGCCACTATTGTAGTGTGGGTATAGTTAGTTTTGGGTTTAATTTTTTGCTTAGAAAATAAAAGTTATTTCTTAAGTTTTATTTATTCCTCAGATATAAAAATTATTTTTTATCTTTTATTATTTGCTTACAAAATAAATATTCAGGTTTGTTCTGGAAATCATTTTATTTCAAATCCCGTGACTTTAAAAATTACACGTGTGATATGATTTTCAATTGCTGAAAGCACACCGCAAAGCACAAAAACGAAAAACCACAAAAAGAACGAAAAAATGCCAAAAATATCCCGCTTTATAATTCTCTTTCGCCTTGCACGCTTAATGTTAAGTTTCTAGGTCCAATACTAATAGAAATTCAAAAAGTACCAGCTTGGCAATTTTTGTTCTTTAACTGGTACTTTTTTAATTTTCTTTAGTATTGTACCTAGAAACATAAAATGAAACATGCGTGAATACGAATCTGTAAGAGGGGCTTTTTGGTACTTTTTGTTCTTCAACTGATACTTTTTGAATTTCCAATAATATTGGAGCTAGAAACAGCAAATTAAAAAGGCAAGGCCCTGAGTGAATGAGAATCTGTAAGAGGAATTTTTTGGGTACTTTGTCGATCTCTACCTGTACTAACTTTGGATAGGGTTCATGCTTAACTTATCATTTATTTTTATTTGAAATTAAAATGTTTATAGAAACATGAAGTTATCACGAATTATATTAATAATATATAAAGATAAATAAGCTAATTGTATTTAGTTTTTAAATTTTTTTTATAAATTCGGATGTATGTATGTATTTCAAAATAAATTTTTGATTCAAAACGCGTTTGGTGTGTGCCTCTTCAGAAATGGGTTGGGTTTACCGAATTTAGTAACTATAATTCGTTTTCTGCTATGATATTTTCTTTTTGTTATCAGAAGGGCGAGTTTAAATATGCACACAATTTTAAAAAGTTGCATGCAAATATTCTTTCAAAAAAAACTTAAAATAATGCACGCAAACCAAACATGTTAAATAAGTTTTACTTGAACAATATTTATTACAAAGTATGTATAATCATATGTTGTTCCAAGTTTTCGAATTGGAATGATCTTCGGTTATCACACAAAACCATAAAATACTTACATATACACCAATACCCCGGTTTGCTTCGAATGGCTATAAAGTTGCGTCGTTAATATAAAAATGATTTTACAAAACTAAAACCAAAAAAGGGGATTTCCCATTTACGTCTAATGTAAATATGTATGTGAAGTAGTAGTAGTTTCAAATTACATTTGCTGAAGTGAAGTTTAATCTAAATATTTTGCAACAATGGGTCAAAAAAGAGGGAGCAAATAAATTAAGAACAAAAACTGGACATTTTGGATTATCGTTACAATATAACCAGGTTACAAAAATAAGAATCCCTTTAATGAAAAAATAAAGCCACTTCCTATCATTTGGATTGACGATCGAAATCAGCGCAGAATGCCCTTGAGTCAAATGGTAGTTGAAAAGAAAGCTGTAACTTTATTTGAAGTCAACATTTATTTTTCAGCTAATATTATGAATCTCGGAACCAATTAAATAAAAATCAATAGAAATGTATGGAAAATCGTGCCTCAGTTGGCGTTGCACAGTGAGGTGAATGGTATAGAAAGTGGCGATTAATTCATAGAAGTCATAATTTTAAAATATTGTTATTTTTTATTGATAGATATTAATATATACATAAAAAACCAACATTTAAAAAAAGGAAATTGTTGAAAACAATTTTGTTTAACCTTTTATTGGCTTTTTTTATTTTGGAAAAAAATGGTCTTATTTGACTATTTTTGCTGTAACTTTTGAATGAATAACGATAAATTAGTAAAATAAATTGTAACTTAGAGCATACTTTATGTGCTTTTGTTTAAATAAAAAGAATAATTATTTAATATGTATTTATATTAGCAAAATTTTAACATAAAATCAAAAATCACTAACTCCACAGATTTAACTCAAAAAAGTCACATTAGAAAATACAGTAGAATCGCGAAAAAGTTAATCTCGCGGATGAGTTAACCGAATTTTTGCATGCCTGCGTCGCTCTAAAAAGTTAACTTTTAGTAAACTTTTCTGAAAGTTTTGATAAAAAACATCGGAAATGCGCAGAAAGTAGAGAATTTGAAAAAAATTAATAAAGATATTCAAGGGAAACTAATAGCGTTGGATTATGGATCTCAAAAATTAAAAAAAAAAATGTTTGAAACTCTCGAGGCTATGACGAATAAATATGAAAAATCTGAGTTTCTTTTTGTTATTATGAAAACTAATCCATAGAAATAAGTTTAGTGTGTTATTTCTGAAAGATCCATGTTTATTTTTGTATTTTTTCAAATTTAAGCCCGCTTAGAAAAGTTAATATGTAGTTCGAAAAAGTTTAAAACCCTTGGGACATTTTGGTAAACTTTTTCGCGTTTCTACTGTATTATTAATTTTTATTTATTCATAAACAGAAAACAGACATTTCAGAAAATAAACTTTAAAAAAACTAAAAAGGCTTTTTTATTTACTTCATTTCATAAACTTTAATAGTATTATTTACTTCATAATAATCATTATCTTCATAATCATAATTAAAATAGTCTTCATCTTCATCATCGTCATCCTAATCTTTTTCACTGTGGGGAAAAATAAGTAACTCCAATGCAGACTTTGGCATTTGCTCCATTTTCTTTTTGCAACTATTTCGCATGCTTGAAATGAAAGGATCAGAGCTTAAAAGAAATCTATTAAACAAGTCCTCTATGGTATTTTTCATATTGCATTTACGCGAAAATTGCTCAATACAATTTTTAAAGTCCTTGTTTCTAGCTTCTTGAGATTCTTCAGTTAGTTGGCCAATAGGCAATGGGGAAAGCGATATGTATTGACCTCAATGCCACTGGAAACAACTATGTATTATTATTTTATGCATATTTTTTTATCAACTGCAAATCAATTTTTGTTGTTTCTGAAGATACTTCAGCATTCTTAAAAAACGCCTTGCAGTATTCCCATCGTTTGGGTTTCCAAAACCTGGTTTTGGTAGGTCAACAATCAATCCAATTTTCTCTCTAAATTCCCTTTGAATGCGTTTTTTTGTATCAGCAATAATTTTTTTTCATCATCACATCTAGTTTACCATTTTTTATCGGGAGTTTATATGGTAAGTGAATAAGACACTCAAAAAATCTTATTCATCCATGAAGGACAGATAAACCAAACTCCATGTTATCTACATATATTAAAATCTTTTGAAATAATTTTTTCAATATTGTTGAATTCTTTACTTATGGCGCCACATATATAGCACATTTGTGCGGATTTTGTGCCTGTAAAAGCGTTACAAACTTTACCGTCAATCATCACTAGAATTAGTTTGTGATTAACTTTAACTAATCTCTATCCAACTAATACTACCGAATCGACAAGAGCCTTACTTTTTCGAGTTTAGTATTTTCGATAGTCTCTTTTAAACATTAAATTTCCAGGGGCCTGCAAAACCTAGTGGAAGAAGGTCGAGGATTTTGCCATATTGTTTTGTTTTGACAAACTAGTTTCAATGGTACAATCGGCGTTATAAATACTGAAGAGTCTGTGGCGTTAATGTCATGAACATCACACTCATAAGCAGGGTTGCCGTTGACAATTTCGAAAAAGTGTCATAAAAAGGGTATTTAAGAAAATAAAGGGTCAAAAAAGGGTTATTTTAAAGTAAAATGGGGTCAAGTTTATTAGTATGTATTAAATAAACACATTAGACTTAAATACAAGTAATTATACATCTTTCAATTATAAATCAATCTTAAAACTAAGAAACAATTCACTGGTTTATTCCTTTGATAATACGCAGTTGTTG
This sequence comes from Pollenia labialis, assembly GCA_949318255.1. Taxonomy (NCBI): domain Eukaryota; kingdom Metazoa; phylum Arthropoda; class Insecta; order Diptera; family Polleniidae; genus Pollenia; species Pollenia labialis. The sequence continues at coordinate 144,213,939 of OX439139.1, read as the reverse complement.
TTTTTAATGCACTTTAAATTTAATTTATTCTTTTATTTAATTCTGTTTAATAGAGAAATAATTGTATAATATTTGTCATAAAATTATTGTACTACAGAAATCTTATTAATAAACGACGTTTAAAATTCTTGCGTTTTACATTTTCGATTTTCAGAACACCCCTGAATGTTTATAATTTTTTAGAAATACTTATTCTTTATTTTGAAATTTGTTCTTCACTTGGAGTCCATTCTTCCAGCTCCGATTCGAGCAAATTGAGAGAGGAAAGCATGGACTCACAAGTTTCTATATTTTAAGTTTGTTTGTAAATAGTGTCCGTGGACACTATGACGCTGGGCGTAATGACATGCTACCAATTTGTATATGTATTTTCACAAAACTGGTGACAACTTTCGTAAGGAATGTGAAAAGTTGTACTTAATTTCAAAAAGGTTCAAAAAGTGTCATAAATTTTGTTAAAATGATAGGTAAGGTTAGGTTCCATGGGCAGCCATCAAAAGACAGCTCACTTGGGTCCTCTATTGGTCCCTTTGTGATACCAGCGCCAATGCCCATCCCTTAGAGCAGTCACTCAGATGGCGTCACTGCAAAGTCCAACCACCTCGTCTTCCTAGTGAACAGAAGGAGCGATTTCAGTTCCATCCCAGATAGATCCTCCAAACAGGCAAATACCGGTTCCCCCAGGCATTCCACCCTAATACCCCGCAGTCCAGGGCAATGACAGAGAAAGTGGAGCACAGTCTCCTCTTCCTCCTCGTTCTGACAACTTCTACAGTAGTCGTTAAATTCCAGACTCATTCTTCCAGCATGAGTCCCCACCGGCCAGTGTCCAGTTACAACCGATATCACAGTCCTAATCTGGTCTCTGCTGAACCCAAGTAGAGAGCTAGTTCTCCGTCCATCAAATCCAGGCCAAAGGATCCTGGATATCGAGCAGGTGGATTCACAGGTCCACCGCGTCTGCGCAACTCTATAGGACTTTGTTTAAATGATACAAAGGGATAAATTAAAAAAGGGTCACAAAAAGTGTCATTGGCATAAAATAGGGTCAAAAGTGATACTTTAGTGTCACAACGGCAGCGCTGCTCATAAGCTACAATAACAACAACAAAAGATATTAAAAACAACTTTTGTTTGTTTTTTTACATTGATTTTTAGCAACTGGACAATTTTTCATTTTGTAAACATGTTAAAAAATTTAGATTTTTATTTTGGGTACACACAATACAATGCATTTACGCAATCTAGCAAATTAAATTCATTTTCATTCATTCCAGATTGCATAAACATCTAAACGCTTCGATATTTTGCAGGGCTGTGGAGTCGTCCGAAAAAAGTACTAACTCCGACTCCGACTCCAAACGCTGAAATTTTTTTAAGTGCGACTCCTACTCCTACTATAATCTTGATGCTAAAAGTATATGAGATTCAGTCATGTTAACTTTTATTTTTTCATTACCATACGGCCTTTTAAAAATTAGAGTTTTTGAGAAGAAATTACCGTACGCAAACATTAATGTGCTGTTTCCAAACGACAAGCGATTTATTATGTAGTAAAATTTATATGAAAAGCACTCAGTCCATCGCCTGTCATTTGGAAACAGTACATAAGAGCGTATTCATAAACCATTTATTTAAATTTTTAATGTGTTTTAAGAAAATAATTTTTATTTTGGAATTTTTTTTTTAAATTTTTTATGCCGAAAAACTTTGGGAGTCGGAGTCGCGAGTTTTTGTGGGTACTACGACTCCGGCACAAAAACCTCAACTCCGACTCTTCAACTCCGACTCCACAGCCCTGATATTTTGAGATCGCATTGAAACAGATTGCATGTAGATTGCACTGTCTTTACCCAGCATTAGGCCTACGCAGGGCTGCCAGAAATGTTCAGCAAAAAATCTTAATTTCACCAAAAAAAATCTTATTTTTGAAAAAAAAATCTTATTTTTGAAAAAAGTTATTTTTTTTTTATTATAAATAATAAAAACAATTCATATATTATTTAATACATAAAATAAACAAAAAAAGACATTACAAAAAATTTAATTTCTTATACTTAATTGTTTTATTTCGTTTAAAAATGTTTAAATGGGAACAAGGAAGGTTTTTTTTATTGAACCTAACCTTCTTCTAGACATAACAAAAAGTCTTGTTTTTGGGGAAAAAATCTTAAAATCTTTTTTCGGTTAAAAAATCTTAAAAAATAAGGTAAAATCTTACTTCTGGCAGCGCTGGACCTACGTATTTCTAAAGGGAAAATTTCAACATCTTCGCCAATTAATGTTATAGCCTTTTTACACTTAAGCACATCTTAGAGGCATGCGTGAAAGATGGTGCAAATTAAAAAAACATGTAGCAGCCAGTGAAATACGCATAGGAATAGATTATCCCATCAACAATTAATTTCAGTTTATCAATAGTATGAAATGGGACTTTAGCACATTTAAATGAAACCTTGTCAAATAATTTTTTGAATCCCAAGAAAAACTTAGATATTTGAGTTTTGGTTTCTGGCAACCCTACACCCAACCTGTGTTTATGCAAAATAAAAGATACAACTATTATTGTTGAAAAAAACACTAAAAAAAATATAAAAAACCATATTTTGCATGCAAAAAGCATGAAAAACTTGCCCTGAATTGGCCATCAGTCTTCCTAAATTTGTTTATGTGGTTGTTGCTGTTAGAATACTAATTAGATTATAGGGGTTTAATATTTGTTTACTTTATGTAAGAGCATCCATCTGACGTAATTTACACTCAATAAAACAACATGTTTTGTGAGCTGCTTAAGAGAATGTTTAAAAATAGAGATTTATTTGTGTAGGTATATATTAAGACAAGAGAATTATAAATGTTTAGCGAGAAAAGGTATTGATCGACTTAGATAAACAATACATTGTATGTAGTATATATAAAAAAATAGATAATATAAATAGTGAAGTTGCCGTAATTTTAAACTGTTAAAACTAAATTTACCTGAAGCTCCAGTTTTGTAGAAAGACAAAAGAAAGAAATCCCGGCTATATTGTTAACGTATAGTCAACAAATATTGGAAAATAAGACTGTTAAAATTTCCTTAAAATTTTTTTTAGTTTTGACTTACAGCTGTAAACAACTAGTAATAAGAAACGGGTTTTTTTTTAAATAGGTATTGATTGATGAGATTTATCAAAAATGTTGGAGCGAAAATTAATCGCCTTGGTCCTGACGGACGACGTTATGTTAGACGGCCCATTATTTTAAATTAAATCCTCGTTATTTTTCACGCGTTGTTAAACATGTTGGAGGATCAATTATAACGCTTCTTCTGAACACTGTTGGCCCAACCCATAGAATTGATGGCATTTAATATAATAAAAATATACGTCGAGATTTTTTAACGATTTGATGCTGCCATATCTTGAGGAAAATTTGCCTGTTTTATTGCAATTTAAAAAATGTTAATGATTTGAAGCACAAGGCAAAGCTTACAAAATATTTTTGCGGACAGACATGAACCATATCGATAATCATTTTGAGGATGTAAAAAAGACTTGAGAGAGCGATCACTTTGGTCGTCTTATACCATCCATGCGCAGCCGTAGTGATGAAGTATTAAAAAAAAAAGGGTTTTGCAACAAAATATTGGAAATAAAACTATGTAAATACAATTTAGTATCGTGTTTAATGATATGCCGTAGCCAAATTGCAGACAACGTAATCAGTTGACAAATAGTTTCAAATACTAAATAATTTTTTATATTATTTATGTATGTATGTATATATTTTTAAAAAAATTTTAGTTTAAAATGGTTTTTATCCAATTTAATCAAAAAAAATAGATATATACAAATTTATTCATTCAGTATTTCTTACAAAATAATATAACAATTTATATTGTACTATCAATAAAGATGTTTTACGGCTGGGGTTAAAACCGGAATTATTTATACACATATGTATGTATGTATATACGTAAAGGGTGGTTAAATTTTAAGGGCCGATGTTGAATGTGAAGCACACCTAAACGTCATGCTTTTTCTGCATTTCATTTGACATTTCTCAATTTCAGACTAACTCAATCGAGCAACGCGTTAAAGTTATTCAGGCTTATTATGAAAATGGGAGTTCAAATCAAAATGAATATCGTGCACTTTGTGATTCAGTGAAGAGGCACATTTTCACCTCCGTGGATTCGTCAATAAGCAGAATTGCCGCATTTTGGGCAATGCACCCACAAAGAGTGACTGTTTGGTGCGGTTTATGGGCTGGAGGCATAATCGGGCCTGAACGGATGGAGGTGTGCCGCCGAGGTCGCGGCGGCCATTTGGCCATAACCATAATAAAAATAAATGACAATAATTTCCAAATTATTTTGTGTTTTATTCAAAATCAACATCGGCCCTTAAAAATTTATCACCCTTTTATATATAAAACGAAAATATTTAGAAATAATTGAAATAAATGTAAAATAAAAGCGTGTTATGTATCGGGAATGTTATGAAAAAATCGTTTCTAATTAGTTGTCAACAGCTGTATATGGAACATATTTTTTTTTACAAGCCGATAATACATATTTCGAATGCTAAAATTCAAAAAGGCGTAACCAACAAAAAAATCAAAATCGAGTTTTTGATTGATTATTAATAGGGATGCGATTTCCATGCATGTTTTTTGTCGATAGTTTAAGAACGATGTCGACCAATTATCTCTTCAAATCAATAAATTTGCGTAGAAATGGCATCGATTTTGTTTGTATATTTTGGTGAATATGCATATTTTTGCATATTTTGTCATTTTTGAGTGATTTTTTTTTAATTTCCATATTTTTATATTTCCATATTAATATTTCCATACGAAATTTTTTTAAGTTTTTAGTGCATATTTTAAGCGCATATTTTCGATTTTTTAGTGCATGAAAATCTCATACCTAATTATTATAAATTCCGTAATGATTTAAATAAAAAAAAAATAATCCACATTTAAAAAAACATTTGAGAATTACGTCTGAAAGCAAGTTGAAAATAAAGGGATTTTTTAATTAGAAACGAATTTCCCCTTTTGGTTGAGAATGCTAAGATTTTCAAATGATCTTCAAATCATTATCAAGCGTTTGTTGTTTGAGAAAACGGCAATTAGAAATCAAACCTTCGTGTTTGTTGGGATTAGTAGACCTATGGTTGAACGTTTTTCGGAAGTAGTCTATGAGGGAGTTTACACGGTGTCTTTCCAGACATGTCTGTTTTTGACATTCTCTTTTGAGCATGCTACCAAAAACCTTTTGTGTTTTCACGATGTCTTTCCAACATGTTTGTTTTGATGTATAATAGTCTAATACACATACATATACATACAAATTAAAAACATGAAAAATTATATTAACAAACATGAAAACTCATTTCGTATCTGTTTGGCAACCCCTCTTTCTTCTATAACCTGATGGCCAACAAACAAAAAAAACATGTTTGTTAGACATGTCTGAAAAGACACCGCGTGAACTCCCTCCATGTGTATATGATAGCCTTGTTCTATTATGCAGCGATCCTTAATTTAAAAAAAATGCTTTTGTTTTTTAATCCAAATTTTGATATTTTAATTAGGCTTAATTAAGTTCATCAAATTTTCATTAAATTATTTTTTTGAAGAAATGAATTTTTACAAAATGAAATTAATCAAAATTTATTGATAATTTTTCATTCTTGACTGTCATGAGGGTCGAATAAAAACTTATGTATTAACAAAAAATATTTAAGGTTTTTAAAAGTTCATAAAACGTAAATTTAATGAAAATAATTATGGAAACTGGGAATTATTTCCTTCCGAAGGTTACTTTATATTATATTCAACATTTTTTATTTTTCGAATTTATTCTATGAGCTAAATTTCAGGTTTGTATTTTTATAAAGCTTTTTTGTAATAGTCATATTCCTTCAATTTTTCAGAAATGACTTTATAATATAAAATAAAAAAGGGTGTATTATGCCAACTGTAGAGTATTTATACGAAATAAAACTCACTTTACCACTTGCTTGTTTGTTTACCCTTATAGACAGACAAAAAAGTTTTATAATATTTACCAACATAAAAAAGATTTTTTACGCGCTTGTTTTTTTGTTTTAGTATCTCGCTCACAATGGTACTCAAGCCAAATAATAACTACAAATAATGTGCAAAAAGCGCATTTAAATAAATTATTTCAGTTGAACACACATTTGGGCACGAAGAGGTTGAAATAAAAAGAAACTAAATAAATAAAATAAAAACAATTTTTTCAACATTTTTACCACAATAACTAAGAACTAGGAAAAAAAATAAAGAACACCTCTTGCAAATATTTATAGAATTGAACAAAAAGTGTGAAAAATAAACATACATAGAAGTATAAAAACAAACAAATGCTAATTGATGCATAAAATGGATTATTTACAATAAAATAAATAAAGTGTTAACAAATTCCATTAAGTGTCCAATATATGTATTACCAAAATAATGGCTAATATTGACTGTAAGTCCAGGCGTGGCACAAAAATTTCGGTTATGATCTTAGGTGGTGCCCTCTGTACGGTAATGATGGCCTATTTTGTATTTGGCGATACAAATGATGAACGTGGCTTACGAAATTTACGTATGATATCAATTGTAAGTGTGACGTATACTCACTCACGTCTACAAATTATACCTAGTCATCAATGACATTACATTTTGTTTTTTTTGTGCTCGTGTTGTTATTCGATCAGAAAGAGCTCTCTTTTGTGTGTGAATATTAATTAAACAAATTAAAGTTTTATATTCGGCTGTGCCGAATCTTATATACACTTCACCAAAGTCAATTGTTTGCTAACTTAAATGGTATGGGCGCTATCCTGTTAAAACCTTACTCCGCGGAATATTTGTATAGCCAAAATATCTCATATGCACGCAGAGAAAAAATAGGGTTGAAGTATGGTTGAACAAAATATTATGGTTTTCGCAATGTCAACAAACAAATTATTGTAATTTTTAACATTACCTTTTTCACGATTAATAAAATTTATATCCATTTAACAATAAAATGTTTACCTCCCTTGAAACTTCAATATGGTTAATTTTAACAATACACATATCGCTCCTTTTTTGCAACATAGTCGTATCTCAAAAAATCAAAACTTTCAAGTTACTTAAGCAAAAGTATTCCTTTATACCTTCTTTATATGTAAACAAAATCAGTAATATATCTCAAACTGAGCCGAAGTTATAGCAAAATATATGTATTTAATTGAATCTGTATATTGTCAATTACTTGCCCGGTTCACTTAAAATTCTCACATTCTTTTTCTTTTTATTATTGATTTAAATACATAAATTTACGTTGTAGCACAACACAGTCAAATTCCAGAAATGCTGCAGAATTCGCCGCGAGATGGGAAATGAATTAAGGGATAGCTTATAAAGGTGGAACATAACATGGACCAGGAATAAAAAATTAAATAAAATAACTTGATTTGTAACAGGAGCATAAAAAACAAAATCAAATTACAACCTAACATAATAAACAAATTGAAAAATGTTTGAAATATATAACCATAATATGGTTCACATTTGTTAATTCTGGCCATAATATGGTTACTTTTAACTCAATTATGAACATATTATGGTTGATTTTCACGGTCATGGTTATTTTGACCAAATTGTGGTTAATTTTGACCATATTATGGTTGATTTCGGCCAAATTATTTTTAATTTTTATCATATTATCTGTATTCATAAACGATCATTAAATTTAACAAACGCTTATTAAGGATAATTTTCATAGTAATTTGTTCTTTAAACCTTTATTAAAGTTAAAAAATTTTTATGAATACTGGCATTTATCTTCAACCATTATATGTATAATGTTTCCTACACTCACAATATTCTGTACGTAAAATTAACTGAATTTGTAATATAAAATAAATGAAAATTCATTTTTCATTTATTTTGAACGAAAAGTTCTTTTAATTTTTACTATCAAAAATTCATGTTCCGTAAAACCAAATAAATTTTCAGTTATTTTATATAAATTAACTATCAAAAAATTAACTGAATGTTCCGTAAAAACAAAGAAATATATTCAGTTGTTTTATTAAATTCAGTAATTTTCGTTTACTCCACTCCACAAAAGAACCGATTTTCTAAAAAAACACCAGACAGCAGGGATGATAAAGTCAGTACAATTGTACTTTTTTCAGTACTATTTGCATTGCAAAAGTACATACTGAAGTACTCCAATGACATATTATGTACAATTTAAAAATGTCCAAATATCAGAAGAATTGTAAATGGCATATTGTCTACACAACATTCGTCGGCGAATTTGGAAAGGATTTTAATTAAAACAAAGCGTAGAAAGCACCATTTTGTGAATATTGCATCGAATTTAATTCAGACAAAAGATTTACTACAGTCTAATGAATCTTATTGCTATAAATAAACGAAAACTTTTAAGCTTGATTTCTTAAAGTATGGTGAAACGGGATATAGTGTGGCCCCACAAGTTGCAACTTGTTGTACAATTCGATCAGGTTGTACAACCATTTGTTACGTTAGAGGAGTGGTTGGTCATCGTTTTTAATTTTCATTCTGACGTTTTGAAAGCAAAAGTGTGCGAAGTGTACAATATTTAAGAAAACTAAAACGAAATTCCAATGCACAATTTTAGTAAAGAATATAAAAACTACCGGAACTATTCTTTATTTTCTTTCTTGCTCCTCTGCTTACTTCACTTCATTTATCACCACTAGTGCTAAAAAAATCGGTACTCATGTTGACTCTTTAAAAATAATTTCTTAATAAAGCTTAATTCAAATGTGGTTAAAAAATTGTGGCATGTGCTGCGAACGATCAACTGGTCTATTCAACTCAATTGTACGACCAGCTACAACGTATAGGGCCGCATAATGGCCCTCAGACAATATCTTTTGGGCTTATTACTGGGTTAAAAACTATTTATAGCCTGTTCTACTTTGGCGCCCTAAGCTCCAGTGGGAATCAGAGGAATATAAAAAATAACCTGTTCGACTATCAACTTTAAAAATGACAGATAAAAAAGCATCGTCTAAATTCCTTATTACATATTAACTTAATATTTTTTTTGTTAATTGCCAAAGGTGTATTGCAAATACGTATGTATGTATAAGTGTATATTACAAGTGAATTTTAATGTACATATGTTCGTACATTTTCTGTTATTTCAATAATAAAACTAGTAAAAAATATTTTTAGTACAATTAGGGTCAAAAAGTACAATTTTTTACTTAATTAAGTACAATTTAGAAAATGTCATTTATCATCCCTGCCAGACCGTCACCTGTCCGCTTGTTTTTCTAATGAGAGAGAGAGAGAGAACATTATTATTTACCCACCCTGTTACACACGCTTGTTTTACTTTTGTTGTACTGACCTCGTTTGTTTACAGAAGAACTCACAATCATAAGATACCAGCAGCATGACCGATATGGTTTCGCAATTATTTTAGTTTAAAAATTCGATTTATTTAACTAAATCATTTAAACAAATAGAAAATGGGAATTTGTTACACAAAACAAGCATATCGTTTTTTAAAGATAAGTAAAAATTTATTTTTTGGTAGTTAAATTGCATAAAATAACTGAATATTCCTTTGTTTTTTACGGATTATTCAGTTAACTTTTTGATAGTTAATTTATATAAAATAGAAACAGTTAAACATACATTTGCTTGGAATTTTAAATGTTTGTTTATTAAAAAATGACTGAACGGAATACTTCTTAAATAAACTATAGTCCGTTACTGTAATAATATTGTGAGTGTACAAATATAAACATTGATAAAATACAACCATAGTATGTTGCTTTTAGAATATGGTTACGTCCAACCAAATAGAATCTGGGAATTTATTTCTCATGGTGAGTAACAGTTGTTATATAAATTTTCATACTGGGTCCGCCAAATAACATTTTTTTTTTGAAAATGCTATAAAAAAAACTACTGAATATTTTCTCAATGTTTTTTTTTTTTTTTTGAAAGTACAATCCTTCCGGTTAATAATGGAAAATAATTTCATTCAAACGGCTGCCTCGGATGGACATGCAGTAACCTACCAATTTTTAAGCACGAATATTGTCCTTTAAAGCGTCAATTGTCTCTGGCTTGTCGGCGTAATACTTATCGTTGACGGCACCCCACAAATAATAGTCCAACGTTGTCAAATCGCAGCTCCGTGGTGGCTAAACGACATCAGCTCTGCGGCTGATAATACGATCTTCAAAAACAGGGCGCAAAACATCGACTGTAGCTTCAGCTGTGTGGCACTTAGCGCCGTTCTGATGAAACCAAATGTTGTCAATATCCTCCTCTTCAATTTTTGTGAACAAAAATTCGTTAAACATGACCCGATAACGATCGCCATTGACTGTAACGGCCACTCCTTGCTCATTTTCGAAGAAAAGTGGCCCAATTATGCCTCTGGACCAAAATCCGCACCAAACAGTGACTCGTTTTGGGTGCATCGGCTTTTCAATGTATGCGTGCAGGTATTATGTGCCCCAAATGCTACAATTTTGCTTGTTTACATACCCGCCAAGATCAAAATGAGCTTCATCTGAAAAGATGATTTTTTTGGCAAAATCGGCATCTTCTGTAAGTCGATCGCAGGCCCACTTAGCGAAGCGAAAACGCATATTTCCCAGCGTATACACAACCATATTCGTTCAACGGAAGGATAAAACTAATTATCTGTCAAATCAGTCATGAGCTTAGTATTACCATTCACGAAATAAGCACTAGTTGAAATAAAACGTTAGATGGCGGACCCGTTATAATTCGAATGTGTATTCTAAGTCAAATTACAATTTTTAAAAGCATTTATACTTTCTGCTGGTATCTAAAAATTGTATACATTTTCTGTACAATTTACTTCATTGCTAGCCAAAGGATAGCTAAAGCAAGCCTCGTAACAAAAATATACAAACGAAAATTTTGATAGTGCATAGAAAATATTTCTGGAAAATATTGAAGAAATAAGACTATTAAAGTATTAAAGCTTTTAAAAATTTTAATTTGACTTAGAATACACATTCGAATAATATGAAAAGTTACATCCAACCATATTTTTTTTCTGCGTGTATAGAGAATTTTTGTGCCAAAACCAAGTTTATGTATTGTTACTCATGCCCAGCAAACAAATAAAAATCAAACGTTTTGTTTTGCGTTAGAAATGTACGAAGTTCTAATTTTAGAAAATTTACAAATATTTATGTCCTTATGTTGAAAACAAAAGTTTGTTTATAAATAAATAGAATAATAACCCAGCTAGCACTTGCGTAATTACTTTTTGTAAAATCACCTAAATGTGTATTCTGAGATAACTTTTGATGTTTAAAAACTGGTTTGTCACTTAAGCGATTGAAAGGATGCATATATGATTTATTCATAATATTGTTATGAATCTGATTATGTTCAAATCAGTGTTCGAAATTAAACACTAAAATCGGTCCTTAGTAGTTCGGTAGATTTGTGGAAAACACAAATGCTAATAGTGTTTGTATCGTAAATCATTAAAAAAATAATGTTTCCCTGTTTTTCGTCTTTCGAACACAAAAATAATACTGTTTTTTTCCAACTCAGTAAAAAGATGAGAACATTTAATTCCGTTCGGTTTTTTTAAAAACCACAAACTTCATTTTGATCGATTCAGCCTATTAAAGATCGTTCGTTTCTGTTGTGCGTAGCGCCCTTTAGGCTGGTCAAAGAAACCAAAATGCTAACATTTTTTGTTTGTTCATTTCTTTATCAATGTAATAAAAGAACATTAAAATATAATGTTTGTCTACAGGATCACTAATATTTTCGGCTCTTTCTTGAAAATAGTTACGAACGGAGTTAAGGGTTGTGTTTGCCTACACAAACATTAAATAAATAGATATCGTTTCTGGGTGTGTGAGCCGAACGCTAAAAAATGTTCTGTTTATTTACGAACACTGCTTTAAATAACGATTTCTAAATATTTGAATTTAAAACTGATTTATCACTAGAGCGATTGAAAAAGAATTGAAATTCATTCATTTATACGTTCAAAATGAAATCAGTTTATTACATTACATTGTTATTACAATTGTATTACAGCCGATTCTTTGAGGTGGTTCATCGGTACGGTTCCATTTTCTCACAACGAATGTAGCATTTATGATCGAAAAATGAGCTCATATGCGATTATTTTGCTCGTGAAGCTGATTCCTAATACAAAATGCTAGCTGGGAATTTTTGTTTAATCAAACTGCATTTAATTTTTTTTTTATTATTTTATGTTGAAGAAATTACATTCGGAATGACAAACCTTTATGCATATATCTTTTTCCCCTGTGGTGAAGGTTATAAAAATATGAAAGAGAAAGGAAAAATATTTGCAACAAGTCATACATGAACATATGTATGTGTGTTCATATAATTGACAAATATCATAATGTTAACAAATTTGTAATGCTGGGTACACACAATGCAATGCATTTACGCAATCTAGCAAATTAAATTCATTTTCATTCATTTTTTCATTCATTCCAGATTGCATCAACATAAAAACGCTTTGATATTTTGAGGTTGCATTGAAACAGATTGCACTGTCTGTACCCAGCATAAACGGGTTAATTGATGATTATTTCTTTATCGTTGGCGAATTTAAAGTGTTTATGTTGCAATTTGTCTTATAGAAAAGATAATTTTTATTTAAGCTCTTCAGACATGGTGAAAAAAATCCAAGTGAATTATATCCTAATGATTCACACGCTACACACGAATGGCCGGGAGGCTTAGGCGCATTAACACAGGTATGTTTTGTAGTGAATTTAAATTTTGTTTAAAAAGAAGGCGAAAACTTATGCATTCGGTTTATAAACATTAAAATTTAAAAAATGAAAAATGTTTATCTAAAAGATTCTTATAGTGTTAGATTCATAGTTTGCCACGTTTTAAATCAACACTTCTCTAAACAAATGTTCAAAAGATTTTGTTATTCGTGCTTAATTCCCAGTTTTTATTATTGATAAAAACACTTGAAATTTATTGTTGATGGGATAAGCTATTCCAATGCCTGTTTTTACTTTTTGATAATAAACAGGCAGGTGCACGGCCTAAAAAACACTTAATTGACAACATCTTTTGTAAGTTGTTGTTGTTTTTATTTTGTTTTTCTTAACCTACTTACAACTACAATTAATGTTGAGAGAATTTCAACTTGTTATAGTGGAGAATGTAAGATGAGATGAAGCCACTGTTTATTGTTGATGTTGTTTTGTTTAAACTTTGATATTATTACAAGTAGAATTGTTGCTATAATTCTTATACGTTTAACAGTTTTATTTGGTTTAATATCTTTAGTTTTTCTAAAATCTTTATGGATGAAGTTTCCTGATGATCTGGCCTAAGCAACCAGTGAAATGCGCATAGGAATAGCTTATCCCATCAACAATAAATTTCAAGTGTTTTTATCAATAATAAAAACTGGGAATTAAGCACGAATAACAAAATCTTTTGAAAATTTAAATTTTGTAATCCAAAAAATTGAAATTACTTTTTGATAACTTCTCTAAACAATTTTCAAACTCTTACCGAAAAGGTGAAAATACTGTTTGACATTGACTTAGCTTTAACATTTTTTTCTTTTAAAAAATTGATTTCCTTTTACACCTTCTACTTCTTATGCAAGTAATTTCTACAAAACGAAGTCTAGCTGTGTATAGTAATCTATGGTGTAAACGCTGTCATATTTAAAAAGAAAACTGAAACTGTTTGTATAAATTACGCGCATTAGTCGAATATTTTATAATATTTTGTTAAAAAAACTTTTCAAGAAATTGATTCGTTTTAACTTTGCAAACTAGATAGGGAAACACGAATGATATTGACTTTATTAAGAGCTCGACATCGAAGAAAATTCAACTTATTTTTCATACTGCGTTCAAACGAATTTAGTTTGTAATAATATAATATGTATATACAGATACAAATTAGCGTTGATATCATACTTTAAGATCCGACTGTAAATGCCAAAGAAAAATTAAAATTTAAAAAAGCGACAATTAAGGTAGTAGTACATAACACGCGTTAATTCGTAAACGTTTGTCGTGCGTTTAAAAACTTTAGCGCATGAAAAATTGCAAGTTGCATTGAACACGGATTCGAAAGTATATCAAGACTTTATTATTTTATAGAAATTATTCTTTTTATATAAATATTGTATGTTTTTTAAGCTCTTCAATAAGTGTTTCTTTTATGATTCACAAATTTGTTAAATTTTTTTTTTATTGTCAGCTGATTACTTGTCAAAAATACACAACGCGTTAAAAAGTTCAAAGTTAGCCAACACTCTGGCGCAAACGCGTCAAAATATTTTGCATGTAGCTTGTACCATGAAAATACACTAGTTTAACTTTTTTTGACAGAAGTCAACAGTTCGGCAAACAAAAAAATTTCTTTTTTGGAATCGCCGTGACAAAAATTCTTATATATTTCTGTAAATTTTACTAAAATTAGTAAAACATCACTAAAATCTCTGACCGAAACTATTTTTTTTCTTTTAATTTGAATTATACAATTAATTTATTTAATTTTTTCCTTAGATTAATTTCGATTTTATATAAAATTTTTTTATAGTTAACAAATAATTTTTCAGAGAGGAAGTCTTCAATCCTATAATTTGGGCAAAAATTTACGGATGAGATATTATCGTTTGTTGCCGCCAAACAGTATCTATACCCAACAACAAATTCGAATATTAAGCTCAGCAGCCGAAAGATGTATTATGAGTGCCAATAGTTTGTTGGCAGGTTTTATGCCTCCATTGGAACACAGTAATCAGCTGCCTATACAATGGCAGCCTGTAGCAGTACATACCATACCAAGACATGAAGATACGGTAAAATGCTTTGTTGATTAAATTTATCAAAATATATTCTTAAATATTTTTTATTGTTTACAGTTGTTGGCCCAAAAGAAACCCTGTGAAAAATATGACACAATTCTAGATAAATTATATAGAAATCCTCCACCAGATTTAAAAAAATTAAACGATGAAAATGCTGAACTGTATAGATTACTAACACGACATACGGGCAAAAATTTAACCAATGTTTTAGATGTTGAATATTTATACAATATATTAAAAATTGAAAGTGAATCAGGTTTAGATTTACCCGATTGGGCTGAAAATATATATCCCGATCGTTTAGAACCTTTGGCAGAAAGAAGTTATGCCCTCTTTACAGAAACGAATCTAATGAAAAAAGTAAAAGGTGGTGCATTTCTCAATGAAATTCACACGAAAATGATCGACAAAAGAAAACGTAATCTAAATCCTGATCGTAAAATATTTTTATATTCTGGACACGATGTAACGCTAGTGAATGTTATGAATTCTTTAAATATATTGGATCAAACGGCAAAATTACCGGAATATGCATCGGCATTAGCATTTGAATTACATCATAGTTCGTTGTTTAAAGATGATTTTGAGGTTAAGGTAAAATATGTACCTTTTTTATATAGCTTTTTGAAAATAAAACAGTGGATGTTAATTTATCGGCCATGTAAATTTATGAAATTGAAATCGATGGAGATTTTTTTTAATGAACGTAGCTTTTCCTGATTTCATAAGTAGTTTTGGTTAAGATATGTGGTCCTCAAAGTATGAGGTATAGAAAAAGAAATATTTTTATCAACTTTAAACACAGGATAGAATTCAAAACATGGCCGTATACATACACACAGAAAAAAATACCAATGTTTAATAAACATGGCGAAATGTTGATCGATAATCATAGTAAATTTCGGTAAGAGTATGCCCTTTATTAAAATTTATCATTAGCTCTGTTTCTTTACTCTACTTTGGGATCCCTCGGGATCCCAATTTGCACGAAAAGCGTTCCCGTACTTTAAATTTGTGTAAATGAGAGCGGATTTGAGAGAATAAAATTCTTCTTCTTCTTGCACGAAACAGCCCAGACTTTTTCTTCGTGCAAATTGTGTAAATTGTCAAACAGCTGTAAAACATAAACAAAACCAAAAAAAAAGGAAACAAGTTCATGATCCAAATTCTGGAAAAAGTGTTGTGGAATAAAACAATGTACTTAAATAAAAAGTTTTGTACTGAAATATTAGGGAAACATAATGTTAGTTATTGTAAAAGTATTTGTTTTGTTTTATTTTTAGTAAAAGTAGTTTAATTCTAGAGCCAATATAAAATTTTTCAAAAGTGGCGCGATTTTTTTTGGTGTTGTAAAGACTTTCAAAACACTGAATTTTTATTTTCTGCTTAAAATTTTGTTTTTTCTGTTCCCTTACTTTTGTGTAATGTTGTCTTTTTATGAGAGAAATTTATGCTTGCTCTCATTTGCACGAACTTTACCCAAAAAGTAAAGAAACAGAGCTATTATTTCAAATTAATTTTAAATGAAAAATGTTAAAATAACATTGTTCAATCTGTTTTACTTATTTATTATGATAGAAAAAAACACAACACGATAAAAAGAAAAACACACATTTTTTTATTTAAATGTCTAAAATATGTTATAAAAAGAAGAAAATTCCCTTATTCTGTTAACAAAGGGGAATTCCAAACAAGTAAAACGTGTGTTACAGGAGTAATTGTTTTGAATTATTCTTAAATAAATGCATATGTTATCTCTGAAGCTTCTTCTCACTGTTATATCACACTCAAACCAATTTGATTCTACATGAAATTCACGTTGTTTCAACTTGAAATTACATACTTTCATTCAACGTAATTCGGAATGTTATTTCAATATGTATGACATTTTGTTCTGACTTTACTGCAATGTAAAATTAACATGAATTAAAGTTATTTTAAAGAATGTTGTTCGTAAGTTGTTGTAAAATCATGTTAAATTAACATAAATTAACTATGAAGCAAAACCACTACCGAAAACGGTAAAATCAATTTTGTTTTCGACGATTTTACAGTGATTTTTTTCTGTGTGTATGTTTTAAAAATTTCATTCGATTTACGGTATTTGAAATCGATTATTCTTGACTGACAAATTTTATTTTCCAATAAGAACTAAGGACAAACCATTTTTCATTTTTTTACAGATTGTTTATTATTATAATAGTGATGACAAATTTCCCAAAGAGTTGACAATACCCCACTGTGATGCTCCCTGTTCGTTAACAAGGTTTTCTGCATCAATCAAACACTTACTCTTGTCGGATTATGATGAGACATGTGAAAATAAAAAGCCAGATTGTACGACCAAATAAATTGGAATTTATTGTATTAATAATATGATTTCGAATTGAGGTTTTAATTGTTGTTTTATCAATATGTACTTCTATTGTTGCAATGTGATAGTTAAAGAATTATTTTAAATAAATGTTATTGAATTTGTTGTTGTAGTTATAAACAAGTATGTATACACAAATATAAAATTAAAAGTAATTGCAAAAAATTTATTCTTAGAATAAATGCAAGCTAAATAAGGTGGTTGCACCAAATAGACACCTTTTAATGTACGCGATTTTAAGTTTGTAAAAGATACTTTGTATCTAAAGAATAGCTTTGTTTGATCTAAATCAAAAGAAACTTTTGGTGCTATTAACAGGAAATAAATACTTAAAATTACAATTATTTTCATTACTGCTTTATTTTGTACATTAATACATAATAATCCAGAAAAATTGTTATAATTATAGGTATTAGGTGCGTTTTTGCTGCATTTTTCAAAATGAGAACACAAACTGAGAGCGTAAAGTGGCAGTTCTAGACCAGGGCTGCCAGGTACTTTTTTGCCTTGTCCCCAAAAATCCCAAAACTAAAAATCAAAACCTTAAAAAGTTAATATTTTCTTTTGTTTTTTTTTTTCTGAACAAATTTTTAATCTTGTTAATTAAAAATTTTAAATTTTTTAAAAATAGTAAGAAACATTTTATTAGGAAATCCCCAAAAATCCCCAAATAAAAATTTTTAGTAAAAAATTTTTTTATTTTGTTTGTAGCGACTGGTTTCGGGTTTTGAAGACATATGAGCCAATTTAAAAGAATTTGGAGCTTGTTCAGTCGGTTTTAGCCATCTATAAAAAAACATAAATCCGTCGATTATTTAATTCTTCGAAGCATAATAAGTACTAACCAATAGCCCGCATTCTTTTGCCCAAACTTTATTATATTGTCTTTTATATTTTGTCACCTAATACGCAAAAGGCCCTATCTAACATTTCGAAACTTTCACAGCAGAAGTAAAAACTATTCAAAATGATAAATTAAAAAATCACCTTAACTATTTATACTTAAATTTCTTTTATTTTTCTTGTAAAAACATTCCAGTTGTTTCGACAATTGACAATGTAGCATATTATGCAAACTGTCAGTTAGCCCTTTTAGCGCTTACCATAGTATCTTTTGTAGATTTGGCCTCTTGTTTTTTGATAATAAAATCGAAAATTTTAGTCTAAGATTTTTTTGTGGACTTTTGTGTTGATGCAATATATCGGTAATAAGTTCCTTTTTCGTTTCAGGTAACGATTTACTTATTTTTGGGAAAGACATGTTTGCTTGAAAATTGTCTTTAAAAAAGAAAAAATTGTATGTGTTGCCAACGGTTTAAGATTCTTTTTTTTAATTCTTCCGTAATTCTAAATTAAGACGCTCTACACTGTATTAGTTGTTGATAAGAGTAAGGTAAAAGTTTTGCTAATTTTTTCACATTTTATGTACGAAACAAAGAAAAATAAGCGTTAATAATAAAAGAAGGGAAAATTATATTTAAAATCTATAAAATCCCCAAAAAATCCCCGAATTTTTTTTTAAATCCCCTAAAAAATCCCCAATCCCTAAATGACTTTCTTTGTCCTTTTTGCTCGCATGAAATCCCCAACTTTGGGAATAAATCCCCAAGTCTGGGAGCCCTGTTCTAGACTGAGTGCTCTGCAGAAATTGTTGCAGTAAAAATTAGTAAAACAAAAAACATATGATTCAAAAGATATCCAATCAGAAACAAATGTAAAGTATACAAATTGTAAAAAAATATTTAAAATAGGAAAGTTTAAATAAAAAAATTTGAATTTATATTAATTACACTGTTCTAGAATTTGACACTTTTTTTTTAAATCGGGAACAATGAATCTAGTGGTGCTTACCGTTTTTTTAGGTTAGCTCTTGTTTTAGAGATATACCGTTATTTGGAAAAAAGGAGGTTGCACAACATATATTCACGTAACTCAAAAACGGTTTAGTTTATTGTATAAACTAAAAAACCCGAAATATCTTTAAGCAAGCTTAAACCTTTTTCCAAAATGCGCATTCGTTTCAGAAACACAATTTTTTTATGGTAAAAAAATTATTTTTTAGCGAAATTTCAAAAATTTTGTTTGTTCGAGACGTTTAAAAATCAAAGTTTCGAACAAAACAAGCCATAAATGGTTAAAATCTGCTTACAACTTCTTATTTTATTCACAAAATCTCTACTTCTTAGGGGGGCTCCCCTAAGTAACTATGTTTTGGGAAAATGTTAAGAACAAAAAACTAATGGAGGTCGGTAATACATACAGATGTTAGTGGATCGTCCTTTTGTTAGATTATGACTTTTCTTTAAGCTCAAAAACTATAAATTTTATTTTCCCAAAACCCCCAAATTTCAACATTAATAGAGCAACACACGCTGGTTAACATTAATGCCAGCGATAGATCGAATTTTAAAACTGTTCGTTACATTGAAAGATTTTTTTCTCTCTTAACAAAAATTATTTTGATGATCCATGTGCTAGATTGTGGTTACTTTTGGCACATAGCCAAGCCTTTATATTCCATAAACATATTTGTTATCTAGATTTGATTAATTATTGTTAGTTCATATTTAATATATGTATGAAGATTCAATAAATAAATAATGAAAAAAAAAATATTTGTCATCTAGAGTCACAACATATTTCAATGCCTGAGGCGGCTGCTCTTACTTTAAAGGACTTTAAATTAATTGCACGCAAATAAAATGTGTTTTACCATTGGTTATTGCAACCATTTTGCCATCTATACTGGCATGTAGTATTCTGTATTGACGATTAAAATTAATGGGCTGCAGTGTTTCCAATAATTTTAGATTTTGATTGGATGAGAAGTGGAGAAAAGATGATACATCAGTGGATCAAATATAGATGGAACATTTTGGCTTTTCCAATGAAAAAATGTTGGACTTAAAAATAAAATAAAGCTTGTAGCATTTTGTTTGTATTTGTCGTTCTTTAGTGCGACAACAATAAGATTACTTTGAATTGCTAATAATTTTTGGATTTTTGTCGAAAAGTCCCAATTAAAAATGGTAACTTAAAAATCACTTTAAATAACAAAGTGCAAATTTCAAATGGACTGTGCAGAATATAAATTAGTTTTATGTAAAAACAGTCATATTTAAAAAAATTATATCTCTATATATAACAATTATTTTTAATAATTAAATTAAAAAAAGCGACGCTAACCGAAATTTTGGAAATAAAAATATAAAAACAAAAATCACGAGTTTTTAATTTTTATTTATTTACTTGGACCTGCAGCGAAATAAAAACAACTAATTATTAATCTATGTGATCAAGTTCAACTACAAAAACATAGGACACTATTACGGTTTACAACTCAACTCAGTTGAGTTGTAATTTCTTAATTTTTGTTTTATGGTTTACAACTTTGCTATATTGCGGTGTACAAAAACATCAACAAAAATTACAACTGACCACAACCAGTTGTCTTAATTACAACTCGACTGAGTTGAGTTTTAAACCGTTATATGGGCCTTACTTAACCCATGTTTTAATAAGCACTTTCAAAAGTAACAACTCAAATAGTTTATATACAAAACTGAATTTTTTTTTTAGAATATTATACTATATTGCATGCGAGTGGAAATTTCGCATTTGCAGCCACTAAATGTCAAAACGATAAGCAATGTTACCCTGTTAAAAATTTAATGCAAACTTACTGGATTGTTTTAAAATTGTAAATTGTGTTTTAACTTGTTAACGGCCATTAAAATAATATGATATTATTAAATGTAAAATCTCAAATTAATTTTTTATGAAAGAAAAATTAACACCACCTTAATAAACTATTATCAGAAAGCGGGGTTTTCCAAAGCCAGCCACTGTTCTTTAAAAATAAAATATAAAAATAACATATAAATAGTTTATTTAATCAGCTTCAATGTTTAATCACACAACAAAAGTCAAGTGTAAATAAAAAATGCAACGCACCTGGTGGAAATATAAAAATGCTTAATATTTTGCAATTTTTTTGTGGAATATTTATAAATTCTTTACTGTTGTTTACAACATGTTATGCGGCAACAGAGCAAACAATATGTGTAGAAATCTCACTGGGGCAGATTAAGGGCTCACAAATGGAGTCGCGTTCAGGAGATAAATTTTGGGCATTTCGTGGAGTACGTTATGCCAAACCTCCAGTTGGTGAATTGCGTTTTCAAAATCCTCAACCAGTTAAAGCTTGGAAACCTAAAGTGTATGATGCCACTAAAGACGGCCCGATATGTCCACAAGTAACGGGTAATTTAACATACTTATCCGAGGACTGTTTGCGTTTAAATGTCTACACTAAAGATATTAAAACTCGTAAGCCAGTCGTTGTGTATTTATACCCAGGAGGATTTTATTTTGGTGGAGCTATTAGTCTTTATGCGGGACCGGAAAATTTCATGGATCGCGACATAGTGTTGGTGACCTTAAATTATCGTTTGGGTTCTTTGGGATTTTTAGCAACAGGTACTTCTGAGGCTGCTGGTAATATGGGACTTAAAGATCAAGTTATGGCTTTACGCTGGGTACAGCAGCATATCGAAAAATTTGGTGGTGATCCCAGTTCTGTAACATTGTGGGGTTATAGTGCTGGTAGTTTTAGTATAGGTTTACATGTAATGTCGCCCATGGCAAAAGGTTTATTTCATCGTGGTATAATGATGAGTGGTACCCCTTTGGCACAGTTTAAATATAAGACACATCAATTGGATTTGGCTGAAAGACAAGCTAGACTTTTAAACTGTCCGGTGAATCCGATTAAGGAGATGGTCAAGTGTTTAAAAACGGTAAGTTTATGAAAACTGTATCTCGCTATATTGTATAACACGAAATATTGTCTATTTTAACAGAAACCCATGATTGATTTTGTAAATTCTACTACCGGTATGTTTGAGTTTGGTTGGAATCCTCTGTTAAATTGGGTACCCGTTATAGAAAGTGATTGTGGTGACTATCAGGAACGTTATCTTATTGAGGATCCATATACATCAATGTCCAACGGCAATATTTATAAAGTTCCCTTAATAACTGGTATAACAGAGTACGAATTTTATTCCTTAGGATACAGTAAGAAACATTAAACACTTTACAGATCAATATTTACCCTTAACTTTTCCAGATACTTTACGTAATAATACAGAACGTAAATATTTAAATTCAAATTTAGCAAAATATTTACCCATTTATTTTTCATATGAACGAGAAACGCCAAAATCACGAGAAATTACAGCAGCTTTTCGCTCGCATTATTTCCAAAATAAATCGCTCGAATACCCTGAATCATTAAATTCTTTTCTTAGCATGTATGTTGATGGTACAATATGTTTTAATTTTCGTTACTTGCAAATGGTATCACAATACATGCCCGTTTACACATATATTTTCACCTACAAAGGACGTTATAGTCATTTTGTAAACCCTGATACGAATCAAACTTTGGGTAATTGGATGTCAGAGATATTGGACTAATATAGTATATTTAAATATTTTTTGTAAATTTTTGTAGGAGCTGTACATCATGATGAATTGTTGTATTTACTAAATCTGCCATTGTTAACACCTCAATTTAAGAAAACGGATCCTGAAGATGTTGTAATCGAACGATTAACAAGATTTTGGTTCGAATTTGCAAAGAAAGGGTAAAGTTTATACTTTTCAGTTATTTTAAAGGTTTATTAATTATTTTTTTGTTTGTTTAACAGAGATCCTAATAATGCTTCTGATGAATATTTAAAAGCTGTTAAATGGCCTCTCTACTCAGTAGATAAGAAACAGTATCTGGAAATTGGCCAACATTTAACTGTTAAATCGCATGAAATAATTCAAAAACGAACCGAACTGTGGGATCGTTTATTTCCCATATCTGAATTGTTAAATACTGTTAATGTACAATGTAAATTTAATAAAATTTGAACATTTCTATAAAAGTTTTAAATAAATGTTAAAGAAAATACCATAGTTTATGCTGATGTTTGTAACGCATCAAATTGCTTGATGCAGACCTTCTGCTAGTAACTGATTTCTATATGAACCGATTAAACGATGTCCGGTAGATTGAACTCCGATACATGTCAACCCTGTTCACAAGGAAAAGGTTGCAATTAAGACTATATAGAAGAAAGTCGTAGTCCTCACTCATATCTCTTACACAATTATGTTTACACAATACAGATATAAATATAATTTGTATTTATATCACAAAGTTTTTGGAATCAGTTCATATAATCTATACGTGAGAAAATTATATAAATTCGAATAAATAGTAGAGACAAGTTGAGCTCAAATATTCTCAATCTGACACGATATGAGCTAGGGAATAATTCTTTTTAAAAATGGCAAATATACCCAGCAAAAACGTTACTTACCTGGTAAGTTAGCAAGTCATCTTGGAGAAAATAAACACTACTTATTTTTCGGTTGAATAACTACTTATTTTTGTTCAAGGTGTCAAAAAATATCTTGTTATTTTTTAACTACGAGTAAGTTATTTTGTAAGTACTTACAATATATTTACTAGAAGCCAAAAAATCACTAGTTAATAGACCTTATAAGTAGTTATTGAGTACGTTACCAGTAATATTAACTTACTATATTAATACTGAAAACAACACAACTAATTAGTAGTTATTGAGCTGATTATTAGTAAGCAAACATTCAGTAGTGAAAATAATAGAAGAAGAAGTTGCTGAGGTCATTACTAGTAAGTACTTATTGAAGTTTTCAAAATAATGACAATTGCAATGACAACTAATTACCATTTAACGTATGAAAAAAATGTTCCTGGGTAGTAAAGGGTATTTAAGACTTGGTACAGCTGATGCCAGTTACAAGAAAATGATCGACTCAATAAACATTTTATTGCTTATGTTAAATATGTATATGTACATACATATGTATGTTTATAATAAAATAGGGGGTTGACTTAAATGATAACAGATGTCACCCAGACTTGCGAGAATTTATTATGTCCAAAAATAATTAAATTTAAATAAAATCTGTCACAATAATAGGGTGAACCCAATTTCTGTATTACTGCCAGTGTTGGCAAAACTTAATTAGGAGAAAATGTTAAATTGTTGTGAAAAATTGCTAAAATATCCAAAAAAAAAAAATGCTTAAAAAGTGTTAAAAAATATTATTTAAAAATACAAAGAAAAACGATTTAAGACAAAACAAAAAAATAAACATGGAAATAAAATATAAAAGAAGTAAGAGTGTTAAATTCGGTTGTGACGACTCTTTAATACCCTCCACCGAGAGTTCAAATAGTTCAGGAGTGGGATTTATATGGGATCTATAAATTATAAGACAATTTTCATGATATGAAAATACGGAATGAATTCCGTTTCCGAACGGAATTGTTACCTGTGAGATAGCTGATAGTAAGACTTGAAAGGTTTCACAAGGAATGACAAACTTAACAAACCCCTCATTTACCACTAGTGATAGAGGGTATAAAAACCACAATATATGTGTTGTTCGAATCTCAGGTCAGTCAAGAATGAATGATTATCAATAACAATTTTAATTAATTTTCATGTTGTAAAATTCCTTTCTTCATAAAAATAATTTAATGAAAATTAAATTTGATTAACTTAAAATATTAAAAATTTGGATTAAAAACCATAAATAGTTCAACAAAATAACCACAATTCTAATTATTGTTAAAGCTAAGGCACGAGCTCTGTGTGTACATTTGTCCTTCAAGTTGCGCTGTAAAAGGTCAACAAGAAAAAGAAAGACAAAATGAAAAAACAAAAAAAAAAATGTACTTTGGACTTCAAGAAGAATTCTTCATATAAGTACGAAAAAACAGAAGTTAGGAAAAACATGTAAAATCAATTAAAATGGATAATCATTCAAAAAAGCAAATTTCGATCTACCAAAGGTTAAAATACAATTTGGTTTAAGGATTGATGTTTGACTATTGACTTCAGCAGTAATCGATGGCTGCGAGTGTAAGACGGCAAATCCATCTGAGGAGATCGAGTGGTTGCGATCGAAACATGTCATGGTAACCAGCCGCCTGGGTTCGAATCTCAGGTCAGTCAAGAATGAATGATTATCAATAACAATTTTAATTTATTTTCATGTTGTAAAATTCCTTTCTTCATAAAAATAATTTAATGAAAATTAAATTTGATGAACTTTAAGCCTGATGAAAATATTAAAAATTTGGATTAAAAACCATAAATAGTTCAACAAAATAACCACAATTCTAATTATTATTATTTTTTTAGTTAAAACATGCCAACTTCAATATTTTTTTAACGATTTGCACTTTTGTAATTGAAAACACTTACTTCTGCGACTCTCTTTGACAAAATTGAAATGTGACGCAATAATTTTGCAATAATTCAAATAACGTTAAACCGAACAGCGGAATAATGTAAGAAACAAACATAAATAACAATCAGCGCAATTGAGTTATTTGGTCAAATAGAAGCGAAAATATTGAGCAAGGGGTATTAACTATACTACATATGTACTTATTATTTCTTGTAAAAATAATTTTTTTACATACATATACATACACAGTACGTCATCAGGTAAGCTCCTCCCCAGTGAAATTATTAGTTTTGCGTTTGTTGTTGTTAGTATATTAATAATTTTTGGTATTCCATTCTACTAGTCACTGTATGCTCTGATTATGGTAAAGTAACCATGTAGCGAAAGTTTACCGTTAAATGGTTTTTTCCATTTTATTTTATTTCCAATTTCCAATTTGGGCTGTTATATAACGAAGTTCTTGTTAAAAAAAACCCCGCTATTAACTGATGCCATTTACAAGTTATAATCTTTTCTTGAGGCGAGTTCAATTAAAGGTGGTACCGAAACGCCGTCTGAATTTGACAGTTTAAACCTATTTGTTTTGATTTATTAGCGTTTTGCTAAGAATGGTTGACATTTCGAGCCGTAAACACACTTAATGCAATGCAAAAAACCTTATGTTGTTTCTGTTGTTTTTATATTGTTGTAGTTCCTAAACTACCTGTAGCTGAATTCGTCTTGAGTTTTACTTTTTTATCATATCGATCGTGTATAAAAAAATTAACGGTTTTTGACAGATTAAAATGGATCGTAATATTAATATAGAAAATATTTATTAAACTTTAAGTAATTTCCAACACCTACATACATACTTAAGTACTATCAAAGAATATACATCATAAGTATTTTAATAGCACTGGTCCAAATGTAGACGTATTTAAAAGAAGACAAAAATAAAATTTATATTTCCTTTTAATTCTCTACAGTTTTATGATTCCTATTTAAAGCATTGCATATATGAAAGATTTCATAGTGGTATATGTTTAAGAAAACGTTTCTTTTTTAAGAAAATAATTGTTTCTAATGCAATAAATAAATCGCTTATGACTCTGTTAACCAGCTCTTAACATTCATGAATAATAGCCCAATTCACAATCTTCTACAAATGGTCTTGCATCGTCGCATTTGCATTAGATTGTAAATTGGGCTATTAATTTCATTTATTCATGAACTGCGAAAAGGTATGTAAAACATACATATGTATGTTCATTAAAACAATCTTTAAAGTATTTTGATAACAATAATACAACTAGCACCTCCTTAATAAATAATAAAAGTGGGGTTTTCCAAAACTAATTCTTAGAATAAGAATATAATTCTTTTAATTATTTTTCTCTGCTGCCAATCATATAAATAGCCGCACATTTTTAATGCGAATTTCAAACAGATTTTGTTTGATAACAAACTCACAAGTCGCAAGCTATTGTCAAGTGTTTCTCCGCTGGAGTTAAATAATAAAAATGATTTACATGTTTCACACAATTTGCGGTATATTGTTTGTTTTATTGATGATCGGAGTATGTCATGCAGAACCAGACCACACAATAAACGTGGAAACTGCATTGGGTCAGATTAAGGGTACTGAAATGAAAACGCGTTTAGGTGAAAAATTTTGGTCTTTCCGTGGTGTACGTTATGCCGAAGCTCCTGTTGGTGAATTACGCTTTCAAAATCCTCAACCAGTTAAAGCCTGGAAACCCAAAGTATATGATGCCACTAGAGATGGCCCCATTTGCCCACAAGTAACAAGTAATTTAACACTACTATCCGAAGATTGTTTGCGCTTAAATGTCTACACTAAAGATGTAAAAGCCAGAAAGCCAGTTATTGTGTACTTGCATCCAGGTGGATTTTACGCCGTTAATGCTATTAGCAGTTATGCTGGACCGCAAAATTTTATGGATCGTGACATTGTCCTAGTAACATTAAATTATCGTTTGGGTTCATTAGGATTTTTAGCTACAGGCACTCCTGAAGCTGCTGGTAATATGGGATTAAAAGATCAAGTTATTGCCTTGCGTTGGATACAACAACATATCGAGAAATTCGGTGGTGATCCCAATTCTGTGACATTATGGGGTTACAGTGCTGGTAGTTTAAGTATCGGTTTACACATGATTTCACCCATGTCAAAAGGTTTATTCCATAAAGCTATAATGATGAGTGCCTCGCCACTGGGCCAATTTAAATATAACACAGATCAATTAGCGTTGGCAGAAAAGCAGGCCAGACTTTTGAATTGTCCAGTTAAACCAATCAAAGACATGATCAAGTGTTTGAAATCAGTAAGTTTTTAAAAATTTGGTAAAAATGTTAATTGTAATCAAAAAAATTCAATTTATTTCAACTTTGAAGAAAACTATGATGGACTTTGTTAATACCACAAAAGCCATGTTTGAGTATGATTGGAATCCAGTTTTAAATTGGAAGCCAGTTATAGAAAGTGACTGTGGCGGCAAACAAGAACGTTACCTTATTGAGGATCCTTATACAACCATGTCTAAGGGAGATATTTACAAAGTTCCCCTTATAACCGGCATAACAGAATACGAATTTTATTATATAGGATACTGTAGGATTGAAGATGAAATTAAAAAAAAAAAAAAAAATTTAACCATTTTTTTTAAACACATTTCTTTCAGATATTTTACGCAATGACACTCATCGAAAATATTTTAATGAGGATTTCTCAAAATATTCACCGGTATATTTTCTATATGAGCGCGAGACCCCCAAGTCTAAAGAAGCTAGTGCAGCAATACGGTCATTTTATTTCGAAAATAAAACATTAGAATTTCCCAATTCGGTTAAAGCTTTTGGTGAATTGTATGCAGATGGGTTAATTGGTTTTGAATATTATCGTTTCTTGCAAATGATTTCTAAATATACACCTGTCTACACCTATTTATTCACCTACAAAGGACGCTATAGTCACTTTGTTGATCCCCAAACCAATAAGACTTTAGGTAGGTTTAATTGAGAATTAAATTTGTTATTTCTAATGTATAAATTTACTTTTAGGAGCTATGCATCACGACGAATTGTTGTACTTGCTAAATGCGCCCTTATTTACACCCCAGTTAACAAAAACAGATCCCGAAAACGATACAATTGAGCGTTTAACTAGATTTTGGTACGAGTTTGCTAAGAAAGGGTAACATACTAAATACATAGTTATCTACTTATATGTTTTTTAATTAACTGTTAATTTTTTTTGTATATTTTGCCAGTGACCCTAATAACGCTACTGATGAATACTTGAAAGTTGTCAATTGGCCTTTGTACTCTGCAGACAAGAAAAATTATTTGGAAATAGGACAAAATTTAAATGTTAAAATGAATGGAATCTATCCAGAACGTTTTCAGTTATGGGATCGTCTATTCCCTATTAAGGAAATGTTGAATACAAATAATGGCCAATGCCGAATTTAAGAAAATATTTCAAGTTTTAGTCATTGTATTTCATGTTTAAATCACGTTCTTAAAATGTATATTAAAACTGAAAATATAAAAAATGCATATTTTTATCAATTTGTAAATGTATATCGAAGTCGACAAAAATCTATTAATTTTTAAAGCTAATTAGATTTCATTTTACAAAAGCAAACCGTTTATATTTTTTTTAATAATACTTTTTAACTAAATAAATGCCTTTCATTGACATTTTTCAGGATTATCAAAGTAATTTTTGGGAATACAAAATTTTTAATTAATAAGATTTTGTCTGTCGTGCCTAATGGCCAATTTTTATTCTTGATAAAAACACTGACATTTATTGTTAGGGGATAAGCTAGTTTCTATGGGCATTTCCCAAGAATAAAAATTGGGAATTAAGCACGACAGACAAAATCCTATTATTTTTTCAGGATTTTTTACAAATGGCTTTAATTTTTAAAAATTTCTATAAAAATCGCATACAAAGTTTTGGATTGGCTTTAAAAACGTATGTTTTTAATTATAGGTATGCACGTGACAGAATTTTTCATGTGAAATCACTCGTGGTAAAGTCTGCTGTGTTATAAAATTTTTTAAAAACTTTGTTTTTAAACAAAAATTTTGTTAGTGAGCGGGCGTGATTATGAGACTTTAGAAATTCCTCGATAACATATGCTTACCTTAATCTTGCGTGATCGTGAGTCAAAGCCACTCGGACGCACAACTCTATTTTAAGTATTGTTTCTGAAACTTAGCTGTTGGTATGTGTATTAATAGTTTGACTTTATTAAAAAATAATGAAGGTTTATTTATTTGAAAAAAAAAAATTTTTAACTTACAAAAAATTAACTATCACTGTAACTGTCAAAAAGCGTATTATTAAGTGCCAGTTATAGTAAGTTAATTATAACTGAAATTGGTCGAATTGGCCGTTACACTTAATTGTTAAAAAACAAGGAGTGCTATATTCAGAAATAACGAATCGTATATGCCCTTCCCCATGGTGTGATAATAAAAGAAAGTTATATAAGCAAAAATACATACGTATATCCGCATCGGGTTAAACAAGTACATATGTATGTAAATGATTTGCTGCAATTTTTTCCTCTCAATTTTAAATGATCTTTTTACTCTCTCGTTGCAAGTTTTTTAAGTACGTGAACAACAGCGTTGCCAAATGTGCAGATTTATATGCATGTTGCAGTTTTTCTTGACCAGTTTTGAAGTTTTTTGTAAATTATGCAGATTTTGCAGTTTTTACAATAAAATTGTTTACTTTCAATTTTGTTATAATATTTTTTAGTTCTCCTTCTCTTCCACAATCTTACCTTATTTGCTTAACACATACTCGTATAACAGTGGCACGCTTTAAGAGAAAAAAACTGCACAAACGGCATGGAAGACAGGGATGATAAAGCAAGTACAATTGTACTTCTTTCAGTGTTATTAGCATTGCAAAAGTGTTGAAGTATTATAATGACATGTTTAGTACAATTTAAATATGTCAAACATTTAAAATTGAATTATTTTGGTCTAGGGTTGGAGAATTGAAATATAAAATTAATGAAATGTTTCCAGATATCTGTAGAATTGCCAAAGGTATATCATCTACACTACATTCGTCGGTGAATGTGAACATATTTTTTTACAAAATAAATTAATAAAAACAAAGCAAATAAATCTCCTTTATTATTTATTTCAGACAAAATATTAACTACAGCCGAATAAATTTTTTTGCTATTAAATTAACAAAAAACTTATCTTGGCTTTAATTAAGACGTAAGCTTTTTTATAAATTCCTTTTTTTAAGTTTACTGTCGCGACCAAAAAAATTTATATGTTAAATACGCCTTTTCTAATTTAAAGTAACGTTATGTAGAAATTTATCAAAAATCTAATTTCCTACATCAATCGGAAAATAATAAAATGACTATTTTGTTCCTTATCTGGGTCCAAATTACGGCATTTAAATTTTAATTTCGATCGATATTGAATTCCGTAAGTTGGGCTCTGGTATGAAATAAACGAATACTTTTATATGGGATTCAGATAAAGACTGTAACTTGATTTATTAATGTACAATCAATCGCGGTAAAAGGCTTTTTAGCGGGGTACCAAATCCAAAAGAAACTTACTTTCTAATACAATATTTTTTTTTAGACTTGTTGTTACTCTGTTAAACATATTTGTACCCGGTTTTTTTTCCACAATCATCTTACAAAAAATAAGCTAAAAATTCTTCGTCTAGAATATTTATTAGTTACATAACTTTTTTGTTAATTGGCAAATAAATATTGTAAATATAAATGTAAGGTAAAAGTGAATTTTAATGTATGTTTATATGCGTATGTAATATTAGAACAATTAAAAAATATATTTGTGATTTAGTACAATTAGGGCCTAAAATGTGCAATTTTTATCTAATTAAGTACAATTTTGAAAATGTCATTTATCATCCCTGATGGGAAACACACACTTTCCATTTATAAATTTACGATAATTTTTCAATAAATTCCAATTAAAAAGATTCAATAAGGCACTAGGTAGCGCAAGCAGTTAAGAAAATATTTAACATTTCGATTTTTCTACAAACATGTTTCAATCGCTTGTCAAGTACCCCAATTAACAACGCAATAGTGTTGCACAAACATACAATATTATCGGCCATTTTCACCAAGTTCGGTTATAATTCACTATCGGTTATAGCTGTCAAAACAATTTGGTAACCGGAACTTTAATTGAAAGTTAGTTTTAACCGAACTTGGTGAAAATGGCCGTATATGTCTTTTGCTTTTGAAAATTTAATTATGTCCCAGCTTAAATTTTGTTTAATTTTGAGTTTGCATGGTAAAATTTTTATTGCAGCAATTTTTCATGCATTTATGTACATATAACACAGTACAACATTTTTCAGGTGATTGATTCGGGTATCAATTTTGATAATTGCTTATGAAAGTAGACCCAAAAAGACGAACTTCTGCATCATTAGTTTGGTCATGGTACCTCAATAATTTATAAATTAATTTGAAGTTAGTAAGTATCGTATAGGGGAATTTGTCACGTTTTAGGCTCTTTTGTTTGTCATAACTCGAGAACAACTAGTCCGAATAAAAATTAAGAATTACAATTCCTTTAATCTGTTCATACAACGTTTCGCTAATTAAGCAACAGTTTCGCAGTTATAAATAAATGTATGAAGAAAAAAAATATTTTTTGCCCAAAAAATTTAAATTTTTTAAATTTAATTCATAAAAAATCCAAAATGGTAAAAAAAAAGTGTCAAGTTATATTACTTTCACGTAAAGTCGCATAACCTATGAACAAAATGACACATAAATCATGAAAATCGATGAACGCGTTTGGCTTTTATTCACAATTAATTAAAGGTATGAATTTCAAAAATTTGCTCGAGATATCCACAAAATTCTTTGGAAAAAGCATTGATGACTTTTTTTATGATTCTCAGAATTAAAAAAAAAAAGTCATAAACAAAAGGTTAATAGATTTTAATGATTGCGGTAGCAAAGTAATAAGCTTTAATAAATGTGAGTGTACAATAGAGTTCTTCATTTCCCGGACTTTTGCATTTCCCGGGAAAGCGGGATTTATTTTTCAATTTCCCTGAATGCCGGGAAATTTCTCAAATTTCTGTGGCAAAAAGGAAACAGTGTTTAATGGCACCTTAAGACCCTCATGGGCAAAGTTTCAATTATTTTGTAGGATTTTTGGAAAGCTTATAGCAAAATGACTTTTTGGTTATCTTTTTCAATGTGCAATAACGTTTGGAATAATAAAAACTTCCGATCTCTCACATTAGTAAAGTTTAGGAAAAAAAAACTTAAAAACTACAACCGCAAAGAACTGATGATTATATCAAATTCGGATAAACTTTCCAAAAAAAGTTAAATTATTTTAACAAATAATTTCTTTTAAAATAGGATTTAAGTTCACAATAAGCATTTACAGAATCGTTTGAAAGCCTATTTCTAATTTTTATCAAGAAGATTTCAATGAGATAACACGTTTCCTTTCTACGGATGTTTGCCTTTATAGTCGAAGGGACATTATATAATCTAAAGACACTTTCGGTTTTCTTAGCACTTCCTTCAAAACTTGTAATTTCTTTTTGGAAAAAGCGTTTTCTTTATTAATAACTTTTGTCATCCTCTCTTACA
The DNA here is from genome assembly GCA_949318255.1 of Pollenia labialis. Lineage (NCBI taxonomy): Eukaryota > Metazoa > Arthropoda > Insecta > Diptera > Polleniidae > Pollenia > Pollenia labialis. Next base: position 144,180,716 of record OX439139.1, on the reverse strand, counting down.
GAATCTAATCCGAAAATCTTTTATGCAGCTGCTCATTATATTTTTAGAACCAAGTGAAAACAACTTTTTTCGTTTTTATAAATTAAATCTCGGTCTTTAAACAAATAAAAAATTCTGTACATTTTTACTCTTTTTCTTTCGAAATTTCAGAGCATCAAACATTACCATACTTATCGGTTATGAATTGGCATCTCTTTGGCGTTTGGCATAACTGTCTTAAGGTAAAAAACTGTAGTTTTTCGTTACGTTTAATTAAAAAATATTTATTTGGTGTATGTATTTCATTCACTTTTTTCTAAGAGCCGATGATAACGATTGAAGTTGTGATAGACTATAGTGATTTAAGCCAAACAAAATAGAATTAAAAAGATTGAATAAAAGCTAATCAAAAACTCAAAATAAGTTTTTTGATCTTAGACCTTTTTGCCTAACGGCTAAAAGTTGCCATAATTAAATTAAAAAAATCCCGGGAATTCCCGCACAAATTTACCGGGATTTATTTCCCGAAAAATGTGATTGTGAAATGGGAAATTGATCGATTTTTGTCATTTAACAAGAGTCGACGAACGCAGAAGTACAAGTGAATTTTTCTCCGGTTTTGAAAAGTGAATAACAACAAAACATAATATATTTTCCAAATATGGAAAATAACAAGTGCCCACAATTGTGGTCATATCGTCCCAAAAAGAGGCCAACTGGATCGAAAACAATTGATTACTGAGGAATTCAAAACAGCGTATTGTCATTATTTTGATGAAGCAGATACCCTTATAATGTGGATACATGGAAAAAATGGACAGTTTTCTTTTATGAAGCCAGTAATTTGGGTGGAAGACCTAACTGGACATGATGGATTAAACAGAAAACAATTGAAAACAAAACAATACATTGCTGCTTTTACTGCCACACTTCCAGTTGAACGCGCTGCTGGTACCGATACACCTAAACCTCCGAGTCTGGATACTGTGTCCCTGCAAGCCGAAACCGTTTTCACCAATCCGACCAATTTGAATGATGCTGTTTGGACACCCGATATTTAAAATAATGGACCACAACCGCTAACACAAATCGAAATGGATTACATTGTGGCTAAGATGGGACTATCACAACAAAACTCCGAAATGTTGACATCATTTTTGAAAAGCAGAAAACTGACACAGCAAAATGTCAGCGCAACATCATACCGACAACGGCAAGCTGATTTTCAAAAATTTCCATCACAGATAACACATAAAAATTGCATATTTTCTGTGTAAGAATAGCTGTAATATGAATCGGAACGTTTATTTTCATGCAAAATAAAGAATCAATAAAAAAATCATCAATGTTTTTTCCAAAGAATTTTGTGGATATCTCGAGGAAATTTTTGAAATTCATACCTTTACTTAACTGTGAATAAAAGCGAAACGCATTCATCGATTTTCATAATTTATGTGTCATTTTGTTCATAGGTTATGCGACTTTACGTGAAAGTAATAGGACTTGACACTTTTTTTACCGTTTTGAATTTTTTATGAATTAAATTTAAAAAATTTAAATTTTTTGGGAAAAAAATATTTTTTTTCTTCATACATTTATTTATAACTGCGAAACTGTTGCTTAATAAGCGAAACGTTGTATGAACAGATTAAAGGAATTGTAATTCTTAATTTTTATTCGGACTAGTGGTTCTCGAGTTATGACAAACAAAATAGCCTAAAACGTGACAAATTCCCCTATACGATACTTACTAACTTCAAATTAAGTTTTATATTATTTATTGAGATACCATGACCAAACTAATGATGCAGAAGTTTTTCTTTTTGGATCTACTTTCATAAGCAATTATCAGAATTGAGTCCCGAAATCATGTTTTGTACTGCGTTATATATAGGCATACATATATGTATATATTTGGATATTTTTATGTGCAGTTTTTTAAAGTGTTTTTTTTTTCTTCTTAATATACTGTTATTTTTAAATTAATTGTGGCAACGCTGGAAACCACCTACTAGTAACAATTATTGAAAATAAGCAATAATTTTTGTTATTGCACAGACTTGATATAAAAGAAAATACATATGTGTGTGTGCCTGTAAGTTTTATGAATTTTGATATGTGATATTTTGAGCACCTATTATAATTTTTTGTATTAAATACAGCAGGTTAAATACAAACATATAAAAAACAAAAACTTTTAAGCAAAATTTCGAAATTTTTGTTTTTAAAACTATCATAAAAATGCAGCCAAGGCGAATTCATTTTTCAGGTGCCGTTAAAGGACAGCTGTGCTACTTTTTTTTCCTAATTAGAGAGAGGAATGTCAAAAGTTACTTGTGTTTTTGACATATAAGCCAACGAAACCAACAATAAAATACATTGTTGTGTTTTTGGTGTTGTTACTTGATGTAGTATCGACACCACCGTGTACATGAATTCGCTTTGAATGCAGCTATATGCAAGGTTCATTGACACAAGGTAGACTCATTTGAGAGTGTACATAATATGCAAGGTATATTTACACAAGGTAAACTCGTTGGCCCATATGTTTGTCAGCTGTTTACCTAAGTTGGAACACCAATGTCAAATTTCGTGTATATGAGCCTAAATTTGTACATGTGTGCATTAAATTTATATGAAGACAATTTTGACAATTCGGTTATTTTTATAGAGCAGCATGTCTACACTCCCAAATGAGTCTACCTTGTGTAAATATACCTTGATAATATGCTTCTAATTTTTTCAGATATTTCAAAAATATTTATTTCCTATTTTAGAAACTTCATTGACATATATTTCATTATAGGAAGTGACTGGAGGCCTTAAACATAATACACATGTGTATTTATCTATAAAAATTCTAAAAACGTGAGCCTTTATCTTCTGCATATAGAAAATAAATAATCACTTTTTCTCCATCGGGCATTATTACAGTTTCTTGATGACTTATTAAACGTATAGCTGCCAGACCATAAAATAACATTGGCAAACCTGAAAATATACATTGCATACATTTTATCGAAATATGAAGACAAATTACGCACCAAAATTTATAACTTTAAGAAATCGAAAAAATTTATCTTCAAATGATAAATCTTGTATTTCTCTTTTACTACAATGATATTTTAGATATGGATAACAGGCCGTACGCAAAATATGATAATTGGTACCTGAATCCAGAGTCCAATTAAAATGAGATCTACCCCATTGATCATTTTGAACATCCTTTAACTGAAAGTTATTAACAAAAATGTAAATGTAAACCAATTGGTTATGGGAACTGAGGTACATACATACAGACGTACATATATACATATGTATGTATGTACATACATACATAAGTATGTATGCATGTTGTTTACCTTGACAAAATACGAAGTCCAAGGTGGTTCACTACATTGTTTTAAATACGCTGTCAATACATGTGAAGCTTTTGGTTTTAATAACAATCTTGTGAGTTGCATTTATCTCTTAACTTAATGGTATTTTTTTTAATATTTTTTGCGAATTTTGTTTATGCAAGCTTTTGTAAATAATCACAGCTGTTGAAATCTGCTGTGCGGATACAGCTGTGTGTTTAAAAGTTAGTGTTGGAAAGTGGTGATTTATGCAAACAGTGGGATAATTTTTCACAGATTATCTTTCCTGTTTTTCAAACCTAAATCTAAATTTTCGTTTAGAAATTTAAATTGAAAACAAAAACAAATTTAAGTTTTTTTTATTGTTGTTTCCAAGGCCCATCTATCAGGTCTGCCTACTTGTACAAAAACAAAAAACGATTCTTTTTAGTTGTCAAAAATTTACTACCACATATACAAAGCAAAAGGAAAAAACGTGTATGTGTGGCATACCATCCCAACAAACACGAAGTCAAACCTTTGATATGAAATGACTTTATCATTTGACATCAAACGCTATTCTCAAACGTTTTTCAATTGTTTGATTTAACATTTAAATTCAAATTGATAATGATTTGAAAATAAACATTTGATATCAAATGTTTTTTAAATTTGATGTCAAATGTGTGTCAAAGTTAAAATCAAATCAAAAATAAACTTGGCAGTACTAAAGCGAAAAATAAATGTAAGCATTAAAAATGGCGATTAAAGTTAAATTATTTTTCCTTGTGGTTACATGTGTTTTACTATTAAAAATAAATTTTAATATAAAGTGAACAGTTTATTTCTAGTGAAAAATAAAAATTATTTGTGAGAAATTACAATGTTTAAAAATACGAAAAAAAAAGAAAAATAATAAAACAGGAAAGTGAAGAAAGATTGTTGAACGATCACGGTGCTACAATCCTCAAAATAAAAGGGAGCCAAGTATTTAGTCTTTCCAAGAATTAGAAGACGGAAAGAACACTATTTCATCTTTTTGCTATGGTACCGAATGTTTATCTCAAAGTTTATTTAAATAAATAATAAATTTAAATTAAAAAAATTAAATAGTTTTATTTATATTCCACATTCTATTATAATCCACATTTGAAAAACATTTGAGAATTACGTTTGAAAGCAAGTTGAAAATAAATGCATTTTTCAATTTGAAAATAATTTCCCCTTTTTGTTGAGAACGCTACAAATGATTTTCAAATCATTATCAAACGTTTGTCGTTTGTGAAAACGTTTGATTTCAAATCATTTTCAATTTGAAATCAAACCTCCGTGTTTGTTGGGATAAACTTAAACAAACGTATACATGCAAATGTAAGCAACTAAAAAGAACATAAACAATGATCATCAGGCTTCTTGCGCAGACCTTTTCAATGGGCCTTGGTTATTTCAATATAAATTCCCAAGCGAAAATTTTTATTTAATTTTGAAAAATAGGCAGTAAAATCATTAATTTAAATTTGATTCCCCAAAAGCATAGTATAATAGTTACAAGGTAGGTTCATTAGGGAGAGTTTTCATTATTTACCCATGTAATGTCAAATTAATTTATTTGATATTTAACGCTTGTTTTAATTTTTTCTTTATTTTCTATTGTTTGACGTTTTGAAATTGAGAACAAAATTTCTAATGACTATACCTTGTACTTATCTTACCATGGTCTAAAGTAAAAACATTAAAAAGAGAGTATTTGATTTTAAAATGTTCTATTTGTAAACGTTTTTTCCAAATTAACTTTTTGCATACTTTTGATTATGTAAACAAATATATATTTTGCTGCTAGGATTATATAAATCCTGTTTCTAATTTTCCAGACCTGTGGAGGTGTTTGTACGGGAGTACAAAAATTCGCGACTCCGTCTCCAAAATTTTTCGGTATTACACGGCCAAAAAAATTTAAAGAATTTTTTAAATCTTTCCAAAATTAAAATTCTTTGAAATTAGCGACGTTATATTTTACTTTATGAGAGTTAGTTTATTCAAGTAGTAGTACTTAAATTAAGTAATATAAAAGTGTATGATAATTATAATCCTTTTTGTATTTTATTTATTAGTGAGGAAAATAGTCTAAATTGCATTAGCAAAATTATATAGTTGAAAAAAGAGGTTTGGGTTTTTTAAGGGCTGCGGAGCTGTCCAAGCATTGTCGCTTAAACCTTGTGGAAAGCAGAGTAGACACATGTCGAAATTTTACATTTGTACAATTGCTTTGTATTGTTAATTGGGATGCTTGCTGTTTGGACAAACATTTGATCAATGTTTGTAGAAATATAATAAATTTTTAATATTTGGTATACAAGTATTGTAAATTATTTCTACAAGAATAATTTTTATGTATGTATGTGATTTTATATTTTTGTATTGTGGTGTAAAGCACAATTTACCGAAAGAGAGGAACAATTTTAACAATATGGGTCGAAAATAACGTGACACTTCTGTGTAAGTGCCTATAAAAAGTTCATTTTTTTTATAAGTTTTTCATTCCGTTTGTAATTTCTACAATATTAATCTAAGACCATATAAAGTATAAAGGCCTTATTCATAAACAATATTCCATGCTTATAACAGGTTCATAAGACGAATTTTATATAAAAATCTGTTTAATTAACCGTTAATAAAACTGAACTACTGAATACTATGTACATATATATATTATGGCTCCTTATGAGAAGCGAAGTTGATTTGACGATGTCCGTCATTCCGCCCGTCAGGTTGTCTGTTCGTGTATATGTTAAAATAGGTTTTTCGAAACCCCCAAATTCTTAGCACACTAAAATATTTGTAAAAGCTTCAATACTTTTAAAAATGCACTGAAAAATAAATAAAAAAGGTTTTTTTTTGATCGTGTATGCATATTTAAAATTGTTAAACATTTTACAAAATTACGGCTAGTCGATCAGTATACTTTAAAGTGGGTCTAAAATGTGGGTATTAAAATGTTTTGAGCACAGTAACGCCCATACCAAATGAGCTAGGAGGACCAAATTTGGCTCTGGTATTTATTGAATATAAGAAGTACAGATTTGTTTGATTTTAAACAAGTTAGAGTGCTATATTAAGTTGTGCCGAATATTTCGTACCCTCCATCGACAATTCGAATGTCTTAAGAGTAATTTCTACATACAGTAGTTTTGACTTAACTGCCTTTTGTTTACGTGCACTTTTCACTTAACTGCACAAAATTGATCATTTTTGGAATTATTCTTTCTAATTCCATACAAATTCCTTTTTTAAGTGCACTTTCTAAACCTGCACATTTAAGATAAATGCACAAAATTTTTGGCATTTTAAAATTATTTTCATACAAAAAATCAAAGTTAGCCGCACTTTGACTTAACTGCCCAAAATAAATATTTTCTGGAATTATTCTTCAAAATCCTTGTTTACGTGCATTTTGTATACCTGCACATTTTTCATATTTTTGGGCAGCTTTAAAATATTTTCATACAAAACATCAAAGTTAGCTGCACACATAAATATCCAATTTAAGCTGTTTATAAAAATATAAATCGCAGTTATTTTGTTTTTTATGTTTTATGTTCTTTGTGAATTCTCATTGTTTTTGTTAATGTTTCTTTTCTTTTTTTCATACATACATGTATAAAATGATCTGTTATTTCCCAGCTAGCATAGGCTATTTGTTAGACGATTATGTTTAATATACAACTCCTAAAAGAATCTTCTGGTGATTATCTGACGAGTAACAAAAACATCTAAATCTTTTTTTAATTTATTTATTTTTTTATTTATTTTTTGACACGCTCGTCTTTAAATCTTGAAATGAACATTTTGGGACTCTCTGTAACCCGGCGTTTCCACATGCAAGTAATTACTTGCAAGTAGTGTATACGTATTATAAACGAAAAATCAAGGAAACAGCCGATTGGCTGAAAGTAAAAAAATTGTGTGAATGTTAGTGAAAAAGTGTGAGTGTATTGAGTTTTTCGAACTTGTACTTGCATGTGGAAACGGGAGGTTTAACCCGGCGTTTCCACATGCAAGTAATTACTTGCAAGTAGTGTATACGTATTATCAACGAAAAATCAAGGAAACAGCCGATTGGCTGAAAGTAAAAAAATTGTGTGAATGTTAGTGAAAAAGTGTGAGTGTATTGAGTTTTTCGAACTTGTACTTGCATGTGGAAACGGGAGGGTTTTTAATTTTGTTTTTTCCGTTTACCCACTTACAACTACAATTCGAGTCGGAAAGAACCCAACCAATTGTAGGGGAATGTAAGAAAAGATAAACTCACTGTTTATTGTTGGTGTTTTGTTTAAGTTTTGATATTGTTACAGGTAAGACTTTGAGTGTTTCTAATTCTTATTCGCTTTAGGGTTTTATTTGTATAATATTTTTGACTTTTCTAAAATCTTTGGAAAAGGTTTCCTGATGAGCTGGCCTAAGCAACCAGTGAAATGCGCATAGAAGCTAGCTTTCCCTCAACAATAAATGTCAGTGTATTTATCAAATATGAAAAACTGGGAATTTAGCACGTCATACGGAAATCGTATTAATAATAAATTTTGTATTCCCGAAAATAACTTTGATAATATACATACTTGCATGTGCCCGTGCAAAAAAACTGAATTGGCAAATTGGTTTTTTTTTTTTTTTTTTTTTGTTGTTTTCTTACGAAGACAGTAGAATGAAGCAGTTTGTTTTTTAATTTTGTTTTTTCTTTTTACCCACTTACAACTACAATTCGAGTCGGAAAGAACCCAACCAATTGTAGGGGAATGTAAGAAAAGATAAACTCACTGTTAATTGTTGGTGTTTTGTTTAAGTTTTGATATTGTTACAGGTAAGACTTTGAGTGTTTCTAATTCTTATTCGCTTTAGGGTTTTATTTGTATAATATTTTTGACTTTTCTAAAATCTTTGGAAAAGGTTTCCTGATGAGCTGGCCTAAGCAACCAGTGAAATGCGCATAGAAGCTAGCTTTCCCTCAACAAAAAATGTCAGTGTATTTATCAAATATGAAAAACTGGGAATTTAGCACGTCATACGGAAATCGTATTAATAATAAATTTTGTATTCCCGAAAATAACTTTGATAATATACATACTTGCATGTGCCCGTGCAAAAAAACTGAATTGGCAAATTGTTTTTTTTTTTTTTTTTTTTGTTGTTTTCTTACGAAGACAGTAGAATGAAGCAGTTTGTTTTTTAATTTTGTTTTTTCTTTTTACCCACTTACAACTACAATTCGAGTCGGAAAGAACCCAACCAATTGTAGGGGAATGTAAGAAAAGATAAACTCACTGTTTATTGTTGGTGTTTTGTTTAAGTTTTGATATTGTTACAGGTAAGACTTTGAGTGTTTCTAATTCTTATTCGCTTTAGGGTTTTATTTGTATAATATTTTTGACTTTTCTAAAATCTTTGGAAAAGGTTTCCTGATGAGCTGGCCTAAGCAACCAGTGAAATGCGCATAGAAGCTAGCTTTCCCTCAACAATAAATGTCAGTGTATTTATCAAATATGAAAAACTGGGAATTTAGCACGTCATACGGAAATCGTATTAATAATAAATTTTGTATTCCCGAAAATAACTTTGATAATATACATACTTGCATGTGCCCGTGCAAAAAAACTGAATTGGCAAATTGGTTTTTTTTTTTTTTTTTGTTGTTTTCTTACGAAGACAGTAGAATGAAGCAGTTTGTTTTTTAATTTTGTTTTTTCTTTTTACCCACTTACAACTACAATTCGAGTCGGAAAGAACCCAACCAATTGTAGGGGAATGTAAGAAAAGATAAACTCACTGTTTATTGTTGGTGTTTTGTTTAAGTTTTGATATTGTTACAGGTAAGACTTTGAGTGTTTCTAATTCTTATTCGCTTTAGGGTTTTATTTGTATAATATTTTTGACTTTTCTAAAATCTTTGGAAAAGGTTTCCTGATGAGCTGGCCTAAGCAACCAGTGAAATGCGCATAGAAGCTAGCTTTCCCTCAACAATAAATGTCAGTGTATTTATCAAATATGAAAAACTGGGAATTTAGCACGTCATACGGAAATCGTATTAATAATATAAATTTATGTATTAAAAAAATAATTTTTTTATTCTACTTTTAAATCAAACACTTTACTTTAGCTGCACTTTTGTGCAGGTAACCACAATTGTGTACCTGCACATTTAGGCAGGTAAATGCATTTAAGATAACTGCATTTTTGATTTACCTGCACAAAAAATCGTGCAAAGGAGTTGTGCAGTTAAGTCAAAACTACTGTATATGATGTATATTTATTATTGATTTATCTTGAAAAAACAGAAATCAGCATTAAAATTGGTTGCGATTTAGACCTATATTAAGTTATTGACCGACAATCAGAAAGTTTTATGCTTTTTTTTTAACAATTTTAACTAGCTTGAGTAAAATACCATGATTCGTAAATTCTGCAGAGTGATCTCTGGTATTAAAATAGGGCCTATAGTAAATTATGGACCGATCTTCATGAAATTTGACAGCGTGATTTCCAGTCGAATAAAACGAATTTTTGCGAAATCTTATATCATTCTGTATATTGTTCCACCATTAATGTTAGTTTTTGTAACAAAATTATCAATTTTTTAAGGTGGTGGTTCCACATTTGGATTCTTCCAGCTCTGATCCTACTGAAGTGATTTCCATCCCAAATTGCATAGGGTAACTACAAGTAATTTGACACCAAGTTTGCTCATTTATTTTGAGTTTTTTTCGAAAGTGAGCGTGTTTTCAACAGATGGACGGACAGACGGACATGGCTAAATCGACTTCGAATTACTCAAGGAGCCAGAATATATATATATGTATACATATATACTTTATGGGGTCTGCGATGAATAATACAAAAGTTTCATACGGAATGACAAACTTAGTATACTCTCTTCACAACTAATTGTGGTGAAGGGTATAAAAACAGCGAAATCGACTTATTAATTCGCCTTTTGCCCACACAAATGTGCTCCCCAAAATAAGAATTTTAGAACGATAGCTTCCAGAAGAGAAGAACAAGAAAAAAATATCCCTTCGGAATCATGGTAGAATAAGTACAAGGTATAGTCATTAGAAATTTTGTTCTCAATTTCAAAACAAATATAACCTCAAACAAAAGAAAATATGGAAAAAATTAAAACAAGCGTCAAAAATCAAATAAATTAATTTGACATCACATGGGTAAATAATGAAAACTCTCCCAAATCCCCTGACAGACATAGGGTTTGTATACTATACTAGCATAGTATACTACATGTGTGTCAACCTCAGGCGCGGATCCAGCTCGAGCCTTAGGGGGGGGAAAATTTTTTTTGATACAAAAAAGTAAAAAATTGGGTTTTGAAAGTTTATTAAAATTATATGTGTATATTTATTAAAAAAACTCAACAATAAGGTGAAATATAAGAGTAGTTCAATATAAATTAATTTTTTTAAATAAGCAATTTATAATTTCCTCGTGAGGCAAATTTATATAGAACAGTCTTTCTTCTGTCATTGTTGATCAGAGCCATGTTTTTTTTAGACGACGGGTAGGAAATGACCTCTCTCTCGTAGCATTACTAACGAGTATGGCAAGTTTTGTATGGCATATGCCAATTTTGCCATTTCTTCAATTATTTTTTTAAAAAGCAATTTTTGGTCCAGCTTGCTAAAGAATACCTTTTTGCAACATAGAAAAAATTTTTTAAATAAGCTTAGCGAATATGAGGCAGAATCTATTCGAAATGCTAACTGAATAATGCAAAAATCGGACGTTACAAACGAAAGGGATTTCTATGAATGAAAACTTTGGCTTAATTGATAGTGCTAAGGAAAATAATACAAGATGTCAGTAAAAAAGATTTTGTTGAAAAGTTTAAAAAACGTTTTAGATCGTAATACGTGTGGTAAATTATTCAATACTCCTGACAAATCTATATGGCTTGGCATTTCAATTTTAAAAAAGTGTTTTAATCGATTTTCTCACAAATTTGTTTTAATAAAAGTGAGACGGATGAATTTATTGACAATCTTTCTCCATCTGAACTTTTAGTGTTTAAATATGCTCCAGTTACATCTTGCGAAGTTGAAAGAGTGTTTTTCATTTATAGAACTGTTTTATGTAATAACAGGAAATTATCAGGGGTGTTCTAGAAATCGAAGACTCAAAACACTAGAATTTTAAACGTCGTTCTTTAATAACATTTCCCTGATAAAAAAATTTTGTGACAAATATTTTAAAAATATTTCTTTATTAAACAGGATTTTATAACAAAAATTAGATTAAAAGTGTATTAAAAACAACTTCCAAATTCTTGCGTTTTGCACCCAGTAATTTTTTTTTTACAATTTGAAGAAACATACTATTGTACTTACAAAAAAAACTTAATAAAAAAAAAGATTCTTTAATAACATGTTTATTTTTGCCATTTTGTGCCATTTTTTATACTTTTTCGTGCATTTTGCCAGCCATTTTTCGTGCCATTTTAAACTTGCCCTGCTGACGAGCATTGAAACGAAAATTTGAAATATTTTTCTTAGATTTCGGTAGATATCTTCGTCACAGTTTATAAAAGCATCTACAACGTTATCTGATAGATTTTCAGATATTTTCCATGTTTGTTGCCAATACAACAGTTCAGACTCAAGTTAAGATGTAAGTAGATATTATCTCTTTTATCAAACATAATCAGCTCATCAGCTACTAGTGATTTTAAAAGTTGTGTATCTGTATTTGACTTGATTACACTTTGAGGTAGAAGTTTAGGTATGTTCAATACATTTAGGAGATCTATTGGGAAACGTGTTTTGAGATCTTCTAAAATAAATTCAATAAGAGGAATGTACCCTACAACTCGGTAGTAATCTTAAACATTTTGAATGTGATTGGAACCTCGATTTGAACGCAGATAACTTTAACTTTTTCAAAAATCGCTTTGAATAGTTCTTCGGCTTTATTTCTTTTCTCTTCAAGGCACATGATTTAAGTTTTAATAAGGCTTGATCCTTTTTGAAGATCTATATCGTGCTTTTGTAAAATGATACCATTCCTCAAATGAATTCAAAAGTACTAAGCGAGTTCCTTAATATAAGGCTTTTGATGAAGTTGCAAGGTGTAAAATGTAAACCATCTTGTCTCGCATAATGTAGAGAGTTTGGCTCCCAAATACTTTGCTAAAACTGTGTTTCGCTTGGGATGAATATATTTAAAAAAATTTGTCGATTCTTTAACAAATGATACAACTTATTGTATTAATGGCATTTTGTTGCTTTTTAAAATTGAGTTGTTTGATTTATGGGAATAGCAAGGCGTTTGTTTTGCATTTGTCCAGAATTTTATAACAGCTCAATTTTCTGATGACATCAGAGGACACCCATCTGTTCCATTTCCTACACAATTTTTTAGGTCAAGACTAAACTTTGTCAAAACTTTTAGAACTTTTGATGATAGTGCCTTCGCATCAATTGACACATCACATTATCAATATCCTTTGAAGCCTCTTCAAATGCGTTTACAACAAAGCCAATAAAATGCTTTCCTAATAATTTTTTGTTGTATGTTGAAATATCTTTAAGATAAGGAAATCTGGGTTTTCCCCGAAAAATCTGTGTTTTCGTCAAAAATTATCGAATAGAATTTTTATTCATATAACACATATATACATAAATATTGCATATACTAAGGCTTATTAATAATTCAACCGCACGCATTTTCAAGTCAAACGGTCATTCTTTGGATATAAATAGATGCCATCTACTGGGATTGAATGTAGAATAAAAAGTATTTGAATACAGTAAACTAGATATTTCATTGGAAATATCTAATAAATAACTATTAGAATTAAGTTTTGGATACTTATTGAAAATTTCGTTAGATTCAATAAAAAAAAAAACAAAAAAAAACTTTTCTGGGATTTCCTAAAATTTTGTGCATATAAAAAATATTATTATTGGGAATTCTTGTATTATCGAGAGAAACCAAACATATTTTTAGAATTTAGGGTGGGGGGGGGGGAATTTCCTTATTTCCCCCCCCTGAATCCGCGCCTGGTCAACCTAGACTACAATTAAACTACAAAAAAAGTGGTACATACATATATTGCTGGTTTATGTACTACTAAAATGTTCGTAATATAAATATGGTATCTTATTGACCCTGCGGCCACACGAACAAGTTGTTCTTGATAGTCTTTTACATATACTGCTTGTCAAAATTTAAAGCTGTGACGTAGGCTGCACTCAATTTGTAAGCAATAAACTTTCATTATGTCATCAAAAAAACAATTTATAAAGACAAATATGTAATCAGCTGTTGAATTGAAAGTCTGCTTTCACGCGTTTCATCTTTTGATGCTCAACTCTTATGTTTTTAGGTGAGAGAAGAAAGAAGAAAGGGGGTTAGTACGGAGATGCCTGTAATCGGTCAGTACGCTTTGTGTTTTTATTCGTTGGTATATGCACAACAATGGCTGCATGTAATTTTTTTCTTTTCTCTTTCTCTTTGATTCGCTGTTAATGAAATTGTTGTTGTTTTGAACCGGAAAAAGTTAAAACCGATTGCTGCGTGTGATTACATTGGCATCTTTAAAAGGGAATTGAAAAGAAGTTGAGCATCAAAAGATGAAACGTGTAAATTTAGACAAAGCAAATTTCCAAACAAATAAAAAGGTGAAATTGAAAGCAATCTCGTGGTCAATTTAACGCACTCAGTAAAATAGTGAGAGTGTATTGCAAATTGAACGGCATTGAAAGGCAAATGTTCGGAATGAGGATTTTTAAATGAGTTTTAGAAAGAGAAGAGTTAATTTGCGTTCATATCGCTCCTTTAGTTTATTTTTTTTTCTAAGTTGTATTTTTATTCGGCCTTTAAAATTCAATATTAAAAATTATTAAAAATTCAATATATTTTTTTTTAATAATTGTGCTTTAATTCAGAATTTGCATTTACAATTGTAATATATACTTTTTGGCCTCCTAGGTCCCAATTTACACTAGGGACATTTCTTGCCGGACATTTTTTTAATTCTCCTTTAATCTTACCTGAAGCGTTTACATATGAAACATTAGAAGTCAGACAGAAATTAATATTTGTATGTAAACTACGAAAAGTAAGAAAGAGAAATGAAAATATGTCTAGTACAGACAGTCATGTACTACACACTCTACCTTTTCGACCCCTCGCCATCAAACTTCGTCTGTCCGGCAAGAAATGCCCCTAGTGTAAATTGGGACTAGGTTTTTATATTACTTGGATTGATTCAAGGTGAATTAACTACAGGTGGTGTCGAAATGCCTTCTGATTTTGACAGTTCGAGCCTACTTGTTTTGATTTGTTAGTGTTTTGCTAAGAATGGTTGACATTTCGAGCCGTAAACACTAACAATGCCATGCAAAACCCCCTATGTTGTTTCTGTTGTTTTTGGATTGTTATAGTTGCGACACCACCTATAGTTGAATTCGCCTTGGATTGATTGAAATAAATAAATAAAAACATAAAAGCAACTTTGCGTAACCCATTTCTATTAGCCATCATATTTCCCAAAACGGAAAATTAAACAAAAAAGATGTTTTGCTTGGTGATGTGAAATTTTATGTACTTTAACGTTTCTTAAAATTTTTTGGAGTTAATTCACTGAATACCCCTCTGTCCGTGTGTATGTTGAAATGGGTTTTCCGAAGGCCCCACAATTGATGGGACTAGATTGTTATAACTATGTATATTAAAATCACATATACATAGATAAAAGCCCGTGGAGATTATCTGCGACGAACAGTTGGATTAAAGAGTCACATCGAAACCTAGATTTTCAATATCAAAAAGTCAATATTATTAATCATTAGGACCCTGTTTCCTGTCGGTTGGCGATTATAACGCTACTTTCTGGGGGTCACGACTTATAAATCCAAAGGGCCGTGGATTAAAATGTGGTCTCGAGCGGACAACCAACTGCAGTCTGCGAAGACAGTACCCCTGGAAAAATAAATTAAGGATCTGGATGCTACTTCACAATCAGATTAACCATTGTGGAGTGCAGCTACAAATCTTAAAAGACCGGTTATCTCTTAACCGCCATTAAGAAACTTGAATGAAAGTTGGGTAAATATTGAAAAAGAAAGTCAGTTTGTTAAACATTTGAAAACTGTATTAATTTAAAATATATCTCACGATATTGCAATTGAGTTAACCCTGATGATATTACAGCATCTATTCCCCGAAGGTTTTGAGATAAGAGAAATCGAAAAAGGTATTTGTGATTTAAACCTAAGACGCCCCTAGCGTTGATAAGATAAGTAACAAAATGCTTTTGCAGCTATTTTTTCTTTTAATTTGTAATGCTATTTTACTCCTTGAATACTACCTTCAAGGAAGGAAGGAAAAGATAATAAAAAAGCTGAGTCATATAGGCCTTTTAGCTTATTATCTAGTAAATCAAAGCTATTTGAGAAACTATTAGTGTCAAAATTAACCCAGATTTTAAATAAAACTATGTGTATTCCAAACAATCAATTCGGTTTTAGAAGAAAACACAGCACATTTTAACAATAGAATAATCACCTACATAAGAAGAGCCTTTGAAGAAAGAAAATATTGATCTGCACTCTTCATTGATGTTTTGCAAGCTTTTGATAAAGTCTGACATGAAGGCTTCTTACATAAATTGAAGCTAAACTAACCAGTCAGCACACACAAGCTGTTAGAAAGCTATTTAGTCTTTTGAAAACTAATTGTTAAAGAAGGCGATTTTTTAAGTTCTCTTCGGACAATTAATACTCCTTAATATATACTTTGGACATGTCAACCAACAACTACATCCAAACTTCAACTTTTGCTGATGATGCATATTTTCTAAGCGTACACGAAAACCGACCCTACAAGGATATTTCAGATAGAAATGGGATTAAACAATTAAGGATAAAGGGGAATGAGCAAAATGCAAACATATAATTACTTTGAGTCAGGCATCATGCCCATATTAAAATGAAATCAATAATCAAATAATTCCTCAACACTCTTATGTAAAATACCTTGGTATACCTCTAGATTGGCGTTTAACGTATAAATACCATAAAAAGGCAAAATTAACTCAAATTAAACTAAGAACATATCAGATTAATTGGCTTATTGGAAGGAAATATGTCCTTAGTCGCGATTGCAAACTTTTACTGGCTGGTCTGATAATGTGTGTTAATGGGTGGGTGGTCCAAGACGCTGCATAACGTTAGGTGAAGGGCATTAAAGATTCGGCACAGCCGAATATAGCACTCTTGTTATATACTTTTAAGATTAAAAATTTTCAGTAGAAAATATTTCACGAGAATGTCGAAAATGTACGAGTTGTGAATAAAATTCGAAAAAGGACTTTATTATAATATTGATCTTATACCCTATAAAATATATACATATGTATATTACTGAACTTACATAATGTAACAGTTTACTATCATTATAATTTTATCAAAATAAATTCATTAAAATAACAGTAAATTACAACTAACACCTTGATTTTTTTAATAATTAAATTTCAATCAAAAATAAGGCGTGTTTTTATTGAAAAATATTTATTGATGATCTTGAAATATTCTGTAACATGGCCGGAAAGATACCATTTGATCAAGCCGATTTGTGTGAACCGAAAGAATTAACCGCCCATGTTACCTTATCCAGAATGATTATGTCCTCTACTTCTTTCCTTACCTCCACTCCCATTGCTGACCCAGAAAAGGGGTTACCACTCTCCATCTGTCCGCAAGAACTAGGATCTGTACATCCCGAGAATTAAGTGTCCGTAATTAAGCTGAGAGATTCCAAGCTAGGTTCTGTCCACGAGTCGCCCGGTCTGTGAATAAATCCCGGGTCTTTTTGGCCCTTGGATAAAATTCTTCTAAGCCTGGACATCTCAATAAAAGATTCATCTGACCCGATAATCCACGAGTCCTTTATCGATCTCCTAATATCCACTTTATACCGTATCCTCATCCCTACACGTATGTTTCCCTGTGTCACCACCTTTCACCATACATGATCGCTTAAAACTACTCGTTACCACCAAATGTTCAACACCAGTCGGAGTTGACTGCCAATCATGTCTTACTTTCACTAACCGCGAAAAACAGTCCCAATTCGTCCTTCTTCGATGCCCATATGGACAGCTTTTCGACCTTTCAAAGAACAGATCATAAGACAGACGACTTTGGTCGGAGATGGAAAACCCTATAGCCACCCTACAACCATCTAGTAAGTCCCTATAGTTCGTCAATGTAATATCTATTTTTGCCTCTTTATTCCTTGTTCCGATTGTGGGCGTATTCCCCCTATTACAGATAAGAAGGTTGTTTGCAATAATGAAATCAGACACTCTTTTGTTGATGACGGCACTCACCCATTGGGTATTTTGTATGTTGGCGTCAAACGACAGTACCAGTCTCAAGCCTTTCCTGCCACGACCTTAAGGTCTTTATTTTTGAAGGAATGAGAAATAATAAATTTCAACTTATTTCTTACCAGTATATAAGTTCGTACCTCCTCCTCTGTCTGGGGTTCGAACAGTGCATCTATACCCCGTGAGATTCAGCCCAACTACCCGATTGTTGTTAATCCAGGGCTCTTGGATTAAGGCCACGTCAACGTTGTTGTCGAATAGGTGGATTGCTAATTCGTATAAGCTGCTTCATAGTGATGCAGTTTTAACCACTGTCAACCTCTGTAGGTCTATCATTATTAGAATACTTTAACCTGATACACCCCAGACCAAATGTCGGAACCCCTACCATTGACTCCAAATTTTTGAGATACTCCTGGTCTATAACGAACCAGAAGTCTCTTTCTTTGTTCTCTCTACCACCCAGTAAAGTTATCAACTTCCACTGACTCGTACCGAGTTCCTCGTTCTTGTTGGCCAGTACTCCCAGCATGACTTCCACCGGTTTAAGAGGTGGTGGGGCCCATACTGTGAATACCGGTCTCAGAAGCAAAGTATTAATTTGAATCTTGCTTCAGGATAAGGGCTACGAACCTCTGTCAATAGTGGCCTTTAAAAACTCGGCTTTTTTTGTCCTTCGTTCGGCTGTCGGATATGACCTGTTTCGTCACATCCTGCAAAACTATGTGTTTTGATACTCTCTCTAAAATACTCTATATCGGGTGTGTCCGAAGAACCCGATAGTTAATCCATCTGGTTATAGCCATGAGTCGAAATTATAATTGTTTCGTGCTCATCAACATATTCAATGGTTAGATCACCCATCTTTTCGAGGCCCCAGTACGAGTATTTAAACAAGCTATACCTTTTTTATTTAAAATATAACTCAATAAATAACCATCAAAATGTACTAATAAAGTGACCTCACAAGCGCAGCTGTTTGCAGTAATTTTTTTCGTGTTGTGACAGTTGGTGCCTTTTTTTTTTTTGTTTATTTACATTTTTTAATAAGGCATTTTGACATTTTCCGTCTCAATTCTAGCAACAAAATGCCTGTTGTTTTTTCTATTGTTGCATTGTTGTAGTACTGAGGTCACTTTATTAATACATTTTGATAACCATTACTTTTGAAAAATAAATTAAACTGAAAATGTTGTTTTTATTTTTAAAAATAAAAACGAATTATTTCTAAAAAATTTTAACAAAGAGCATTAAAACGCTTTCAAAATCGTTATTTAAAATTATGCGAAGACTATCCATAAAAATTGCCCAAAGGCATACAAAACCTTCAACAACTTCTTCGGTACTGCCAGCTATAAGATTCGATGACATTAATTTAAAGAATGAGCCCATATTGGAGTATAAAAATGGATCGGAAGAACTAATTAATTTAGAGAAATCATTGAAGAAATACTCATGTAATGTTGAAGAAATTCCAATTGTTATTGGTGGCAAAGAAATCAAAACAAATCAAGAACGATTTCAAGTTATGCCACATAAACATAAACACATAATAGCCAAATACTTTTATGCAGACCAGAGAACTATAAATAAAGCTATTAAGGCAACAAAAAAAGCAAAAGAAGCGTGGAACAATATCTGCATCCAAGAACGTGTGGAATACTGGGAAAAAGCTGCCATTTTAATGGCCACTAAATATCGAGCAGATTTAGTAGCTGCTACTATGTTGGGGCAAGCAAAGACCGTATATCAAGCTGAAATAGATGCTGCAGCTGAATTAATTGACTTCACTCATTTAAATGCTCAATTCTTAAAAGAATTGTCCAATTACGAACCGTTAAATCCAAATCCTAAAATTTACCAAAATCACATGCGTTGGAGAGGTTTAGATGGCTTTGTGGCAGCCATAAGCCCATTTAATTTTACCGCCATTGGTGGTAATTTAGCTTATACTCCTGCATTAATGGGTAACACTGTTCTTTGGAAACCTGCTGATAACGCCATGTTATCTAGTTGGTTGATTTTTAATATAATGCGTGAAGCTGGCTTACCCGATGATGTAGTCAACTTTGTGCCCACCGATGGATCTTTATTTGGCAAAACGGTTGCATATTCTCAAAATTTGGGTGGAATTAATTTTACCGGATCTGTTGAAGTTTTTCAAGCTCTATGGAAATTAGTAGCCAAACAGTTAGAATTTCAGAAAACCTTTCCTCGACTAAGTGGTGAATGCGGTGGAAAGAATTATCACTTTGTCCATTCCTCAGCCGATGTGGATACTGTTGTAGCTACCACTTTACGTAGCGCATTTGAATACAGTGGTCAAAAATGTTCGGCTTGTTCTAGATTATATGTACCAGACAATTTGTGGGAGAATAAAATCAAGAAACCTCTTTGTGATTTAACCAGTCAGTTAGTTGTAGGAGATGTTTGCGATTATAAAACATTCACATCAGCTGTTATTAATGAAAAGGCATTTTTGCGTATAAACAAATATTTGGATCATGCCAAAGTAAATTCTCAATGTAATGTTTTAGTTGGAGGACGTTGTTCTAATTTGCATGGCTACTTTGTCGAACCTACTATAGTTGAAGTAAGTAATCCGGAAGATTGCCTTTTTAAAGAAGAAATATTTGGACCTATCCTTTCGGTTTTTGTTTACAAAGAAAATGATTTAGAAAAAACAATGGAATTGGTGTCTAAGACACCTAAGTATGCCTTAACTGGTGCAGTTTTTGCAACAGATAGAGGATTTCTTAAAGAAGCTTTGTGCAAGTTGAAGCATACGGCTGGAAATTTTTATATAAATGATAAATCAACCGGTGCTGTAGTGGGTCAACAACCATTTGGTGGTGGACAGTTGTCAGGTACTAATGATAAACCCGGCAGTCCATTCTATTTATTACGCTGGACTTCACCACAAACAATTAAAGAAACTTTTATGCCTCAGATTGATATTTATTACCCATATATGGAAAAGCAACTATCATAATTGTTTATAGAACATTTAATAAAAAACTTGTATTTTCTGAATTAATTTCGAAATATGTAAACATCTCTTAAATAAAATAGTTTATGTTATAAACAAAATTAAACTAGACCGTAAAAGAATGTATATTTTTAGAAAACTCATCGTTTACTTTTTCAATTACTCTTTTATATTCATCATATACATTCCCTGGTTCAACATTAACCGATTTAGTTTTAGATTTTGAAGTTATGCTTGCTTTTCCATGACTTTTTAAATGAGTTTCATTTTGCGTTTTATATTGTTTATGCGGCAATGTTTGTTTTAAGTTTTGACTTTCATTTTCCTCTGAGTTCTTTTTAAATCCAAAATAATTTAAAAAACCACGATTCAAACGCATCTTATCCTTACAAGAATTCGATTTATTACATTCTGTTGCATTTAGATAGACATAAGCAAATGGTTTATTATCATTTAAGTGTAATGCCGCATTAAAATTATCTAATCTGTCTTTGAATTCATCATACAAAGGCATGTATTTTCCATTTGGTCTTCCTTTTGCCATATTGTTGACCTTAAATGGGTTTGTTTCATAATTATTTTGTAAATTATCAAATTCCTTTTGAAAATATTCGTATAAACCAATATTTTGTATTGGATGAGTCATTTTTGTATCCGGCCGGTTTTTTGTTGTTGAAGATTGGACAATTATTGTAATGAAAAATAATAAAAATATATTGACTCTTGTATTCATTTTAATGTGTAATTTTTTTAATATTTTTTTAGTAATATTGTGACTAGAGTTTTTTATTCTGCATTTTTTACTACCAAGGGGAAAAATGTTGAATTACCCAAAATCCCTGTAATACCGTTCTAAAGAAAAATAAATCTATATTATCAAAGTTATTTTCGGGAACACAAAATTTATTATTAATACGATTTCCGTATGACGTGCTAAATTCTCAGTTTTCCATATTTGATAAGTGTTCGATTTAGATCACTCACCAACACAAACATTTTAGTAAATTACTTTATTTTAAAAGTGTTTAAAAACTTTATTTAATAAAAAAACTAATTTTAATATACATACATACATAACTACATATAAGATAAATTTAAATTAAACATTAGGCAGTATAACAGACATTCAGTATTTCAGTTTTCAGTATTTTTTTCAAGAATCCAAGAAAACGATGCATATTAACAGCCGTATTCATAATGAAAATTTCTCATGAAGTTAGAAAAAAGTTTATTCATAATACACTAACCAAACTCTGGCTAACGATTTGCTAAACTCTTGTTAACGAGCTGCCAAACGTTTGCCAACTTGTGAAAAACTGCCGTTTAATGTCAAACAATTTTGTTGTTTTTTTTTTAATTTACTGTCCAAGGCCCATGGAAAAGGTCTGCGCAAGAAGCCTGATGATCATTGTTTATGTTCTTTTTAGTTGTCAAAAGTTGTTTACATTTTGCTTACATGTGCATGTATACGTTTGTTTACGTTTATGGTATGCCACACATACACGTTTTTTCCTTTTACTTTGTATATGGGGTAGTAAATTTTTGACAACTAAAAAAAATCGTTTTTTGTTTTTGTACAAGTAAGCAGACCTGATAGATTGGCCTTGTTACTGTCTTTTACTTAATTTATTTTAATTTTAAAAACTTTTTAAAATTTTTATATGTGAAGGAAAAACAAAAAAAGGAAAAAAATTACAAATTTAGCAATGATTAATGCAAAACGTGTTGCAATTTGGGTAATACAATGTGGCATCATAAACATTCAGAGTTGATTTATTAAAAGTTGGCAGATGGAGAATAGTTCGTTATGAATTAACTCTGTGCCAACAAGCTGCTAAGCTTAATCGCCATTCTAGTTAGCAGCTCGTTATACGTAGTGTACAAACTCTGGCTAACTTTTTGTTATGAATACAGCTGTAAGTGATTTATAAAAAAAACAGATACATATCGAGTCATTACCGCAAAAAAAGCTTAAGCGACAAAAACAAAATTTTACAGGAGAAGGTTTTTTTATTTTTTTTCATAAAAATTTTGTATGAATATTGTCGCTTGAGATAAAATTGTTTTTGCTATAAAATCGTAACGGTTCCTTATGTGACCATGACATTTTAGGAGATGATCCAAGTGTTGCCAATAAAGTCGTTTATTAAAAAAACGAAAATTAAAATGGTGCTACTTGAGCTTTTTTTGCGGTTATGCCTCGATATAGTCTTTATATGTATTTGCTTTTGCAAAATAAATTTAAAATACACTAGTAATGTAAAGAAGTAGATAAAAGCTAGAAAACTGTTCGGGAAATAGTGTTGATTTAGGGTACTTCACACTATCACACAAGTCTTTAGTTTTTCGAGCAAAATACAACCCTGTTATGATAAGTTCCAATTGTTTTTAAAAAACTTTAAACAATAATTAAAAAAGATATGCATTTTCTTAAAAATACGTAAGACTTTTGTGAAAGTCTGTAGTAAGTAACTTTTAAGGTTACTTTCCATTTTTTAAATATGGAATATGTAAGACTTGTGTGATAGTGTAAACTAGCCTAGGAGCAGTTTTTGTTCAATAAAAACAGATTTGCTTTTTTAAAAATTGTGAGTTTTTATATACACAGATAAACAAACAAATGCAAATTAACATGTCACTATGTTGGTTGAATATCATGGTGAATTTCTGCAAAATTATGGACTTTATTTGAAATTATCATTGTTTTATCACTTGAGAAGATGGAATAAATTTGTCATAGCAAACTGAGTTATTTTTAAAGTGTTTATTTATTTTAAGAAGAGCTTATAATAACTCATACAAACTGTATTCTGTGGCCAATTTTGGTTGTATATATTATAAAAAAACTCGTTCAACACAATCGTTACCAACAAAGACTTAAATTTGTACCCACATCTTGACCATATCTATCGGTGTTGCAAATGCACAAATGGAATTTTTAGTAATATGTTATTCCCAAAAATCCCCCACGAAAAAAGTGGGGTTTCCCCAAAAAAATCCCCTATTTTCGTACAAATTCCCAAAATTCAGAACACATGCAATACCCCAGCTTAGAGCTGCAAAACTATCGATAGTTTCGATAGTTAGCTTTTAAACTATCGATACTTTCGATAGTATCCAAAAGTTTCTATGTGCCACTTCTGTGGACACGGTAGTCAATGAAGGTGGTAAAAAATTAAAAAGGTTTAAAACTTCATTTACTGAAAACGTTTTTCAGGTATAAAGACCAGCATATTCATTTTTAATTTCAGTGGCATCTATAGTTTATAATTAATATAAACTTTATATAGATGTAGATACGGTTTATTGTCATCAGGGTTGTCCGTTTTTTTCATCTTCGGCGTCAAAATATTCAACTTAAGTCTAGAAAATAAAAAGGTTATTTCGTAACCCTTGCGCTGATAATTTATTTATGTAAAATTTTTGGAATTTTCAAAAATTTTTATAAAAATTTTCAAGGAAGTAGATTAATTTCTTTTACAAAATAACCCCATTAATTTTTTTAAGACTTTTCGTAAAGAAAAAAAGACAAACAGGTAAAATAATTGCCACATTTATCGAGCAAACAAAACTTCTAAGATCCCTGGTTGCAGGTTTAACATTATTTTAATATGCAAATTAGTACACAATTCTGTGGCAGTAAGGAAAATGTGCTTAAGTCTATTTTTTAAGTTTTAAAGGTGATTTTTGAAAATTTACTCCTATTCCAAAATAATCTTCACTTATCTGCGGTTAAATGTTTTTTTTATAGTTTTTGTTTCTAAACATTCCTTATGTCACAGATCGGAAGTAAACCTCAGTTTTTAATCCAAATATTATTACACATTGAAAAAAGATATGTACACCTGTGTGCAATTTTGATTGTGAAGATCTCAAGGGTGCAATTATTTCTAGTTGTTGTTGCATGTACTTGTGAACATGATGATAAAAAAAAACTCAAATTTAGGTTACATTTTCCTTTTTCCAAAAAACAAGAAAAGTTTAAGCATTGCTTAAAACTTACATCGAATGAGTTGTTAAAAATGTTTCGTTGACAACATTTAATCAGCTTTGCAGTTACTTTTAAAATTTTCCGATAGTATCGATAGTGATAAAAAGTATCGATAGTCCGCCAAAAATAAAACTATCGATGCTATCGATAGTACTATCGATTGTTTTCCAGCTCTACCCCAGCCAGGGTTGTTAGACTTTTTTTTCTCAAAAATCGTCACGAAAATTGAACAAAATCGTCAACAAAACGTCAAATATATAAATTTTACAAATTAAAGACAATTTATTGCATGGATTGGTTCGAAAATAAAATTTTTTAGCAAGAAATTCTATTTATGAAGAAGAAAGTGATATGGTTAAGTTTTATTCTATTTATTTCAGCAAGTGAGCGGAGTATATTTATCATTTAAAAAGAAAACATAAGAAAAAATATATTTACTTAATGCATAGCAAAAATATGTTATTTGATTCATCCATATTCAGAAAAATAATAAATAAAATCTCATTTGCTTTTAACTCGAGCTATTTTTAAATGATTAACTTTTAGCGCTATCTCTATTACAAATTGTTTTTATTGTTAAAGGTGCTAAAAACCAAGGATTCTGTCTATATCAACCGACTTGAAACGTTTTATTACGTCCAATATTAGTTCCAAACTAATACATTTTTTTCTCATTGCACTCATATTTCTACACAACTTCTTATTAAAAAGTAACTTCTTACTTCCTAACACGCAATTTTACTAAGAATGACTAACACACAAATAGAAAAATTCTTCACATGTGATTATGACTTCATCGAAAAATGCATTCGTATGTGGCGACACAAATCGAAATCTTAAAAAAAAAACAAAACCGATTTAACCAATTTTTTAAAAGCGGACCAGATAGGACTGACGCAAATCGGGGCTCTAGTGTATATTTTTTGCAGTACCGATGCCATTTCTATATTTGTAGAATTTGAATTACTAATGCTTCTAATGAAATCCACCTGGTTTGTGATGGGGGAGGAATTTTTTTGTTTAATTTCCAAAAATTTTTGTATTTCGAAAAATTGATTTTTATGTTTTGGACTGTTTTTAATATAATTGTAAATATTTCTTGTGTGTTTTATCGATGCCAGAAAATCGTCATAACACTATTACTTTTAGTCAAAAAATCGTCAATCGTCATATTATTGTATTTTCTCAAAAAAATCGTTAAAATTACGAAAAATCGTCACATCTACCAAACCTGCTTGCCAGATTAAAGTGTTATTAAATTGATGCCAGATTAAAGTTTAAAGTAAATTTATTGACGGGATTAAATCGTCAAAACATTACTGACTCTACTTCAATAATCGTCAACCGTCATTTTGGTAAATTCATCGAAAAAAATCGTCAAAATGACGTAAAATCGTCACATCTAACACCCTGACCCCAGCTAGCATTCGGCTGATTATTTTGTGTAAAGATCACCCAAATGATTCAGATCAGTTTTGATGATTAATAACTGATTTATTACTTGTGTGATTGAAAAAGGATTCATATATGATGCATTTATATGCTTAAATAATGATTTTTAAATATTTTGAATTTTTGTTTTTGCCAAATCAAAAAAATTAAAATAGAAACTTTTATGTCAGCCAAACATATAAGAAGCTTGACTAAAAAAGAAGTCCAAAAATGATTAATAAATTAACATAAATGTTAGTGCAAATTGTTTCTTCTCTTCTTGGCGAAAACCCGATAACTTTTGTTTGGTTTAAAATAAAGCTGGTTCGAATAATCAAAAGCCATAATTATGGGAAAAAAAATTAAAAAAGCATGACAATTAACAAATTATATCAAATATAATCAAGAACTATATAGTTTACGATTGAAAAATTAGACTTAAACGACTCAATAATGATTATAAAAACTGTATAAAAATTGATCAAAAAGGAATCAGAAAATTGTATCACAAATGATTCTTACAGGTGATTCATCGGTAGGGTGCCATTTTCTCACAACGAGAATATCATTATACGGGTATTTTGCTCTTGAAGCTGATTCCTAAATGATTATGATACAAAATATTAGCTGGGACGTCCCTACTAGCATTTTGAAGATTGTTTTATCAAAACTCGCCTAACTAAGTCTTCCTCGAGGTCTTTTGACGATTAAAAACTGATTAATCACTTGCGCGCTTGAAAAACGAATCGAAAATGATTCCTGCTTATGCTGGAAAAGTAATTTAGTGAAAAAACAATAACAAAACTTACAGCAAAATGTATTAACAAAGTGACCTCAGTTTTACAACAATGAAACAATAGAAAAAAACAACAGGCATTTTGTTGCTAGAATTAAGACGGCAAATGTCAAAATGCCTTTATAAAAAATGTAAATAAACAAAAAAAATGACGCCAAACGTCATACACGAAGAAAATCACTGCAAAACAGCTGCGCTTGTGAGGTCACTTTATCAGTACATTCTGACATACAGCAATCGAAAATGGATCATACAGGTCAAGGCGAATTTTTTACAGGTGGTCTTAAAAGCCCTGCTGATAACTTTTTTTTTAGCTAAAATCACTGTTGGATGTCAAAATTTTGTTTATTCTCTTTTATTATCTTTGTTTCTGTTTTGTTTTATTTCTGTTTTTGACATTGTACAATGATTTTACAAAAACAAATTGCTTGTGGTTTTTGTACGAGTTGTACTTGTTGTAGTACCGAGATTACCTGGGATGAATTCGTCTTGATACAGGTGTTTGAAATATGACAGCTTGAAGTTATTTATAAATAATATTCTGCTCATCTAGACGATTCATTATTCAATTTGAAATTGGAAAGGTACGTTTGCTTTTTCTGTTACCTTGAAAAAATTATTTAATTTAATTAAAATAAAAAAAAAATATTTCAATTGAGATTTGTTTTTCAATATAAACTGTAAGCGTGCCTTTTACTTGCACAAAAAACTGATGATCCTCAAAATTCTGAAGAAATAGAATGGCAAACTATTTCACATTCAAGAAAACGTCAAATTTCGCGCCTGTTGAATGAAAACAAACGTAGACAAATTATCAATAATGAAGATTCTCCAAAATCGAGAACGAATAGATATATTGACCTTTCTAATGAAGATGACGAACGTATCAACATTTTGAAGCCACCCTAATGTTACAAATATACAAGACATGATCAGATATTTTTCAACTGTTATTGCTGCAGATCAGTATTCATATAAGGCTTTAAAAGACGGTCAAGTTTGAGTTATGGTAAAAACGATTAACGCATATCGAACATGTGTCTCAAGCCCCTATTATTATTATTATTATTTTTTTATAAATTCAATTCTTTTTTTACTGTAATTTATTAACTAAACATTTTTATATTATTCTTTATTATATAATTTAATTTAATTTATATAATTAAATTTGATATATAATTTAATAATAATTAAATTTATATTATTTTAATAAACTCAAGTAATTAATAATTTAAATCGAAAAATATTTATTTTTGTAATCGATTACAAATATGACTGAAAATGGGTAAAAAGACTCGCAAACGATCAGAAATATGACTAAACAACGACACATAAATGATTCGCAAACGATTAGAAATAGGACTGAAAAATGACTCGAAAAAGACTCTTAGACGATCAAAAATATAACTAAAAAATTTACAAAAATAGCGAAAATTCGCGAAAATTTTTAATAATTCGAATAAGCCATAAAATTAGTTAAAAGTCCATAAAAGTATACGGTATGGAAAAAATTCTGTAAAAATTGCTAAATTAGGGGAAATTCGCAAAAAAATTTCTAATAGCGTCATAATAGCAAAGTCTACTTTATATTAAAAATCGTTAAAGCTGTAAGGAATCAAAAAACTTACAATACAAAAATCGCTTCTATCGCAAACATTACTAAAATTTGCGAAAAATTGCAAAACTAAATGTTGTTTTTTTTTTCTTATTGCTGAAAAAATTTGAATACTTACATTTTTAGCTATTTGTTGAAGAAATCTAATAATTATTTTCAAAAAGTGTGTAAATTGTTTGTAAAAAAACAATTAAATGTTTTTACGAAAGCTCTTAACCTATCGAATGATATATCGAGTAAAGGCATTCGATCGACTACTCGTTATCTAATGACATAATCTCAAATTTCGATAGAATTTTTTTGATAACGAATGGGACGATTTCAAAAAGTAAAATTTCGATCAAAGTCACTCGATCACGACTGGGACGGTCTGGGCCCAGAAAAGTGGGTAATAAAAGACACCTCAAGAAGAGTCGCAGGTAGGGTACCATTTTCTCCCGATAAAACAATAATTTATGATCAGAAAATGAGCTCATATATGCCTATTTTAATCGCATAGAGGAGTCATACATGACTCGAATATGATAAATTTTTTCATACAATACTTGCAGGGGTCCAAGCTAGCATTTTTTAAAATTTTTAATCATAATTGAGTCTTTTTTTACTCTTCAACGCGATTAAAAAATCAGAATATGCGCTCATTTTCTGATCATAAATGATACTTTGTTCGGGAGAAAATGGTACCCTACCCGCGACTCTTCTTGATGAGTCATTTATGATTGGTTTTTTTTATTAGTTTAGAGTCACTTTAGACTCTTTTCTAATGGTATTTATGATTATTTTCGAATAATTTTCTAGTCATTTATCAGTCATTTTTAACTTCTATTCTGCGTCTTTTTCGATTCCTATACATATAAGACATATTTCTAATCAACTATGAGTCATTTATCAATAGTAAATAAAAAAAAAATTATCACTTTTCGAACGCATGCATAATCAGCTTGTGATCAAACAGTTTATAACCTTCTAGCTACGCGAAATTTGATTATGAATAACGGATGAAATGCTCACATTTTAAGCGCAAAGATGCTCCATTTGCGGTTTCAATACGATTTGTTATTGCATTTTAAATCAAACAGTTTAGAATCATAAGCGTGGGTAATTTTCGAGTCTATTTTTAAGCGTGTAGCTGATTAATCAGATTACTAACATTAAAATTATCAAAAAGGAATCAGAAAATTGTATCACAAATGATTCTTTCAGGTGATTCATCGGTAGGGTACCATTTTCTCACAACGAGAGTATCATTTATGATTGATAAATGAGCTCATATACGGGTATTTTGCCCTTGAAGCTGATTCCTAAATGATCAGATTATGATACAAAATGCTAGCTGGGTTGTCACAGAATAAAAATATTTACAAACTTATTCTTTGTTTAAAAATTTCAAAGAAAATGATTTGTAATGAAACCATCTTAATAATCTTAATTATTTTTACCACAATCACAATAAATATACAAATCCTTGCAGAAGATCTTCAATTCAATGGTAATCTGTACGATTTGAAAAATAATTTGAAGAGTTCATATAAACAAAATGTGCACCAAAAAGACGAAATTTATCAACTTAAGTCACCAAACCTAAATGATTTTGAAAATGGATTAAAATTCGATACGAGTCCCTACAAAATAAAAGACGATTATGAGTTGCAAGTCCTTGATAAGAATAAACTTTTCAATAAACAAACTGACTACTACTTATATAAACAACGTTCAAAGCAATTACTTGCAAATAGTGATAAAAATCTTCACTTGGATTATAAAGAACATAAATATGATTTAATACCTCGGAAATTAACTTACTACACGGGACCAATATACCGAAGAGACGTTTATTCTAACGTAAATAATGCTAATTTAGATAATGAACCTCTTTACCCCTCTGTACTAACCAAAGCTTTAAAAATAACACTAAATTCTACGGCTCCAACTAACTCGGGTGAAAGTCTTTTGACAAATGTCGCACATCAAATGAACACGACAACTTTAGATTTAGCAAAAAATCTGGCGAATATTAAAACTACAAAGAATGATGATGATATGTTAGAGAAGTTGGTAAAAAATGACCTGCAAATACCTAAACATCAAATTTTGGAAGAAGAATCAGAAAGTAATGGCCCACAATTAAAAAATGATAAACTTCTAACAGGTATTACAGCATCTAATTTAGCTGAAATTTTAGAACGTGTTCTAAATAAACTAGAAAGTACGCATGATGTTAGGAATAGTGACGTTGAAGATCACCCAGATGGTACTAAGCTCAACTTTATCATGGTTTTAAATACTTATTTATCTTATTTTTTTTATTACTCAGGAGCACCTTGTGATATTATTGGTTCTTGGAGTTCAACCACATTAGGTTTGTGTTTTGATATACAACTGCGTAAAGAAAAAATTTGTGATATGGCACCAGCTGAAATTAATAATAAGTTGTTATCGATAACGGTGGCGGAATGTTTACCATCAAAAACTCATCAAGTTATTGATTTATACTGGAAATTTACTGGCAGTGCTTTGAAACAATGGGGTGGGCCCTTCTACGTGTACGGCCAGAAGAGAACAGAAAGTGTCGTGGCAACTTTTTTGGGTGTGTATTGAAAAGGTTAATGAAAATTAATTTTAATATTGATTTGTTACAGGTTTCTGCCGAACTTGTGGTGGCATTGATACTATTTTTGGCTCTTGGAATTTTTTATCACCTTCAAAGGATTGTCTTGATTTATCGTTAGCCAGCGAAGTAAAACGGGATGTTTTAAGGCGCATTCGTATGGAAATGAAAAGAAAAGAACGTTTCAAAGATTTACTTTATAAAAGTCGGCATTACCAAACTTAATTTTTTATATTTTTTATTTTATTGTACAAATTTGTTTAGTTATTTGTTGATACATTTATTTTTGCATTAAAACATGAAACAAATTATGTAAATCCAATTTTAAAAATTTTTTTATGGCGGCATGAAATAGCCCCCCCCCCAATATATAACCCCCAAAAAAATTATTAAATAACCCCCAAAGTGCATGCAATAAAACTTAAAATTTTAAAATTAAATAAAACCCCGAAATAAAAAAAACGCCCCTAACAGAAATGAAATAATACTTTAATTTTTTATACTTAAACAATGGGTTAAGCCAAAAACAACTCTGTATTGTGTTAACTTAACATTGCGTTAACATTTGTTTATCACTGTAACAGCTGATAACAACAAACCAGCTGCATTGAGAAAATTTTCTGAATTGAAAGCAGAAGGCAGGAAAATAATAATTAATTACATTTTTTTGCTATTATAAAAACATAAATTAATGAAATTCAACTAAACACAATCAGTATTATGGGTAATCAATTAGTGGGTATAGCACCATCCCAAATTTATCCCGTTGAACATTATTTTTCGGGTCAATTTGGTAGTGAAATTGTATTTGATTCCAAGTAAGTAAATACATACGTGCTTAGTAAAAAGGGGGCGCATATACATACATATGTATAATGAGGTTTTGTTAATTACAGCATGGGAAGTACCCGATTTTTTAAAGTGGCTAAAGCAAAGTCAGAAGAGGGTTTAATAGTGGTAAAGGTGTTTGTAAAACATGATCCTACGTTGCCATTGGAAGACCACAAGGAGCGGGTCGAGTATATAAAAAAGACTTTGTCAAATGCAGTTAATTGTCTACCATTTCAAAGGGTGGAGGTATGTATATGTGAGTTATGAAAGTTTAGTGGATCGTTTCAACAATTTTACTCCAAACAGCTTACTGACAAAGCTGCTTATATTATGCGTGAATATGTTAAGCACAGCCTTTATGACCGTGTCTCCACCAGGCCATTTTTAACAGTATTGGAAAAGAAATGGATAACATTTCAAATTCTGTGTGCTCTTAATCAGTGTCACAAACAAAAAATCTGTCATGGAGATATAAAATTGGAAAATATTTTAATAACTTCTTGGAATTGGATACTTCTATCGGATTTTGCTTCTTTTAAGCCAACTTATTTGCCAGAAGATAATCCCGCAGATTATACGTACTTCTTTGATACAAGTAGAAGACGTACTTGCTATATAGCTCCCGAAAGATTTGTTAAAACTTTGTCATCTGATGATGCGGATGGTAATGCTTCAATGTTTCCAACCGATTCTATAATACGACTGGGTCCTTACTATTCGGGTAACACATTATTACCAGCTATGGATATATTTTCGTCCGGGTAACCTAATCCTTCTAAAAATATTCTGAGTTCTTGTTAGATATTAAAAATTTGTATTTAGAATAAAATGCTTACTCTTTTCAGTTGTGCTCTTTTGGAATTATGGACTGAAGGTACGGCTCCATTTGAATTTTCACAATTATTAACCTACCGCAGTGGTGAACGAGAACTGGTTGAAAAACATTTACAAGGCATAGAAAATGAACGCCTAAGGGATCTCTTAACTTCTATGATCGATTTAAATTCAATGAATCGGAAAAGTGCAGAAGACTATTTGGACCAAGAACGCGGTCGCTTATTCCCCGAATATTTTTATTCCTTTTTACAATCGTATTTGCAAATGTTTTCGTCATCGCCTATAATGTCACCAGATGATAAAATTATGCGCTTGTATTCGGATATAAATCATTGTATTAAAGTTTTAACTTCGGGTGAGTTTTCGGATTTAACACCCGAATCGGAGACTGTCGTTGAAAAACAAGATTCGAATTTTGTTAATGAACAAGAAGAAAACAAAGATTCAGAAACGTGTGCTAATATGTCGCCGGATCAAGATGGTTTAATTTTAATAATAACTGTCGTAACTTCATGCATAAGAGGTTTAAAACATTCGAATACAAAAATATGTGCATTAGAAATATTGCAAAAACTTTCTAAATATACGACATCAGAAACTATACTTGATCGTATATTGCCATATATAGTAAGTTAATTAAAATGAATTTCGATAAATATTAAACACAAATTATTTATTTAATAGCTTCATTTGGCCCAAAATTCTTCGGCTAAAGTACAAGTCCAAGCCATTGAGACATTGACCGCTTGTTTAAGCATGGTGAAAGATATACCAAGAAGTGATGCTAATGTATTTCCTGAGTATATTTTACTATCAATTACCAAGTTGGCAAATTGTGATCAAAGTGCAGTAATTATAAGAGTAGCATTTGCTAGAAATATAGCAAAATTAGCTAAAATAGCCATATATTTTTTGGAAGAAACACAACGTAATTCACCCAATGATATGCCAACAAGACGATATGAAGCAGAACTAAACGCTTTACATGAAATAATACGGCAAACAGTGTTAAGTCTATTAACAGATCCAAAAGCCATTGTAAAGCAAACTTTAATGGAGTCGAATATTTGTGATTTATGTGCTTTCTTTGGCAAAGAAAAGGGTTAGAACTGATTTAATTTTTAAATATTTTTTATCAAAGTTATTTTCGGGAATACATAATTTTTCATTAATAAGATTTTGTTTGTTGTGCTAAATTCCCAATTTTCATTCATGATAAACATTTCTATTTAAAAATATATTTTCCTTACAGCTAACGACATCATTTTGTCTCATATCATGACCTTTCTCAATGATGAAGATAAAAACTTGAGAGGATCATTTTATGATAATATTGGCGGTGTGGCGGGTTATGTGGGCTGGCAAGTTTCAGATATTTTAGTGCCTCTCTTACAACAAGGTTTTACGGATCGCGAAGAATTTGTTATCGCCAAAGCTATAAGGGCTGTTACCATACTTATCGAATTGGGTCACATCAAAAAACCTACTGTAACAGAAATTATAAAAGATGCTGCTTGTTATTTATGCCACCCCAATTTGTGGATAAGACATGAAATATGCGGCATGATTGCAACCATGGCACGAATTTTATCGGCTATAGATGTACAGTGTAAAATAATGCCGGCTATAGCTAAATTTCTTAAGACACCTTTAATACAGGTTGAAAAACCAGATATTTTATTAGATTGTATACTCCCACCCATACCAAGGCAGATTTATGATAGCGTATTGCGCTTTGCAGATGTTCATAAATTTATACACGCTTTGGAGGAGAGAGTCAAAGTACGCAATACCACACGGCCAGGTTTAATGCCACAATATAGTGATATGGGTCAAACATTAACCAATGCAAGTTTATTTGAGCTTCTTGTGTGTTTTTTTTTTGCTTCTTGTTAGAATATATATTTTTTTTATCTATTTAGCTATTCTGCCGTTTAAATTCCGAAGGTTTAACTGAACAAGTTGAAATGCAATTGTTAGCTATGAAAAGTTTTCTGGTAAAATTAAAATATAAATCACAACAGGATGCTGATGAACCATCAATATCATCAAATGGTCGCATTAGTTTAAATCGTAAATTTATTGTGTGCCATGACTTTGCGTTAGTCGACAAGCATACAAACAACAAAATGGCTTTAGAGCCTAGAGTTAGTGAGGGGATAACGCCCACCTCTCCAATGTCAGATGTAGTCGTATCCCCTGGGGGTGGCTTATCGGGAAGTCCTGCTTCGGGCGTGATTGTTCTGGGTGGTCAAGCTACTACTGTTAGCGCAGCAACATCGCTAGGCGAATACACTATGCCAGAAAGGAATTATTGGCAAGGTAGGTTTTCGAAAAAAAAGTTGAAATTAAAAACAAAAAATATTTCTCCAAAAATTGTTATTAAATGTTAATTTTTTATTATTTTTTGTAGAACGTTCATCAGAGTGTCGCAAAGATTTAGAAAGTTTACGTTGCAAAATGAAAAGTCGGTATGGTGTGTTGGCGTTGTCACAACGTAGTCATTTTGAAAAACACAATTCTCCATATCCACATGGCTGGCGTTTAGGTGGTACAATGGTTGCTCATTTACATGAGCATTCCGAATCGGTTATAAAATTGGCGTCCCTCAAACCACATGGATCACTGTTTGCCAGTGGCAGTATCGATGGTACCGTGCGTCTATGGGATGCAAATAAATTAAGTGGAAGCCATGGCATAAATAAATCACGACAAGTGTATACGGCTAACACGCCTATATATTCATTGGCCGCTTGTGATAATGGACAATCCTTGGCAGTGGGTGGCAAAGATGGAAGTTTATTAATAATGCGTATTGATAGAAATTCATCAAAGATGACGTTACAGCAAGCATTGCATTTAGACCAAAAGTAAGTTGAAAAGTAGTACAGTTGACTCTCGATAATTTGGAATTTTAACTATCAGAAAAAAGTTAATGTAATCGACAGTTAATTATAACATAAATTAAAATTATCAAGAGGGAGATAGAAACAAATTCAAATTCACAAGAGTTAAATTAAAATTTCAGTTACATACACATACATATTTATATACATATAGTATATATGTATGTGCATAACTATTAGGAAAAAAGTCTGTAATTATCTTTTGAGTGAGCGATTTCTATCTTACGTTGTAAAATGAGTTATCGATTGTGATGAGAGCTGAGCAGCAATCACCACTTGTATCCGTTCTGAGGGCATACGTTATCGTCTACTAAATTATTATCTCCTCAGTGTTAGACAGAAGTTGCATTCTGGATGAGAACGCTAAATCAAAGAATTTTAAATTTTGCTTGATTCAAATACAGATTTACATTAACAGTTTAAAATCTAGAGTATAGAAAACCCAAATTTTAAATCATAAAAGGTTGGTGACCAAGATTAAATTCCTATGTCTAAAGCACATACTGTGTTTCATATGTTGATATATGCTTATACATATTTGGTAAATAGGCCTAATACGCTAATATTCAGTAAAAAAGACAAAAAACATTTTACCATATCTCAAAAAAAATTAGCAACGAGGATTTTCATTCAAACGGATTTTGAAAATGAGGGTACGTACGAACAAATCCCCGTCTTCAGTTTCTAAGGAAACTTTTTATACCAATCGCCGCTTGAAGCATATTGTAGGTAATGTATATAAACTAATAAACCAAATGATTATTTCACTTTTATTTTTTATAAAACACAGCAAATTATTCCATAGCAGCGATGTAAATGCTATTCAAACAATTCCAGTAGGCTAGGTAACTAAAATTTTATAAAAAAAAAATATACCGAGACCATCAAATTACATAGATCTTTTTAAATTTATTGAATGTTTTTCAAGGGATCTAGAAAGCTGTTCAAATAATCTAGAGATTTAAATTAACGAGTTTCAAGAGAGTCGACTTAAATTGTTTTGGGGAAA
Source organism: Pollenia labialis (assembly GCA_949318255.1). Taxonomy (NCBI): domain Eukaryota; kingdom Metazoa; phylum Arthropoda; class Insecta; order Diptera; family Polleniidae; genus Pollenia; species Pollenia labialis. The sequence goes on along the minus strand of OX439139.1, from coordinate 144,143,991 downwards.
TCCATTTAAATATGAATTCCCACAAACGCCAAATAAATTAACTCTATGATAAATGTATCTTCTTTGTTTAATTTTAGCGAAAACGATGGCCCTGTCGTGGATATGCATTCCTATGAACAAAGTTCTCAAAGTGTTATTATTTATGCTACTTTATATGGGGGCATAGTAGCCTGGGATACACGCATGCAAAACAGTGCTTGGCGTTTGCAAAATGAACTTAGGCATGGTGTTATTACCACTATATGTGCAGATCCCACAGGATCTTGGTTAGTAACAGGAACTAGTGGCGGCAAGCACATTTGTTGGGATTTAAGGTTTCGTTTGCCTATAGCAGAAATAAAACATCCAGCTGACTCCTGGATACGTAAAGTAGCTTGTCATCCCACTGAACCATCATGTCTGATATCGGCATCTCAATCTAATAATGAAGTGTCTATTTGGAATATAGAAACCGGTCATCGCCATACTGTATTGTGGGCTAGTTCCGCTCCAGTTCTATCTTACACTAGTATGGTAAGTTATAATTTTTATTTAAGTGTTTTTGTGAAAATGGGAGCAGTGAGAAAACTCCCGGGGAGTTTTTATTCATAACTGGGTGTATTATGTTTTGTATTTTATATTAATTTTAGAATGATCCTGCTACCACTTGTGGTATATTAAATGGGATTGTCGACAATGCACCCTTTATAATAACAGGAAGTTCAGATCAACGTTTACGCTTCTGGGATATATCACAACCCAAAATGTCTTCACTAATTGTACCTTCGGCTAAGGATAATCTAAATAATGCCTCGTTTAGCTATGAGTAAGTTTTCTTTAATTTACAAAAATCTCTTAAAAATATATACGTTTTTCAGTTCTCGTTTAATTGAGGGCAGCCAGGTCATAGAAGAACATATTATTCCTTTGGGCAATGTGGCTGATATAAATTCTCTTAGGGCTTCCAGTGAAGAGAATCCCCGTTCGGGCCCTGAAATGCCTTCGGCTAGCCACCACGATGCGATTACTGATTTGCTTATGTGCAAAACTGATAAAGACCAAATTTATGTGGCATCAGCCGCACGTGACGGTGTTATTAAGTTATGGAAGTAGTTTTGCGTTTTTTTTTTCTAACGAATCGTATTAATAATAGTTAGAAATAGATTCTGTGATTATATTTAAGTTCTACTCTTACAAAAAATTAAAAACTCTCAATTCAACTATGAATAAAAATGTCCTGGGAATTTTTCCAATTTTTACGTTTAAAATTATAAAGGAAAAATGGAGATAGAAAAAACTCCCATGGGGTATTGTTTGATAACAGTGTTGACTATCTTTATAAATTCCTTTAAAATAATACCCCTATGACGGTTTACAAATTAACTCTATTTCAGTTTAAGTTTTGTGTAACTGTTTACATCCCTATATAAGCATAGTTAACAAAAACATCCAACATTTACAAATCAACTCTAGCAGTTGTAAAGTTAAGGTATTATTGCGAATTTCTGCAAAGGTGCACTTAGTGCGGAAAGTTTTCGGATTGTCATTCATTGCGTGTGACCAGAAACGATTCCTTTGTCTGACTTTCCAAGCAGCTCACTGCTTTTCAGATTCCTCCGAAAGCAAGCTAATGTGAGACGGCGCTCAGTCATGTAGACTGAATGGTACAGTACATCTTAGCGTCTCAGGCAAGTAGGTAAATAATCTTGAATATTTACTGAAGCATGACTGCATCGTGGATGTGGTGATTTAATCCAAGTCCACTGTCTGCCTGGAGGCGATGCTGGCAGCTCCAGGATCAGATGCTTTAGCCCAATCAGCTACTCATCTTAAATTTTGAAATTTACAGAAACCACAGCAAATGAATTTAATAATGGCCCTGTGCGCCTTATAGGAACTACGGGAACTTATATATAATAGGCGCAAAAATACATATTAATATGTACTCAAATCTAGTAAATAGTAGCGGTTTTCAACCTTGATAGTAAAGTCTCTTGTAGCCCTTGTGAATCTTATTAATTAATTTAGTTAAAGTACTAAGATTTACATTACTTCAACAACAAAATGTATTAGACTAAAATTTAATACTCTGTGGTTAAAAAATCCAACAAAAAGCTGTAGTAAACACGTTTTTTAAATAACCCAGAATAAAGCAGTTGAAGAAACTATATCTGTCTCTTTCCCTCACTCAGCAACTTCATTAATTGACTTTGCTAACGAAAAAGACACTCATGCTCTGTAGTATAAAATCGTAATAAGATAAGCAGAGTTGTGCACTTAATACAATGGGTGAAAACCGCTAATATACATATGTATAACTAAGGCCTGTTTTCACATCTTACCGATAGCTAAAGGTAGTATTTTATCGGCCGTATAAAAAGTGTTCCATTATTACCAGGTAGGATGAACCTTAGTTTACTTAATCGCTCACTTTAGGTTAAAGTAAAGTTTTAATAATGAAACACTTTTTATAATTCCGGTTGAAGTCTACTTTTAAGCTAACGGGAAGTCGGGAAAACGGGTTTAAAAGTATTTGTGGTACGTATGTATCTGCGATTAATCGATTTAAACAAATGGTTATTAATCAAAATTATGATTAATCAATTTTAAATTATTCAAAATTTTGATAAATTAATTCATATTCTCATTAATTAAATAATTATTCTGAAACTTGAATAATTAAAATTTTCAATAATTTGAATATGTTTGTTATGTTACTCTTTGTATCTTTGTACCTATTCTGCATTTAGTTTACATAATTATCATAGTGTTCAATATAGCAGGCCTTACATTACTCTTCATGCACTTTATAAGGTTTGCCATTTATTTATTACAGTATGTAGGTATAGTCTTACTTTGTTAAATTTTAATTATTTTTTTTAGATTAAGAATTTCTTAATAAAAGTACCTATTCAAACTTGATTAAAACAGTTTGCGGTTGTAAATTTAGGTAATTGCGCCTTGAAAAGCAAGTTTTTCTTATTTAGATTTCAACAAACACCGACAAAGTATTGTCATCTCAGCAACACCTATTCTTCAGGTCCCGCTGTTACAACAACATTATAGTTTCAATCGATACCGAATGTCGTAATTTTGCCCCATATCTATTCTTCTCTTTCAAAAGAAAACGGATTAACTGGTTATTTTAAAAGTAACCTAAGTAAAACAGGTCGTAATTTGCAAAGAGCGTTAAAACTCATCCGTTTAGTGGCTAATAAAATTTAAATCTTTTAACACACAGACTTTTTTGTGCATTCTTCATTTAATCAAATTGTGTAAATAAAAAATTGGAATAGAATATTTCTCAACTTACCACAAAAAAGGTCAGCCATACCATTAACCTTTTTTATTTAAAAAAGCGGTTTCACAAAATATCTTGCTTCCAATTTTCAATAACAATTTCACAATTATATGTATGCACTATGCACATTTTTGAGTAATTCACAAAATTTGTAATAAATATTTTGTAGTCTAATAGCACAGTAACTCATCGCATACCAGATGCTGTAAAATATGTATAAACTATTACTAAAATATTAGTGTTGGAAAGTGTAAAATATAAAAAATAACAGTTTTTTTTTTAAAGTATTTGCTTAAGGCAGAGGTTCCCAAAATTTTTTTTGCTTTGCAGACCGCTTAAGAAACAAAATTGTTTCCCACGAACCCCTAAGCAAATTTGGTTATAAAAAGTATGATGAAATATTTGCCAGAATAAACATAGACAGTACATTTAGCTAAATTGTTCTTGGTTTATTTATCGTTTTGCAAAGTTTCACAATAAAAAAGTTTGTTATTTTTTGGATTTTTAAAATTTAAATTACCTGGCTTTGTGTAACTTAACTGCCAGACAGACGAAAACTTAACACACTCGCAGTTAGTCGCAATTTAATCTATAACCATTTCTTGTCGGACAGAAAAAGGTTGTTGGTAAGGGGGCGAGGTTGTATGCTTGACACACTTTGCTTCTTGCCTCTCTAGCCAATACAATTTTTCTGTCTGGCAAGAAATGTCCACATTGTAAATTGGGTCTAACACAAGCAATAACGAGGGAAGAATAGCGTCAAATTGTCAATGTTCACGCTCTTATCTTGAGGTGACGACAACGTACATATCTCAGCACATAAATTGAAAAATATGCTGGAGAAGTTGTGTGTTATTTTTATTGCTCTAAAAGCTTTTGTGGTTTGTGGGAAAATTCTTAAGCAAAAAATAGACTAACCGCAACGCACCCATCAACGTTTTGCTTGAAATCGGATGACTTGTTTTCGCATTTAGTGGTGACATCAAAGTATATGCATGTATATTCTTATTTGGGTAGATCAATATTGTTGCAATTACAAACGGAATGACAAACTTGTGTAGGTAAAAGGGTTACCTTAGGTGGAGGGTATAAAAAATATTTTAGTACAATTACGGTAAAAAAAGGAAAATTTTCAAGGTAGTTAGTACAATCTTTAAAATCTCAAGCCATACGTGCTCTGTTTAATTTTGTTCTTAATTTTTGTCATTAGTTTTATTTTAAAATAAATTTAGGAATTGTAGCCACATAAAGTAATTAAACGATAATAGTCTGGCAGCGCAGAAACGATCACAGTTGCAGATTGGATACATGCCTGTGTTGCCAGGAGAAGAATAAAAATTTTTTTTTTTTTCAAATATTCCATGAATGGTTATGTGATTTATATAAAACATTTTGATTAGCATATTTTCATATTTTACATAGAAAATTAAAAATTGGAGATATACACATACAGTTGTGCATGTTTTAAACCTTTGCTTTTTGCATGAGGATAAAAAAGATTAACCTGCTCTTAAGGGAGAAGTACATAACATGCGGTTAGTGCGCACGCACTCTGTAGACTTCTGTCAAAAAAAAAATTAAACTAGTGTGTTTTAATAGAATAAGCTATATGCAAAATATGTTGATGCATTAGCGCCAGAAAGTTGGTTAACTTTGAACTTTTTAACGCGTTGTGTATTTTTGAAAAGTAATCAGCTGACAATAAAAAGAAAATTTTAACAAAATCGTAAAAGAATAAAATAAAAAAGTAAAGATATATCTTCGAATCCGTTTTCAATGCACAAATAAGTAAACAAATAAAAAAATAGCTGACAGCTTTTGTAACGCGCGTTGTGTAACTTGCAATTTTTCATGCGCTAAAGTTTTTAAGCGCACGAGAAATGTCGACGAATTAACGCGTGTTTTGTACTTCTACCTTTAGAACGCGAGTGTAAAAGTGACTCGTTTAACTAACATTTAAAACGAAAACATATTTAGAAATTTTGTTTTTGTTTAAAATGTAAGTTAAGCGAATCACTTTTGCGCTCGCATTCTAAAAACAGGCGGTTAAGCTTCGATAACAATAGCAGCAAAACATTTTTACTGGGTATTCATAAAAGAGCAACAATTATTTTTCGCAACCACACACATTTTCAATTAAAAAACATTTTCCAAATATTTTCCATAACAATATTTTGTATTTATTATTATTATTTACAACATTTTGTTAATATTTTCATTTAAAACTAAATAAAATTATTATCAACGTAATTTTAAAATTTTGTAGTTTTGTTGCTGAAGTAGAAGTAGACTCAACTTTAAAAAAAAAACTTTAGTTACATTATGGATTAATATTTTGTATTGCTAGATCAAATTATATTAATTGAACTTTTAGGTTGTTTGAAAAATTAAAGGAAAATATATGAAATACTTTGTATAGAAAAAGATAGAAGAAAAAACTAAATTGTTGCTCCCATTGTGAACAAAGCTTTAAACATACATAAATACATGCTTACGTACTTAAGGTAAACCTCGACTTACAGATATTGCATATATATATCACGGATCAATAATAAATGGTAACTGTTTTTTAATCACGCAATTTAGTTGAATTAGCCATTTAATTGTTTGCAGCACATACTCCAATTTTTCAATCTTTTCATCAAACTTCATAAAGAAATTATTTTTATAGATTCAACATGAGTTCTGATTTTTTAGCTTTGTATTTATTTATGTATATCTTATTTTCAGACAAATTTCATAGCTTAGGCCCATCTATCAGGTCTGCTTACTTGTACAAAAACAAAAAACGACATATATTTTGTTTGTGTAAAATTTCTTTTAAGCTGTCAAAAACTTACTACCGCATATACAAAGCAAAGGGAAAGAACGTGTATGTGTGGCATACCATTAATGGCGCTTAAATTTGTGTGGGAAAAACAATAAACAAACATATACATGCACATGTAAGCAAAATGTAAACAACTTTTAACAGCTCAAAAGAACAAAAAAATATATCATCAGGCTTCTTGCGCAGACCTGTTCAATGGGCCTTGGTTTATCGTCAGTTGAATGAATTTAAATTTTTTTTTATTTTTTATTATATGTATGTTTGCGATCTAACGTGGTTTTGAAGTTATGTTATTTTTTTAGCCCTGGGGGCTAGTATAAATTTTGACATTAGTGTAGAAATTTTTGACAACCACAAAAATTATTTTTTTTTTCCAATTTGTTTAAACTAAGTAAAAAATAATATGGAAGTAGGACCAGCGGCAAGAAATTAAAAAGAATTATACAACATGTAAGTATGTACACATGTATAAGCTTTTTTGCCCGCACTTTTTGTAAAAATTGTTAATATATCAGAATGAATTCATCAAATAGTTGGGACGATCTCAATTATTGGTAAAAACTTGATTAATTTATTAATTTTCACAAAACTACAAGTAATTGTTTTTTTCTTTATGTCAAAATTTTACGTTGTCAAAAATGTTATAATTTCACACAGCACAAATATGAAAATTTTTTACCACAAACAAATTTTATTTCACCATAGAACTTTGCTACCGTTTCACACACACCCTAAGAGAGTAAAGCTTTGTTCACAATAGGCATCAACATTTTCAATAGTGTTCATAATAAGCAACAATTTTTTTTCGGGACCACGCACATATTAAATAAAGAAACAGTTTGCAAATTTTGTCCAGAACAATATTACGTATTTATTATTATTGTTGGAAAATTTTTTTAAAATTTTCATTCAAAGCAAAATAAAATTGTTGTAAACGTCATAAATAGTTTCATACCAATTGTTGCTTAAGTTAGAAGTTGACTCAACTTTTTAAAAAACTTTAGTTAAATTATTGTTTGAAAAATGAAAGGAAAATATATGAAATACTTTTGGAAGAAGTAAGATACAAGAAAAAACGAAGTTGTTGCTCTGATTGTGAGCAAAGCTACATAATAAAAGCCTAATTTGGCCAAAAAACATAATTACAGAGCTCACATTTTAATCTATGAAAAAATATCGAAATAATTAAAAGTTACTATTAGAAATCTGTAAAATAAATATGGCCTTAAATTTCATTTTTTTTATAGTTTAGCTCTATTTCGCACATAATTTAGTCATATATTTTAAAATCTGGTCACACTGGTTGTTGCCAACTTTTGGCTTGAACTGCAGCCAACTTCGCAGTTAGCTTGCGTTTATGCGCTTGTATTCTTTGAAAAGTTTTAAGCGCCGTTACTTCGGTTTAGCGGCAGAATAGAAAAAGATAAATAAAGAAAAGTGATCAAGGAAAACACCAGGTGTTTAAATAAAAATACTAGGACATTTGCCAACAGATACCATGAAAATCAAGGTAAGACTCGATTAAAATGTGGCAGAATGAAATGAAACTAAGTTTAACAAAAAAAATTTTCAGAAAAATGAGATCTTAGTAATAAAAACATAGAGCAACTAAAAAGAAAATTGAAAGAAGTGGACGAGTAAAACTTTTCCTTAAAAAAATTATATTTATCCGCTTGAAAGGGAAAATAATATAAAAAAACCAGAGGAAGAATAAAATAGAAAAGAATAGATTGAGAAGAAGATCTTCTTTTTCTTGTTTGCGAATATATAATTGCCTTTTATAGCTTAAAATAATTTTAAAATGGCGCCCACAAAGAGTACCCGTGCGGTTTCCAAACAATCTGTGGCCAACTCCACCCTTACCACACTCATGCCCATGTCACGTAAAGGTCTGACCAGAAGCACGGCCGGAAATGTGCAAGATCAAAATGTTGATATAATTCAAACACGGGCTAAACGCAAGGCTGAGCATAGTCCCCAGAAAAACGACAAAATCAAACGTTCAGCTTTGGGAAATCTCACGAATAATGTTAATAATAATAACAAATTGACGCTTTTGCATACCGAAGAAGAAGCTAAACAGCAACAAATTATTAAAAAGAAAGAATTAGTAGTACAATTTGGACAAAATGCTGCAGCAGTACAATTATTGAAAGATACACACAATCTCATACTACAACAAGCATCTAATCAGGGAGTTATGCAAAAACCATCTGCTCCTGTAGCTACAAAAATAGCGACCCGGGCATCCACACGCATACAAAAAGATACAGCTAACATAACGTTAAAAATCCCTTTTGATGATCAGAACAATAAACTTTTAACAAATTGTCAAGCGTCAAAATTTAAGGCAAAAGATGAACCTCCGGCAGCACCTTTGCCACCTTTACAACATCATCAAGTACAAAAGGTGGCCAATAAACCTGTCCGCCGTATTTCCAATGAATTTAATAAGACTGAAGAATCTTTGTATATGTCAGCTTTGGAAGATATTTCCGGCTGTGATTCTATGCGTTTGTCGGCAAATTTCGAGGCTGCTAAGCGAAGGTCTCTTGTGCTGCAACAACAAAATAAAACAGATGATTCAAAGCTTCAAGACGAGAAAGTTTTGAAAGTCGAGCAATTACCAGAGGGAGTCGATGACATTGACAAGGCCAACTGGAATGATTTGTTCTTGGTATCACATTATGCACGCGACATCTTCAACTACTTGAAGCAACGAGAATCAGAATTTCGCATTGATGACTATATGGAACGTCAGTTACACATATCAAAGTGGATGCGCTCTTTGCTAGTCGACTGGATGGTTGAGGTTCAAGAAACTTTCGAACTCAATCACGAAACTTTGTATTTAGCTGTCAAAATAGTAGATCTATTTCTATGTAAAGAATTAATTAACAAAGATAAATTACAACTTTTGGGTGCCGCCGCTCTCTTTATAGCCTGTAAATTCGATGAGAGGACCCCACCTCTGGTGGAGGACTTTCTATACATATGTGATGGGGCCTACAAACACAATGAACTCATACAAATGGAGATAGCTACTCTTAAAACCATAAAATTCGATTTGGGTATACCACTGTCGTACCGTTTTCTCAGACGATATGCTCGCTGTGCCAAAACCCAAATGCCCACCTTGACTCTTGCCCGTTATATTTTAGAATTATCCCTCATGGACTACGATTGCATTACATTAAGTGATTCTAAAATGGCTTGTAGTGCTCTCTTCATGGCTTTACGCTTACATGGAGAGGCTTCACCGTGGTCCCCTACACTTATTCATTATACCGGCTATCAACTGCAAGATTTTGCCGAAATTGTGCCTATACTTAATGCTGGACTACACCGGAAGCCTAAGGGTACCATAAAAACCATTAGAAGTAAATATTCCCATAAAATATTTCATGAAGTTGCTAAGGTTCCTCTTATGACTACAGAGCAATTTTTTGCAAATAATTTAGATTTGAATTTAAGTTTAATAACGCCAGAACAACAAAAATTACTTAAACCACAAAGTAGTAGTAGAAGTATTAGTAGTAGTAATGGGGATAAGAAAACATAAATTAAATCAATAAAACAAAGGAAAGGGAAGTAATATTAGGGAAGAATTATAAAGTTGAGTAATATACTTATGAGAACAAATAAATTTTTAAATTATAAAAAATTATTCAAATGGTATTTTGTTAAAAAAGTCTATTTGTATTATAAAACAGCAGCAAATATTTAAAGCAGCTTTTTTTCTTATTAAGCTCCTTTTTCTTTTTTCGGTATACCTATGATGGAAATCGATTGTGAAAATGAAAATTTTAAAACCCGACGTAGTTTTTCGCATCTTTAAAATTTATTTCTAATACATTGTTCTCTCATTATCGTATTGTATGTATGTATATTCTCTTTAACTTTATATTATATATATTAGTTGAGCTGTAGTTGGAAAACAAAATAAGGCCCTAATTGTGTAAAACGCAACGCAACGCCAAAAAGTACATCGAAAGTAAAAATAAACAGGGGTGTGCTGGAAATCGAAAACGTAAAACGCAAGAATTTTGGAAGTTGTTTTAAATAAACTTTTATCCTAATTCTTATAATATTTGTTATAAAATCCTTTTTAATAGGGAATATTTGTTTAATATTTGTCATAAAATTCATTTATTACAGAAATCTTACGTAAAAACGAGTTAAAATTCTTGCGTTTTACGTTTGCGATTTCCAGCACACCCCTGAAAGCCAAAAATATTTTATGATTTTGTTGTTGCTTTCTGCAGAAATTTATATTGAATTTTTAAGGCCCCTATTACGGTTCACAACTCAACTCAGTTTAGTTGTAATTTCTTAATTATTGTGTTATGGTTTACAACTTTGCTATGTTGCGGTTAACAAAAACAACAAAAATTACAACTGATCACAACCAGTTGTCTTTAATTTAACTCAACCGAGTTGAGTTGTAAACCGTAATAGGGGCCTAAATTTCAAACGCTGCTTATCTTGTGGCGTTGCTAATTTTAAAACGCAATATAAATTTCTGAAGAAAGCAAGAACAAAATTATGAAATATTTTAATTTTTTTCAAAAATGGGTTTTAAAATCGCTCGAAAATCTTTACACTATTTAAAAATCATCGTTTTGCAATCGATCGATTTTCATCACATACCTGTAAAAATAAACAGAATTTAGGATTTTCATCTAAAACTGTTTGTGTTTTTTAGTATTTGCAAATTTTAAAATCATAAGTAAATACATTCAAATTGTGTGTCATTGTTTCCATACATTTTTAAATTAAAAAGATAAATTATGTCTTATTGATTTAAAAAAGCTATTAAAATTTAAATTTATTTAGCAAAACTTTTTTTAACCATTCTTATTTAATAACTTGGCAATAAACAGTTTTTCAAAATCGGTTTGGTTTTTAAATCTCTAAAAAATTTCAATTGTAAATTTTGTTCGTGAGAATTGTTTGTTTATTTACAAGTTTTTCAAAATGTATGTCGAAAAAATTTAGAAAACTAAAAATTCCAAAATGTTGTTTTGAAATATCTCGACGCTACTTTAGTTTTTCCCTCTAATAACAAAAACTTAAAAGAAATGTATCTATCCCTCTTTAAATAGCCAATACTTGAACATTTTTTTTAATATTATTTTAAAATATAATTTTCTTTTTTAATTACTGTTTATTTTGTTTAACAATTTATTTAGAGTTTGTTCCATATATTTTTCTAAAAAAAGTTTATTTATACCCCCACAAACCCAAGAAAAATACCAAATTTGACGAAAATAGTGCCACCCTTTATAGTTAGACAAATTATGATATTCCAATACCAAAATTAAATGAAAAAAAAAATACCTATCTAGACTCGAATACGCTTCATTACAAAAATAATAATTATTATAAAACCAAAATGCATTAAGTCTCATTAACAAGTACATTTATAATTTTAAATTTAAGTTATTAATATCATAATTATATTATCTTTTTTCTCTCATCATCTACCTACATAAACTGGCGGTTGCCGCATATTTTGATTCAAAAGAAATAATTTACGAATTTGAACAATTTGTACTGTGTATTAGGATTGTCGTACTATTTGTTTCGAATGAATGAACGAATGTTTTTTATACTTTATCGAAAACAAAAAAATCCTTTCTAAATAGCAGCTCTCTGTTATGAAAATAACTTTTTATCAAATTTCCCAGTTGTTATAAATATAAAACCTCTGCCATCAAATTCAAGTTTAAATTGTTCGAACTTGTTTACTTTTTCTTTCGAATCGAAATACGCGGTAACACCCTAATTAACTATTTTATTTTTTAGTAATAAGTTGCATTTATTTTTTTTTTACATTATTATATAATTAATTCAAAACAACTAAATACAACAATTACACTTTAATAAATTTAAATATTTTCTAAATACATGTATGTATGTCGTCTTTAGGAAATTTTCTCTCACAATTTTCTATTAAAGAAACTTGGCTTTATTAAGATTTTGATCCTGTTAAATTGGTTTGTTTTTATTTTATAGCACATTACCCGTTTATTATAAACATATACACATATGGTCAAAATAATATGTACATAACTTTCTACCGTACATTATGAATAATTTAAAATTAATGTTTATATTTAACAACAAACAAAATTATATTTAATCCCTAAAAGCATAATCTTAATTTTTTATGAATTGAAATAGAAAAAATTAAAAAAAAAATAGTGGACAAAATAATAAGTATGTATGTATGTACATTTAATGATCCATATAAAACAATATTTATAGCTCACTATAATCAATCAAATTTTTTGCAGTTTATTTTGTTTTTATTAATACGTGTACCATTATTTATAAAAACTTTGTGTGATCTTGTCAGAAAGCTAATTAATTTACGGCAGGTTTTCAAAAAGATTTTATTCCACGTTCTTTGCGAGAAACGGCGAGAAACAACCTCATACCATAACTTACCAATACAAGATGAACTTACCAGTGGGCCAACGCACATTAAGACCGATGTCATTTCTAAACCATTTTTTTCGCCACTCCACAGGATATTTTTCCATTTTTTCACCTGTTCTTTCGCCAGGTAAATTAGTACGCTGTTGACTTCGTTATACAGTTCGTGCAGATATCACATTGTCAATGCAATTTATTTATTTTAACATTAGATTTATATTTAATCAAATACTATAGCAAATAAATATACAAACCTTCTTGAAAAGATATGTATTACAAAATGTAAAATATACTTATTTTTTGACCAAGTAATATTACACTTTTATCACAAAATTAACAAAAAAAAAAAAAAAAAAAAAAGCTTATCGGGATTTCTGCACACAATTATTAAAAACTGTCGAAATCACTAAACCAAATTTAAGAAAACCAAATATAAAAAGGAAAAGAAGTAGGTATTAACTTATTATTTTGACCAAATGTGTACATACATTCTGATTCATCTAATTTTTTTTTACTTTATTTACATATTTTTAAGTTTTGATCATCGAAACCGACATTTACAAAATTTTATGCAACATTTATTTTTTTTGTTCTATGCAAGTTTTTGTTATGCACTTTTATCGTTAAAAGTTATATTTTTAGTATTTTTTTTTAATATTTTTTAAGTTATTTTTTTTTTGGTTAATAAATACAATTTTTTTATTTAAAAAAACGAATTTGTTTTCTTTTATTTAATTTTTTGTTTTAATTATTGTAAAACATGATTTAATTAATTTTTGTTTTAAAACGTTGTTAGAATTTTTTTTAACAAATATATTGTATTTATTAACCAAAATTTAAAAAAGACCATTTTTTTAAATTATTAGATAATGAAAATTTTTCAATATAAATTAAATTAAAATAAATATAAAAAAAGTTCCCATGCCATCGAACTGAAGAAAATATTAAAAAACCGAATATGTATTAAAATCGAGAAAATTTCAATTCCGATTAAAGCTGCAAATAAAATTGAAAAATTTTGATTTTACATTAAGAAAACTCTAAATAAAATTTTAGCATTTTTTTTATTATTATTTGTTCCTTTTGCGCTAGATCTTGCCAAAATTTCAACAATTAAATTCATTTATATACAATGTTATTTATATCTCAACAAAAAACATTTTTAGCAAAAAACTCTTTTATTGAATTCAACATGTCGGGGGTATTCAAAACTACTCCTAAACGTTTAGTACTTTTTCTTAGCGTTTCAACGTTCTAATTTGTCTGATTTTTTATACTTAGATTTTATTGTTTCGAGTTTATAATAGCACCTCATCTTTCGTGTTAAGCGGCTTTCCATTTAAATTTTTTTCTATACATATTTTGACATTTCATTACTGGCATTCTGCGCCATCTTTAAAGTTTATTGCTAGTTTGGTTTCCTTTTTAAAAACATTTTTTAATGGGTTAGCGACCAAATTGGTCTCTTATCGCATCTAGCATTAGTATGTATGGAAATTGCATTCGCATCGCGATAGATAGTAGGGTCCTGTAATTGTAATAAAAAAAGTATATAACGGACTTCAAAAAATGAAGAGATCTTGCTGAATTTCAATAGTAAAACTCTTGGAACTCTTTGTGATAGAAATTTAACATTCTCTTCCGTAACTTGTCTGGAATTTTCCCATTTAACACGTCCATCTGTTCTACGCACCAGAACGAATCGTAGTTTAAAGAACAATGACCAAGAATTGTCAACTCAGCAGCACCTGGTCTTCAGGTCTCGCAGCTACAAGACCAACGGTCATCGTTAAATCATAAGATTGCCAATATACATATACATATTGTACTTTATGGGGTCCAAGATCAGGGGGTTATTATGTAATTCGATCCGTATTGAAAATGAAATGGTATTTTCTAATCCGTTCGAAAGACCCACAGATTTGCATTTTTTTTAAAAAAGGGGAAACCCAAGGCATTTGCATGCGACAAAAACAGAAGTCGCCTTAAGGCAAACAGTTCAAACACTGATTTCAGCGAACCCTTATGAAATATTTAAATGCGACTAATTTAAAAATGTTATGCATTAATGTATCTTAATAATGCTTTTTATTTGATTCAAAAATATTGTGTAGTTTATTTTTAATTTAATTTTAATCACTTTCGCACGCTACATGTTGCATGCGACATTTTGTTCCATCATGCTTTATGTTGATGTTTTTATGTAATAAGACATGCGTAAGATGATTCTACATTATATTAAATACATTCAATATATTTGTTTGCCGAACAAAAATTATAAACAAAAAAATATCTTCAATAAAGAAAAATACAAATATAAAACAATAACTACCTTAACTAAAAATAGCATTGCTAGTCTCAAATAAAGTTTTTTTTAATGGAATGAGCTGTCCTTGCTGGTTGTAGTTGTTGGCCATCGCAAATAAAGATATTTTTACACTTACGATGTCGCACGCTACAAATTTAAAATAAGTACCAAGAGAGAGCACTGATTATTTTCCAGCAACATTTTTTTATTAAATTTGTCACAAAAATATCTGTTTGTTACTAATATTTGATGCGCATTGTACAAATACCCTTGACGCACTGATAACAAATGTTCTTTTTTAATGTCGCACGCTATATCGAAATATACGGTAAAGCAAAGAAAAAAATTGCCGTAACTGGCAATCGCATCGTTCCGTTGACATTTTTCTTATATTGCTTGAATATAAACCGAGATTTAAAAAGCTTTTGTCAATGCATAATGTTTCTCATTAAGATCATTTAGCAAAACAAAACGTGCAATAGAAATGTTCAAAACAGAACTTTTGCACTTGTTCGACTTTGCATTTGAATATTTCAAAGTTTGTTATGATTTAATGTAAAATTTTTTCGCATTATTGAAAGTTGATAGATTCCCTATAAAAATATGTTAAAACAACATACTTTTATAGGCTTTGAATTTGTTGGCTGCGGTTAAAATTTCTGTGGAAATGCCCATATGTATTAGTGAAAACTTTCAAACAAAATAAATAAATAATTATTAATAAAATTTAACGGTTTAAAAACATGGATTCTGTTGCATTTTGGTTGGAGGATAGCGATTAATATAGATAGTGATACAATTTCAGAAAGAATTCAACGGAAAATAATAAGAGATACATCCGACATTATGGCATTGATAATTTAATCATACAAATACTACTTTACGTTTCGTGAAAACCTTTCGGATTAATCACCCTTATTCCATTTAACGTCGTCGTCATCGTCATCAATTAAATATCAAACTCAATTTTCATCGACGTCGTTATCAATTCGATACAAAACTTGTATTCTATAACAGCAGTGTAACGATGTCGATTGTTTATCGTTTTTTAAAGCACATCTCTAATAACTTAGACAGTTGGTTTGTTTTGTTTTAAGTTTTTATCAAAAAAAAAATGCAATTTGATGTTCATTTCTTAAAAATGTTATGCTCTAAAAAAGAGAAGCTTGATTAATTCTAAAAAAATTCACAATCACTAATGCCCCGTATAAATCGACAGTGTTGATTTTGTGCCCTGTAAAATGCAGACATCGGCTTATATATGGGGATATCTTTATAACGGCGACGATTGCCAAAAAGAGCAACAAAAAGTTACGCGAAAATTGCAAACATTCGGAAAATTTGCAGAAATAGCGAAAATTTTCAATATTTCAAACAAGCAATAAAATTGATTTAAATTCCCTAAAAACATAAGGAATGGCAAAAGTTCCATAAAAATGGATAAATATTCGGAAATTTGCAAAAATTTCCTAATTGCGGTATAATAGCAAAATTTAATATATATTAAAGAATTACTTTTGACTTAACTGCACAAAATTGAGAATTTTTGGAATTATTCTTTCTAATTCCATACAAATTCCTTTTTTAAGTGCACTTTCTCTACCTGCACATTTAAGATAAAAGCACAAAATTGTTGGCATTTTAAAATTATTTTCATACAAAATATGAAAATAACTGCCCAAAATAAATATTTTCTGGAATTATTCTTCAAAATCCTTGTTTACGTGCATTTTGTATACCTGCACATTTTTCATATTTTTGGGCAGCTTTAAAATATTTCCATACAAAACATCAAAGTAATATATGGTGGCCCCTATTTGACATAAATATCCAATTTAAGCTGTTTATAAAAATATAAATCGCAATTATTTTATTTTTTTATGTTTTATGTTCTTTGTGAATTCTCATTGTTTTTGTTAATGTTTCTTTTATATTAAATAAACAAACATACATACATGTATAAAATTATCTGTTATTTCCCAGCTAGCATAGGTTGTTTGTTGGACGATTATGTTTAATATACAAGTCCTAAAAGAATCTTCTGGTGATTATCTGACGAGTAACAAAAACATCTAAATCTTTTTTTAATTTATTTATTTTTTGACACGCTCGTCTTTAAATCTTGAAATGAACCTTTTCTGGCTCTCTGTAAGAGTCGTATAACAATTACTGAAAAAAGGATTTTCCGACAGGATGGTGTTGATTTCGCGACCTTAAGGTTTGTTTTATAGAAATTGTATGAAAATTAGAAGTTTTGGCATGAAAAATAGGCCAGATCCTATTTAGGTATTTAGGTAGCTAGTCATACGGCTGAGTATTTCACGAGTTGTAAAATAATACCTACATACATGATTCTCATACGACACTTATGCATGCTTTTTTAAAGACTCATTAGATAATCTCAACATACATCATAAACGATTCCCTTTACGATTAATATAATCGTTTTTCGCTGCGTTATGGAAGAATCTATCATACGAATCAGCACGTGTAAGTTTCTCCCGTGCTAGGAATCGTCTAAAATTAAAAAATGAGCTCGTCGACGATCAAAAAGACTCTTTGTGAGATTCCCAGTAAGCTCCTGGGTTGAAATAAAATTTTAATACAATATAAATTTATGTATTAAAAAAATAATTTTTTTATTCTACTTTTAAATTAAACTTTACTTTAGCTGCACTTTTGTGCAGGTAACCACAATTGTGTACCTGCACATTAAGGCAGGTAAATGCATTTAAGATAACTGCATTTTTGATTTACCTGCACAAAAAATCGTGCAAAGGAGCTTGTGCAGCTAAGTCAAAACTACTGTACATGAAAAAATCACTTCTTTCGCGAACATGGCTAAAATTCGAGAAAAATTGCAAACATGAAAACAAACCCTAAACATTTATTTAAACTCGTTTAATCGGTTAAAAACATAATGTCGGAAATATACAAAAAAAAAAAAATTTGCAAAAATTCGTAAAAGTTTTGAATATTTCAAAATAGCCATAAAATTGATAAAAAATTCCTAAGACTATAAGAAATTACAAATATTCGATAAAAATGGCAAAATTAGCGGAAATTCGCAAAAATAGCAGTATGATAGAAAAGTTTGATATCTATTCTCTAATGAATCAGAAAACTTAGACGAAAAGTTTCGTCTTAAATTCGCGAATTTCCGCCCATTTAGACATTTTTATGGAATTTTTGCTATTTCTTATAGTTTTAGGGACTTTTAATCAATTTTATGGCTTGTTTGATATATTAAAAATTTTCGCGAATTTTCGCTATTTTTGCAATTTTCGGGTAGCTTTGTTGCTCATTTTCCATTTTTTTAATTTAACATTATTAATATTGTAAAGTTAAAAAGGAATACAACTGTTTCGACACCAATAAGACTGTCGACAAAATCATCATCAATTTATATCGATGCCATCGTTAACGTTGCGTACGGCATACCAAAAATACATCGACGCTTATCAATAAAACTTGATATTGACAATGGGCATACCGATTGGCAAGCATCGATACAAAACGTTATCGTTTCGTATTGATGACGCTAAATGGAATAAGGGTGAATAATAATTCATTTATGTATGTCTAAAATTGTATAAAAGGTGATTTAAAGCCATCTGAAAGATCGACAGCCATTACACCTTTGAAAGAATTAGTTGCCACATTGAAATGTTTGGCACAAGGTGGATACCAACATCAGATTGAGAAGCAAACAACTTTGTAAAATGAAAACTAGCAAAAGCAGAAGTGTAAAATTTTGCCAAGACATGTACTAGTTAAATAGCATTCATAATAATCAACCTAAAACTTGATTTTGAATTTATTGTTAGTTGCGCCTTTTTGCATTTTAGCTCACGATATACTTATCTGAGGTATGCGAAATAATCGAACAAACAGGTATGTTCTAGGCTTAGACTCGAATTGAAAACGAAAAATTTTTTGAATCCGCATAAGTCATAAATTGGAGTTCTCTAATCCGCATGTTTTTGTTCGAAAAAACTTTTGTTGAACTAAAGATCGCTAATTTGCTAACCGAAGCATGATAGCAATGTCTAATATTTTTTAAAAACGTGAAAGCTGTAAAGAATCACAAAAAAAAAAATCGCTAACATGGCTAAAATTCTCGAAAAATTGCAAACTTTTAAACAAACACTAAAATTTATTTGAAATCTCTAAATGGGTTAAAAAAAACAAAATGTTGCAAAATAACAAAAAAATTGTAAAAATAGCGAAAATTTTTAATATTTCAAACCAGCCATAAAATTGATTTAAAGTCCCTAAAACTATAAGGAATGGCAAAAATTGCTAAATTCAAGGAAATTCGCAAAAATTTGCTAACAGCGGCATGAATGCAAAGTCAACTATTTATTATAAATCGTTAAAGCTGTAAAGAATCAGAAAACTTACACGACCAAATCGCTTATATCGCGAACATGGCTAAAATTCGCGAAAAATTGCAAAATTTTAAACAAACCCAAAAACTAAGAGATCGCTAAATCGATTAAAGAAACAAATTGTCTGAAAATAACATAAAAATCGTTAAAAAAAATTTGGTATATGTAGTTACATCAAAATCAATGAAAAAGTCGACTTTAAATTTAGGGTTAGTAAGGGCCTTTTGCGTTTTAGATAACGATATATTTTAGATTAAATTGGATTAAGAAGATTTTAAGCTAAAAGCAGTATTAATTTTTTTGTTAAAAATGCTATCACATATTACAATAAAAGTCGATTCGGTTTACTTTCACCAACCCATATCTACTCTAATTAAAAACGAATAAAAACACGTGGATGTGAAATGCAGAACACCAATAATGCTAAAGTAATCCACTTTCGAGTGGATTCGGATTCTAGAACACACCCGAAAATCTTTGTCCGAAGCATATTATCCTTGAAATGACTGAAGAAAAAAAGATGAAGCGAAAATATTTTTTTTTTTTAATAAATGTGGAATACCTATAGTTATTGGAGCAGTATACGGCACTCACTTTCAAGTAATAAGCCCAAGTAACGATGAGCATTTATACTTTAATCGAAAACAGACATTTTACTTTAATGTGTTGTTTATAGTCTTTACGTACCTAGTAACTTAGCACATTTGCAACAATAGTTAACACAAAATCGATTAAATCAAAACTCAGTTTTTCTACTTTTCCAATTCACGATACGGTGGACCGACCGCATCTTAATCTTTTGACAGTCTGCCACAAATTCCTCGATTTGCTTTTAGGATTTGCAACATTGAGGTGCCCTTTGCTAAATCTGCATGTGCAACCATAAAATAAACCACCCATACTGTCATACTATCTTGGTTTTGTAAATATTGATTTGCTTGAGCTTTTCCTTAAAATTTTCAGAGTAAAAACAAAGAGGAGCTCTCGCAGAAAATTAAAATTTTTTTCTGTTCCTCCAATATCGCCATCGCCATTCTGCATTTAATTGTTACTTTTAATTGTAAGACAAAGCAGATTGTCATTTAGGATAAATGTTATGCGATGTGTATAAAACATAGAAATGTAGACCAATCTTTTAGTATACCGATCGACTCAAAATAACTTTTTAAAGTAATCTAACGATATCCATCCGTCCGTCTGGCTGGTTGTCTGCCCATGTTAACCTTGTGCGCAAAGTACTAGTTCCAATTTTGTAGATAATTTGATCAAATATGGACGAGGTCTGTGTAAATCAGCGGTTTCCAAACTTTCTGATACTGCCACCCAAATTAGAAAAAAAATAAAAATTGGCGGCCCCTTATATAATAAAACAAGCTTAACCGTATCAATAGCTGCTGGTAGTACAAGCGTTTCACCTATTGATTGGGGTTTTTTACATTTTGCAATTCTATAGGAAACTTGGTATGACGCAAACAGTAATTTTGATGGAACAGAAACTGTTTTTTAAATTTTTGGTTTCTTTTATTAATCTCTTCTAGTCTTCTTTAAAAAAATTTAAGGATTTATCAATATATGGGTAATTCCAAAGTGTTGAACGCGACAGTCGTACGGATCGAAAATGCAATAACATTTTAAGCAACAAATATTTTTCCGTTCTTTTACCCCTTAAATTAAATCAATAATAGGTCATTGTTATCTATGCTAAAGTTTATGGATGGCGCGATTCTAGGTCAAAGATATTGGCAAAAGAAGTAGCGGTTCGAACGTGAAAAAAATAGAAGTAGTTTTTGTGGCCATGTATAAAAAGCCGTAATTCAGCGAAACCTGGAACAATTTTTTAGTCAAACTACTTTTAGAATTTTTGGGATCAATGTCTTTGGTTTGATTCCAAAATCTTCTGTTTTTTTTTTTTTAACCAAAATCTGGGTCGATACGTGACATTTCGAACGTGACATAAGTTTATGTGAAGACCAAAGAACGACATGAATTCCCGCAGTTAAGCCGAATGTGTTAAAATGTCTTTGGTTTGATTCCAAAATCTTCTGTATTTTTTTTTTAACCAAAATCTGGGTCGATACGTGACATTTCGAACGTGACATTTTTTCCATGATAATTAAACTAAATAATGATTAGAACAAAATAAAAATTTACCGGTTATCCGAATAACATTTTTCTCTTTGAACTCTTCCTTAGATTACAGACCATGTAAGAAAATTTTTTTGGAATAATTTTTTTCAAATATCACCTCGTAAGGAAGCTAATATTAAAAAAAACATACAATAAAACATTCTCACAAATAAGAAATTACGTTTGCACAACTCTGCAGTCTGATTGTTCATCTAAGTGAAACAAATTTATGGGTAAATTAATAAAATTAGTAAAATCTAAATATTTCTCTATAAAAATATCGTAAAATAATCAGCTTTTAATAACTTAAATTTTCGGTCACGGTGGACCTTTTGACGGAAATGCCCATATTTTAAATGCATAGTTTCATACCCTCAGACAAACGCTTAAAAACTTCACAACACCCTTGAAGTTATTACGCGACCCCCCTGTTTATTTATGGTTTTTAATCCAAATTTTGATATTTTAATTAGGCTAAAGTTCTTCAAATTTAATTTTCATTAAATTATTTTTATGAAGAAGAAACTTTACAACATGAAAATTAATTAAAATTGTAAAAAAAAGAATAATTATTCAATCAAGTTGATTGTAATTATTATTTTTTATTTTATTATACCGCTATAAAGTATACGGAAATTTCATCATTAAATAAATATTCAAGCTCTATAAATTTTCATATTTTTCGAATGTGTATTCTTAGTCAAATAACAATCCTCCACAGGGTTTTTTATACTTTAATAGTGTTATTCCTTCAATATTTCCCAGCAATATTTTTTATGCACTATCAGAATTTTCGTTTGTATATTTCTGTTACGAGGCTTACTTTATACCATCGAAAATTCAGCATAGAACATATTTCTGGAAAATATTGAAGGAATAAGACTATTAAAGTATAAAAAAAGATCCATTTTATCCATTTAAGTTTAATTGTAATTTTAATCGATATTGTCTTTAGTTGGTATATTTTTTTTATACACACATACAACATTTCTCTTTAAAAAATATGCGCCAATTTCCTTTTTGTATTTTTTTTATATACATATACATACATATGTATGTACATGCAAACATACATGATTCCTTTTTCTCTATATTCTATCAAGCATTAACTAACAATTTGTACAAATACCACTTATTGTCCTTTTTAAAAATGACATCTGCATTTTGGCGCGAGACGTATTTTATTACCTGGCATTGGTTTATACAAGTTTTTTCATCGTAAATCTGAGTTGTTTGTGTTTCGATCTGTTGAGAAAACATTTTGGGGAAAGAAACCTGCAACAAGAAAAGCAAAACTATTACCCATTTCAGACACACTATTTTTTTTTAAACGGATACCTTCCTATCTAAAAATGTCATAAATATTTTCTTTAACATGCAATAATCTTTTAGAGTTTCAACACAGGTTTTTTAAAAAGGATTTTACATACCTAAATAAATTGTTTGTATCCTTAATGTCTGACAGCACCGAAATAAGAAGAAAAAAAAAATAACAACAATGAACTCAATGACCTTTACCCAGTATGTGGTGCAAAAAGATAGTTTTGCAAAAAGAATACAACTAAAATAAACTACCAATATGACTTGGTGTATTTTTTTTATACTTTAGTAATATGTAATGGATAAAATAAATTGGTTGGTTTTGGCAAAAGATTACACTGTGCTCGAAATTTTCACTTTTTTTAGACACGCTGGGCACTTGGCGATTTAACATAATGCGGGTACGCTGAATTCAATGGTGCTTTTCTTTTTTTTAAGGTAAGCTCTTGTTTTCGAGATATACCGTTATTTCGAAAATGGAGGAGGTTGCACAACATATATTCGCGTAGCCCAAAAACGGTTTTTGTAGGGGAATGTAAGAAAAGATAAACTCACTGTTTATTGTTGGTGTTTTGTTTTGGCTTTGATATTGTTACAAGTAAGACTTTGAGAGTTTATAATTCTTATTCGCTTTAGGGTTTTATTTGTATAATATTTTTGGCCTTTCTAAAATCTTTGGAAAAGGTTTCCTGATGAGCTGGCCTAAGCAACCAGTGAAATGCGCATAGAAGCTAGCTTTCCCTCAACAATAAATTTCAGTGTATTTATCAAATATGAAAAACTGGGAATTTAGCACGTCATACGAAAATCGTATTAATAATAAATTTTGTATTCTCGAAAATAACTTTGATAATATACAAAAACGGTTTAGTTTATTGAAATTACTAAAAAGAACCAAAATTCCGCAATACAATTTCCTTTAAGAAAAGTAAAAAAATGAAAAATAAAGTAAGGTTGGCCATACATTTGACCCATCTAGGGGCATCCTAGGCGCTGCAGGGGCCAAATTTAAGAATTTTATTAAACCGCCATATGTATTTGGTTGAAATTCTTAAATTTGGATGCCCCCAAATGGGTCAAATGCATGGCCGACCCAACTTTATTTTTCATCTCAATCATTTATATCGAACATACCTACCCGCTATCTCCATTCCTTAAGGGAGCTCCCATACAAAATGTTCAATGCAGACTAGAAATATGTATATTGAAGAAAAAGTCCCATAAATGCCCAGTAGTCACCCCTAGTGGGATATAATGTATGACCGACCTCAATTAATTTTTTTCTCATCCTCACTTTTTAGGGGGGCTCCCATACAAATATTGCGTTTTATGAAATTCTCAAATTAATAAAAATTTTGCGACTTTTGTGAAAAAAATAAAAAGTTGCTAACATATTTTAATTATTTATATGTCTGTAAAAAATTAATAGCCTAGCAGCATTTTCAACTTATTTTTTAATTTTTAAAAAACAAAAATTTCGAAATTTTGATAAAAAATAATTTTTTTTTTTGCTAAATTATGTGCGGAATTTCGGGTTTTTCTAGTTACGGGAATATATGTTGTGCAACCTCCTCCATCTTCGAAATAACGTTATATCTCGAAAACAAGAGCTAACCTAAAAAAACGGTTAGCACCATTGGATTCAGCGTACCTGAATTATGTTGAAACGCCATGTGCCCGGCTAGTCTAATTTTGCAACTAGCACAGTGTTATTAATAACGAAGAGCGTAATATCACCTTTGTTTTAAATCACTGCTGCAAAAAGAACATACATGGCAATGGTAATAATAGTTTATTAATTTTAAAAGAGATTGAATAAAATTTTCAGCTGCATTTTGTTTTTAAATGGGTTTTTTTTTAGCTGCATGAGAACTAAAAATGACAGAAATATTGTTGAAATGAATTATTTTTATAATAATCCGGTATATAATTTCGTGTCATTTATTTTTTATTTCGGGCATATGTCCGCGTGGCTACGAGTTACATGTAGAGTTTCTACGCGGGAAAGAATTCCCGGGAATCCCGGGACATTATTTTTAAATTATTCCCGGGAAATTGTTTCCGGGAATTTTCGAGAACTTCAAATTAAATTTTTTGAAATCTTAATTTGTTTGCATCGTTAAAATCAAAAACGAGCAATAAAAATTTAATCTTTACTAAAAACTACCTTCAAATAGAACTATTTTTCCTACTCCAATAAAAATTTTAAATTGCTGATGAAATGTCTAAAAAGCTTCTTGAAGTAGAAAATTAAAATGTACACGATACACCATCACCAATACCAGAACCATCTAAAAATTCTAAAAAATAAATAAATAAAAAAAGAATTTGCCGTCTATTAAGTCACGGGTAACAGGCCAACAAATTTATAATCTTTGTATCATGCGCTTCTAACTATAAAACCAACGTCTGTAGAGAATAAGAGCACGTTTTCGGTAGCAGGTTATATACATATCAACAAGGATTTGAAATAGAATCTCTGATGAGCGTTTAAATGCTTTAATAATACTAAAAAAAATTCTTAAAAGGAAATGAATTTTACCAAGTTGCTATTAATAACAACTACTAAATATTAATAAGTTTTAAACATTCGTGATCTCAAAAAAAAAAAATATATACATATATATAAACATACATAATAATATGCATGTGCATATGGATGTAACAATTTATTTGGTTTTGTTTTGGTTTTCTGTGGAATTATTTAAGCTAATTTTTTTTAGACTGTTGTATAAGTGTATATTTTTTTAAAAAAGTGAAAACTTTTGTCTTTAACTCATTTAATGAAATCATTGTCTTATTCAAAAAATCCCGGGATTCCCGGGAATAAGATTTTTTTTGTTTCGTTTCCCGGGAATAGAAAAAGACCGGGAAATTAGAAACCCTAGTTACATGGTCATTCATTCAGTCCAATTTTTGACTACTTTTTCCAATAAACTTAATTAATTTAAAAAAGTGATCGCAGTTTAGCATTTCGTTTGAAAAGCTAATCCGTTCGTAAGTTCTATCGGTATTGAAAAACACCCTTTGTATTTAAAAATCTAGTGTTAATGAAAGAAAAAACTAGTTTTGCAGCTGATACATGCAACAATTCCTGTCTTAACTTTTTTTCATACATAAAAGTTAAGGTATTTTATAAATTAATACGTTTAATTACCGCACTGAGTTAGTTAAACGTATTCTAAACGTATTCTTTTATTTACCTCAACGAGGTTTTTAAGCGTATTCGTTTAAGTGCCTACCCCGCATAAGTACCCACAAATATTGGTATTTTTGGCGAGGTTATTATCTGTGGAATACTCTACTTATTTTGAACATTCAGGCCAGTTCTGAAAATCACTTTAATTTAAACCACACGTGCGATATTTAACTGCCGAAAGTACACCGAGAAACACAAAAATGATGTGATTTTCAGAACACCACAAATTCAAATGTGTGATTTTAAAAGTATGTACGTGATTTGAAATTATGTGATTTTCAGAACAGGCCCGATAGATTTAAACTAAAAAACATATTTTGTATTGTGTATTTTCAATACGCTATTTAACTGTATTTTGTATTTCAAATACATTTAAGTCGTGTATTAAATTTTTTAAATGCACGACTTAAATGTATTTTGCCCAACCCTGTGTATATCTAAAATATTGGTAGGCCTAGATACATCAAACGCATCTGTAAATCTGAAAATATCCGTGGAGCCTGTCGCACTATAAAAAAACTTCTGCATAGTCTGTCTTAAGCAGATTTACATTATTCTCTTTAATTAAAAAGAGGAAATCTTGGTAAAATTGTGCCATTTTAAGGAAGATTTCCAACTTTTTTGGTACTGCGGAATTCGCGGGTAAATTAATGTAAATTATAGAATATCTTCTATGGTAAATTATAGAATATCTTCACGAATCCCGGCATCCCAAGAATATGATTTTTATTTTCGCTTTCCCGGGAATCCGAAAAGGGAAGGAAGTAAAAATAAACATACTAAAGTCTATAATAAGCAATGTGTATGAACGTGTGGAAGCAAAAGACAAAAGTTTTACTAATGGGAGAGTGCGGGTTTTAAAATTAATCACAAACAAATCAAAAAATACACACATTTGTTTGTACATAATATTTTGTATGTTTATTTCTTTGATAATATTGCAACAACAATTTTTTGCAAAAACAATTCTTTGGATGCGTAGATACGCCACATACGAAACACAAATAAATATCAAAAGTTCTTTGTATGTGTCCGCTATATCCCTGCAAATAATAGGACTAGTCCAAACACTCGTGTAAAATGTAGCCCACAAGGGACTAGGACTACTCCAAAAGTAACCCAAACGTATGGAAAAACATGGTCTATTTAACATAACGATGTCCTATGGCAGGACAATATAGCCCAGCTTTGAATTGTATGCACAAGAGGATTAGTTTAAACTTCGTTTAAAAACGAAAACATGTCGTTAAAAACACCTGACCAGTCCATGGAGTAGTCCATTTAATCAAATTGGATCAGGTGGTCCAATATTATTTGCAGGGATACAGTAGACTTGTTAACATCACAATTTCTTGCAGACTGCACGAGGTTATTTTCAAATATGTACTAGAAGTATAGGGAAACATTTTTACCATATTTAAAGGCTTTGAATGAAACTAGTACGGCCTGAAGTGTATTTCTCTGAATTCTTGTACTAGTAAAGTGTTGTGACGGTACACGAATTGTGCGACGAACAGTACCGCATAGAATTTGTCATTTGTGGTTATACACAAACGTTCCCAGCAAATAATTTTGGACCACCTGTTACATTATGCTTAAATGGACTACTCCATGGACTAGTCCGATGTAATGCAAGCATAGACCATGTCATTGTTAAAAAGTGTTTGTAGTGAGACGACATGTCTTCGTTTTTTAACGACATATTTTCGTTTTTAAACGAAGTTAAAACTAATCCTCTTGCTTGAGCAACACCCAAATTCACTAGCTCGGAAAATTTTAAATCATGGCGGCCACACTCGCTTAAGAGGAAGAAACACTGCAGAACTCACCAAACCAGAAGAGCGATAAACACCTACATATATGTATGAACATAAACCGTTATGACGAAATTTTGTCTAGCACTGGCTGGACATATACATACATATAATGCATTAGGATAGGATTTGATTAATTATTGTTAGCTCATATTTAATATATGAAGATTCAATAAATAAATAATAAACAAACAAAAAAATAAAAAATCTTGTGTATAGAATGGAGTAGTTTTAAGACTTCTTCTTTGTAATCCAAAGCTGGGTTATACTGTCCTGCCCTAGGACATCGTATAGTTAAATAGACCATGTTTTTTCCATTCGCTTGGGCTACTAGTCCTAGTCCCTTGTGGGCTACATTTTACACGCGTGTTTGGACTAGTCCTATTATTTGCAGGGTTTGTACACGCATTTGATGTTTGTTTTGTGTTTGATTTTTAAATACATATGTACATATGTATGTATGTATATACAGGGGTTTAATTAATACACATTAATATTAGCAAAATAAAATATTTTTTGACATTGACCTAAATCTGATTTTTTATATGTATTT
Organism: Pollenia labialis; assembly: GCA_949318255.1. NCBI lineage: Eukaryota > Metazoa > Arthropoda > Insecta > Diptera > Polleniidae > Pollenia > Pollenia labialis. The sequence goes on along the minus strand of OX439139.1, from coordinate 144,115,728 downwards.
ATTTCTGAAAATAAAATAAATATCAAAGTGAATTAACTAAACTCTTAAAACGAAAGTAAAAACACAAGTAAAAACTGTGGTTCTAATATTGTAAAACTGGAAAATAATTTTTGACTAAAGTCGAAATTAAGGCCTGCAACAGAATTAAAAAGTTGTAGTAGCAGCTGAACCTAACGAATGCTCTGTAGCGCAACAAAGTTAAAAATTTCGAATTTTGCGCTTCAACTTCAACTGCAACGACTACTACAACTACGTATTCTGTTGACACTACTTTGAAACTGCCGTTTTTTACTTTTCACAGCTTGCAGCGCTATTCGCAACGTTGTACTACAGCGCCTATTCTGTTCCCCACTTAATTCGTTAGATTAGATGCATATGAAGGACGAAAAACGTTGTAACATTCTTAATTTTTAGTTTTTTCAAAAATCGGTTAACTTCAATCATGCCGTTTTTAAGACGTGAGATCAATAGCTACATCTTATGAACGTGTGTGTCCATTGTCGTAAATTTTAATTTATATCGACGAAAACTTCAAACGCCTACGACCACGACAACGATATTCATGCTAGAGCCAATTATCTTTATCTTCTCTACTAAATAGTCTAATCGTATTATTAAATATCTTACTTAATTGTAACTTAAATTTTTTCTTTTTCTATTAATGTTAAGCCTAAATATTATTAATACGAAATTATATACATATGAAAAACTTTGTTCGAATATTTTTAATCCTCCGGAATATAAAATAATTTTAATCTCCAAATTCTTACAGCAAAATTAATAAACATTTCCAATTTGGGAAGATTTGTGAAAAAAATCTGTCACTCAATTGCATATTTCGGTCACACTGTCATACTTTACGAGCACACGCGTTTTTTTTTTGACAGATTGTACGACTAGAGGCTGTTTACACTATCACACAAGTCTTACGTAGACCATTACTTTGTGAGATAGAAATCTAATGATTTTTGTTGCGACTGTCAAAAAATTTAATTTAACATTGCAGTTTCTGTTCACACTATCACACATGAACAAACTTTTCTTTAAATGCAACCCTGATTAAAGGAAAAGTATTATTGTTTTGAAAAATTTAAAAAAAACGATGAAGTCGTATTTGATGGCAAATGGTTTTTCGTAATACTTGTCATTTTCATGACACATTGCATTCACACTTTTACACATTACTTGAGTTTTTGGCATAGTGTAAACTAGCCTTAGGTAAAATATTTAATTTAGATTTTCATTTTTGGAAATAAGTTATTCAAAGTTGTACTATTTTGCTGCATTAAAATCAGGGATATGGAGTCGGAGGTGTAGAGTTTTTGAATTAGAGTCGGTGTCGAAGTTAGCACAAAAGCTTCCGAATCCGACTCCAACATTTTGCGGCATAAAAAATTTTCATATATTTTCCAAAATAAAAATTTTTCGAAATTGGCGATGCAATCACTATGAATAAGTAGATTTTAATTTATTTTATGAGAGTTAGTTGATACATTTACTTTGCTTGAATAAAAATAAAAGTGTGTTATAATTTATCAGGTATGTGATGGAAATCGATTTTAAAAACGAAACGATTTAAACCCGAAAATATCGTTTTCAGTATCTTTTAAAATGGATTTTAAATACATATTCCTTCTATTTTCAGTCTTTATTCTTTTAAATTTTGTACGTTAACTGAAGTGTATTCTGAACAAAATCTTTATCCTTTAATTCAGAAATGGATTTTAAAATTCCTCGAAATTCATCACACCTTTTAAAAAAGTTTGTCTTGAAATCTATCGATTTCATCAAATACCTGGGGCCTAATTCTGGCAGTCGTGATCGAGTACTTTCTCGATTCGGAATTATTTTATTTAAGATCGATTTCATCACATACCTGGGGCCTAATTCTGGCAGTCGTGATCGAGTACTTTCTCGATTAGAAATTATTTTATTTAAGATCGATTTCATCACATACCTGGGGCCTAATTCTGGCAGTCGTGATCGAGTACTTTCTCGATTCGAAACTATTTTATTTAAGTAGATACTGAACGAATCGAAATTATTTTTTTAGTATTGTGAAACTAAAATTTATGCTTTATAACACTGAAAAACTAATTCCGATTCGTTCAGAATTGACTGAAATAATTAGATAATAAATTGCTTACGAATCGATAAAATACTCGAGCACGACTGCCAGAATCAGGCCCATGTATATTATTTTGGTATATTATTTATACATGCAGGCAAGAGTCTAAATTGCATTAGCAAATCTTATACTCAGTTATTGATCTAGTGGAAAAATAATGTGTGATTTTTTAAGTCATTTACTTGTGCTAAAATATGTTAATGACAGGAATTGCAAATAATTTGCTAATTTAAGCTCAATACGGCACGTGTTAGAATTAAAATATCGGTTTAAAATTTTTACGGAATCATATTCTTGCTATATTTAACTATGTAATAGGTACTGCATTTAAAACAAGAGCTTAAAGTCAAATAAGGGCCAGTCGCATATAAGTACCTTAGCATCAATGAGTAAAAGTCGGAGTTGGAGTTGGAGTCGGAGTTAGAACTATTTTTTGACCCTGATTAAAATCTTTTATAAAAAGTGGACTTAGCACCTTTGCAAACCAAGCTAACACAATTGTATTATAGAAATTTTTCAGATCGTATATTAAAAACTTAAAAATTCTCTAAAACAATTTGTAAAAATATTATTACTTTTAAATTTATTCTGATACACGAATATTTTTAAACTGTTTTTTTATATTGTTTTTTTTTTTGCTATTTAAATATGTTTTATTTTAGCATTTAGTGATTTATTTTCAAATCATTTTCGAACCAAACAAGATCTTTTCAATATAGATAATAATGAAAACTGTTAGTCTGACTTTTTATCTTATAATTTTATTAATGGGTTTTGAAGAAACAGAACAATGGAACATTCCAATTATAGAAGAACGTCGTAATTATGTTGACATTGCTAAAATTGTCAATCCAAATCCATATGCTCATGTTGGTGCCAGGCCGTTTCCAGGGCAACCATTTTGGCCAATTACAGGCAAAAGGAATACTTATGGGTGACGGTATCAGTAAATCAGTAAAAAATTTTGATTTTGAATATTAAATAATACATTAATTAAAAACAAATAAAATTGTACATATGTATGTACATACAAATATTTTAAAGTCAACTGTATTTTGGAATATCAGAATATTAAATAAAATTGTTATTAATTTATACATATCGATGGATTTATTTGAGAAAGGCGTAAAGTTTCGTTTACAATGGCAGCAACATTTTCACTTGGTGTTCATAATGAAGCAACAATTTTTTTTCGCAACTTCTCTCATTTTCAATTAAGGAAACGTTTGCAAAGTTTGACCAAAACAATATTACATACGTAATAATTATATTTTTTAAACATTTTTTCAAAATTTTCATTTAAAATTGATACAATTTATAATTTCATACAATTGTTGTTGAAGTAGATTCAACTTTAAAAAAAACTTAAGTTACATTTTTGTTCGAAAAAAAACGAAAATATATAAAATACTTGACCCTTCGTTTCCACATGCAAGTAATTACTTGCAAGTATTGTATACGAATTATCAACGAAAAATCGATGAAACAGCCGATTTGCTGAGAGTACAAACATTTTGTGAATGCTAGTAAAAAAGTGTTAGTGTATTGAGTTTTTCGAACTTGCACTTGCATGTAAAAACGACGGTTTAGGAAGAAATAAGATAGAAGAAAATAATAACAAAATGTTTTAAAAAATAATAACAAATACGTAATATTGTTTTGGGTAAAATTTACAAAGGGTTTCTTAATCCATATGTTAATGACAAAAAAAAAACACCTTTAACGGCATTGCAAGGCACCCGGGTACCTACATGAAATTTGTTGTCGAAATAAATGTGCATAAACATGGAAAATAACTCTGAGACTTAAAAAGATATTAATTTGCAGTAAAATTTATATTTTTGTAAACGCACTGGGCTATGCAACGTGTTAATGCTAAGATATGCCAGTTTGAAATTAAACGTAAACTTTTCTTTATGGATTATCAAAGTTAGTCTGGTATCACACTATGAAAGTTTTATTTTAGAAAGTCTGAGTTTATAAGTGAGAGGGGAAAAAGGAACAGCATGTTATCTTCCCCTCTCACCACCTTCATAGTGTGATCCCAGACTTAGCAAATGTGAACCAAAAAACTTATAAATATTAAGGCTCTGTTAGCCGGGAGTAACAGTAACGTTGCAAATCAGTTGATTCATTTTGTTGTGTGTAAAGCAATTAGAACGATTACAGTTAGCAGTAAGATGTTACGTCTCAATCTGTAAGAAATAGATTGGTCTTACTTTTTTACGGTGAGGTTACTGTTACTCCCGGCTAACTGAACCTTTACTCCGGAGATTTCCCTTATTGCGAAGATGCTGTAGTTGAATTTTTGTATGTGTATTGTTTTAGTTTATCTTAGATTTTGACCGAGTAAAGGTACCATTTAATGTATGAAGGTGCCCGGGTACCTTGCCATACCGTTAAAGGCGCCCGTACACGGCATGTTTTTGTCATCTGACATGTCAAATTTCCCACTGCAAAATACATACATGTCGTGTGTTACCTTTTTAAGGCCTGGAACAGAATAAAGAAGTTGTAGTAGTAGCTGAAACTGACGAATGCTTTGTAGCGCGACAAAGTTAAAAAATTTGAATTTTTTACTTCAACTTCAACTGCAACGATTACTACAACTACGTATTCTGTTGACATTACTTTGCAACTTCCGTTTTTAACTTTTGACAGCTTGCAGCGCTATTCGTAACGTTGTACTACAGCGACTATTCTGTTCCCCACTTAACTTTGCTTCTGTAAAAGTCAGATGCAAAGCCATCTGACAAAATTTCAATTAGAGCGTGCTCTATTTTCTTCTGACAAACCATCTGACTTCAGAAATATATGCCGGGAAGAAACCGTCAGCGGCGTCCACTATTGACGATTTCATTCGCTGGCTGAGGTTGTTATTTTACAATACCGATAAATGTATGTTCTTTTAACCTTTTAATAGAAATAACGTACAAACATATATAAAAAACGTTTCATTATTATACCCAAAATTGGCATCTTCGAATTTAAAGAAAAAAATTTTTAAATGGCTCAACTCTTTTACGATAATAAAAACGTTTGTGGCGGCAGCACGTTATTTTCAAACCGAGAACTACTTTGGTTTCTGCAATTACTATGAAAAAAAAACAGAGACGATGTCTGAAGCACATGTACGTTTGTGACTGAATATTATAAACCTTATGTAAACCAGCAATTTTGACAGACATGCAAAATTACATGTGACTTTAAAATTTGACATGTCAGATGACAAAAATATGTCGTGTACATTCAGCTATAGGGTGTAAGATGAAAACTGGTTCACAACGCCTTTTCAAAATAATTTTAAGCTTAAAAATAATTATAATTTAAAATTTCTTAAAAATTAGAAGTTCTCAAGCAGAAAATGCCAAAAGTACACGGGTACCTTGCCTTGTGTGTGGTTGCGAAAAAAAAATTGTTGCTCTATTATGAACACCAAGTGAAATTGTTGCTACCATTGTGTACGAGGCTTAATTCAATTTATTTGTTTGTTTAAAAAGGAAAAAAAAACTTAAAAGATCAGTAAAAAGAAAGATCAAACAAATTTGAATGCAACAAATTTTCAACTAAAGCCCCTATTAAGGTTGAAATCAAGTTACATGTAGCATTTATCTATCAGAATAAACAAAAAAGTCTATGTTAACAAAATCGAGTTACGCCTTTTTTCTATTAAGCCATCGATATACACATGTATGTACATACATATTTTGTTTTTCAACACCACTGTCTTAATTTTTGTGTATTTTTTTTGTAGATAATATTGTAAATCCAATAACAAATCTTATCATGTTTATACACATGGACTATAAAAACCTGATCGAAATAAACTCAAGCTTTAGTCTTACTTAAAATTTTTCTAAAAATTGCGAATTAATAATAATGACACAAATTATTACAATCTCTATTATGGCAATGCTTTTTATAGCAAACGCCACAGCTAAACCAACGTTTAATGAAATTGCGGATATAATACACGATATAGTTCACGATCCTAGTCAACCATCGAGTTATAGACCACCCGCGCAATATGTACAAAACGGTTACAATCGACCAGCCTATACGCAAGTAGGATATGGTTACAATCAAAGGCCACATCATGCAAACAGTGGTAGTTATTATCCAAATAGTTCACCAAATGAATACTACCCAAATAATCCACACAGTGGATATTACCCACCGAACGGGCCAGGAAATTATGGCCCAAATGCAGTGTACGATAACCAGGGCTACTACAAAGGACCACCATATGCACCTAATCAACCGAATTATAATAGTTATAATAACGGCTATCATACTTCTCAGTATGGTTATAAAAACCGTGGATATTAGTTTTTTTTTTTTTAATTAAAAAGTATATTTAGTGTTATTCCAAAAAATTTTTTTAATTTGTATTACATTCAGATGTTCGAAAATTTGAATTGTGAAATAATAAAGAAAAATCTGTGTTAAAAAAAAAAACTGTTAACCGTAGGAACACAATTGCACCACCGTTTGAACGTAGTTGCCAAGGTACATTCAACAAGGAAAACTCGTTAGAACCAGCATTTGCAATTTTCTGTAAACACAAAAAATTAAGAGAGCGACGAGTTGACTTTGTTAAGCGTTCGACGTATGTATCCACTCGATTAATCGTTATTCGACTAATTTTTTTTTATTGTTTTTTTTTTGTTGTTTGTTAATAATTGTCAATTCAAATAGAGATGTATGTTTTTGCCATTGGATTTGGATTGGATTATTCGAATTATTCGAGTATTAAATTTTATATAAAAAAACAAGATAATTGAAGCAAGCGTTAACGCGTATCTTACGACGCGACGTAGATACCTCGACTTAGATCTTATTCTATTTCATACTGCGGTTGCGAACATATCGTCATAGAAATTTTCTTCATTTTATTTTGCTTAAAATCTAAACATTTTTGGGCTAACTATTAAAGTTTTATTGCCAGGGTATCACACGATTAAAAATTTTAGGTTTATTATCAGCGTTGCCGTTGTGACACTAAAGTATCACTTTTGACCCTTTTTTTATTCCAATGCTACTTTTTGTGACCCTCTTTTTAATTTATGCCTTTGTATCATTTTAACAAAATTTATGACACTTTTTGAAAATAACTAAAAGTTTTCTTACGAAAGTTCCCATTAGTTTTGTGAACATACCCTGCAAATATTATTGGAGCACCTGATCCATTTTGTTTAAATGGACTACTCCATGAACTGGTCCGATGTAATGCAAGCATGAACCATGTCATTGTTAAAAAGTGTTTGTAGTGAGACGACATGTCTTCGTTTTTTAATGACATGTTTTCGTTGTTAAACGAAGTTAAAACTAACCCTCTTGTGTATACAATGGAGTAGTTTTAAAACTAGGACATCGTAATGTTAAATATACCATGTTTTTCCATACGTTTGGGTGACTTTTGGAGTAGTCGTAGTCCCTCGTGGACTACATTTTACACGCGTGTTTGGACTAGTCCTTTTATTTGCTGGGTACATATACAAATTGGTACCATGTCATAACGTCCAGTGTCATAGTGTTCACTGACACTATTTTAAAACAAACTTTAAATATAAATTTGTAAGTCCATGCTTTGCACTCTCAATTTACTCGAATCGGAGATTAGACTCCAAGTGAAGAATTAATTACAAAATATAGAATAAGTATATCTAAAAAGTGATACCCATTATCAAAGGTTTTTGTAAAAGTAACTTCTCTTTTTGATAATATGACTAATTTTAGAATGTACCTGTGAATTGTTTCGTAGTTTTTACATTGATTTATAGTTCAAGTATGTATAATTTTGTTTTAATCTAATGTATTTAATTAATACATAATAATAAACTTGACCCTATTTTACTTTAAAATATGCTTTTTATGACCCATTTTTTCTTAAATAACCTTTTCATGACACGCTTTCAAAATTTTCAACTGCAATTCTGCTTATTATTTATGAAAGTTATTACACAAATTTTAAGAGCCACAAGTCCTCTTTCGACCTAAACCTTCGTATAGGAAGGCGAGAGCTTCCAGAATCCGCTCCAGAGTATTTTGATCTCCACCATTAAACGTCTGAGTTTTGTATGGTTCTCTACCAGTCACGTTGAGCTATTATTTGTTCTCCACCAGACAAACGCGTTGAAACAATGAGGTTGAAAACGATTGCATAAAGTTAACTGTAACTCGGTACCGTTATACGACGCCAAGCCATTAGCCAATAAAATGTATGAAACGTAGACATACAAGAAAGATCTGATTTTCGTTTAAAACCACTCAAAGCAGTTTTACAAGTGATAGAAAAATGAAATTATCTGCCTATTTCACGATGTCACTCGAACGCTTTCAAACAAATTTTGAAAATTTGTTTTTGTTTTACTTGTAATTTGTGCGAACGAAAGCGTTCGAGTGACATTGTGAAATAGGCAGTATGTTTTTTTTTGTTTTCAAATTAACAAACTAAAAGGAAAAACAAATTTGAAACAATTTAAAAAATCCAGACATCCAGACGTGCTTTTTGAATCGTCTTCATTGAAATTAATTCAGTAGTTACCAAAAATTGTGAGGAAATATTAAAATTTTTTTTTTTCAAAAATATGTCTTATTGCAAAATTTTTGAAAGAAATGTGAAGTTTTGAATGGAAATCGTATATCATTAGGAAAAAAGCAAAATGTTGATGAATGAAACTACAATATGTTAGCTTCAATACTCAGCAATAAAAGTTACAATAAAGTAGCGATATGTACATTGATACAACTACTACTTGTTAATATAAATTTTGTTGTTTTTTTTTTTTTATTTTTACCAAAGATTTGTATAAATGAATGGGTTTTTTGTTTTATAAATTAATTGATCTTAAACATTTCAAAGTTTTTGTCTTGTTGTGAATATGGATATGTAAAGTTCAGTTCGGCCGAAGTTAGCCAATTTTTCCGAACTTCTGCATCAGCCTAAAAAAGTTACTTCGGTCGGACACTACTTAACCCCATTCCTGATCATCGCTTTACAGTGTTGCCAATTTAGCAATTTTTCACCCGGTTAAGCCATTAGCCATTTTTCAACTTGCTTAGCCATAAAAATTTGTTGCCGTTTTTCTTTTAAAAGAATAATTTTCATTTTAATATAAAAATTTATCAAGTAAAATAAACATTTTTAACAATAAAAACACTTAAAATTTAAATCACAACATCTTTTAAATGAAAGGAACAGTATTCAAATATTAAATTTATAAAATGGATCAACACAAACATCGGTGTTTCTCTCTGGTTTCAAGTACTCCAATAAAGAGATGCAGGCGGCAACAATTTTTTTTTTTAATTTCAGAATTGACTATAAAGTTGCTCTCACTATAGACTTTATTGTCCACACGCAAAGAAAAAACATGGCTGTGGTAAACATATTCTAAGAGCAACATATTATGATAAGATTCATGATTGTAGTCACCATATTACGATTGTTATTAAATCATATTATGACCAAATATGTTCGAAATATTACATCATAATATTTTTCTCTTAATCATATTGTTATCCTGTTAATCATAAAACGTTAAGAAGTTATAATATTACTGTCATGGTAATCATAATAAGATAAGAAGTAATCATATTACTGTCACGGCAATCATAATAAGTTTAGAAGTAATCATATTATTGTCATGGCAATCATAATTAGTTTAGAAGTAATCATATTATTGTCATGGCAATCATAATAAGTTTAGAAGTAATCATATTATTGTCATGACAATCATAATAAGTTTAGAAGTAATCATATTATTGTCATGGCAATCATAATAAGTTTAGAAGTAATCATATTATGATGCAAAGTGATATGAACTGTTATACATAAAATTTTTACATCATAATATGATACAACTTTAAACATAATATTTTTATTGGAAAAAATTACTTATGATAAAATAAAAAACATAATATAGTTACTGTAATCTTTTTGTCGTAGGTCGCCATTATTTATAAATTATTTTATGGAGTTTTCATTATTTTTCTCTTAAAATAACACAAAACTTACCAGTAATTGTTAATATTTTGCACCAATATTTCACAAATTTTTCCACCACTTTAAGATTATTAAAATTTTTAAGCAAAGATATTTTATTTTGTGACTCTACAACCCATTTTTAATGTTTTTTTTTATTTTTTTTTAATTTCTTGTTTATTTTAATGGTTATTTTGTTATTTCTTTTTTAATATTTTTCTTTATTTTTTTTTAATTTCTTGTTTATTTTAATGGTTATTTTTTTATTATTTAGCCACTCACTAACAAATAATTCGATATGTTTATGTAAAACACGACACAACTGATACAAAATTATTTTACAAATGGCGATACCAAAATATTATTAGAGTAACGATATTTTGATTGCATCTTAAACTTATTATGATAAATGTATATAAAGTTATCATGTAATGGCTTTTAAATATCATGTTTTGGCTGTGAGTAATATAATATGTTTAGAAAGTTATCTTAATTTAGTTGTTAGAAAAATAATTATTTTTCGCTCAACAATACTCAAATTTATAATTGCGATAAACATTAATATGATTACAGTAACTATAATATTGCTGATATTTAATAAAAATAACAATTATTTGTTTACAACAACAATATATTGTTACAATAAACACAGTGTGGTTGCCGTAACCATGCCCAACCATATTTTTTCTCTGCGTGCATGTATAGGTTTCCCACATAAATCTTAAAAATTAGTAACGAAAAAAAACAATAATCGGCACGTTAAATTTAAATGTAAATGCTTATAACTATCCAATTCCATAGCTAGTTATAGCTGCTATACATATGTATATCCATAAAAAGTCACTTAAAGTATGTTCACACTTATCAAAAGTTTGACGATAAAACCAGAAAAATGCGTTACCTCAAAATTTTTGGATTTATTGAACTTTTTTTAAGAGTATTCTTATAAAATTACAATTTATAAAGATTAACTCTGATGTTTGATCTAGCACGCGTTGTGTGAAATCAAACAAATTTTTAATAAAAATGGTGGTTACGTGTAGGGCGTCACACATTTATTAAGTGTGACCAAAGCTTAAGTGACTGAAACTAAATTTTGGAAACTATTTTTCAATAAATTTCACTTGATAATTATTATTAACATATTTTCGGAATATTAAAAATAAATTATCATACCCTTCACGAGGTGGAAAAGGGTATACATATATAATTTTGTCATTCCTTCTGTTGATAAATCATGTTCAAACTTTTAATTCTTTAAAGTTAGGCAAAAAGGCCTTTAGACAGAAGTGTAGTTTTTCGTCATCTAAAATTGAAAATTAAATAATTACACTGTGCTAGTTAAAAACAAGTAAGAGTGCTATATTCGGCTGTGCCGAATCTTATATACCCTTCACCATTGTGCGAGCAGAATACATAGCAATTAGACAGAAACTAAATAAAACTGGTAAATTTTTTTTTTTAAATAAGAGACAACCGGTTTTGAACTTCGCTTTTCGTAAGGGCCCAGAATATATATACTTTATAGGGTGTAGGATCAATATTGTAGAAATTACAGTTATACATATATACCTTTTTTACCTTCGGTGAAGGGTATAAAAAGAGTAATTTTCGGGAAGTTAGGGGTCTAATCACCCCTGCATACGATAGACACTGGCGTATCGAATGAAAACTCGATAAATGTAATGTCGAGTTACTCGATGTCGAATGGTATTATTTCAAATTCAATACATTTCATTCGATATCGAGTTTCAAGATACCAAAATAAATAATTTCGATGGATTTTGCTCGATATCGTATGCGGTGATTAGACCCCAGTATTTCGGTTATAACTCATACAAATTTCCGACATTTTGGTATATAAGTCATATACATAGGGCATATGGCAGCCCTAAAATTTAGGTTTTTATAAAAATGTTGATGTTTTTTAGCCCATTTTTGGAGTATTTTGCTCATAAATTACCCATTGTCCAACCGATTTGATATTTTTATATACCGACGTGTTAAGGAAGAATTTTACCATTTACTTAAGTTATATTTATATATAAACATTTATATATACTTGTAAATATATATTTTAACAAAGTTAATTATAAAAAGAGTAATTTTTGGGGATTCAGTATTTCGGTTGTAACTCTGCCATTTTTTAACCGATTTGACAGATTTATATACCGACGTGTTTAAGAAGAAATTTGCCATTTACTTTAGTTATAAAACTTGGACTCGGGGAGATCTATGGTTCCCGAAAGTGGGTATTTAAAAATTTTATTTTGGTCATAACTTTTTTGTATCTGAACCGATTTTTCCGAGTTTTTTATAAAATATGTTCTACTTAAAATTTCCGATATTTTGATATATAAGTCATACCCATAGGACATATGGCAGCCCTAAAATTTAGGTTTTTATACAATTTTTAATTTTTTTTGTACGGGAGGTACCACGCCCACTTCCCCAATCCCGCCCACATTTTGTAGGATGGTGTGTATTAGCAACCTAAATGTGTGTACCTAATTTGGAAGCTTTGGCTTTTGCCGTTCCCTAGATATACAGCAAAAAGTAATAAAAATACAACAACCACAAGGGATTTTTCGAAAAAATTTGAGGTAGTCGTGGTTTTTTGCTCATAACTCAGCCATTTTTTAACCGATTTGACAGATTGATATACCGACGTGTTAAAGAAAAAATTTACCATTTACTTTAGCTATAAAGCTTGGACTCGGGGAGATCTATGGTTCCCGAAAGTGGGTATTTAAAAAAAAAAATTTAATTTTGGTCATAACTTTTTTGTATCTGAACCGATTTTCCCGAGTTTTTTATAAAATATGTTCTACTTAAAATTTCCGATATTTTGATATATAAGTCATACCCATAGGACATATGGCAGCCCTAAAATTTAGGTTTTTATACAATTTTTAATTTTTTTTGTATGGGAGGTACCACGCCCACTTCTCCAATCCCGCCCACATTTTGTAAAATGGTGTGTATTGGCAACCTTAATGTGTGTACCTAATTTGGAAACTTTGGCTTTTGCCGTTCCCCACATATACAGCAAAAAGTAATAAAAATACAACAAACACAAGGGATTTTTGGAAAAAATTAGAGGTAGTCGTGGTTTTTTGGTCATATCTCAGCCATTTGTGGACCGATCTGGCTGAATTTCAATAGCAAAATTATAATAAGAATACCTGACATAAAGATAACTCAACCAAGTCCCCATCATATCTGGGGGCTTCGGAAAACCCATTTCAACAGACAGACGGACAGACGGACAACCGGATTTGAACTTCGCTTTTCATAAGGACCCAGAATATATATACTTTATAGGGTGTAGGATCCATATTGTAGAAATTACAAACGGAATGACAAAGTTATATATACCCTTTCTACCTTCGGTGAAGGGTATAAAAAAGACAAGCCGGGCACATGGCGGTTTAACATAATTCGGGTACGCCGAATCCAATGGTGCTTACCGCTTTTTTTAGGTTAGCTCTTATTTTCGAGAAATCGACCCCTTTGCGCAAAATTATCGTATATGCCAATTTTTTTGATATTGAGTTTTTGATGCAATCTTGTTCTACATTCAAAAGGACGTCACCTGACAAAATATTGTAGGCGAATTCCACTTCGTTGCTCCAAAAATTAAATGTATATTTTCATTTTGATATTGCAAGCGAAAGCAGAGAAAAGTAGAAAATGTCTGTCCTGTAAAATTTGGTTTTTGTAACATACGATAATTTCGCGCAAAGGGGACGATATGTATACTGTTATTTCGAAAACGGAGGAGGTTGCACAACATATATTCGCGTAACTCAAAAACGGTGTAGTTTATTAAAATTACTAAAAAAAAACCGAAATTGCGCAATAATTAGATATTGCGAAAGAGCAAATGCAAGATATAGTAGCTCTTTAGTTAAATCCAACAACAAATGGCACAGAACTTCCATTCGATTTTATAAAAGAGATACGATATTTTACATTTGCTTTTACACAAGCATATTTGCATCAAACACTGAACTCCGTTATTGCTTCGTTGTCTTGTCATCAAAACTTGCAAATTTTAAACAATCGCAAATTTAAAGCTTAAGAAAAGAGAAACGGATTCAAAAAATCATATATGTATACGATTATGTAAATATGTAAATACATAAAATATATGTATATTCTAATGCAAAACATTTTAATAACCAATACACACAAAAGTTTCTAAGAATTCTAAAGATCAATCTTAAGACTTAATATTTATTTCTGTTCTTTGATTAAAGTAGTTTAATTTTTATTACGAAAATACACAAACACTTTTTTTTCAATAAATATACTCTACATCATTTTTGGGATTGTTGGGATCTCCTGTATTTCCTCCAGTAGCAGTAGCAGTTGGTGTTAATGGAATCGAAGGTTTGTGTGCTGGATTATTTGACCAACTATAATATGGATATTGTACTGCCGTAACGGAGGGTTGATAAACTACCCCTGTATTTGGGTATTGTGGTTGTGGATAGTAGTAATAAGGGTAAATGTAACCGGTATTGACGGGTTGTTGACTTACATATACCGGTGCCGATATCGGCACACGAATAATTGGCGAGTTTCCCATTGCACTAGACCGACAAATCATAAGTGCCAAAAGGCCCAAAACTCCGTTTAAAATGAAGTATCCTTTATCCATTGCAGTGCGCTTGATGCGTTTAAGTTTTAAAAAACAACTGAATTCTGGTAAAATTTAATGATCGATACTTTTCATATTTACTTAACTGTATGTTAAGATTTCTGGTTTAAACAAACATGCAAACGTATAAGATCACACAATAAGAGTAGAACACTTGCAGATAACCTTTTATATACTTGTTATATTTAACCGCAAAACTTACTAAAGCGATGACACATTCATACTCGTGCCTTATAATTTCAAATTTTATTATTAATCACAAGAAGTTGTGCGGAAATCGGATTAAGATACAAAATAACAATGAATATGTGCAAAAATTTACTTGGAATTGTTATACTACATATAATAAAGTATTAAATTTTCAGACATTAGGTATGTTCCCGAATATTTTTTGTTAAAAAAAACCTGTCATATACTCTTCAAGTGATGCAGCATTAAACCAAGAAATTCAAGAATGTTCTTATTTTAAACGCTTGGAATACATAAATGTGTAAAGCATTAGAAGAAATTTGTGAATAATTTTTCAAGATTTGTACTCACGGTTGTGTTAATTAATAGTTTGGATAAATTTTTAAAAAATCGAAAATTCCGCAAACTGAATGTTCAACAGCGAAAATGATAAAATTCTGTTGTTGTTTTAATTTAAAAGCGAACAAATCGATTTTGGACCAAACATTTTTTTCTCTTAGTAAAGTAAAACATATCGAACAGGTAGAAAGCGTGCTCCTGACGCGAGCTTTTTGAATCTTAGATTCCTTTCAGACTCGGCATGTTACTTGCGTAAATCTCAAGCTCAACTCTTAGTTTGGATGTCAGCGTTAAGGTAGGGTTAAGGGGGGGGGTTGAGTATTGAGTATGACTTTGTTGTACTCGTCAAGTGACTTGCGCGACTAACTTGCCAAGTCTGAAAGTGGCCTTCCTTAAATCACGTATAATAAAAAATAAAAACTGCTTGCGGTATCAATATTTTTAAAATTTTCTTGCACACACACATAAAAAATGGTTGCATAGTAAAAATCTACCGTACATTTATGGCATTTTCTTTTCTGTGTAATATTCTGTATTTATTCTGCCTTTTACATTTCTTTATGTTCTTTTGTGAAGATGTTTCCCGTAAAAAGAAAAAAATTCTACATATTCAACACTCATTTTAATTAAAGGGGCATGAGTGAAGCACTAGATTAACAGCTGGGGCCTAATTCTGGCAGTCGTGATCGAGTACTTTCTCGATTCGAAAGCAATTTTGTTTTAATTCTTTCAGTCGATACTGAACGAATCGAAATTATTTTTTCAGTATTGTGAAACTCAAATTAATGCTTTACAACAGTGAAAAAATAATTCCGATTCGTTAAGTATTGACTGAAATAATTAGATATTAAATTGCTTTCGAATCGAGAAAGTACTCGATCACGACTGCCAGAATCAGGCCCCTGGTTTTGTAATTATGTCAGCAAAAATAAATAATTTTTTTGGTTCGCATCTCGTATTTTTTTACTTAGAAATTAGCGGTATAAACGGCTCCAAATTTTTTACGATAATTGTACTTTATTATTTTATGCCGGAACTTGTGTTGTTATGTGAACGTAAAATATACAACACTTCTTAAAAATCAGGTTTACATTTAAAAATGTAGCCAGATCCCATGTAAATTTAAATTTTAAGGACCGATGTTGAATGTGAACCACACCCAAGCGTCAAGTTTTTTTCTGCATTTTATTTGACATTTCTCAATTTCAGACTAACTCAATTTGAACTATGGAAAAATACACAATTGAGCAATGCGGTAAAGTAATTCAGGCTTATTATGAAAATGGGCGTTCAAATCAAAATGCATCGTGTACTTCTTGAGAAAATCATCTTCAGTGATGGCACATTTTCACCTCAGTGGATTCGTCAATAAGCAAAATTACCGCATTTGGGCGAATGATAATCAAAGAGTGACTGTCGAAAAACCAATCCACCCACAAAGTGTGACTGTTTCGTGCGGTTTATGGGCTGGCGACATCATCGTGCCGTATTTTTTCCAAAATGAGGCCGGTCAGGCAGTTACTGTGAATGATGCTCGCTATCGTGAGATGAAAACGACGTTTTTATGGCCCGAATCGGAAGATATGGATGTGGACGATGTGTGGTTTCAATAGTACGGTGCCATTTGCCACACAGCTAACGAAACGATGGCTCTTTTGCGCGACAAATTCAATGGCCGTGTTATCTTACGTGGTGGCGAAGTCAATTGGCTGCCAAGACCATGTGATTTGACACCGTTGGACTTCTTTCTTTGGGGTTATTTGAAAGAAAAGGTGTACGTCGATAAGCCAGCAACAATTGAAGGGCTAAATGATGAGATAATTCGGCACATTAACGACATACAACCTCAATTATGCCTCAGCGTCATCAAATGGATGGAGGTGTGCCGCCGAGGTTGCGGTGGCCATTTGGCTGATATTTTGTTCCATACATAATTGAACCATACCAATATTATCATAATAAAAAGAAATGACAATAATTTCCTAAATAATTTGTGTTTTTTTCTAAATCAACATCGGCCCTTAAATTTGAACCACCCTTTACAACGGCATCTTAGATATATGTCTATCTAGAGAACGGCAAGAGGCAAAGTTTCCAAATAAGGTACAGGCATCTTGGTTATAAATGCACAACATCAGACAAAATGAGGATGGGATTGAAGAAGTGAACGGAGTTAATATAACTTTCTGTTGTTGTCGCACCATGGTGAAGGGTATTAAAGATTCGGCATAACCGAATATAGTACATAATCTTACTTGTTATTTTTGCATACAGATTCAGATTAATGATCTAGGAACATATAAGGAACTGTTACGAATTTCTGCAATTTACTTAAATTTTAAACTTTGTAAGAAATTTTAAACTTTATTAGGAGTGGAGATAGGGGCTAAGTATGTTCGGGAGGACAAAATTAAGGGACGTCCGTCCTATATATTAAACCACAAGTAGTGAATCTGATTCGGTTATGCACTTTGTTTTGTCAATTTTTATTTTCTTTTTGCCACCACTATGAGCTTTATGATTATTGGGTCATGCATTTTGTTCCGAACCTCATAAAACTAGAGGGTCTAGCGTATTCAAATCCTGTTACTTAAAAACTCCATAGATATGTATATACGGCCATGTCATGAAAACCGAAATCACGGAAAATATTTCCTTTTATATTCCTCATACTTTGAGGACCAATTTCCTCTACCTAAACTACTCTTGAAATCAGGAAAAGCTGCTTTCATTTTACAAAAATGTAAATGAAAGTCTTCGTCAATTTAATTTTCGGATGATTTCGATTTCCATGGCATGTCCGATAATGTAATTATATACATATTTCTGTGACCTTTTGACAAAACATCTTAAGTCAAATTTAAAAAGCTAAAAAAATACGAATTTTCCTTCAAAAAACATTTTTTTTTACGATTTTAATATTTTGTATTGTAAACCAAATTTTTCTTTAATCATTTTTACACCGAGTTTTATCATATCTCGACTTCAGATGTTTTTTCAAAATGCCACAGATTTATTTATTGAATAACGAACTTATTTAAGGGTTTTATGCACACACATATTTATGTGTGTTTGAACAAGTTTAAATAATATGAGGAAGGAAAAAGTAATTTTGGCAGAACACAGTGAACAATACATGCTTACAGTACATTGCGTGGGAATTCACCTTCCTGGCTTTATTCACATATTTTGATTGTTAAAAAAAAAAAAGAAAATAAATTTTGTATTATTATTCCGGGTGATCGTTGCAAAACAAATTTTGCCGGTATATCGAATCACAGATAATCGAGACCCAACTGTATACAGAATTCTTAAGATGGATTTTTTTGGTGTATGTATGAAATTTTTTTTTTGTTTGACAGTCTTCATACTCTTTAAATAAAAAAATATGCTCTTTAGAAGTATAAATATCCTTATAATGATACATAATTGTAAGACTAATATTTTTAATAATAATACTTTATAATATATTTTTAGTAATAATAAAAGGCAAAGCCAATTCTGTGAAATTGCATAAAAGTCATAAAACTTTAGAAACTCTGACTTTCCCAAACATTTGCTGGTTTTTTTTTGTTTCTTAAAACTTATGGGATGATCCGCGTACATATAATCAAAGTCAAATAAGCATTACGTATAAAGTTTTTTGTTGTTGTTTTTTTTTAATTTTAAAATAAAATTTAACTGTTATTGAAAAGTAGAGTGTTAAACAACATTCCTCCCTCTCATAAGATTTCGTAAGTGTTTTGAAAATAATGTCTAAGTCGAAACTATTGTCCATTTGTTAAAAACAAAATATTAGTGTTTCGACGTGATGTAAATTAAGTGTAGAAAAATATAATAATAACACTATAATATACTAATAAAAAACTGTTAAAATAATAAAAAAAATAAATTAATTAAAATTTATAGAAACAGTAAGTCACGGATATAAGAAAATAAAAATATGCCACTAAAATTTTTGTTATAAACGTTTTTCGTTTACACCCAGACATTCTGTGTTACATTTTTTAATAGTAAAAAATGAAAGTAAAAAACAAAAGAGAATTAAAGAATGTACCCATCTTCTTTTCTCCCTCACCAATCAACTAAGACTTGCTTCAAGAAAAATTGATGTGTGTAAAAGCAGAATATGTATGAACATACAATTGTACACATTCTATTGTGCATACTCACCCAATAAAAAACTGCTTCAAACGAAGCAGGTTTGTATGGCAGAAATGTAAGAGTTTCGCTTACCTTCTCGCTTACGGAAGGCATGTATTTTATATGGTGTGTTCGCACTTTGAAGCAATACATTTTTGACACAAAAAGCGCTTTATTCAATACAGAAGTGCCCCGGTAAGATAGTTTGATGTGAGCTAGTCTATCAGCGCAGGTAAGTGTAGCTATCAGATTTATTCACTGAATGTTTTCTTACAGTTATTTTTTAGTATTCTCCCTTACAAACCTGCTTCGTAGTAACGGAATGTCGTGGCACTTGAAATTGGGTTTTTTCTATAAAACTTGTTAAGAGTTCGTTCACTGTCTTTACTGCAACTTTGTATGTCTTTTTGTGTATCGCATAATTACCATTAGAGCTTCGCAAAATGATAAAATATTTTTTTGGTTAGTTGGATATTTAAAATATTTAAACTTAATTTAAGATTAATTTAAGATTTAATACATTTAAGAGGTTATTTTGATGCCGATAGGATCATAGAAATCAATATACGAATAAACATTTTCAAATTAAAAGCTCATTTGCATAATAAGAATAAATGAATGTATTGATGTCTTAGAGGAATAAATTTCTGGAAGGGCGACTTCTGAAACAATTTCACCTTTTACTAAATTCAGCATGAAGGAGAAATAAAATTTACTATATTTAATAATTTTTTTTACAGTTTCATACCTTTAATCAGCAGTGGTGTATGAAGGTGTATAGTAAGTTTGTCATTCCATGTGAATCTTTTTTTATATTCATCTAAGACCCCATAAAGTATATGTATACGATAATTCTAAGTCGATTTGGCCATTTAAGGGCTATTATTACAACTTGCCAACAGTTAAAAGTCGGTCCGACAAAATCCGACTTTAAACTATTGGCAAGTTGTAATAATGGCCCTAAGAGTCAAATTGTTTCTTCTTCTTCTAAACTGGTTGAGATTGAATTCCAGCAGAATAATGTAAGTATGGCTAAAATCGTAATGAATAATGCTTTTGTGGTGCAGTAAAGCATAATCTACTTCTATAAGAATCGAAATCACTCGAAATGTTCCGTATAAAACACAATCTCGGAAAACACTTTACTACTCCCTTTACCGCTAAACTTAATAAAATTATTGTAACATTTAGCCCACTACAGTTTGCTTAAACAAAAATTTAATTTCGTAAAGATAGGTCCATAATTAACTAAAGGCCAAAAATGAGCTTAATACGCCTTAAACTGCAACAAATTTAACCCAAACTTTATGGATTACCAAAAATCCACAAAAAATATTTCCCTTTGAGACCAATATGTTCATTAATGAACTCGCCTTCTTATAAGTTATGTAAATATTTAGGGTAATTTATATTGGACCCATGGTAAATTATGAACCAATCATCCCAAAATTCTGTAGAGTTATTTCTGGTATTAAAAAAAATAAATTAGAATAAATTTCAATAAAGCAGTGAAATAAGTTTTAGCGTTTACCGAAGGCTGCTTAATATGGGATCTCAGGTAAATTATGGACAGCACAACACAAAATTGCACGAAATTTGTTCTGGTCATATGAAGCTAAGTTGGAACACGCTACGGTTTAGGCGTATTTTATTAACTTTCCAGAGTGGGCTTTATATGGACCTTATGGTAAATTATGGACCAATCATCAAGAATTTTATTATTATGATTTCTAGTCCTATAAAATTGTTAACTATCAAATTTTATTATGATATGTAGTATTATTTATTACGATTCTAGTCGTAAAAAACTGTTCCGAGAGTACGGTGTATATGGGGCCTATGGTAAATTATGGACCGATCTTCACGAAATTTAACAGTATGATTTCCAGTCGCATAAAACGAATTTGTTGAAAATCTTGTATCATTCCGTGCATTATTCCACCGTTTATATTGAGTTTTGTAACAAAATTATCAATTTTTTAGGGTGGTGGTTCCACATTTTGATTCATAGCTTTGATCCTAATGAACCGATTTTTTTTTTCTTTTGGGTTTTTCGAAAGTGAGCGAGTTTTTAACAGACGGTCATCTACTTACTCAAGGATCCAGAATATAAAGACAAACTTTATGGGGCCTAGATGTATAACAAAAAAATTTCACACGGAATGACAAACTTAGTATACCCTCATTCACCCCTAGTGGTGGTATAACAATGGGCAGAAAGAAGTCTGGAAAAATTTGCTGTAACTGAACTTGGTGAAATTACCCTTCAATTTATTACTTAACATTTGAAAGCTTTTTCCGTAATGTTTTGAATAAATTTTTTCTTCTAAAATCTTTTAGGAAACAGGAAGCTTTCTTTAAGGTAAGTCCTTGAGCTATGACCACCTTTAACAAATAATTGACGGCCCACACGTAACCACTATATTTTTTTAACATTTTCTTGATTTTGAACGTGTACTAGATTTAACAGCATCTAACACTTTATTAATTACATTATTTTGTAATTTTTTTCCAGTAATCAAGTTTAGTAGATCAACAGAAATTATTAAAGGAAAATTTAAAGCTGATCATTTTAGTGATTATGGTCAAGCATTTTTTGGAATTTTCCATCAAATATTTGTTAAATGTGAACATACATTTGACAGATTTCAAAACCTTAACTTTCAAGAGTGTACGATTAGTTGGTCAGTTTTATTTTAATTCTCTCAAATAAACTTTTAATTATTTTTTGAATTTTCTTAAGTTTAATTTATCTTAAAATCTTAATTGTTTAATGTGCCTAAACTTTTAAAAATGTTTAAATCTTAAAAAAAAAAATACGTACCATTCAACTTTATTTACCATTTATCCGTTTAACTAATCAGTCTCTCATGTTAAAGCCATGACAATGAACAAGGCTTAAAGAAATTTACCATTTACAAACGCGCAGTCTTCGCGTCAAGACGTGATTTGAATTTAAACTTAGAAAATAATTCGGATGTCAGGTTTAAAAAACAAACAGATCGAAAATAAAGCTGTAAAAATTAAAAAAAAAACTACATAAATAATAATAAAAAAAAAAAAAAATAAACCGAATCATCGCAAATATTAAGAATTTAAAAATTGAATCATGATGAAATAACTTTTTATGATTGGAACTAAGTGAATCACATTAAAACGCTAAAAATTACATTCTTTCAAAAAAAAAACCGTTCCTTCTGTTTAGAACAGTAACAAAAAGTAATTGGGAAAAAACTATAGAAAATCTTTAAATTTATTCTAAAAAACTTTTTTGAAATTATATTTTCTTTTGTTCTCTCACTTTTTACATATAAATACCAGTATTGGAGATAAAGAACGAATCCAGTTGTGAATAAAGCTTGATTGAAGAAAGAACATTTTTAAGTGAATGAACCAAATCGAATAAAATAATAAAAAGACAACATGGAATTCTTAAATATATTAGTTTTACTTATCGTCAGTTTATTGTGCAGTAATTTATGTGCCGGCTTATTCTTGCCTCTGTTGAAAGGCTTAAAGAAAAAATTAATATACGACAGTTATGCCCCCAGTTATGGCTATCATGGTTCCCATGCCGGTTTCTACGGTAGTTATGGTAGTCCTTCGTTTGAAAATTATTACTCTGGTAACAGACCGTATCGTAAACGTGGCATTCAAAAACGACATGGACGTACTTATAGTGATATTGCTCGTGTTCTTAATGCAGATCCTTATGCTTTCGTAGGCAGACGACCATATCCAGCACAGCCCTTTTATCCACAAGGATAAATTGATTTCGGGTTTTATTTTTAAGGACTATATGGGGTGTTTTTGTGATATTTGGAGTATTAAAATGTAACCATTTTAGAAATAAAGATATTTTTGTAATTCATGTGGTAAAATTGTTTTCTTATTATTGTGGAGTGAATGGAGCCCATATAAAGTATTGCTTTGCAAATGCGTTAATCATAAATTAAGAAAGGGTTAATGAATATACTAACGCAAACATGTAGACTCTACATTGTTAAGAATACGAAAACAATTCGTATTATTGCGAATTGCTAAATTGGTTTTCCTTTACCAGTTTTAAAATAAAAATTCGAAAGATGTTATTTAAGCACGTTTTAAAGTAAGTTATCGATCCCAATAAAAAATTTTATAATTTTGCGAAGCACTAATGGTACTTTTAAAAAAATAAGCGCACAATTATGCGCTACGCAATAAGACATACAGAAATGCAGTAAAGTAAGTGAAAGAACTCTCAACAACTTTTATAAAAAAAAATAAAATTTCAAGTGCTACGGCATTCCCTTACTACAATGCAGTATCAAAACATTCAGTGGTGTGTAAGGCCGATCGTTACATACAACAATTTTTGTATGAGCTGAACAATGCGTTTTATGTATCAAAAATTTATTGCTTCAAAGTGGGAACTCGCCATATAAAATTCATGTCTTCCGTCAGCGCATTGGTAAGCGAAACGTTTATGTTTCTCCCTTACAAACCTGCTTTGTTGGAAGCAACATTTTTTATTGGGATATTTGTGGGTACAAAAAGAACTTTAGTAGAATTATGAACTTTTTTCCTTAAAAAAAAAAAACATATGAAAGTGCTATGTTCGGCTATGCCGAATCTTATTTACTCTTCACCATAGTCTCTTATAGGTTTTCATTAACTCGGGACCCTATAATTTTATGCTTATAAATTCAATATTATATAAAATTAAAAAAACACCACATGCAGCACCGATAAGTACAAGAAAGATTTTTAATTTTTCGTATTTCCCTTTTTTGGTCCTTTTTCCTCTCCATTGAAGTTTTAAAAATTTCAATATTGTAGTGGGACCCCATAATTTAATACGATTATGTCAATGAATGAAGAAAAATGTTTTTTAAAGTAACAAAAATTGGTACGATGTTCACCCCTTAAACGTGCAATAGTTTAAACGTTTATGTTAATTGTATGGTTTAAACAAGTAAAAAAGTATATTCGTTAAAGACCGCCCAATGGATATCCTACCAACACAAAGGTTATGGGGTAAGAACTCTTATGCCCTTCTATAATGTATCTATATAATATTTTTGCCGAATATTATTTAGATATCTACATCTAAATATGTATGTATATGAGATTTTTTCGTTTTAAGTGAGGAGGTTTATAGTCAATTCTGGACCTACTAAGACCATACTTTATATAAATACTAACTTTTATAAGAAATTTACTACATTAAAGTATTTCTGGAATGTATTTGTATGGGAGCTGTAGTTAAATATGGGCCAATTCAGATAAAATTAAGTAAGATGATTTAGGCTGTACATATTTTTGGCCCAAATTTAGTCTTAATACCGCACAAAGACTCTATTTTGGGAGGAAGTTTGTTCATTGTGACAATTAGAACCAATAAAGAAATTTCATCAAATTATCTTTAAAATTGCTACTCGTGCACAAGCTTTACATGGACAACCACCCAGCCGGACGGACATCGTTAAATCGACTCAGACCAATATTTTTAGGTGTTAAAAACATCAGTGGTGTGGATATAATTAATGACTGTAATAAAGTTTTTAGTCTTTAATTGTACATTTAACATACATTCCTTTCTTAATTAATACATGCACAAAAAAATCCCCTTTAAAAAAGTACCACTTATATAACTTATAAGTTAAAAAATACCAGAGCTGTAAATGAATCATTCATTTTTGATTTTAATTCCATACGAATTAGCTAAATTTTGAATTAATTCATTTTACAGCAAAAAAGAATTGAATTAAATATGAATCAATTTAAATGAATTAGGCAGAAATTAATTTCAATTCAAATGAATCTGTAAAATGAATTGCAATTCGCTTCCAATTCAAATAAATTTGTTAAAGTGAATTGCAATTAGTGTTTTTCAAACGGGATTTTCCGGGACAAAAACCCCGGGATCCCGCACATTTTTCGGGAAAAAAATCCCGGGAAATTTGTGCGGGAATTCCCGGGATTTTTCTTATTCAATTATGGCAACTTTACTGCTGATTTAATTGTTAATAAGTTGTGGCATAAACTGAATCTGAGCCGTAAGACAAAAAGGTCTTAAAAAAATAAAACGCATTTTGAGTTTTTGATTGGCTTTAATTAAATGTTTTTTTGTTTGGTTAAAATCACTTTAGACTAGCACAACTGCTTCTAATCTTTTTCATCTGCTCTTAGGAAAAAAGTCCATGAAATACGCCAAATAAATATTTTTCAATTTAACATTACGAAAAACTACAGTTTCGGACTTAAGACAGTTTTGCCAAACGCCAAAGAGATGACAATTTATATACGATAAGTAAAGCAATATTAAATGTTTAAATTTCGAAAGAGGAAGAGTTAAAATTTACATAATTTTTAATTTGTTTAAAGACCCAGTTTCATTTTATAAAAACGAAAAAAAGTTGTTCCCACTTGCTTCAAAAAATTTAATGATTCTATATGCAGAGCAGCTGCATACAAATCTTTTGGATTAGATTCTGCAAGAGATGACGAAAAAAGTTATTAATTAAGAAAACGTGAGTACTTTTTTTTTTGCACAGAAAAAAAAAAGATGACTGCATTTCTTAACTTATTTAATTAATCCCAGGAAATGTAATTTGTTCAAATAAATTAAATTAAATAATATTTTGCATCGATTTGTGTTGAGCGGTAATTCCCGGGACCCCGGGAAATTTAAAAATAAATCCCGCTTTCCCGGGAAATGAAAAAGTCCGGGAAAGGAAAAACTCTAATAGGGGTTTTCCCGGGAATTCCAGGGAATTTCAATTATTTTATTTCCCGTTTTCCTGGGATTTTTGTTGCGGGATCCCGGGAAATAAAAGTTCCTCATAGTTTCAGAAAAAAGCTATTTATACTTTAAAATTTAGTTTTATATTCTCTAAAAATTAGCATCTGTTGATGGGTTGTCGATTAGATCAATAACAAGAAGTGAGTACGTTCGCAAATCAATGTCTACTGACGCAATAAATCTACCAAAAGCAGAATGTGCCGTGCAACAGTTGATAATTAATAAATTTAGTGAAGTGAAGAGTTAATAAAGAACATAAATTCAAAATAAGATGCAGGCAGTAAATTTTAATTGTCCATGGACAAGTCTTACTAGTCTTAATAGGAGATATCCAAAAATATCGCTCCTTTATTGCAGCAAAGTCATATCTACAAAAAAAAATCGAGCTTGGCAAAATGCGATTAAAGTTTTCAAAATGTAACGATTTAAAGATATATTTTGCTATAACTTTGGTTCAGTTTGAGATAATTAACTTAAAATTAAAAAACATTTTGAGATATGACAATGCGTTTTTAAGGTGATTAACATGAACTTGTTTCATTTTGTGACGGCTTATATAACCGGAAACTATGGAAACTCGTGTAAGATACTACAACATACAATTTAAAAACACATTGTCCCAAAGGTTACAGGTGGATCTTGTAAGATGAAGTCCGTTAGATGCTATTTTTTGCATCAACCTTGACATATGTACTTTGTTTGATATAGACGTTGTTTAAAAAAAAGAAAAATTACTTCGGACTGTTAGAATTAGAAATATACAACAACTTTAAACTTTTGCACTTTAAACTATTTGTCCAATCACGGTAAAAAAGTGAAAGAAATTTTTCGGAAACATGGTAATAAGTAAATAAAATAAGAAATATACTCTTTGCCGACTTTCTTAACGCATTGAGAGTGTCTTAATGTTATTTCCTAAGCTGTTAAATGTTAATACATATGTATATCTAATTTATATTTTCTTCGACCTTTATTATTTGAATATATTTATTTAAAATGTATATACCTACTTATAAAACATATTTATTTAAAATATTTTATCTATTTTATGAATTTACTTTTTGATCTCATAACTTGAGTACCACAGTTTTTGTTTGTTTTTATTATTGTTTTATGAATTAAATTGTTATGTTTATGTTATCTTTTTATCTTGTATCTAGAGCATAATGATACGAAATTTACATATAAAATCGTAAGGATATAATAATTCAAGTTCCTCTTTCAACCTTTAATTAATTTTTGGAGTATTTAGGTATTTCTTTTACTTACTTTGTAAACAAGTACCCTAACTCTTTATTAAAAAAGTTTTTTTTTATTAATTTAAAACAAATTAACTTTGTATTATTTATATGGAGCGGGATCCCGGGATCCCGGGAAATTTAAAAAAAAATTCCCGTTTTCCCGGGAATCGAAAAAATCCGGGAAAAAAACTCTACTTATCATGTTTAAATCTTTAAAAGACCATAGTTTCTTTTTTCTTAAACCGCTGAGAAATTTAAAATCGGTTTATATCGGATTATATAATTTTCTCAGGCTCATATCTTGCAAACCGTTCGGAATTTTGATTTAAACTTTGAGACATAAAGAACAAAGGTTGTGAGCATGTAAAATCAAAAAAAACCTTTATCTTCAAGATCAAAATCGCAAAAAAAACTACTTATGGACCCCTGTTCAGGTCCATAGGAAGCAAACCGTTCAAAATTTAAGGAAACAATCAACTACAAAAATGTACTTAAGATCTCAATAAAGAACTTTCGTGAACATATGAACTTCCTAAGAATGATTCCTAACAACGTTTTTGGGTTTCCTCTCAAGCAGCAAATAGGAAAAATAAAAAGTTATTAGGTCTGCATATTAAGCCGACGATGTATAAAAATTACTTAAGTAAAATTAGTTTAAAAAAATAACGAAACTTAAAAATTCATTGCACTAACTTATTCAAAATTTTATACTGCAAGTGTATGAGAGTTCAGTAGGAGTATGAAGAGAACAAGCAAGGCACGACATTTTCCATACGATTTGACGGAAAAAACCGGTGTTCGCCGTAAAATAAAATTTAATAATAAATTTTGTATTCCCGAAAATAACTTTGATAAAATTTATTTTAATTTATAAAAATAAAATCAAATATTGGTCATGCTTTTAAAAACAAAGAGGAAAAAGATGACAGATTAAGAAAAAAGATGATAAAAGAGGACACAAAAAATTTATTTATTTATATACAGGCATGTTCTGAAAATCACAAAATTTCTAATCACATGTGATTTTAAAATCACAATTGTGATTTAAGGTTGTTTTGGAAACCACAAAAGTTTTAACTTGGTTTAAAATGGTGGAAAAACATAAGCAAGAAATCTTTGGTCGGCGACCACTTAACCTACCAGTTTAAAATCACAATTATGAAAAAAGTTTTTTTTCCAGAACACCTTTCTTGTGATTTCAAATCACCCAGGCAGAAATTGTGACTTTTACCAAAACTTAAGTACTGCAGTAACACTGTAAATACAAAATTTAGTCTTTCCTTTAAATGTTATGTCATCACAATACTACTAATACAAAAAAATGACTTAAGTTTGCATTACCATATTAAAAATATTCCTGCACACCTACAACATTATAAATACAAAAATGTTACCTTAATTTTGTTTTTCGAGTTGGCAAAAATCCTGTACCCCTACAACACCATTAAAATAAAAAATTTGCTTTAGTTCACCACAATAAAAAAAATGATTTTTTTTAAGTATTTTATTTAAAATTAATTTCTTTTATAAAAATAAATTTTTATTTAAATAAAAATAATTTTTGCTAAAAAAGAAAACCCAAACACATTTTTAGAATTCTTGTGGTATTCCTGGAGTATAAATATTTTAAATAGGCTAGGTTGTGTGGATACTAGTTATTTCATGTATCGACATTAGATCAAGGTTAATTTAAAACATTCTCCTTGTTATATTTACAGCTTTCTAGTGTCATCACTTTGTTAAACTAAAGCATCAAGACTGTATTTCTTCTGTTTTAGTAACTTGAACGCAATAGTCAAACTACGGTCATTTAGTTTTTAATTTAACACTGTAATAACATTGTAAATTTAAATTAATAGGATCATAGTAACATTGAAAACAAGAGTCAGATGACCGCCAATTGGCGTTATCATTTAAGTACTGTGACTGCATTGACATTTTGGTAAATAGGATGTACAGCTGATGTTAGTTGTGCCACCAAACCATCTTTTTAACGTCATTCTGATTGTTTTTTTCTGCCTGGGCACTTTCACAAAAAGTGATTTTCAGAACATGCCTGATATATACATAAATTTTCTCAAATTCTATATGATTTGTGCCACTATGTGTGTGTGGTGAAAATTGCTTTAAATACCAATATGCTTAAAGAAAGTCCTACTTACACAATCAACGAGTTTATTGTTTTAAGCTAAGTTAGGCTTTTCTCCTTTCTTATATGGCTTACAGGAATGTTATGGTTTTCCTATCTTCAAATTAAAAAAAAATATTTAGGCCAAATGCTTCGTTTTAGTGTTTTTTTTTTAACACAAATGGAGTAATTTCGTATACGCATAAAATGCCATAAAACGGAAATCATTCCTTTGACGTTACACATTTTAAGTGTTTTTCGTTATACAGTTGTTGCATATTCAATCAAAAGTTTTAAATATATAATAATTTAAATAAATAGTTGTGTTTTCGCAAAAAAAAATGTACTGTTGTTTTCTTGATTTTACTGTTTTTCTGTGTTCAATGTACTGTTTTTCCGAATCTAAAATCTGGCTACCCTACATATACATAAGGGCAAAAGGTACGAAAAACCGGGTTTTTACCTGTAACTTGATATTATGGAGGTGTTCCTCAAATTTCAAGGACAGTCTTGTTGTGCTCGACAAAACCTAATAGAAAAAGGCATCGGAACACAGGTATTTTTTTCTATCGCACTGTGTTATTCAGAATATGGCAACGCTGAGCCAAGAACCTACTACAAGTAATACATACAAACAATATATCATATTCTCGATCATATTCGATATTATATTCTTAATAAAAACAACACCAACAATAAATTTTGCAACAATTTAGTTTTTAATAAAACGTAAAATAATTATGAAGTACGTATCAAATAAATGCATTTAAGACAGACATATTTATGATTAATGTCTAGATCTCCTCCCATATTAACCCATTATTGTGCGGGGAAAAAAAACATTAATGAAAAGTTCTAAAATAAACATTAAGGTTAAATTGTTGTTTGTACATTTTTATTTATAGAGGATTTTGAATTCTTATCCAAGTAACCGCACATTGCATACTTGATATTTGCGATATTCATTATTTATATTTAAAAAAAACACCTCCTTCAAAGTTTCATGATTTTTAAAGAACGGTTTAAGGTATTATATAAAAAAAACAGCCAAATAAAAAAGAACAAGTTTTTGACTTAGTCCTTTTTTAATATTTAATATTTTGCATATATTACATTTTTAATAAAAAATTTTTTTCAATTGTATATGGTTTGTAACTCCAAGTATTCTGTTTAAAATGACATTAATATCATCTTCGTATGTACAGTAGTTTTCGAGATATTGAAGAAATAAGCTCAACATTTTGACTAATTCCGCGAAATTATGACATTTTGAATATGACATAACTTTTGAAAAAAAATTTAAAATTTTTTTCGCTCATAGTTCCTTAAAGGATAAAATGAACGTTCTCAACAAATTTCGTTAAAATTAGAAGGGGTCGGGTGCCACTATTGGTCGATTTTGACGTGATATTTGTACGACAAAATGTAAAAAAATGAAATGAAGAAGTCAAACTTGTAAAAAGACTTTTTATATATGCAAAGTAATGAAGTATCATTATAATCAGAATAAAAATTACAACAATCGACGCTAATGATTTTCAGAATATGCGCTGGCGTGACGTTTAAAACCCAGAAGTGGGTTTTGACTTGCATTACTAAACTGAATAAGACTGCGAATTGAGCAAGACGTTTTGTATAAAACCTTTTTTAGTGAGCTTTGGACTTGTATAGATTTATTTTTCAAGCTATAGAATTTAAAAATCCTTGCTAGCTTAATGGTACATATGGGCATTTTCAGCGAAAAGTCTACTTGTTTTTATGTTACGCCAGAATGCAAATAAGGTTGTATTTAAATGTAGAGCTAGTTGCGTTTTACACCAGGGGGGCTACTCTCTATCACTTTCGCAAAATGTTTTAAAAATGTATCAATAATGGCAACAAAAATGAAAGATGGCGCAGATTGACAGTAATGAAATGCTAAAATATGTGAAAATATTTGAAATTCGAAAGTTTAAATAAAATAAATAGTGATGATTTGGAAAAAGAAAAAATTAATTGATGCGAAAGACAAATGCGCAAACGCATTAAAGAGTACCAATCGCTAGATTTGTTACCATTTTCTTTCGCATCGCAATAGAGAATAGCCCCCAGAATATAAAAAACATACAAATTTTTTTTTAAGAAACCATTTCAATTACTTCTGGCGTTACGTTAGTCTGGGTTCACACTATGAAAGTTTTCTTTCACAAAGTTTACTGGTGAAAGGGGAAGAGAACATGCTGTTCCTTTTTCCCCTCTCACCCATAAACTCAGACTTTCTGAAATAAAACATTCATAGTGTGATCCCAGACTTACAAAAAGTAGACTTTTCGCTACAACTGTCCATATAGCAAATTCAATTTTCTAAATCATTGTTGTAGTTGCTTCAAAACAGGTTATGTTTTGGAGGTAAGTAAAAATCCTTCTCAAACGCGAAAGGATAACAAAAAATAAATACCTGTCTTCTTCAAAGACATTAGGTTAAAGTATAAATTAAACAAGAGTTTGTTATTTTATATACCATAGGTTTTACACTTGACTAATGTGCTGGTTAGTAAAATTACCGGATGGGTAATAATGGGTTAAATGAATAAAAAAAAAAATAGATTAAATAAAACAAATAGTAGCATTTTAAGTTTTTATAATGAGAACGTGCTTCGAATAACAGACACTTTTTTCAAAAGTTACAAACTAAATGAAAGCATTTAATGATCAACTTAATATGTTAATATTAATATCAAGTTTAGAGATCGATCTAAATTGAAAATCACAAAACATGTAACGTATTAAATCCAACTAATAGAATTAAAACTATAAAACAAATTCTTTTTAGACAAATTGATGATGGATGATCTATTCCAGAAATTAGAAAACATAAATGTATATTCCACAAATTTTAAAAGTTTTTTTTTATTTATAATCGTTCTTCGATACCAATTAAATAGCAAATACAAGTCACATTATTTTAAGGGTAGGCAGGTGCTTATGGAAAAACGTGTTTATAGTTGTCTTTAAATAAACATGCCATGAATTTAAATTGTTGGAATATGTGCATGCATATAACAGATTTTCAATTGATTTATTTATTTTCGTTATTGTTCGATTTTAAAAAGTTTATTCAACTTTATGTTAATTTTTTAAAAATGTTTAGTTTTACTTGCAATAAATGTGTCAAGTTTAGGTCACTATGAAAAAGTTCCTTATTTTTTTAACACCCATTATTAGATGATTTTTCGAAAATTAGATTTAATCTTAAATATCGTTAATGAAGTTAGTTGTCATATTCTAAATTCAAGCTCGATATGTATCCGTGCTGTCATTAGTTTTTATAAGAGTCTATATTCTTAAGCATCCTTAAACTAAAATACATTAATGCCGCAATAATCCAAAGCTGAATTAAGGCGTTAACCAAAAAATGAATTTTGAAAACGAAACAATTACAAAACCGAAAATTTTGCTTTTAATCAGTGTTCGAAAATAGACAGAACATTATTTAGCGTTCGGCTCACACACCCAGGAACGATATCAATTTTTTAGTGTTTGTATAGACAAACACAACCCTTTATACCGTTCGTAACTATTTTCAAGAAAGATCCGAACATAATATAGTGTTCTGTTCTTCGTTAAAAAAAATAAACAAAACAATTGTAGAGGTTCTGTAGACATATGTACATACAATATATTTTAATGTTCTAGAATGTTTCTTGTTAACATTGATAAAGCAATGAACAAACAAAAAATTTATGCAATGACCGCAGCACGAACAGCTTGTGTATTGTGTATATGTTTTGTTTGTGTAAAATTATTTTGCTGACTTATATTGAAAATTTCATTATAAAAATTCATTGTTCTATTTAAAAAAAACCATTTATAAAAGGAAACCAAAAAAAGGAAATGGAATTCAGGTTAATATAATATATTTAGCTAACTAATTCCTACTTTTTCTTCCAAAATTCCGGAATCAAGAGCTTGTTTTTCTTTTGTAAATATTTGTGAGTTTAAAATTACAACACCCCATCCTGATAATATATGCTTACTACAAAATGGACATAAACTTATAGTCACAGAAATTGTGGGTAAACAATTTTCCCAAAACAAACCTAATGAAATTTTTTTTAAAGGTAACATTTTTCTTGAAATCAGTAAATTTTTTGAATATCCGCTTTCATCAAAAGAAATTGGATTGTTTAACGACACTATTAAATTAATACTGAAATTTTGTCTATACAGCGTTGTAGCGGTATAGAATTATTGTAAACACGGTATTAGGAAATAAAAGTTTAATTCTTGTATATACAGTGTTGTAGCGGTATAGTTTAATGGTATATACGACTTTAAAAAACTAAAGTCGTATATTTGTATTTAGGGTGTTGTACCGGTGTTGAATCTTTTTAAAAACGGTATTAAAAAACTAAGGTTGTAATTTTGTACCTAGAGTGTTGTGATGGTACCATATTTTTGGTAGAGTCACAATTTTGTATTTAAAGGGTTGTGGCGGTACATAGTATTTAGAAGTCGTAATTTCTGCCTGCGTGATGACAAAATGGGAAACGTTATTTTTTTAATGATTTCAACACACACACTATCAGCGTTTGTGCGTTAATTTCTTTAGAAATATAATTCTACTTAATTTTTCTGGATTTCCTATCTATGTATATTCGTAAAAATTTTATTATAACATGTTTGTTCAAATGTTTTGAACAAAAAATTTAGAACTGAATGAATAAATGCACTTTAAATCGCTCAAAATGCGCTACTCTTTTTAAAAACGACCGTTTTGAGATCAATAGATTTTCCTCACATATCTGCAACAACGCCAAAAGTCAAAAATCGCAAATTCTGATTTACTGCCAATTTCACCATGTCGAAAGAACAGTTTCTTTCGCACAAATCCATTTGAAACAGAAACAAAGTTTGTACAGCTGTTCAAAAGAGATAGTTCTTGCGCATTTAGTGAAATAGGCTGTTAATATATCTTATGTATGGTAAATCTTTATTATGAAGATTTGAATTTTCTTTTTTCATTATGTTGTGTATAAAATTAAAGTCGTTTTATGAAAAATAATATTTGTGGGTTGCAGCAAATGAGCGATATGTGCCTGATAAACAAGCGCAAAAAATTCTTTACATGTAATTGGTATGGGTAATCAAATGGCAGATGAACTTGTGAAACAAGTTGGCACGTTTGTAGACCACCTAATTGATATTCCAATGGAGCACTTATTTTGCGCTATATTGCCAAAATCTCCGATTTTTTAAAGACTTATTTAAAATGTTGTAAACGCGCAAACAATTCTTATTAAAAAATTGTGATTTAATAATTTTACTTTCTGTTCTATGTACTTAGGCGTTATTGAGAGCAAAAACTAATAACTAAAAATTTTTAAATTAAAAAATATAGATGAAATATGTATATGAAATGAAACTTACCATATCACAATAAAATTTTTATGAAATAAATGAACTTCTGCAATAGAAATAAAAACAAAATTTAGTAGCAGTCAAAACAATATGTAAACGTTAACTGTATTCTTTAAGAAAAAAAGAAAAACACATATTAAAAAATGAAAGTATGGAATCTCTTACCTACTTTTTATGCTTATAGATTTGTAAATATAAAAATAACTATAGAAAAATAAACAGACTCTCGTTTAATGCACGTGTTTGATAAAAAAAGACAAAAATCACTTTTTAACTATCAGGAATTTTAAAGTCCATTTCCCAAACTTCCGGAACAGTGGTAAGAAAAACATTATTGTAAAATAATGATATAAGACGACACACTAAGTGTGATACATCACCTAATTGGGGCTTTGAACTTTCATTCAATACACCAATAGATTGAACAATTAATGGCTTTACATCAATAAATTTCTTATTAGCCAACAGCATTGATAATTCTCGCATCGAGGAGGAATGCTCTTCATTAGGCACAACACTTTCGCCGGTATTACTAAAGCATTGATACAAAAAAAAGATTAATAAAAAGTAGATAAGAATAAACGACAAAACAAACAAACATTACCTTTTATAAGGGAACAATGAAAATATTACAATTGCCAAACATCTAGTTAGAACTTTTCGTCTAAATGAAAATGAATAAAATTTTAATATATTTTTAAAGTAAATTCATAGCAATACATCTTACTTATTTGTAACTACATCCTTTTTAAAGCCGATAGCCCCCAGAATACCATCACCCCAACTTTCGGCGTGAGTTGATATAATTTGCAAATGCCGGGCCAACATTATTAAAGGTTTCCTACCATTTTGAGGTTCTTGCGCAATAACTCTACAACCCCAAGAAATCATAGCACCCCAAACTATTGCCAAAATTGGTTCACTAGATGGCTCGGTTTTTAAACTTTCGACCAATTGGCTTAGATCTTGAAGGAATGTTATTTGATCACCAACTGTGGGCATTTTTTCCATTTTATATAAAATAAAAACGTGTAAAGTGAATATCGCAGAATTTCTCATAATAGGCATTAACTCCAGCTTTTCTAAAGACA
This sequence comes from Pollenia labialis, assembly GCA_949318255.1. Taxonomy (NCBI): domain Eukaryota; kingdom Metazoa; phylum Arthropoda; class Insecta; order Diptera; family Polleniidae; genus Pollenia; species Pollenia labialis. Next base: position 144,079,632 of record OX439139.1, on the reverse strand, counting down.
TTTTCAATATTTGTAGTAGGTTTACCCATGAGGGTGTGTGCCAATCTAAACTTTCTTGGGAAGAACGGAAATAAAAGGCAATACTAGCTTCCAGTAATGTATAAGTGCCACCTATAAAAACCTTCATATGACCAATGGAACTTAAAACGCTGCACATCAAAATATTGCCAGGCTGACCATGAAACTCTTGCCATTTCACCATGCATTCAATGTGAAGACTAAAGAACATTTTATGAAGTAAGAAAAATAATTTGTGTTTTACAAAAACTTACTTCGAAGTTTCTTCACTTTGTGTTTGCATGGGTAAAACAATCTCCAACATAACATTTAAGGCCTCACGTCTTTGTTCCTCAAGCGTCTTTGAAGAAGCCAGTGCACATAATGATTGATTTAATGTATTTAATAGTTCTTGGAACGCGATTTTGAATACACGATGGCCCTCTTTCGTGGCTAAAAGTTTAGGATTTTTAACTGCACAAGCTCTTTGCAAACGAATCATAGACCTTGTATACAATATACGTTTTGCGGTAGCATTCGTAATATTTTTAGTTTGATCGCCTTTTTCCGGCATCATTGCACAGGCTAAACGTATTAAACTAAAATAAAATTAAAAAAATTAACATTTTTATTTGTTTTTTTCTTTTTTTTTCAAATCTTACTCCAATACGGCTCTATCAGCGTAATTTGTTTCCGTTGGTATTTTTAGAATAATTGTTGGCTCTACTGTTGTTGTAAACCATTTCAAAAGATTTTCCAATTCTGTATATTCTATCGTATACCAAGGATAATTTATGGCATCTTCAAGTATTTTGCTTGTATTCACTTGTATATGTATATTGGGTTCAAAGGCAATTTTTATGAATATTGTAAATAAACGGGATACAACAATTGTTTGTTGGTTTCCGGGCATTGAAGGCAATATTTCAGAAAACCATTCATTCCAATTAATGCGTATGAAAATGTGTCCTAGCATGGCGTGCGATTCAGGTAGAAACTAAAACAATATTGGTACAATCTATTTAAGCGATTCTTCTACTTATCAAATAATAAAAATATACCTTTTGTAAACTATCATACAACATATCTATATACTCTGGCTGAGGCTTAAAATACTCCCAAGGTAACTCCGCAATACCTTCATGTATTGGTCCGTATATATAGTATTCTATATTAGGAACACTAAAATGATGTACATACCAACTAAATGTATGAGCCAGAATATTATGTGAAACTTAAAAACCAAAAACGAATTATTAATACTAAAAAAATTTATAAACAACTAAATAAGTAAAGAACTTACTAGGTAGACTTTCCAAAATAAATATCAAAGTTCTAATAAAGTTTTTAATAATTATTTTACTAGAAGAAGCATGCTGCTCACTCCAAGGATATAACATTTTGCCATTAACACTATTTATTAGCTGACGTATCCAGTTGGCAGAAGATTGCTGTATTGTTTGTTCAGTATATGTAATAAGCCATGGTGAATACATTTCAATTACAGAACCGAATACCAAATCACAAACTATAATAATAATTAGTAAATAATTTTGTTAATAACTAAAAAAAAAACTCACTTTGATCGGCCAACAATTCCTGATAAGTGCATATGGCTGACACTAATAAACAGTGGCCAAAACAAGAAAACCACATGGACAGTGGCTTGCAGTAGTCTTTATGTTTAGGATACAGACCATGTAAACCATGACTTAATCGCTCCTTTTGAAAGTGTCGAGCAAATAAAAATATGGTGTCAGTGGTTGCCTTAAGATTAAAAAGATTTTGCCTACGGGCAAAATCCATTGAAATTTCTTCCAACTTTTCCTGCTTTGCATTTAAATTCAATTGTTCACAATTAAATTTAATCAGCAATGAATTTAGAAGATCTAAGAGCACTATGGGCATTAATTTTTGTTCAGATATGCGATTTAAAACCATTTGCATAACTTCACCATAATGTTCGGGAAACTCGCAATCAAATATATGCACTAAATGACGACGAAATTGATCTTGCAGAAGAGACGAGGATGGCTGCGACCAAGATTCAAGACCTTGCAAAACCAATTGCAATAGATTATTTATATCGAACAGTTTGGGACGATAAGTATTCAACCAAAGAATTAAGTCGAACTGTTTGGTAGAGAATATTTAAAATTTTATTATGTTTCATATTGTAATCAAATAAATACAAACCTTAGAAAACAAAACAAATAATATTTGTGTATCACAGAGTTTTAAATGGGAGTCAATTAGGAATTTATACATCTTTAAAAAGTGGGAAGGACTAGTGTGGCTGGGCATGAAAACACCAGATAAAGGTTTTATTAAATCAGGCCTTTTCAAAGCCAGCTCTAATATTTTAAAACCTTCAGTTTCTTGGTTTTCCTGTATAAAAACCTGTTTAAAAAAATAATTAACAAATATTCAATTATATAGAATTTATACATATATTTGAATATTTTATATAACTTACTCCCAAATCATTTAATAATTCTGTATAAAATTTATTTGTCGCATTAAATTTCATTGTGATATCTGACATATTCTCAATGACATGATAGAAAAACTCTGTACCCGTTTTTGATTTTAACTTATTCATAACATCATGCTGATCGCTTCCTCTACTCAGCAATAAACGTAAAATCTGACCGATTTTTCCCACACATTGGGCAAAATCTTTTACATTTTCATTTAACATTTCATCAACAATTTTATCGTGTCTTTCTCGATACGAAGTAATTTTTTCTTGTACCTTTGCAGCTTTACGTATCATTTCTAAGGTGGTTTTTATTCGTGCTGGATTTTTGCACTGACGATTGAAAAGCAGCGAATTACAATTTTTAAATCTTATTTCCTCATAAGGCACCATTATATAAAGATTTACAATATTGTCCATATAATTGCGATTAATAGCGTTGAGTTCAGAGGTTTTAAAGTGAAATTTGCTATAAGTAAAAATTAAACAAAAACAAAAAAATAAAAAAAAATGAATTCATTAATAAAATAAAAAGATAGGGGGCGGGCTTATATTCTATACACAAGTTTTTAGAAAAGAAAAACACGTTTATTTCGCCAATTCCTTTTTATTAATTTTAAATTCGTTATTCAACAATGCTGTTGATCTTTATTAGCAAATTTTCTATGCAATCTTATTTAAAATTAAAATGCTTGCAATGCATTTTTCAATTTTTAAAACTAATTTTCTAAAATCAAATTACTTTGATAGACAGTTTACCATTTAGAAAAAAAAGTTTTGTCAACGATAAAGAAATTTCAGAAATGTGTTAAAATTGAAATAAAATAAATGCCCGAAATTTTTAGGTATACGTATCTAACAGTTATATTTACCTATCCGGTAACACTATTGTGGTAATTTTAACGTTAATGTCGTTGCGATTCTTACCTAATGTCGAGAGGAATTAAAAGGGGTACACTTCGATGCAGCCAACAATCATTCGTTCTCTCATTTGACGAAAAATGTATTGAAGTTCGGTTGCACAGAAAAAGTCGTAACGACAAAAATCGTACAATGTAAATATCAGATCGACATCAAAGAAGAAACGACAATAATCGCAACGATAAAAATCGTATAATGTAAATTGGGACATTGTCATAAAATCGTTCAATTCTTCGATCTCGATTAAATCTGTTTAGAGAAAGTATTAAACAAATGAAAACCAGTTATCTATATAATTTATGGTTTTAATTAGTCGTGCTCTTGTTTTCAAAATAAGCCGTTATTTCGAAAATGGAAGAGTTGCCACAACATATATGTATTTGCAAAACTCAAAAAAATCCGACATCGGAAAATGCAGCTATGCCTTTAATTTTTTCATCAAGTAAAGAAAACAAAACCAGCCATAAATTATCAAAATCTGTCTACAACTTTTGATTTTATTTACGAAAGATTAATGCCCATTTTCACAACTTGCCGATAGCTAAGGGTAGGCTTTTTCGGCCGTATAAAAAGTGTTCCATTATTACAACTTTACTTTAACTTGCCAGGTAGGATGGTCCTTAATTTACTTTATCGCTCACTTTAGGTTAAAGTAAAGTAAGTTGTGAAAACGGGCGATAAAGTTTTAATTTAACTTTAGAATTTCATAAGACACCATATTTGTACGGGAGGCCCTAGGGGCGACACCTGGACAATTATGGAACCTCTGCAGTATGTTTCTATTCTGTATTGAAAATTTTGTATGGAAGCCTCCTTAAGGAATAGAGATAGGGGGGTAGGTATGTTAGAAATAAATTATAAAGATGAAAAATAAATTGGGATTGGTCATACATTTGACCCGTCTAAGAGTATCCTACGCGCTGTAGGGGACCAAATTAAATGAAATGGTTTGGTGGTTTAATGAAATATCACATTTCCAGTAATAAACATATAGGAATTTTTTTTGACTTAGAATATGAAATTGATACAGAATATTTTAAATTATACTTTCTAACTTCTCGACTCAATTAAAAGTTTTTTTTTATTGACACAATTACGGGTATAAAAAAGATAATAACTTACGTTGCTGTACCGGTTAAAACTCTAAGCATTTCTTTTAATTCCTTCAGCGAATGCTGAGTAATATCCACTTGCACCATGAGAGTTGGTTTAACATATTGTGGTGGCGGTAAAAGTGTATCATAAGAACTTAAGTGAAACTTAATGCGTTGTAAAGGAGTAGCTTTAGCTTTTTGTTGTAGAGGAGAACGTAAATTTGTGTTTGTTTTGAAACGGAAACACTTGCGAGCCCACTGGTCGGCTTGATAACGTTGTTCTTTACGTATAGAGGGAAGATATAAGAATTCTGTCCAATGACTCTAAAAAAGCACAAAGAAAATAATTTAAATTGAAATTCATGCCTGTGTTCATAAACAAACATTAAATTTAACAAACGTTTATTTAGGAAATTTAAAATAGAAAATTCGTTTTGTAAACCTTTGTTAAATTGAAAATATTTTTATGACAGGCATTCATCTTTAATCATATGAAGTAAATGTAATTTTATTTTATATATAAAGTTACTTACCGTATTTCCATTAAAAATTTCCTTCAGTTTTTCATTATTAAATTGTGGTGGATAATTGGTTTGCTCATTGGACATTTTATTCATGCTTGTATCTTCTAGCCATAAGGCATAGGTTTTCATAATTCTGAAATATTATTGAAATATAAGTGCCAAAAAAAAAAAAAAAATCGTATAACAAACTCATACTTAGCACAATTGGTATACCAATAACAGAGACTATTATCTTGAGCATGTTTTGTAGCTTCATTTTCGTAAAGTGTTTCGGCAGCCTTAAGTTGAATTTTGACTTTTTTCATTATGATGATATTAAAATCATAAAATTTATCTGAAACTCCATACACTTGTTGAAAACTATGTTCATCATAATGTATGGGTATGCGAGCTAAATACAATTCAAAAAACTTTTGATTTATTATGGGAAAGAGCGCATGATTAATATCCATATTTGCTATTAAATTAGCATATTTATATAATACCAACATTTGGGCTGGATAAGTAGGTTTCTTCGCTAGTGATAGAGTTTTCTATGATAGAATAGAAATGTTATAAAAAAATAATTATAATTTATTAATGAATAAGATAAATTTTTACCTTTAAAACTGCATCTAAATTTGGCTTTGTACCAGCTGCATTTATCTGTCTTAATAGTTCAGTCCATATATATGAATCTTGGGTTTTGAATTCAATTTCAAGCAATACTAAAGCTAACCAAGGATGATAAGGTGATATGGCGGGTACTTTTGAAAGATTACCACCAAAAAATCCTTTAAGCGTAGACATTTTATTTACTCCCTTCCAGTCCGTACAATCTCTGTAGTAGTTATTGAAAAATTCCAGACATTGCTTATGAGCTTCAGGAAATTGATATGCAACCCGAAGAATTTTGTCCAATAAATATACAACATAAGTATTTTGCCAATTAGGCAGAGCTGTCAAGCAATGTAGCCAGATGTTGATAAGATTTAAAGGTGAAGAAAGGCCATAACTACAAAAATTAGAAAAAAGAGCAATTTGTTTTTGATTTTAACTGAAAAATAAATTTTTTTGTGTAACTATTTATCGTGATGTTGCCAGGGTATGGTCGACCATAACCTTTGTATAAAAAGGCGAGCACTTTCAGAGTCCGATGTACCGGTGCTTCACCAGCAGATCGTCTGGTTCTTCCCCTAGTCACATTCGAGTTATTGGTGGTTCTCCTCCAAGCAAACAACTCGAAAATGTAAGGTTTGAACGATTGCATTTGGTTAATGTTGAAAACCGCAAAACTTTAACTTGGTACAGTTATACGACGCCAAACAATAAGCTAATGCAAAACAAAATAACCTGTTTGCCTTTAACAAACGGCAAAGACACGCGAGCTGATTAACCGCCCAGAACAACAAATATAATGTCAATAAAAAATTTGGCAAGGAATTAAGGGTTACATAAGAGTTATTTACGTCGAACTGTCATTGATTTATTTTATATGTGTGAATGTAAGAGTTTAAAAAGTGGGTATTTTTAATCATATTAAGAAGTATATTTCTCTTCTTGTACATTGCAAAGATTTTATCTAAAAAAATCCCTACCATATAACAAATTTTATATAAATATTGCAGAGTCTTTTTATGATTGCAAAATAAATTGGCTATAACATACTTGGTATAAGATGTTATTTGATGGTGTATCATGTTGTCCAATAGTTCTAAAACAGGTCCAACTGTATTTGGATAGACCATATCTTTTGCCATCTTCAAATAGGTTTTATCAGCATTTAATAAAGTATTAAGAATACCATGAAAACTAGAAGAAAACAGTAAAAAATATAATGGACTAAAACTATTTTGAGAACAAATCCTACTTACCTCTCCGAATTACCCAATGTTTCGGGCGTTTCCAAGAACAAGGGAACTACCAACTCCAAACTTCTAATCACAGCAGCATGTCGATGATCGCTCAGCAAACGTTGCATCAAGTCAAACCCCTTTTGACATATTAAAGGTATTGAATGGCCATGTAAAGACACTAATATGGCTACATATAAAGCCAAAGGTCTATTTTCAGTAACTCCTTGGTAAATCAAATCGATACGTTCTAATTCCGAAACAAACATTAAAGCTTCTGCAGGATTTCGTAGGGTTTGTTTTACTTGTTCTACATTTTGATCCATTATGTGCAGACGTAATATCGAAACAATACTCCAACACCAAGTACTAAATTGTTCCTTAGTAGATTGACTAAAATCAATAAAACTTGAAACTTGGCGTACACTTTCTGAAATTCCTGATAAGCCCAAAACCTCAGGAGCATGTTTTGTTAAAGTTTCCGAGATGAGGCAGGCCATGCGAACGTGTATGTTGTGGGGCAAAAATAAACGGCCATCAGAATCAAACGACCAATTTAAATGACTAATAATAAGGCGTGCAAGCATATTTTGATTAGTTTTAAAATCAAAATGCAGCAGCCAATTGGAAAGTGTTTCAAAACTTTCCATATTCGGTTTCCAATTCTCCAAAGGTAATGATTTGAATAGATATTTTATATTTTCACATTCATCAAAACGTACTTTCAATTGCATCAGCAAACAAGAGATTAAATCTTCGTAGGCTAAAGTTAAGTTGACCAACATATCTCGCGCAGTTTTATAGCAAACGTCACGTGTATCATGATAGATAAAGCCAATCTGAAAAAGATTATTAGTTAATCATAAATATTAAAATGCAATGTTGTTAAAACTTACATCAAAAATATGAAGAAAAATGGTTTTTATTAAATCCCAGTCTTTGTTTTTATCTCTATCATTGGCCATTTCAAAGAAAGCTTGTAACAAATAGTATAAATCTTCATCAGATGAATCAGCATTGGCCACATTAAATTTAGCCCAAAAGTCTGAAGCACTTAAAAGATCCTTGTAATCTAAAAAGGATTTTATTTATATATGAAATTTCATTTATTTAGAAAAATTTCCAAGATTTTCTTGAATATGTTTTTTTTTCTTAAAATTCAAAATTATTAGTATTGTGGTTATTTTATTGAACTATTTATGGTTTTTAATCCAAATTTTTAATATTTTTAATTAGGCTTAAGTTCATTAAATTTAATTTTCATTAAATTATTTTTATGAAGAAAGGAATTTTACAACATGAAAATTAATTAAAATTTTTATTGATAATTTTTCATTCTTGACTCAAGCTGGGCTCGAACCCAGGTGTTTACGGACAGGTTACCCTGACATGTTTCGATTGCAACCACTCAATCTCTTCAGAGGGCTTGCCGTTTAACACTCGCAGCCATCGACGACTGCTGACGTCATTAGTCAAACATCAATCCTTAAACCAAATTGTATTCAACCTTTTGGTAGATCGAAATTTGCTTTCGAATGATTATCTATTTTAATTTATTTTAACATGTTATTCCTTTACTTCTCTTTTTTCGTACTTTTGTCAAGAATTCTTCTTGAAGTTCAAAGTACATATATTTTTTGTTTTTTCATTTTTTTGTCTTTCTTTTTCTTGTTGACCTTTTTTCAGCACAACTTGAAGGACAAATGCAAACATAGAGCTCGTGCCTTAGCTTTAACAATTATTAGTATTGTGGTTATTTTCAAGTTGTGCTGAAAAAAGGTCAACAAGAAAAAGAAAGACAAAAAAATGAAAAAACAAAAAATATATGTACTTTGAACTTCAAGAAGAATTCTTGACAAAAGTACGAAAAAAGAGAAGTAAAGGAATAACATGTTAAAATAAATTAAAATAGATAATCATTCGAAAGCAAATTTCGATCTACCAAAAGGTTGAATACAATTTGGTTTAAGGATTGATGTTTGACTAATGACGTCAGCAGTCGTCGATGGCTGCGAGTGTTAAACGGCAAGCCCTCTGAAGAGATTGAGTGGTTGCAATCGAAACATGTCAGGGTAACCTGTCCGTAAACACCTGGGTTCGAGCCCAGCTTGAGTCAAGAATGAAAAATTATCAATAAAAATTTTAATTAATTTTCATGTTGTAAAATTCCTTTCTTCATAAAAATAATTTAATGAAAATTAAATTTAATGAACTTAAGCCTAATTAAAAATATTAAAATTCAAAATTTTATTTTTTTAAGGGGAAAAAATAATTTATAAAGCATTCTACCTTCTTCTGATGTTGTAAGATTTGCAGCAAATCCAACATTCAAAAAATAAAATATTTGCCAAATCGTACTTGTATCCATTGAAGAAAATGGCAATGAAGAAAAATATTGCCAGGTGGCTAAATTACGAGTTCTATAGATATAACTGCAAGCTTTTAAAAGTAAACAATTATTTTCTAAAGCGATACGCTCTGTAACAACCAAATCTTTAGATATATTATTTTGTCTACAAAAACAAAAAGTATTGAAATAATATTTTTTTTTAAGACTACAAAAAGTATTACTTATACAACTCATGATAATCCGAAACATATTGCAGAGAATGTCTCATTAAACGTCCCAAACGTTTGGCCAATTGTTTATAACGTTCTTTGTTATAAGTTAACATGCCTTCACCAAAAAGCGTTAAAAGTTGAGAAAAGAAAGCCAAAACCAGAAGCATTTTGTCAGCTGTTATTAAATCCGCTTCAATGATATAATCATCCAAAAATTTTTCTATAGTCAAAGCCGATCTATTACGAGTATTATATTTTTTAAATAGAAGTAATACAAAAGTCAAATGAAATTTTACCGAAACAATGCCTCAAAGGGAACTTGATTGAGCAGCGCAATTAAATCACTTTCCTTCAAGCCTGCACATTCACCACCAGGTGTATGGCTATCTTCACCATCTGAGTCTACCAAAATCCAACGTTCCTCTGTCACTGGATCGGTTATTTCCTTTTGAGACTTCCTTTCAATTATTTGAAATACCGTAACGAAAATTCTTTATTACTTACCTGAGTGAATTGTTTTAAATATTCGTTGCGTTTTTTAATGGGCATGGTAAGTACGTGTAGCACCGACATACAATGATTTATTTCCGGTGAATTTAAGTGTAAAGGCAATTCATTTGTATGTTTTGTTTTTATTTCCGGCCGATTGTCGGGTATTTGTACAAACTCACTAGCCCAGTTACCTACCCCACTGGGACAACGTAAGATATTGAAAAGTAAAAACCAATGATCTTCTTTCGTTGCCAAACGCAAGTGCAGTGATACCAGTTTTTTTAACCAAAACTTTAAATCTTTATCAAAATCCTAAAATGTTTAGATTTTTACTAAAATATGCAAAAAGTGTATGGGTTTTAGTTTAATTACCTTATTGGGGGATAGTTTTCTGGAGAAATGAAAAAGTATACTTAAGCCTCTACGTATTTGAGCAATAATGGCCAACTCATTACTATCAAGTTGGGATTGCAGTTTTAAAGGTCCTTTAAAATCTGTTGCAGGATAATATATTAATTCATCTATTATTTGATCGATCTGCAAAATACAGGAATTATGATACACATTACATTCAATTTTGGATCTACTTTGGTCTGGATGGTTTCGAAAAGGTTTAAAGGGATTTAAGGATAAATTAGCTATACACCTAAATAAAAAATGCCAAAAGGAATATTAGTACTGGTTCTAAAAGGTCCATATTCTACGATAAAGTTTGAACTAATCATCATTAAAAGCAAAATATATTTTATTAAATCTGTATATAAAGGTGAATTTTGAAAACTTTAATCGCATTTTGCCAATAAAGGAGCGATATGTATGTATGTTCATAAAAAAAATAGTTTTTCTAATAACTAGGGATGTGATTTCCATGCAAATGCATGTTTTTTGTCCATAGTCTAAGAACGATGTCGACCAATTATCTTTCCGAATCATAAAATTTGCGTAAAAATGGCATCAATTTGTTTTTGGATATTGCTGCACATTTTGGTGAAAATGCATATTTTTGCATATTTTGAGTAATTTTTTTTTTAATTTCCATATTTTAAAAAAGTTTTAAATAAAATTTTTTAATACACAAAAAAAAACACGATCATGCAGCAATCCTTCCGCGTTGCAAAGGAAATTAAAAGCCAATTCGATTATACTGCAATTTTTAATGAAATGATTCCCCTTCCACCGCAGCCAGTAGTAACAAGATGATGACTTGGCAAGATGCTTTAGAATTCTATTCAGAAAACTTTGAGTTGTTTAAGAATGTTAAAAGATCTTGTTGATATCGTAAAAGTAAAATAAATATTAAATTTAAATAACATCAGAAGTCAATTAGCATTCGAATTTTCCAATTACGGATATATTTGTGAAACAATCGGGCATGTTCTATAAATTGAAATTAATTGGAATTGAAATTGAACGAGATTTAATTTCAATTATTTTCAAAATTACTGTAATTTTCTCGGTTTTATGAGCTATTCTTGTTAATATAATTGGTACTCAAAGTATAAAGTATATAAAAAGAAATATTTTTATAAACTTTCTTTCCAGGCTCGTTTTCAAAATTTGTTCGGTTTTAAATCCACTTCATTTCGATTTACAGAACATACCCGAAAAACTAATTAGGAAGGATTTAGTTTACTTAATACACAACTCAAATTAATTCATATTGCAAAAAAGTCAAATTAACAATGTGGAAGAAAGAAATGCAAAAATAAATTAATGATTTCAAAAAATTTTTAAATATGTAATATAAATTTTTTGGCCTGTTTAGGTTTATAGTATTACAATGAAACAAATAAAATAAATAAATAAATATTTTTGATCTGATCTGGAATCAAAGTGGAATCTGATGAAATGTTTTCAAAAAGCATTGGCATTCTTCAAGTACAAGACAAAGTTTTACTTTTAATAAAACAGTACTTATTTACTAAAACAAATTAAAATCAGTTATTTAAGTTTTTTAAAGATATTTAAATAACAATAGACTGAATGTTTTATATTTTTGTTTTTAGTAAAATTAAGAAACAATTTTTGTGAAAATTTTTCAAGTTGTAAGTGTATATTTTGGAATTTAGAGTTCATACTTTCGATTTTTTAGTGCATGAAAATCTCATGTATACTAATAAATATCGATTTAAAGTAATTTTTCCGGGTTAAGACTTTTTTAGAAGTAATATTTAATTTTATAACATTTTGCTTGCCCTTTTCTCATCATAAGTGCTTGTTCAAGAAACTTCACACAGTTTTTTTTTCAAATTAAAGGCAAATTAGTAGTTAGAAACCCGTTTGATTAATTAATTAATTTATTTATTTATTAATATCAATACAAAGAAAGCCTCCAGGGCCAATTACTTATGTATTGTTGATAAATAACAAAGTTCACGAGTATACCACTTGAACTAAAAACTTAAGATAATATAGCAAGTAAGTTGTTATATATAAGTGGCCCCCAGCCATATGACTATTAGAATATTAAAATTCAATAAAATTAAAAAAAATCAAAACTAAAAATTTAGAAAGTGGCAAGAGACAGAAGAAAAAAAAAACCGTTAAGGACTAATATATTAGGTTATAATTCCATTAAAGTACTCAATAATTCTACGCTGATATGTTAAAAATGAATAGAAAAAAAGTTCAAGACTATTAGGTAGAACATTCCAAACTCGATAGACACGCACTACGAAAGAGCGGTCAGATATCGAAAGATGTCTAAACGGCACATCAATCTGAATATTACGTGTGGAGTTGATAAAAGAAAATTTTTTCACTAAAATTTCCGGTTGTTGAGTTTTCATAATTTTATAAAAATGAAGTAAAATACGTAATTTCAGATAATCATTAAAACTACATTTTAAAAATTGTAAAACAAGTTCCCTAGTACGTTCATGCTCATTAACTTTTACACCAAAAACAAAACGAACAACCTTTCTTATAATTCCACTAAGTATGTATATCCACATTGTATAACCAGGAACCTGAAAAAACTTCAAGGCCATAATTAAACTGAGACATAATTAGGGAATGAGCTAATCGGTATCTTACATGTCTAGGTGTATATGGTTTTAGGGAGCATAACTTTCTCAAAGTGAGACAAACTCTATTAGACAGCGAATAAATATGACTACGAAAATTCAGGCTCGAATCCAAAATAACACCGAGACATCTAAGAACGTCAACATTGTCAACTATTTGTCCAAGTACCAAACCTATTTCGGCCCTGCAAATGAAAAGTCATAGCTTTAGTATTAGTAGAATTAATCTCGAGAAAGTTAAGAGACATCCAGTTAGATATTGAGCCCAGGTGGTTGTTTAAATAGATCTCAAAAAGGTCAGTTTAATGCGAATCATATGTATATAAGAGTAAAATATCATCCGCAGATATATATGACTGACAAAAACCGTTGTCCATAAGGGGGATACAATCATTCAGGTAAGTAATAAATAAAATAGGACCCAGTATAGATCCCTGAGGTACACCAGAAGTTACTGCACTTATAGACGAATTTAACCCATTTATTGAAACAAAATGTGATCGTTCCAAGAACATTGTGGTTGATTCGATCAAACGCTTTCGTTAAATCTAGAGCGACTAATATGCAGTGCTGATGATTATCAAGTTGCTCTCTTATCAGTTAAAGAAAGTTGTAATGATGTCGTATTGTGATTATGCCTAAAAGCAAACTGATTAGGCCTAATCATTGAACCGCAGTGGTTCAAAATCTGTGTTTTCATTATAGTCTCAACTGTTTTTGACATCGCAGGTAAGACTGATATCGGTCTTAAATTTTCCACATTACCATTTTCCAAAATAGGTACAACTCGACCCATTTTCCACGCAGTGGGAAATTTTGAAGTCATAAGTATAGAGTTCACAAGATGGAGGAGTGGTCTTTTTATTAGCGGAAATATCAATTTTAAGAACTTAATGGGAATTTTATCATAACCTGTTGCATTAGAGTTTATGGAGCCTATAGCAAGTATCAGATCATATTCGGTTATAGGAATAAAAGAAAACCCGTTAAAGTTTTCAGTAAGATTATCAAAATTTAAATCACCTAAAAAAATTTGGATTTTGATTATTCAAAAAAGTTGAAGCTATGGATTCCACATTTGACGGATCAAGCTCAGAGTATTTACGACCAACATAACCTAGTTGGCGAATCTTCTTTCATATTTAAGTATTATCAACACCCGCAAATCTCCATACTCCTTTCGAGATTTCCTAATAAAAGATTTCGTTTTATTCCTTAGTCTACAATAAACCCTCCAATTAGTCTTAGACCGATCCCTGCGGTAGGCAACGTAAGCCCGATCTCTTAAAGATCTCACTTCAACAATACAACTGACGTTGAAGTACAGACAATTTTTACACGAATAAAGTAAAAATCTTGCAGTTAAAGGTTAACATTATTTTAAAGACCTCATTATGATATTAAAAATAAACTTTTTTTTTATACACGCGGCCCTATGTTCCACAGCAAATTAAAGGACTACATATAAGAAAAATTCAGATTCGAAAAGTATTTATACACATATATTTAAATTACTAATTTCTTTTTAATTTTGAATAGTTAACTTTTTACTTGATAGCTATTTACCTTATAGTTAAGACAAAAATTGCAATATAACTTACCCTAATTTTGATAATTTTTGTTGTAATCAAATTGCTGGTATATGTATTTGATATAATATCGAAAAGAACAGTTAAAGCAGACGAAGCAGCTTCTAAATTTTTTCCGTCAACTATTTTAATACTGAAAAAATATAATATGTAACTCAATAAAACAAATTTATAGGCTTTCTTTGTAGGTATTTAAAGAATAAAATTAATAAATAAATAAATAAAATTAAATATTTTGTCATTACTAACTCACTTGTATGTAACAGACTCTTTTAATTCTATATTATCACCACATTTTTCAGAAAATGTCTTCGTTACGGGAACTTCTATCCATATGTGTTCTTGGGCTGCTTCAGCTTCTTTGCGAAACTTCTTTACATCATGTAGATTCATTGTTAGCTTGTTTTGCATGTGGTAGTATTCTTGTAGAGCTGCATATAATGGATCATTTTCATAAGACTCCAAAAGAGAATTCATAAGGAATTCCATTTCAAACTGTTGCACAACAACTAAGTCTGCACAATAATAATATTGATTAAGTTCTTCTTGGGTCAAAGGTTGCAACTTGGTGGATGATAAACGAAAAGCGGAAGTTCTTGATTTAGTAGGGCTGTAAACAATTGCTGGGGCCGTCTCTTCATATTGAAATTGTTGTATTTTCGGATATTGGACTAGGTTTGTTGAAATTGTGGTTGTGGGAGTTTGTATATCAGTCAGACAAGGTGGTGCCGAGGGTGCTGCAGCTTCATCATTTGCAGTATACTCAGATTTATTTTCACTTTGCTCATTTTTCTCCTTATCTATTTGTTCTTCAGTTTCCTGCTGTTTTTCTTTGAATCCCGATGCTATAAAGCATTCTTGAGTCACTATGTTATCTTTGGTGGCAGACGCTGAAGCCACGAAGTCATTTATATTGCCGATACTAGGATTTGCGAGTTTTGAGACTACGCTGCATGAAGCAGACGTTGATGGCTGTTCTTTGTTAATAACAAAATTTTCGGAATCATGTTCGGAATCTTCTTCGGCTTTTAGATTTACTTTAGTTACTTTTATTGCGGATTTTTTAATTTTCTTAAGTAAATAAATTATTTATAAAGTAAATAAAAATTAAAAAGTTTTACTTTTCTTACATTTTTCTTCGGCCTCTCCAAAGTCGCCATATTGATGGTTACTATTGCTTAAATCTTATTTAAAATTGTTAATGCGATTTACTTTTTTTTATAATTTTATCTATCTACAAGTTGAAAATTATATTGTTTATACACAAAACCCCCTTTTTTGTTTTGCAAAAGAAAACAAAAGAAAAACAATGCTGCCGAATGCACAATTGCCCAAAATGCATTCCGCTGTCAAAATTGAACATAATGTAACAACTCTGGTTCATAATTCATTTTAGAAAATTAACAGAGTTGTAAAAGAGGAGTAGTATTAATAATATAAATATAATATTTCTTACAAAATATTAAAGGTATAGATAACAAAATTGTAAATAAAAACTAAAAGAATAATTTTTAATGAAATTATTTCAATGCTTAACTTCATTTAGTATACATATTTCAACAAATTATTAATTATATTTCCAAAAGCACTAACTGTTTTTTTTTTTTAAACGCAACTACATTATAAATTAGCACAGTCTGGCAAATTAGTTAATTACAGCTGTACAGTTTGTTTTATAAACAAAGATAAATTCTAACATTCCAAATCTTGTTAAAACGTAAAATATTTTTTTTTGCTAAACTTGTACTAAAATTTAAAATGAAAATATTTAATTTGTATATATTTGATAAACTTGGCACATTAATGTACTATGCCGAATGGAATCGCACAAAAAAATCGGGTTTAACTCAAGAGGAGGTAAGCAAAAGTTAAAAAATTTTGAAAGCAATAATTTTCAGTTCCTATATTTTATGTACACTAATTCTTTATAGGAAGCCAAACTCACATATGGCATGCTATCCTCCATCAAATCATTTGTTAGCAAAATTTCACCTCATGATCCCCGGGAGGGATTTTTGTTCTATAAAACCAATAAATATACCTTGCATTACTTAGAGACACCTTCAGGTTTAAAGTAAGTGAACAACATTCCTTATAATTAACAATCAATAAAGCGAATTTTGTGTTATAGGTTTGTTTTAAATACCGATGTAAATGCTACAAATGTTAAGGAATTATTGCATCAAATATATAGTAAAATATGGGTGGAATATGTGGTAAGAGATCCTCTGTGGAATCCTGGTACACCAGTAACTTCGGATTTATTTCAAACAAAACTAGACGAGCTTATAAGACAATCACCCATATTTGGCATAAGAAATATATAAACCTCCATTATTTAACTTAGTTATTATTGTTTTAACATGAAATTAAATGAGAAAATGAAAAGTACATACTTGTTTAAACAACACTTCCTAAATTGGAACGAAAAACATTTTATCATGTTTATGTACGTACGTTAATACATACATAAAAATGTATTTCGGAAAAAATCCCATAAAATCATTCTTAGAATGCTGATATCTGCACTCGGAAGGAAATCTTATATACTTGTGGACTATAAACTTTGGCTTGGGTATAAATTTGCTACATACATACATACATACTTATGTAGCAATACACCTATAAATAACAAACTTTAATATATCCTCACCTTAAATGCAAACGGACTTGACTACACTTTTATTGTTTTTACAGGAGAAGCAAAAAACTAAACAAAATCAATAATAACAAGGTGTTCCTGGTGCTTGAATTTCTTTAATAAAGTCGCCAATTTTGATCTCAGAGGTAATAAAATTTGCGTAAACTTGTAGTTTAATAACACCACAAAAAATCAAACAAAATCTCAATTTCTTATAAAAAACGATAGACTTTTAGGAGATATTTCTATGGCAAAAAGAAAAAAGTGCTTAAGTTTTGAGTTCTTTACGTTAAAAAGTGCCAATGAGCAAAATTTCAATTATTTTGTACGATTTTTCAGGAAGTTTTAGCAAAATGACTGCTTACCTTTTTTTACTTTGCAATATCAATTCATATAAAAACTTAAGTTTACTTCCGCTCTGTGGCGTTAGGAGTATTGAGGAATAACAACTTAAAATAACTACATGTAAGCGATGTAAAGCGATAATTTTATTAGGATATATGTACATAGATTAATTATCAAAAATAACCTTTAAAGCTAAAAAATGTCTCTCCAACTAAACTAAAGAAATAGATCGATTGCCCCAGATTTCTAAAATATGCAAACTCGTTACAAAATTATTTTAATGTAGATTTTCATTCACCAATTTTTAATATTTTATAAGAGTTAAATACAAATGATTAATTACATCAACGACTAGGTATGTACTTCTTTCTATTTGTTTTTGAATACATTTGTATCACAATTTGTATAGAATTAGGTATTTATGTATGTAAACAACAATTTTATTTGCTTATTAATATCAGTGTTGAAAAACGTTATAAAACACTACAAAGTTATTATATCTTTTACATTTTTATGCTATAATAGTCATCTGGCAGCATTAATACAATTAAGTTTGTCGAAATTATTTTCGTAGCCGGTTGTTGTTAGATGAAACATTTTTGAAAAATAGCTTTTATATTCAATAAAATTGTGATTGTGTTAATATATTGAATAGTAGTGTAAAGTAACAGCAGTATTTTATTATAATAATAAAAGTTTTTAAAAAATTCAATGGAAAAGTGTTAAACAAATAAAGTAAAAAAATTGTTAAAAAAGCAGTGTTGCTGCCATTTTAAGGCCCCGTTATGTTTTTTTATTGTTGTTGTAACAGGTTTGCTGTCGTCACAAGTTCTTCCCTGGGAAAATAACTTCCGGTTGATAAAGCTGATGCTGAATTAATAAATAAAAGGTAAGTGGACAACAAAATCGCGAATTTAAATAAATTTTTTTTAAAAATAATGGAACTTATAGGACTGGTATAATAAAGCTGATAGTAACCATTGTACTTTTTTCATATATGTGTGTAATTCTTGTTTGGAAAATTTACCTACATAGTTATGTACTAGAATGAATATTCTTACTTGAACAAAGTAACTACATACATACATAGTATGTTAGTTGTAAGTCTAGTGAAATCCATTATCATTATCAGCTCAACTTATTAACTTATTTTGCAGTTTCACACTAAGTGATAGTGCAAAAATATTGCAATCATATTGTTGATGTTGAGTTATGAATTGAAAATTTGCAGCCTCACTTAACATGAGTGATAGTGATGTTAACATTTCTTTTAGTTTGATTTAAAAAAAGCTATCATCAGTTTTTCTTCACTCATTTGAGTGCAACTAAAATTTTTGCACTAAATTTAAAATCAAAAACTTGTTTTTCATGATTAAAGCCAATAATTATACCGTTATTGACAAAACTTTATTTTGTTTAATGTTCTTTACTTATGCAAATCCTCAAAAGAAATTAAAACCATGCACATACAAAGTTAAAGTTTTTAAATTTTAGTGAGACAATATTTGTATTCAGCTTTTTTAGTTGCAAGTCCAAATTTTGCACTACATATTTGAATTGAGTGCTGATTTTTGCATTCAATTTGCATTCAATTTGCAATACCACTAATTTTTTTAGGGGTAGGTAGTTAAACAAATTGCAATCATCACTAAAGCTAGTAAAAAAGAGTGAAAACAAATTTTTTTGCAGTTTTATTTAGTGATAGTGTTCTGCTAATTTAAATCAATAATTAGTGCACTACCCCAAATATGATCTTTATGTACAGTCAAATACTAATATTAAATACACACTTAAAATTTGTAGTTTCTCTTCGTTGATAATATAAAACTTGAAAGAATATATTGACTTAATTAAAAAAAAGACTTTAATACACATTAAAGTTTAACGAATTACATAATTACCATTTCTTACCGTTTTTTATTTTTTTGCTGCCAAATTAATTGTTTATTGTTCAATTGTTGGTGCCGGTTCACACACGTGAAGTTTGACTCGTCAAGTCTTGAGCTTTAAGGAGTGAAGGGAAAAGAGAATGCCATTCTTTTCGCCCTCCAAAACGTGTGTGAACCGGCACTTACTATTACATAGGTACAGTGCACTCGTTATAATATGAACTACATATTTAATACAAATCCAGTTCACTTTTGAAAGATTATTCATATTTGCGAATGACATCTAATTTCCCTTCAAAAACGGGTTTCCCATAAATATAAAAGTTTCTTATGTTAATTTTTTTTTATTATTCATTGTATTTAAAAAAAACTATGGATTTTTAAAAAGAATAACAAACTTTAAGTTATTATGCGAAAATGCCGTTCAATCATCTTAAAAACGCCTTGCTCTCTTACACACCTCCAGATTTTTGCCGTGTCCGCTAACAGTATCTTTTTGTCTCTCATTTTTAAAAAACCTTCGGTGAATGCAATTTCCTTTTTTTTGGTACTCGGAAGACCGAACATTTTTCTTTTTCCAGGTCAAATAAACATATTGTTAGAACTTAAAAAAAAAATTATTCGCTAAATTAGTAACACGTCCACCTTTCCCTAAATGTTCTAAAATTTCTGATTTTACTTTTAAAAGTTTAAAACTTATGCTTATATTTGTGCTGATGTGTAACACCTTAAAATATTGGTCCAAGACCTATACCGATCGACTCAGAATCACTTTATGAAAATGGTCGGTCGGGCTTGAATGACTACACTTTCTTACTTGTTTTAATTCATATTTAAGAACTTTTCACGTTAAAATTATATTTAAAGATGTACATACATATATAGAATTCGACGTTAATGTGAGCACTTACTAAAACGTGCATGTAAAACATTTTGATTAACAACTGAAGACAATTTTAAACAAGTTAGCCAGGGAAATCCCTAAGTTATGCAGTTGAATCAAAACTGATTTTGATTTTAACACTGTGTGGGTAGATAAAACCGTTAAGATTACAATAATAAGTTGTTCATATTATAAAGCTTTTGCACAACTCCATATTTTAGAGTTGTCAATGGAAGAAAATAAGTGTTCATATTTTAGGTTGGTCATATATTTTTATTTTTTTAACAAAAAAATGGCGAATCGGTGCAATATTTCACATAGGCCCCATACAAGCTTCTTTCCGGATTAAGGTCTTTGAGCCCATAATTTGGGCTAAACGCATTTTATTGCAATCGAAATCATCTAACCAAATTTTGTTGGTTTCGGTACATATTTGACAATATCGCCCATACAAATACTACTCCCGAAAATATCTTTTAATGCCATAAAGTCCTTATAAAGTTTAGTATTTACATAAAAATTGGCCACAATAACTTTTACCATAACTAGTATGTCATGACAATATGTTGTGCTGGTGGGTCCAAAATTATCCTAGGTCCCATATAAACCCCCTTCCTAAATTAACTTTAAGGCAAACAAATAACATAAATATTTGGCTCAAATAACTTTTATATAAATTTAAACTCTATTACATAATTTTGTTCTGGCGGGTCTATGATTGCCCATGGGTTCTTTATATTTGTATTATCATTTTTCCCAAACTTAACAAATTTTTTATTTAAAATTTCACATTTTCAGGTCTAAAGGGGCTTGTAATAAATTTTGTTGAATTTTAACTATATTGTTGTTTAAATAATGTAAGAAGAAAAACCTGACGTAAAAAAATTGCATTAAAAAATAAATACATAGTAATAATTTTACAAATTAAGTTGTTGTAATTTTAAAATTTGATTTTTCATCCCTGGTTGTGTTACCAAAAGTATTTTTTCCCTTATCTATTATTTTTATTACTCAGATAATATGTAGTATTTAAGCAGTGTTGGTAAAAGCGCATAGGGGTTGTGACTTTGCTGACAACTAAGTTATCTAAGGTAATACGGCAGCACTGTTTTAAAACAAGTGTAATGTGTGTCTTTACTAAAAAGTGATTACATACCTACAAGTTTTGTGTGGGAATAAGAAAAAAGGGCTTAAAGGGAAAATTAAACCACACAAAATGTGTGCCTGTGGGCCAATTTAATCGTCCATATGTCCGTACAATCGGAAAAATCGCGCAAAAATTTAAGCAAACCGGGTCTGTAGGAGATGTTAAAAGACTAGTACTGCTTGTACAGCTCCTACCGCAGAAAATATTGCTGCTGTTCGCGATAGTGGGGCTAAAGCGCCGTCCACCTCAACTCGTCTTCGTGCCCAGCAATTGCAACTCCCACGCTCGTCGTTGATAAACAGTATGCATAAAGGCTTGCATTAACACGCTTACAAGGTGCAATTGACACAAGAACTAAAGCCTCTTGACCATTCCAAACGTCGTCAATGGTCAGAGTGGCAAGAAATGGCAACAGCGGATGAACAATTTTCGAAGAAAATCATCTTCAGTGATGAGACACATTTTCATCTCAGTGGATTTGTCAATAAGTAGAATTGCCGCATTTGGGCGAAAGAAAAACCAAGAGCGATTGTCGAAAAACCCATGAACCCACAATGAGTGACTGTTTGGTGCGGTTTATGGGCTGTCGGCATCATCGGGCCGTATTTATTCCAAAATGAGGCCGGTCATGCAGTTACTGTGAATCGTGTTCACTATCGTGAGGTGATAACGAACTTTTTATGGCCCGAATTGGAAGATATGGATGTGGACAATATGTGGTTTCAACAAGACGGTGCCACTTGCGATACAAAACTAACGAAACAATGGCTCTTTTGCGCGATAAATTCAATGGCCGAGTTATCTCACGTGGTGGCGATGTCAATTGGCCGCCAAGATTATGAGATTTGTGTTGGACTTTTTTCTTTGGAGTTATTTGAAAGAAAAGGTGCTCGTCGATAAGCCAGCAACAATTCCACAGCTAAAGGATGAGATAATTCGGCACATTAACGGCATAGAACCGAAATTATGCCTTAGCGTCATCGAAAATTGGGACCATCGGATGGAGGTGTGCCGCCGACGTCTCGGCGGCCATTTGGCCAATATTTTGTTCCATACATCATTGAACCATAAATAATAACCTAAATAATTTGTGTTTCATTCAAAATCAACATCGGCCATTAATATTTAACCACCCTGTAATACATTCCAAACAATTTTGAGTGATTAACTGTACTGAAGTCCTTGTGCGCAATCTGCGGAAATGTTACAGAATTTATTCTTAAAGTAATAATTCTCTAAAAACTAAGATTTGCAAGGTCACGCCTGTCACAACCTTCTGATGGCCATTTTGAGCAGATATCCTGTTCTGTTAACATTCGTGTGAATCACATTCTTTTTTAAATGATCAATTTTATATTTTTTAATTATATTAAAAAATATGAGTATCGTGGTCACTATCGTCACTGTGGAATTGCCCATGTGCATATACAAACGACTTCAAGAGGACAATAAGTTTACGTTGCAGACTAAGGACCATTATTATAACTTGACGTTAGCTGTTACCCGGCGGATAACAGACGCTTTTTTATCTGTCAACTTAATCTTAACTTTAGCTAACTTTAAGTTGTAATAATGGCCCTAAGTATAATTAAATGATTGACAAATTAAGAAATAACTATCGGAATCTCATTAAGACCAATTTGTTCGTTAATATATCATTAGATAGAGTGTCATTGTTTCCAAGTATTCTGGTGAATTTGTTACTTAAGACGATAGTGGAAAAATGGGAATGGAAATAGTCAGATTTTGTATTTGCAGCTCTTCTTGACCCAGAGAAAATACATGGTTTAATGCCCTAAATATCTACAAACAGATATCTGGTTGTGTTCGTACATAACAGTTATCTTTACATTTTTGGTAAAACTATTGTGGTAATTTTAACGATAAGTTTGCCTACGTGAATCAACTATCGAAAATCGATAGTGTAAAATGCATTACACTTTAACCCGTAGGTAGGAAAAACGTTTTAAAATTATGAAAACTATAGATATCTATACACAGCTAGATATCTATTTGTAGAAATTACGAATTTATAGCTGTTGTTGAGGTAAAAGAATATTTTTTTTCTAAATTATTATTAAAAGTAGAAAGAAGTCGGAAAATTTTTAACTTATTTGGCACTTTAATTATATAAGTGGCTTTAATGGATGGTGACCATGACGGTGGCAGTAACCCAAATATGATTGCAAATGAAGGCTTTTGTTTAGAGGACAACTGTTCTAAAAGGAAGAGGTTGGAAGGCGCTACCTCGCCAGCTAATGTAGACTTTTCCCGTTCCCCTAGGGAAGAATGGGTATGAAAAAAATGTAAATAGACAAACCCGATTTTCAATTCTTGCTGATGTAGAAATTTAAAATGTCGACTGCATCGAAAACACGAAAAACAATGTCAAAAAAATTTAAAATAGCGACTCAAGGTTGGTTAAGAATGCCACCAAAACGTTGTCGCCAATTTTTCTTTATAATGTGAATATTCAAGGGCTTTGCGAACAACTTGAGGCGAAAACTCCAAAAATATGCTTTAAAATAAAAAAATGCGAATAGGAATAAGAGCAAACTTTATCTTTCAGACGCAACAATGATGAAATTATGGTTCTTTTAAGGGATAAGAAGATAACGTCATATTCTTTCACACCAAAGGATTTTAAACAAATTTCAGTCGTTCTTCGTCGGCTGTATCACAGAACTGAAGTCGAAAATATCAAAGCTGCCTTAGATAATGTAGCCCCGGATTCAGGGGTCTAATCACCGCATACGATATCGAACAAAATTGATCGAAATTATTTATTTTGGTACCATGACTCTCGATATCTAATGAAATTTATTGAATTTGAAATAATGGCATTCGATACCGAGTAACTTGACATTACATTTCTCGAGTTTTCATTCGATAAGTCAGTGTCTATCGTATGCAAACAAATTCGATAGTTTATTCGATACGATAGTATCGAATGCGGTGGTTAGACCCCTGTTTCCAAAGTGTCGAAATTCTCTACAACATCTTAAAAAAAAAATAAGGTGGACACAGGTTTATTTCCCTTCTGCCGGGAAAGAAGCTAAGTAATGTGGCAAATATCAAATATCTGTTGCATCAGTCTATAGTATGGTAAAAACAAAAAAATAAAAAATGAGGAAATTCAGTGCCATAGGTGTCAGCTTTGGGGTCACGTTTCTAGGAACAGCAATTCAGTTTTCAAATGTGTTAAGATTAACATGAGCCAGGGGTATGTCCCGGTAACGAATCTGGCAATTCTGAATCATGCTGTGTAAACTGTAATGAAACTTGCCATCCGGCAAACTGGAGAGATTGCCCCATATATAAAAAATATTTGGCAACTAAGAAGGAGTGACTGAATCTAGCACGTGAAGTTCAGCAGAATGCAAAAAATAATGTGAAAAGAGTGGTCAATCCGTCTTTTTGCTCAGCTCAAAAATCCTTTGCAAGTTTATTTAAGAATCTGCCAAACACCAACGAAAACCCTCAAAGGAAAAATCACCCATCGTTTAAAAGTTTATGGAACTTGCAGACTACTTTATGGAACCGGAAGAGCTGTCCCTGGATAGTGAGATAAATACTATATTTCTAATTACAGAAGTATGCCAAAGCCTTCACCTTCAACGTTAGCGTGGCTACTGTAATAAAAGACAAAATTTCCTATAGTCGTATAAACATTAATGACATTGGGTTCAATGTCAATTTTGTTATAATTGAATTTAACTCCAGCAACATATGCAAGAAATATTTAATTGGTTCCATATATATACCCAGCTATTCTTCGTCCCCTTTACTATACGAGGGGTTGTCTAAAATTCTACATGTGGCTGGATTTGTCCTCGGAGGTGACAAGAATTCCAAGAATACAACATGGGGTGATACACTGTAAAACAACAATGGAAAAGTTTTAGAGATCTGGTTATAAAACCATACCTTGAACGTCGTTCGTCTTTGCGATAACAAACCCTCATACCCAAATGGCGGCTTCTTTCACTTTCTTCTTATGCATTAAACACATTCACCACAGCAGGATACACGAACACACGACTACAAATGCTGCTGGGTGCAATTACAGTCGTGTAGACAGCTACTGAATTATTTTGAAGACGACAGCTACAATTGAAAAATTAAAAACAGCTGTTTTTTTTATTGTGTATTTATATTTCAGTGGTGCCACTATCATTTTTTTAAACTTTTATGAAATGGAAAAACATGCATAGTTCAAGACTCGTAACAAACTTAATTTTAGCCAATAAATATATAAATACTTATTTATAATAAATGTTAAAGCGTAAAAACAAATGAATTTATTAAAAATCATTTAAAATAAAAAGTCGAAAACATAATAAGATTTAATCATTTAAAATATTTTAATTTTGTTTTTTGGAACTAATAAACAATATAATTTTAACAGCAGATTAAATAAAAAATATATATTGCTTTTAAAATAAAAATTTTGTTCCGTCATCGCACGTCATAAAAGTTTCAGAACACGTTGGGTACGTGCGTATATATATAAAGGCTATGCATCACTGCTGCAGTGATGCAAAATGTTGTTGCTGATGCGTGGTTACCAGTTGCAGTTGCAATGCTAAAGGACCAACCATTATACATAGCCTTGCTTAACCTACTGTCAACAATTAAAAAAAAGTCTTTCAAATGTACTTTGAAAATCAAAAATAAAATAAAAAAAATTTTAATTCCGTAAAGAATGTGCGATGAGATTCGCACCTTGCTTAAGGTGCTATCAGACGGTATGTATTTTACATATGTACTGTCAAATTTTCCATCTGTAAAAGTTGTACACATCGTGTGATACATATGAAACTTTGCATGTGTAAAATACATGTGGAAATACATATGTAATTTCTTCGATTAGAACACGCTCTATTTTCCTGTGGCAAACATAAACAAAACAGATGGTTTTTGTTTTTGTTTCTTTTTTTTTATTTTTATTTCAGATATTACTGCAATAATGCTGGACGCTACAATTATTTTATTAGCAGTTATTACATCCATTTTACTTTTAAAAACTTTATAATTTCAGCAGCTTCATAATTAAAACAATTAATACACTTTAAAAAGTCAGCTTTTGTTTACATTTATAGGTTATGTCATACGGAAAAACATAAGCAGGTGTGATAGCAAAAATTATGAATCGTGTGTAAAATGGGAATTTTGACATACATACGCAATTACATATGGGTAAGAAAAGTGACAGTACATATGTAAAATACATACCGTCTGATAGCACCTTTATAGAGCCCATACACAACACCATCATGATTGTGTAATCAAGTGATTGTGCCAGCTGATTGGCCGTGTATGAGCTTGTGGTGTGATTGTACCAGCTGATGGTGCTTTATCAAAAATAGTTTGATATTTTTTTGATTGTACCAGCATGATTGTATCGTGTGCTGTAAAGTTACATAGCTCATAAATGGTTAATCGTCAAGGCATAAACATCAAAAAATACAAAATTTTAAACATGAATGCCAAAGAAAAAATATTATCGGGAGAACACGTTTTTTTTTACTCCTTATTCGTTTTAGGATAATAACAATAATAACAGCAGCACAAATTTTATCGTTATTCATTTCAACATTTTCCACACAATTTTTGGTAAAAAATGAATTTTGTACCAGCATGCTGGTGTGTTGTGTGCTTCAAGCTTAATTGCACAATCACTTTATTGTACAATCATGATGGTATTGTGTATGGGCTCTATTACGTAAAAGACAGTTTCATTAAATTTAGCAAAAAGTTTCCTTAAGTTCAATATGGTTTGCCTTATTTAATTTACATGTATTTGCACATTTGCTTAAGCCAATTTAAGCACATTATGGTTTGGCCTTAATACTTTTTACTGCACAACAGCTGTGCAAAGTTTGAATTCTTTAACACGAGCTAAATTTCAAAGTTTAATGGGCAAACATAAAATAATAAAAAAAAATTATCAACAATAACGATGACAAATTCTATTGAAAATATTGGAGAAAAAAGTGACAGTGTTCTTATAAATTACAACAAAAAGCATCGCAAAAGAAAAATCGATTTTTTTATGTCAAAATTTATTGCATCAGAAAAAATTTGCTGCAGAGCTGCGGCATGACAGCATAAAAACACTTTTGACAAATGAGAGTGATGCCAAGTTTCTTACAAGTGATGCTTTTATGAACATTAAACTTTACTTCTGCGCAAGGGACACCCAACAACTGCATTTACGAACGTTCCCCTTAACAATTACTTTAAAAACTGGATCTAAAAAGTATTGTTTTTATGAGAAACTACTTCAAAATATCTTTCACTGATGGATTAAAAATTCCGATTTAGTAGCCCGTTAAGAACCAATTTCAAATATTATTATTTCTTGATAGATTTTTCAACAGCACTTGAAATTTTGTCAAAATATTTAATCAAACATATTACATATTAGTAACTTCATCATCTAAAATTTTAACTTTATTAAGGTTAAAAAAATTATATCTTGGAAATATATATGTGGTAGTAATTAATGTACTAGTTACAAATTTAATTATTGTAATATGTACATAATTAATAAGTGTTCCGCAACGCTGAAAACCCGCAATACTGAAAAACTTTATTAAGCAAATATCTAAGGGTTAGATAATAATTGCCATATCGATATAATTTTAATTTTAAAAGCTTATTTTGTAAAAAAAAATCAGCCACGGAGTACGAATATAGATATTAAATTGGCTCTTAATTGATTAATCGGTATGCTTTAAACGCCATGTGAAAAATACTTTGAATAATTTTCCAATGATTTCCATATTTTACAGATTCTTTTTAAAGCTTAAGAGATATAGATAAAGTATTTTACAACTTTTAAGTCCTATAACTTCTAAACGAAGAAAGCGTTAGCACGAAAAAAATCTTCCTACAGAACTTCTTTCAAGGATACTAAAAAGTTATATAATTTTTTCAATTTTAAGCGTATTTTTTTCTGTTAAACAAAAAAAATATTTTCAAGCACTTATTCCTTAAATATTTTTTAATATTAGCAACACTTTTTCTGTTTTGTAGTGGACAAAAATAGAAATTAGTTTAATTTGACTACAACGACAAAATAAGCACAGACAACAACCCGCAGCCATGAAGCCGTGTCGTCGTGAAAATAATCATTTCCATATACACACATGTATTCTATGTTTGACATATTGAAGTCGGTAGCTTGCTGTCTCGAATGTGTTTATAGCATTAGTCCTAATCTTGTTAACATCGCAACGCAGAATTTTAAAATTTTAACACTATCATCATTCTCAGACCACTTTCCATCAAATTAGAGCTACAATAAAACCCCAACGATCTAATTTTGCAAAGTCCTAGGCTCATGAGATCCTACAAAAACACAATTTGGGCACTTTTTCGCCGAGAGGTAGAAATTGACTCCTATAGTATAATACCTTCAGAAAATAGATGTTATGAAAATGATGAAATTGATTTCCTGATCAAAAATTTTAGTTCTAACCTTATCTCAATTCAAAATGCATATTCAGAAAAAAATTGAATTAAGAAACAACAAAATTCCAGTTCCTACGAACATCAAAAAATTCTTCAAAGTCAAACATATCACTCATTTGCTGCAAGACCGGCATAAATCAAAAAATACAATTTTGGAGTTAGTGGTGCAGAATTGTTCGCTATGTTTTTCTTTATATTGTGTATAAAACTCATCTTTATATCTTTTATACTTTCCCCATTTGAAGAGAATGTATCGTTATTTTTTCTAAGTGATTAGAGCAAATCAAAAACTTTACACGCGTTTATCTCGAAATGGATTTTTTGACTTATGCTGGTCTTGCAGCAAATGAGCGATATGTAGATGGCAAAGAGACCTTAAAAAGATTTTTCATCGCACAGGAAAAAGACATAGTCAGGAGTACAACACTATCTCTTCAACGCAAGCACACCAGAACGTCCAGTTGCCAATGTGGATTCCTGCATAGAATTCGTTCCTAGACACATTTTTTCATTTGATGAAAGTTTCCTCGAAAACGAGGATAGTTACCACTTTACTAAATTGGAGTCTGTGATGGAAGTTATAAGAAAAATTAACAATAAAAAGTCATACGGTAATGACAAAACCTCTAATTTAATAATCAAAAAAACTGCCAGATTCATCTTTAAAATTTCTCACAATTATTTTCAATAACTGTATCAACAACTATTACTTCCCAACATCCTGGAAGTCAGCAAGAATAATTTAGTTGAAGAAGAAAGCGAATAGTGAACACCCTGAAGACTTTCGGCCTATTTCACTTCTATCCAATCTAGGTAAACTCTTAGAGCACATCTTAAAAATCAAACTGGAAAATGATTTGTCGTTTGAGTTCGGATTTAGAAAATTACACTCGACGCATCACGCCCTGTTAAAGCTGTACAGTGATGTTACATGGAATTTGAGAGGGAAAAGTTGCACTGTCGTAATTTCACTGGATATTGCGAAGGCTTTTGACTGCGCTTGGCACAAAGGAATTCTATTTAAACTAGTAGGCCTTGGAATTGATTCTTGGTAAAAATCCTTCAAAGCTGTTTTTCCGAACGCAAATTTTGCGTTCAAATCAACGATGCCTTATCCGTTTGTGGAAAGTGGAGTTCCTCAAGGAAGGGTGCTGCCGCCACTTCTCTTCAACCTCTTTCTTAATGACTTCCCACATCTTGCTGATAACTCAAAAGCTATTCTGTATGCTGACAACTGCATAATATACTCTCATAACGTATCACCAAAAGAGACCCTCAGGTCTGCCGCATATTATCTTGGCATTATAAGTGCATTCTACAAGAGATTGGATATCAAAATAAACGCAGAAAAATCTGAGGCAATCTGCCTGAGAAATGCCTCAGGAAAATGCGCATAGCCGTCATTTTCTAAGGTTTATTTTTATTATAATTCCTGCCAAAAAACACCAAACTGCTTCTATACAAAGTCGCCATTAGATCCGTTCTCATTTACGCTTTCTCAATATGGTTCTCTATCTCCCCTAAAGTGGCAAAAGAGCTGGAAATATTCGCACGAAAAATACTGAGAAAATGCGTTGGTAAACATTTCCAAACTTATACAAAACGTTACTCCGATAAATTCATCTATGACCAATCGGGTATTTTTCAATTCTGCAGATACGCACAATCCCTTCAGAGAAAATTTGTCAACAACCTGGAACATCACGATAATACACTAATGAATAACATTTTTGAATACCCGTTGGTATTTTGACGAAGCCGATTGAAAATGTCCCCGACCCATTCCGCTTGCCTTACTTTTACGAAAAGGTTTTCCCAGGCTCACATAGAGGCTAATCTAATTAAATTTTGTGATATCTATTTATTTATACTATATATGTACATTATAAATTTGGCGATTGGCAATTTTATTATACTTTAATTGGTATATTCGCTTACTAACGTAATTATTTAAAACTAATTATACATTTACAGGTATATAAGCAATATACAGTAGAATTCCTATAATTCGTAATCGAAAGGGACCGGCCGGCCATTTCTTACGAATTATAGTGGTTTTCGATTTAGCGGGGGTTCGGGTTAAAACAAAATAAATACGAATTAACGGGGTTTTTCAATATATTTACTTCATTTTCTGCAAAAACACCCATAAATCCATTTTGTAAAAAAGTCTTTCAAAAAAATATGAATTTTTAAATTGGCTCCTCACGAATTTATAAAAAATTTATTTCGAAATATGTACTTTCCAATGATACCAATACTGTGACGATAACATTTTTACCCAAAAATTGATAAAAAAATATTCCGAACCTTTGATGACTTCTAATTCCTAACCCACGTGCATTTGCGCAAAAAATATGTGTATACATACACTCACAATATTATTACAGTAACGGACTGTAGTTTATTTAGGAAGTATTCCGTTCAGTCATTTTTAAATAAATAAACATTTAAAATTTCAAGTAAATTTATTTTTAACTGATTCTAACAGTTATTTAAAAAACCAAGTGCATATTAATACGGATTTTCAGTTGCAGTTAATATTGTCCGTTGATTAAGTTAAATTCTTCTTTATGTAAAATTCAATGAAAATGTAATTTAAAGTAACAAAAAGTTCAAGTCTTTAAAAGTCTTAATTACAACTCAACCGAGTTTTTTAAATTTTAATATTTTATTTACTATCAATTATTATTAATTAAAACTAAAAACATATTATTATTTTATATTGTATATTTTTTTGACCCACCCTAATGTACATATCGTCGTTCGCAAGTTATTGTGTTCTATACCGCAAAATATAAAAAATTGAGATACGATTGATTTTTAGGTAAACTTTTAGAGGTCTGACTATATTATGCTTGATTTCGGTCGAATATTTTTTAATTTTAACCTTAATATGGTTATATTAAACCATTATAAGGTAACCTGCAAACATAAACATTCACCCTTATCGTGGTTGGCGAATTCAAAATACGCCTGCGACTGTTTGGTAATAGATTAAAGGGAACGTGAATATATTGCCTTTATAAGGGGAATTGTTAAAACCCAACAATAGTATGATGCTCTTAGAATATGGTTTCCTCTAACCATATTTTTTTTGCGTGTATAAAATACAGGACAATTTAAGATTTTTTACTAAAAGATAATTTACACAGAACAAAGACCTAAAATAAAGCATTGTTCTGCATTATACAGAACGGATGGTTACCTTTGTTATAATACTTACCGGCTTTATATTTTATTTAAATAAAAACAAATATTTATCGCTTTTTTATTGGCTTATTTTAATTGGACTTTATTTCTTAATATGGATTCTTTTGTTTTGTAATAAAGTTTTTAAAGTTTAGCTTACGTTGTACTCTGTATTTTTGTTTATGTATATATAAATTTAAAAAAATATATATGTACATATATATATACGTACTAAATCAAGCCGAAGTTACTACGGGCAATAGCAATACTACAACAATTCAACAAAACTATTTTAAATTTAATAAAGATTTACAAAACAAAATTTAAATGGAAATTTTCTTAATAAACGTTTGTTAAACTTTACAATAGTTTATGAATACGTCGGTTAGTGTTTACGGTTCGAAATGTCAATAGTATTAACAAAACCAAAACAAATTGACTCGAACTGTCAAAATCAGATGTCCTTTTGTCACTACCTGTAACAAATTCGCCTGATACTAAATGTATACATACATACATACATATATTAGTATAAGAGGTATATGTATAATAAGGTGACCGTTAAAATCAAAAGTTGGATTTCTCTAGGTCTCACCCGCCAATTTGGGGGTTATTGGTAAAAAAACTGTGCAAAACAAAATTTTAGGACGATCGGCGAAGGCTAAGCCGTTCCTCACGGCCACCAAAGTTTGAGAAAAGTTATATTTTTACATGACATCTGACTTTTATGTTTCATAAAATATTAATTTTGCAGAAAATATCTTGGTCCCGTTTTCACAACTTACCGATACCTAAAGGTACGATTTTTTCTTCCGTATAAAAAGTGTTCCATTATTACAACTTTACTTTAACCTACCAGGCAGGATGAACTTAACTTTTAATAATGGAACACTTTTTATAAGGCCGGTTAAAGTCTACTTTTAGCTATCGGTAAGTTGTGAAAACGGGGCTTAATCTATTATTAAACAAAATAAACTAAAAAATATAGAAACCGAAATTCCGCAATAAAATTACCTTTAAGAAAGGTTAAAGATTTTTCTAATATTAGAATCATTTTAGAATCGTAATTTTTTTGGCTAAAAAAAAACAATTTTTTATCAAAATTTTTGTTCTTTGAAAAACAAAAAAAAAATTGATAAATGCAGCTTTGCAGACATAAAAAAAAATTAAGTTGCAAACTAAAAAAAAAATATATACATAAATGATTAATATCTGTTTACAACTTTTGATTTTATTCACAAGGCGAAACATTTCTATTAAATTTAAAAAATTCATAAAACGCACTATTTGTATGGGAGCCTCCGTAAGGGGTGGATATAAAGGGCAAGTATGTTTTTTTAACATTTTGAGATCGGTCATACATTTTGCACCCCCAGGGGCAATTCCTGGACAGTTATGGGACTTTTTCTTCAATATGTTTCTAGCTGAGAAATTAGATAATCTGTAGTATGGGTTGCTTTCGATTTCTTTAAAATCTTCGATTAGTGAAACAATTTTTTTTAAGTTTAGCACAACTAAAAAAAGGAATCGCTTAAATCCTACACATTTAAACCAATTTATTTTTCTAAAACATTTTTTGCAAGATCTCCTTAAGCTATTGACATGATTAATAAAATTATCTCACAGTTTATTTTTTTAATAAAAACATAAAATGTATTAAATAAAAAATATGTATTTCATAGTTATAAATTATTATTAGTTATTACTCGTTTTAGTTCAAGAATTTTCAAGAAATTTCAAATAATAAATAATTTTAAATTTTATTTATTCAAATTACATAATTTAGAAAAAAACCTTATTAACCGGTTAACCGATCAATAACAAAATTAACCGATTATTAACCTATTAAAACAAAATATCGATTAATTAATCGAGCGATTAACAGATTAATGCAAAAGCCCGATCAAATGAATACCCTAATAAGTTCAAGAAATTATGAGTCATGATTCAACTCTACTCACTTTTTCACTACTCATTGCTGATCTCTGGTCTGTAGTTTTTTATTAGAGCTTCCTTAAGGAACAGTGATATCGGGTAGGTATGTTAAAAACAAATGATGGTGACAAAAAATAAAGTGGAATCGGTCATATATTTGACCCATCTAGGGTCATCCTAGGCGCTGCAGGGGCGTACCCTAAGGGGAGGAGATATGTGGCAAGTATGTTTTAAGAAAATGTTAAGCACATAAAACTAATGAAGGTCCGTCATACATTTAATCCCCCTAGGTGCGATTCCTTGGCAGTTATGAGGCTTTTTTCTCAATATATATCTAGTCTGTATTGACAATTTTGTATGGGAGTCCCTCCCCTTAAAGAATAGCGATAGTGGGTGGGTATGTTTGAAATAAATTATTTGCGTTTGACTATTTGTTTTTTGTAAGCAAACGCACACAAATATTGAAACTGAATTGACGTGTGTAAAAAAAAAGTTCTAACTTCTTAGTAAACGATTTTTATGTAGAACTAGCTGACCCGGTCCGCGTTGCTGGCCCTAAGCAAACATTAGTGTTGTCTTACCAGACGATTTAAATTGATCGAAATTAAATTAAACGAAATTTACGGCCTTTAAAATAAAAATCCATGGAATACCTATCATAAAGATTTTTTACAAAATAACTTTCATATGGTGTAGATATGGGCTCAATCAAAAAATAATAAGTTGGACCATGGCGATCATTTTAAAGAAAAAATCGTCCAAATCGGTCAAGCCGTTCTCAAATTATGCGCTTAATAGAAAAAGTGGGCGTAAAAGTAGGCGTGGTAAATTTTTCTTTCGATGAAAAATTAAAGTTTATTAATACGAACATTTGAAAGAAAAATTTGTCAAATCGATGGAGCCGTTTTCTGATTTTAGGTAAATCGAAAAAAGTGGGCGTAAAAGTGGGCGGGGCAAATGTTCTTTCCGTAAAAACCTGAGTTGGACCATGGCGATCATTTTAAAGAAAAAATCGTTCAAATTGGTCAAGCCGTTCTCAAGTTATGGATTTTGCCACGCCCCTCCGCCCCCATACCGAAAATCAAAAATCAGACTTCACAGTGTCAACCGCCTGAATATTCTGAAGATTCCCTGAAAATTTCATCAAAATCGACCCAGCCGTTTTGGAGTCCATACGTTACATACACACATACATACATACACACATACACACATCCTATTTTATATATATAGATAGATGGGGTATTCACAAGGTTTGCTATCAAGTCATATCGTCATAATGTCCCAAATAATATTTTACAATTTTTTAAAAAAATATTGTTGTGTTTCAAACAAAATAAAAATTTTAATGCTGTGTTAATTGATTCGTCATAACTGTACAGTAGAGATCTAAATTATAAGCGGTTGCCCACAGCAGTCATTTATATTTCTTATAATTATTTTAAGACATATGACTTTACAACTTTATGACTGCCTTGTGAATCCCCCAATGGATAGATTAATATTTTCCAAGTTATAAGTCATAAAAGTCGGACTTAACGATTTTTTTCAAACTTTGGCGGGCGTGAGGGACGGCTTAGCCTTCACCGATTGTCCTAAAATTTTTTTGGCGTCGTTTTTTTTTCAAATATCCACCAGATTAGAAGAGCATAAAAAAATAGAAAACAAATATGCTCCATACAGTTAACGACCACACTAGTTTACATTTATTTTATTGATTTTAAATAGTTTGAGCCCTTTCAAACTCGGCAAGTTACTTGCGCAAGTCTCTTGCGCAACTCTTGGCTTGTAGATGTCAGCGGTAAGGTCGGGGTAAGGAAAACAAAGTTTTGTACAGACTTTGTTGTTGTCGGCAAGTAACTTGCGCAAGTTACTTGCCGAGTGTGAAAGGGGTCTTATTAAAAAATAATTTTTTTATTTACTTCGTTTTTGAAAAACTTTATTATCTGTGAACTCCCTTACAAGTTATTTTTCCTTTGTCTTTTATTTCATACATATATGAATTAAAAAAAAAACAAGCTAGAGTGCTATATTCGGCTGTGCCGAATCTTTGATACCCTCCACCTACAGTTAGAATATTACTGGAGTGGGTTTAATATACGACCTTTTATGAGCCGATCTTCACGAAATTTGACAGTGTGATTTATAGTCTTATTAAACTATGACTGACCAAATTTTATTATAATAGCGATATTCGTTACAGTTTTAGGAAAACTAAAGTGTTTTTCGCGAGAGGACTTTATATGGCGCCTATGGTATATTATGGACCGATCTTGTGGAATGATTTCTAGTCATACAAAGCGAATTTGTGCAAAATCTTACATACATATGTGCATTCCGCCACTGTTTTTTTTTTTGATAGTGAGCCGATTTTGCTGGATTTCAATACCAAACTGCTAAGGAGAACAACAAACAATTTGACTCCATTATTGTTATTTTATTTTTAGTCGATCGAAAGTGAGCGTGATTTCAAGAGCCGAACAGACAGGCGGACATGGCTGAATAGAGTTAGGAAGCAGAATATATACACTTTATACAGTTTTACACGGAATGACAAACTAAGTATACCCTTATCAATCTAGTTGTGGTGGAGGGTATAAAAAACAAATACACTAGATTATACATGTATTATGATCACAGTGTCTTTATCGTCAATCACTTAATACTATTTTATTGTGTTTATAAAACTTACGAGCTAATGCCATAATAATTTCAATAAATAAGTGTAATTTTTAATAATTAATGTATGCATATTTATAAATTTGTTTAAATCTAATAGCTTTCTTAAAAAAAATTTAAAAATATCATACTTGTTTTAAGTAAATCTGCTTAAGTCACTATTATGTAAACGTATTTTTTTTTAGAGATTCATTTAAACAGTAGTTTTCTGGTGATAATATTATTTTTTTTCTTTGTTTTTGATTAGTAATCATACATTTTCCTTTTCTGCAATTTGACGATATGAACCAGTGACATCATTTGATGTTAACAGATTCTCTGAGGGTGGTGTGGAAAAAATATTTTGTTTTTTTGAAATATCTAATGTAGAATTACAATTCACATTTGTTACATCATTATTAGCAGCAGTTGTTGCAATTATTGGAGCAGTTTTTGTCGCTGTTTTTACAGTTTTTGCATGCATTAGGTTTGATGGTGTTGTATTAGGAAAGGATTTTGTGAAAATAACTTCCATTGGATTTTTCTCTTTGTCATTTTTGCCAACATCAATTATAATATTTGTTTCATTTTGAGCCTCAAAACCATGATTAATTTTTGCACCACTATTTCCACCGCCAACACTGCTGCTAATGTTACCGTTTGAACCCACAACAGCTTCGATCTCCTTGACATAGTAGGGCTTTTCACCCATAAAACGTTGGCAAAATTTGAACACAAGTGGATGCAGTAATTTTGCATCGTAAGTGTCCTTAGGGTCTTGTGTCAAATAACTACCTAAAATGCCAATAAGCACTGTCAGCGAAGTGCCAATGAGACTGTAATACATGTAGCTAATAGAATACATGTACTGCAATGGTGTACTATAATAAGGATAAAAGTGAGTTACCAAAAAAGAAAAGAGACATGGAAACAAAATCAATAACAGTTGAAAATAGAAACATGTAAATACATTAGTAATAAAAGGCAATTTATTAGAATCAATAATATCAAAAGTATGTTGGTAGACAACTCTTTAATGCGCACACACACAGACACACTTAAATACAGAAATATTAAAATGATTTTATTACCGTTCTTCAGCAGCTGCTGTTGTGGATCCGGCTTTAAAAGCAGCCGTATTATTTGTAGCCCACAACGATAACAACGTATCATTTAACTTGGTGTAATTAGTATTCATACCACTATCTCCACCAATGCCGTTGCTGTTGGCTGTGTGCTGCATCAACCACGACGATGAAGTGGGTAAAAATGGAAACTCTTCTTTGCTGGGCTTATGTATTGATTGGGAAAACGTGAAATTTGAACATCCCTGAAAAAGTAGAACAGATAAAATACAAACATTTAATTTGCCACATTTCCTGTTTACAAGTATTTATTTTGCAGAAACACATATTGAATTGCGGTGGGTAAATTAATTAGAAATACATAGATAGGCATAAATAAAAATTGCTTTAATTTGTTATTTTAAATAAAATGCAATATCTTTTGAATGTTAAAAGCATAAAAAAGTTTGAGGCTAAAAATAACCACAATACTAATTAAAACATTTTGACTAAATGATGGTCCAACCAAAACGAACGATGTTAATTGTAATTTTAATATTTTCTATGACAATTATGTGTAAAACAAAACATCGATCAAATGGTGCATATTTTCAATGACTCTGAGACATAATTGAGGTTAAATGTCGTAAATGTGCCTAATTATCTCATCCTTTAGCTCTTGAATTTGACATTCACTTTTTCTCTTAAATATCTCCAGAGGAAGAAGACCAACTGAGTCAATTCACATGATCGTGGCGGCCAATTAACATCGCCACGACGTGAGATAACACCGTCATTGAATTTCTCGCGCAAAAAGCCATTGTTTCGTTGGATGTGTGGAAAGTGACACCAACCTGTTGGGGCCACATATCGTCCAGGTCCAAATCCTCAATTTCTTTCCACAAGAAAAACGTTATCATCTCGCATTAGCGAATACTATTCAAGGTAACTGCTTGGGCGACCTCATTTTCAAAGAAGTACGGCCCGATGACGTAGAACGAACTTGGCGAGCATGTCAGGTATTTCCACATTTCCTACAGAGCCGGTTTGTTGAAATTTACGTACAATTCTTCCGATTGTGGACACATTTGGTCGATTATGTTGATAAAAAATCACGAAGTGCAAGAAATGCAAGAAATGCAGTTTGATTTAAACGCACATTTTCGTAAAAAGCTTCAACAATCTTAATGCGCTGCACAATTGTGTACCTCTCCACAGTTGAATTCGTCAAACACTGAAACAAAGAAATGCCAAATTAAGCTGGGCAAAAAACTTGACGTTAAGGTGTGACACACAAATAACATCTTGCATTCTTGTTGGACCACTCTTTAAAAGAAAACGATTTCGAATAAATCGAAATCGATTCGGCAAAAACACAAGGCTGCAAGACCACGGCCATTATGTAAAGGCGGATATTTGAACAAAGTTATTTTCTTCCAATCAGAATTAGGAGCGTTGAGAGGAAAATTTTGCCCTGTTCGGAGTACACGACTGCGCTGCATCAAATGCGCAGCACGTTCGTAAAAGCATCACTGCAAATGTAATCTGTTCGAAAGCACATAACAAAAGCAGGTGATGCGAAATTAAATCTTAAACACGCATCATAAAAATGGCTGATGCATATTGTGACAAAATGTAACCAAACTGCCCAACAAACAAGAATTCGCATCAGCTAATTTCCGAACTAACCA
The DNA here is from genome assembly GCA_949318255.1 of Pollenia labialis. Lineage (NCBI taxonomy): Eukaryota > Metazoa > Arthropoda > Insecta > Diptera > Polleniidae > Pollenia > Pollenia labialis. The sequence goes on along the minus strand of OX439139.1, from coordinate 144,040,192 downwards.
CAAATGCACATCAGATGCAGCTCAGTGATGTACTTTCGAACAGGACTGTTATTTCTTGTAATTCAATTTTTAGTAATCCGACAATTTACCCATGCACAATTCATATTTTAAACATACTTCAGTAGATGTTGGTAAAAATTCATTACTTGCACCCTTATCAACGGTGGAAGATCCGGCAATAATCCATAGAACTACGGCACATGCGGAAATCATGCCAGCGGATGTACCCTTAAAATTTACGAAAATTATTTAAACAAACGCATAATTTTAAATTCAATGTAATTGATTGCTTTGCCATCAACCAACACAGAGTATTAAGGGACACCAAAATCTCACCTTCCAGTTTGCAATTGGCACTAACATCGCCAAAATAAAGCAGCCTAACAGTGGACCGGATGTTGCTGAAAATGCCATCATGGACGATTCAATTACACCCGATAGCAAACCAACACAAAATGCTACCCCCATTATTATTATGCCGCATATAACGGTGACAGTTTTGATTACATTCAATTGTTGTTTATCGGCCAGATTTTTAAATTTAGGCACCAACGTTAAAAAGTCTTCAGATATAACTGTTGCCAAAGAATTTAAATTAGATACCATCATACTAAAATTAAATTTGTTTAAAAAATCTCATCTATTTAAAGAACAGTTTTTGTAACTACCATAAAGCACCGTTAAACAAGGTCGCCATGAATATACCCACAAAACCTGGTATTATAGCCAAATGATCTTCCACATAAAATGGTAAAATTTCATCTGCTCTATTGATATAACCTTCTTTAAGGGGATCGCATTCCGAGTAGGAAGAATAAATAACCAAACCAGTTAGCCAGGATAATGAGAAGAATACAAAGATAATTGGTATGTTGGACATCATGGCTCTAAAAAATGAATAAATAACAACAGAATTACAAAATGCTGGGGAAAAATAACAAACATTTACTTACCGTTTAACTTCCTTCAACGATTTTAGACTAACATAACGTTGCATAAAGTTCTGCTGACACCCAAATTGTGATAGCGATACGAATAATTGACCCAACCAAGCAGAAGTTGTATCAACTCTTACCGTCATGTCACCGGTAAAATTAAAGAAACTCAAACGTCCTGCAAATTATAACAAAACAAATAAAACAATCATTAATAATAAATATTTTATCAACTTTGTGTACAAATTGTAATTCAAAGAAATAAGTATTTACCAAAAAGAAAATAAACCTTAAAATAATAAGCAAAAAAAAAAAAATAATCTTAGACCGGAAAAATATAATAATCCCGGTTAACAACGAAACGGATGTAACCCATATTAAAAAAAAAAATGATACATTCAGACACATCAAGTAAAATATTTAAATGTGATGCTTTTCAGTTCCTCCCTCTTCTTTAAACCCATTTTGGTAGGAGTCAGAGATGTACAATCAGTCACTTCGATTTTTTATTGGCAAAATTTAAAACAACTTTTATGTGGAAACAATAATTTTGCTTTTTTTCTTTTGCTCGTAAACCTCAAGAATATTTACATCGCACCGGTTTCTCTCAAGTTCATAACTTGTTTATTTTCAGGGGAGACAAAAACCAAACATTTTTACATTTTTAGGAGAGACAAACAACTGTTTTTTTTAAGTACTCTTATATCACAAAGGGGTTTACAACTGTATTTTTTTCTTTTTTTTTTTTTGGCAAAATACTAGAGAAATTGATCTAAGATTGGTTGGATATGACTACAGTTTATACAGTTTTCTTGCAACATGAAAATGTTTAAATTTTGAATTGACTCTCTTAACAATAGCCATTGCGATATGGTACGTAGAACGATGTTCCTTTTCCTGCATGCATTTAGTTAACACTGTGCAACAACAAAACAGCCTCTATACTTGCAACGTGACAAGGATAAAAATGACCCCTTAAATTTAGTGTTAGAAGATTAATATATTCTAAGAAAAGAATCGCCATACGATTCTACTGAAGACATCTGAAATAATTTTTTAGCTCAAAAGTACATTTAGTATATTTTTTTGATTAATACCAAACGCCTTTTCAAAAAATTCAAAAACTTTAGGGGCTCATATTTCGGAATCCCGAGCTACCTTTTCAAAACCCTTTGCCATATTTGCTCTACTAGTAGTCTACTTTTATTTCGTGTTGCGAGAGTTAAGGCTGTTTTTTTGGTTGCACAAGTGTAATCGTTCATATGAGCAGCTAATACGCAATACTATAAATTGATTTGAATAATATTTATTCAAATGGAGCCTGTACCTTGCGCACACAAGAAGCCATCCCCGCTGTAGACGTGAGAGGGACAGGGGGCCCGAACTAATCGATTCGGCGCTGTTTTCAGTCTCTGCTCGTCCATTTATTGGAAAATTTTGAGGGTCTTGTCCTACATCTATATAAGATCCAACTAATGCAGGAATTAAAACCAGCGGATCATCATTTGTGTCAAGTGTTTAGATAATGGGCTAAGAATGAACTTAAAGCTGAACCAGATTTGTGATATTAATTACAAAATTAATGAAATTTGCCTCAGTTAACAAATAAAAGTGTCAATTAAATATTTTTTTATATTAACAACATTTTCTGCAGTAATGTTGTTGATATAAGTAAACGCTTAATTAACTTGATTAAGTTTTTAATTAAAACTGATTTTATTTTTGATATATGGTTTAATTGAAAAAAAAAAAAAAAATTGGCGATAATATTTTCTGTGTACCGTGAATGGCGAACGCTACAGGCAAATTGTTCTCGATTTTTTATTTCTCATGTCATTTCAAATAATTTGTAGGAGATTGGAACTTTGCCAAGCTAATCTTGTGGTAACCGAATTATCCCAAGAAATGGACCTGTAAATTGACCACGTCGTTCGCCCTTTTGCGATTTGGCACCTTTAGACTACTTTTTGTATGGGTACGTCAAATCTCTGGTCTATGCTGATAAACCAGCAACAACTTATTATTTAGAAGCCCACGAACTATTTACGAAATGAGACGGGCTATTCTCGAAAAAGTGATTCAAAATTGGACCGATAGGTTGGTGTTCAAAGGCGGAGGTCATATAACCAATATTATTCTTAAACATTAAATGGCATGAAATCTATGAGCTAATGTAGCTAAAATGTTGGTCATTACATCGAATTTGATGGGTTTTATTTTTAAAAAAAAAAAGTTTAACTGCCCTTAAAGAAAGCAGGCCTTGTGATTTTTTTACATATGGATTTTAAAATCGTCCTTAAATTTATTACACCTTTAAAAAACTCTCGTTCTTAAATCGATTGATTGTCATTACGCACTTGTATTTAAATTCCAACTGATAAAGATTGAACTTACTTTCTTTATTAAGACGCATTCCTAAAAGACAACAATTTAAAAGAAATGTTTGGAAATTAAAACAGTTTAAATCGTTCTTAACTGTTCAAATTAGAGGTTTACTAGAAGGGATACAAAATGTGCATCATACTCACAGTTCTCTTATTCCACTGAATTTGAAATTTATGTAATGCAAAAATTAATCGCTTTCTCTTAATCATGTTAACTAAGACTGAAACTTAGTCGCCAATTACATGAGAAATAGTAAACCAACGAATTAAGACCGAGGTTGTTTCTTTTTTTGCTAAATTGAATGACATGGGCCTGAAAGTCTAACTTTTTTAGCAGCACTACCGGGACATGGTCCGTGTTAAGAGTAATTAATTCTGAAACCGAATATTAAACGAATTGTGTATTACAATCTCAATTCCTATTGCTTACAATTTTCCGCTGAGATTGCAAACAGTTGGCAATTTTTTTTTAACTAATCCACATTGCCAACCCTGGCCGAACGTTATAAAAAAGTAAGCAAACAAATGACCAAAGAAACAACAAACCAACAAAAAACAATATTTCAAAATCATTTCATTTCCATGACACTTGCTATTTTTGTGGTTGCCAGTTGGTTGTTTATTGTTTTTCTTTCATTTGCCCTTTTTTCAAATAGTAGGTGCGCTCATTTACTAAAAACACATTCGTACAAATTCGTTATTCATTTTACTTGAATGAATTTATTAATCCAAAAAATTTGCAAGTAAAGAGCGCCAAAAAATAGTAAAAACTTGCGAAGCGAAAAAAGTCTTGCACATTTTTACTTGCTAAAATTTTTTAGACAGCTGTTTCATGTTTTTGTTTAGTCATCGTCCAGACTTGCTGCCATTTTTTTTTTAAATTCTGCTTTGAAATTGCATAAGTGTCGAGATTATAAAATTCTAGAGTTGCAATTTTTGTATTTTTATCTCGTCTTTCCTCTTCTCCTTTTTATATTTTATACATGTCAAGTGACCCAATTTTTACATCGATCTATTCCGATTTGGTAAGTCCTATTGAATAGTAGTTTAGACACAAATTTTCAACAAGATCGGTAAAAAAGGCCTCTGAGAAAGAGGGGGTCAAAGTTTGGCATTTTGCCCATAAGGTGTTCTTTCTCATCCACGTAACTTATCACCTATTGGTGTTCGACAAATTTGTCTCAAGTAGCTTAGATGGATGACAGAATTTCGTATCATTTTTATTTACTCTCTCGTTGCAAGTTTCTGTTAGAAAATAAAATGAACACACCTAGTATATCTGCATATTTTGCTGTTTGAATTGGTTTTTTTTTTACTTTTGTAACCACAAATATTCACACAAATTATGTTTAAATCATTGGCTGGCCTTTATTTGTATAGGTATGTTTTATCTTTTTCCATTCAAAGCAAATAAACAGTCTTTAAAATGTATATTTAATGATGTTGAAAACACACCATCACATTAAAGGGAAACTTGTACATACATGGACATTTTTATATAATCCTTATTTATTTTTTAGGTCTATTATTTTGTTTGCCTCATTCATTTGCCTAAGGGCGTTTAGGACATGTTTTAAAAATGTATATTTTTCGAATGTGCTTTTAGATTAAGCATCCTTTTTTTTCTCCAGATTACAAAACTTTGTAAGAATAGTAGACAGCCATTATGTGGATTTCAAAGATTTTATTTAATACAAATTTTCTTTGGGAAAGGGATCAATCTAAACCAAAATAGTTACACAGTAAAATAAGGTCAATAGACATGTCTTTAAAGAGCACAATTAAGGATTTTTGTTTTAAAAATATATAAAGTTTGAAATAGAAAAAAACAAAACCTTTTCCCTACAAGCAAATACGGCTTAATACCAACTGCTTACGTTTAATTTGGAGTTTCTTTCTCCTTTCCGTTTTTATCAATGGCATTTTCAATTGCCTATTTAACTTTGATGTGCATTTGGAAACAGTTTTAATATAATTCTTTTGAAAATAGCAATGAGTGTTTGACCAAGTACAACTTCGCAACGTATGCAATAAATATTAACGACTCCTCATCTAGCAAGCTTTCTAACTAAATTACTATTAAGTATATTACACATTGATGCCACCAAGTGTACAACTGCATTACAATAGAAGTCATAGTTGTATTGATTATGGTGCAAAGATTTGTAATTTTAAAGTTGTTGTCCTTTATAAGTAGATTTCATTTCTCTACCTTGTTAAATAAATACTTATTGCAGAGAAAAAACAAAAATTTATTTTAATTTAAAAATTAAAATTAAAAAGTTAATTAAATTTGCACCAATATACACATTAATAGTGTAAATTAGATATTTTTTTTTTTATATTAACAACATTTTCTGCAGTAATGTTGTTTATAAAGGTAAGCGTTTAATTCATTTGATTAAATTTTTAATTAAAACTGATTTTATTTTTGATAAATAATTTAATTGACAAAAATTACGAAAATTTTTTCTGTGTAGTGTTTAATGATTTTGGCCACCATGTCATGGTAGTATCTAACATAAATGGTAGATGCGGGGAAATTAAATAATATAAATGGCAGTGTTGCCAAAACTTGCTGATCAAAAATACCTAAATTTACGGAAAAAATGGCTAAAAATTGGCTAAAAACTTTTTAAATAAAAACACACTAAAATTCAATAACAAAACAGAAATTATTCATTATTTTTTTAATTTTTAACAATGAAATTGTAAGTTAAGATCAATTTGTTACATAAGAATAAACGTAAATTAATATTTCATTAATAAGTTCGATGTCGTTATTGTTCATCACATAGAAATAACTCACTATTAGTTTTAAATACTTTGAAGTAAAATCATAATCATGACCCAACCTTTTGAGTCCAAATCTACAATAAAAAGACAAGTAAGAAAGAAAAGTCGTCGGTCAGCACAAATGCATAGTACCCTCTCCACTATTGTAGTGTGGGTAAAAATATTTTATTGTTATGGTTAAAATATTTACCTAATTGATATCGAATAAACCCTCCTAAATGTAACCTTTTTCTCAAATTACTTTTAACGATGTTTACTTTACTAAAAACCCTCTTTACTTCAGCATTAGACCATGGAAGTTAGAGCAACTTTATAGTTATTTCTGAAATTTCTAAAAGTTTTTTGTTGCCGCCTGCATCTCTATATTGAAATACTTGCGACCAGAAAGAAACAGAGTTGTTTGTTTTGATGCATTTAATAAATTTAGTATTGGAATACTGTTCCTTTATATTGAAAGATGTTTCATTTTCAACATTTGTAAAAGTTGTGGTTTAAATGATATGCGTTTTAATTGTTCAAAATGTTTATTTAACTTAGTGCTGGTTCACACTCTTCAACTTTATGCCGTCAAGTCTTGAGTTTGATGGGAAAAGAGGAAAAGATGTGGCATCCTCTTTTCCCTTCTCTCCTAAAAGCTAAAGACTTGACGAGTCAAACTTGATGTGTATGAACGGGCAATTATATATCTAGTAAAAACTTCGCCTACAAAATAATGTGTTAAGTAATCAGAAAAACATAAGAGCACTACTTACAATTCTACTGAAAGAACCAATGAATTTTATATGGGATGCCCCAAAAATAACGCATTCAAAAGTAAGTCATTATTTTTTTACATTAAAACATCCAGAAGAAAGTAGTTATAGAAGTTTTTATAGATGTAGTTGTAGAAGAAAGCTTCTAAATAATGAGTTAAAGAAGCTATTCATTTTGAAAAAGTAAGCGAAGTTTTTACTGGGTACTTATTATTATAAAAATTATCATTTTAAAAGAAAAACGGCAAAAAAAAATTTTATAGCTAAACAAGTTGAAAAATGTCTAATTGCTAAACTCATTTTTTAATGGCTAATCAAGGTGACAAATGGCTAAATCTAGCCACTTTATAGCTAAATTGGCAACACTGACTAATGGTGCCTTATGCCATAAGCCATTTAAATGTTTGTAATGCAATTCATGCAAAAGGACATTTTTGGTTTTTGAGCAAAACTTTTTCTAAAACCAAATATCTAAGTGGAAGTAAATTATACCATCCATTCATCATTTGTCCATGAAAATTAGCATTTTAAAATTTAAAGGATTTCTTTACTCATGAATGAAATGAACATGTAAATGTAGATGGATAATGTTACAAGGGTAGTTTAAAAAGCTTACGAAATACTCGCTGTATCAGTCGAATGTAAAAACGATTAAAACTGATATTAATTAATGATCTCTTATGACTCTTGAATTCTACTTTTTTGTACTTAAAAAAAATCAAAATAAGTGTAATGGAAATATATTTATCACTTAAAGATTTCTGTATGACGTGCTAAATTCCCAATTTTCTATATTTGATAAATACACTGAAATTTATTGTTGAGGAAAATCTAGCTTCTATGCACATTTCACTGGTTTCGTTGGCCAGATCATCAGAAAACCTTTTGCAAACATTTAAGTGCCGGTTCACACAAGTCAAGTCAAGTCTTGAGTTTTTAGGAGAGAAGGGAAAAGAGAATGCCATTTCTTTTCCCCTCTCTCCTAAAAACTCAAGACTTGACGAGTCAAACTTGACTTGTGTGAACCGGCACTAAGCGAATAAAAATTATAACCACTCAAAGCACTGTAACAATTTCAAAGCTTAAACAAAACACCAACAATTAACAGTGAGTTTATCTTTTCTTACATTCCCCTACAATTGGTTGGCTTTTTTCCGACTCGAATTGTAGTTGTAAGTTGGTATAAGAAAAAACTAAATTAAAAGACAAATTGCTTAATTTTATTGTTTTAGTAAAAGCCAACATTTAGTTATCACAAACTTTTTTATTGTTATTTTACCAACCCTTCTTCACTGGAAGTTAGTACTTCTCTTCTTCAACATATCTTTTGGACAAAGAATTTATTATAATGGCAGACTATTTATTGCATGTTCGTTCGTTCTTCTTAATTTCTCATATTGCTGCTGTATTTAATAAGTTTCTTGAAGCAGTTGGTATTCCACATAAAATTTCAATGGGATTAATATCCGGGCTCAGCGCAGGCTACTCAAGAGTTTTGATGTTGTTGATACTTAACCAGCTTTTAGAGACCCTCGAACAATATTTTATCTTTATCTTCTTTATCATGTAAAACTATTCAGACCTGATGACCTACCATGTTTCACCGTCTTTTGGGGGTTACTCGGATTTAACTGCTGCAAAGGTAAACGTCTAACATATGGTCTTCCATCATTTCCAAATAAACCGAATTACTAACGAATATTAGTGAACAAAAATTACTTAAGCCTAAAGTACACAGATTGTAAAAGGCTACATACGCATGTAGTTCTGACGTAATTTTGTCGTCATCACACAGCAAGAACTTGCTATTGTGGCTTTGTAGTGTCGTCAAAATTACGTCAGAGCCACTTGCGCATGTGGCTTTTTACGTTCCGAGTACTACAGGCTTTTATATTTTATCAGCACAAGTGTATATAAATATATTGGCGGTTGCGATGCGTAGGTCAAGCATTCATTCCGAGGAATAAGAAAATGCTCATCACCGCTCTACTGTGTATACATTAAACTATGATTAATTTTAACTAAATAATTATCTATAAAAATTAAGGTTTAAATGCCTTATAAATGCATAATTAAAAAAATTAATTTCGGGCTTTTGAAAAGATTACCGTACGAATTTTCTATAGAACATTTATAAATCTAAAATATTTTTCTTAAAAAGTTGGGTGAATTTTTTTCATTGTTAAGTTGTTTCGTTGTTTTAAGTGGTTACTGGTTAAATCATTTAGTTGGTCCCATTAAGAAATCTAAATTTTATATATGAATAGAGCAAATAACATAAAAATAATAGAACAGAGGATTTCTAATCACATGAAAATGTCAACGCATTTTTATAACTCAATTGTACTTAATAGCGAAATTAAAAGTGTATTTATGCGTTCACATGGAAAACATTTACCAACATTATTTGTTCAGTCTAGGGTTTGCATTTTATTACAATTGTTAATAATCGCGATTAAATTTCCAAAATTTGCCGTTAATCGCGATTATCGATATGCGGTTAAAACAGGACGGTACAACATGCCACACAGCTGACGAAACAATGGCTCTTTTGCGCGGCAAATTCAATGGCCGTGTTATTTCACTTGGTGGCGATGTCAATTGACCGCCAAGATCATGTGATTTGACGCCGTTGGACTTCTTTCTTTGGGGTTATTTAAAAAAAAGGTGCACGTCGATAAGCCAGCAACAATTCCAGAGCTAAAGGATGAGATAATTCGACACATTAACAGCAAAGAACCTTAGTTAGGCCTATACTTCGCATGGTGGTGAGCCGCCGAGGTCGCGGTGGCCATTTGACCGATATTTTGTGCCATACATAATTGAACCATAAGACTATTATCATAACAAAAAGGAATGACAACAATTTCCTAAATAATATGTGTTTTAATCAAAATCAACATCTTTAACCCTTAAAACTTAACCACCCTTTATTATAAGACCTATTTTTTCTGAATATCAATTTACGAAGCTGTCGAGAGTTTAGCAGTTGTGGACCAAAAATGGTGACATTTTTGCAATTTCGACGTAGTAGATGCAGTTTTTCGTGTTAGTTTGTTAAACACTTTTTTCCCCTATACCGCATTTAGACTATGCAATTAACGCCGAGTTTTTTTTTCTATTTTCTTTAAAAAAAGTTGCTACGAAACACTTTTCACATTTACATTGAAATTTTTGTCAAGCATTTTTTCAACTTTTTCAATCCCGTTTTCTTCCCTACATACACCTCTTGCTAACAAAGAAAAACTTTGAAAAAAATCAAGTTTTTGCCAAAATCTTCATGAGACCATACAATCTGAACGTTAGCAAAACCCAAATAGTGTTTTGTTAGTTGCAAAAAATCCACACGAGAAGAATTTTGCATTTTACGTTTTACACATGTGCAATAAATTATGACTGTTATAATAATCAGAGTTTAAGTATTATTTGAGAAGGTGAGTTGCAAAACCCCTTGGTTATAAAATTAAATATACGAGATTACAATTGATTCTTACAGCACTTTTAGCGTTTTATGAGAAGAGAAATACTAATTGTATCAATGCATGTCCTCTTTCATTTTTTTTCCAAGGACATGCATTAATGAAATCGGAATATTTCTTGTCATAAAGCGCCAAAAAGAACTGTGAGAATAATTTGTCATCTCGTATTTTTAATGTTGTAACGAACGAGTTTTGCAACTCACCTACTCATTTGTAAAATGGTATTATAAAATTTTTAAATTTTAATTGTATTCGCAGGAATTTTTGTGCAATTTACCCGTTTGATTAAAAACCACTTATTAATCGCGATTTCGATTACCATCAAAAAACCCTAATTCAGCCTTATGATGAAAATTAAAAAAAAAACAAAAAATATTATAACAAACATTTAACGCTAAGAAAAATTCAAAATAAAATATTTTTTTAAATGATATTTTTTATAAATTTTAAATTAATCTATTTTGAATTAACTAATATTGCTTTATTTAAAGATTCACAGAATAAGGTAGATAAAAAGAAACTGAATATTGCTTTTAAATTGTATGTTTACTCTTCCAAATAAAAATCTGTTTACCTAAGCAAATCATTATCAAGCCTACCTTAGTGAAATCGAAATTTTTCTCTTCCGTTTTCAATAAATTTCTCTGTTTTGAGAATCGTAATAACACTTACCATCATTACGATTTATATCGTAAACACGTTTCACACCACCGCTAAATATGGTGCCCTTAATAATGATGGCTACGGAGACAATGATGACTGTGATAGTTTGAATAACATCAGCATTAATGGCTGCCTTAAGACCACCCTGTGAAAAGAAACAACACGATTTATAGACCGTCAAATTTTATCTACTTTATGAAAATGATAATAAAATACGCAAGTATTTTGTATAATTTGTTAACGTACAAACCTTGATTGAGAAGAATATACATATTGTTGCCATTAAACAAATGGATGCCCAATACGGTATTCCTATCACAGTGGATAGTGCCACACTGGGCGTATAGACTGTGACACCAAGCGAACATATTTGACGTATTATGTACGTAAATGATGCCAAGCAACGAACCAAGCGTGATTTAAATCTGCAAAAGAGAGAAGAATAAAATAAATTTAGATTTGTCTTTAACTGTAAAGGACATCCTTTTTTAACTTGTATTGAAAACAAAAGATAATTTATTACTCTCTGTTTTAATGTGGCATTAAACAGAAAAATGACAATGAATTAAAAAAAAACAACGATATGGTATTTGTAATGATATCACCAGTATTGTGAGAAATAAGTATTTCAAATAATAAAATTCAAAATACAAATGCTTTTCTTATTTTTAAATTTTGAAATAGAAATACAAAATAGTTTTAAGCAAAAGTATAAAATAAACAAGTGAGAAAGTATAGTCGGTCAAGCCCGACAATATGATACCATACACCACAGTTTTAAAAACACATCATGCTTATGTGTCCATATTAATATGGATTTATCTATGTTTATAAACTTCATTCAACTCGGTTTGAAAGTTTGTGAGAGGCAGAAATTGCTCCCTACGTCCCCTTGTGGTCCTATTTTTTAAAAACTGCATAGCTTATGTGTCCATATAAATATGTTTCTATCTTTAATTTAAATTTAATTAAAATCGGGTTGATCGGGCTGTCTGAGAGGCAGAAAATTACCGCTATCTTCCCTCGTCGTCCTACGATTCAATAGGCTTGGTCCTTGTATCAAATTTGATCAAATTATCTCCAAAATTGCGACATGTACTATGCGCACAAGGTTAAATGGACAGACAGCCGAAAGGATATCGTTAGTTCGACTCAGAAAGTGATTCTAAGTCGATCGGTATACTTTAAGCTGGGCCTGGGACCAATATTTTAAGGTGTTTCACACATCAGAATAAATGCATAAATTTAAAATACGTACATATTTAAAAATTCATATTTCTGAAATACTTTATCGAAATAAAATTGAACAAATTTACTAAGAAAAAGGACGAAGACAGTTAAAGGCTTAACTATAATATGCATAAGCTTGCTTAAGCATCTGTCAAAAATTAACAAAAAACCTTCAAATGCATTTAAAACACAAAAACAAAAAAATTAAATTTTGATTCCTTACGAAAAGTGCGAGCAGTTGTGCACTTTGACAGATTCATAGAACATACCAAAAGAGTTCCTTAAATGCAATATGGTTTGACACACATTATTTAAATGCCTGCCAATACTTGGCACGTCATGATAAAATAAGCAGGTTTTCCTTCTGTCTTGGATGTTGATCGCAGCTGGCCAGAGATCCTATCTGTTGCCGCCGGAACCAGCAAGCCCTTGGAACTTTGGTCCTGGACTGGTTATTGGTTAAGGCTACTTTGGGCATCCAGTGGTGGCTGTGGCTTATAGCCAAAATCTTGAAACAGGGGATCTTGAAGGGGCCGGTTTTCTACCCTCTATGGGGGTAGAAAACAAAAGGCCAAGCTGGCGAGATTCCTTATGTGATGTTTTTATTCAACATATGCTTAGCAGGGGAGGTTAAATAGCCAGAGGTGAAAGAAATGCGTTTTGTCGAATTCCATGCGTTTAAAGTTGCTTCCTGTTTGGGTGTGTGGTCCGCGCATGCATGGGCGCCTCATATGAGTGTGGTGTTGTTCTTGTTTACCAACTTGTCTTTAAAGCGCCATGAGTTTTGACCGTAATGCAAGTGCTCGTGTAAATCTACCCAACTGTTATCTTGTATGTATTTTTTTCGATGGTTTGTTTTAAAGTACATGCAATTTATTTTTTAATTTTCAACATACACACCCTGAGAAAAAAACATGTTTAAATATGGTCACCTCCAACAACACTTTTTTGAAAGAAAAATTTTAAACAGATTATGTTTAATTTAACCATATTATTGTCACCGACTTGTTTAGAGGCAACCATTAAGAAAATGAACAAAAAGAGAAAGTGGTTTTATTATTTTTAGTTATATTAATTTTTTATTTAATTATTCATACAAATTGTAAAAAAGTGGCAGCTCAGTTCATATTATTCTCAACAAAAATTAAACCAAGAAAAAACATGCCGAACAAAATAACTTAATAAATATAAAAAAAATTTTGTCTAGACAAAAAAATTGTTCGAAACGCATGGGTAAATCGAGCTAAAAGGTATAAATAGAAAACATTCCAAGTTTTTTGCCTGCTCTGTAAAAATTGCTAGAAGTAGGGTGGCCGCGAAATGTATGGAGCAATTTTTTTGTATTAATATTGATGTTTCCCGGGCGGAATATTGTGCCACATGGTCTAAAATTGATGTCGAAAAAATTTCAGCCAAATCGGATAACTGTAACCCGTACACCTTTGAGGTCAAAGTTCAATGATAAAAAAAAATTTCCATACAAACAAAAAATTATTTTTTCGATTTTATTTTTTAATATTAGTTAGCTTTATTAGCTTATTAACAACAAAAAATTTCATTTCGATCGGAAAAGATTTTCAGTTTCACAAGTGACTGAAAAAAAATTTTCAGGCTTGTTAGGGGATTACTCTAAAAAATTTTCAAAATTTTTTTTTTTTTAGTTTTGACAAGCATACATTTGTTTTTGAAATTGTGGAAGAAATATTCTTAGTATATTTTGTCGCCCTTAATAATAGGTTTTTTTAAACAATTTTTTTGACGTCGTAATTTTGTTTTTTAATAGGGCCAAAAACTAAATTTTTGCAGCTTTTGGCCCCAATTTAGAACAAAGCGATGTCGAAAAAAAATTTTTAAAAAACATTTAAAATCCTGGTATTAAGAGCAACAAAAAATCTTTAATGTGTGCTTATCAAAACTAAAAAAAAATTTTTTTTGAAAATTTTTTAGAGTAAGCCCCTCACAAGCCTCAAAGTTTTTTTTCAGAGTCACTTTTGAAACTGAAAATTTTGTCCGATCGAAATGAAATTTTTTGTTGTTAATAAGCTAATAAAGCTAACTAATATTAAAAAATAAAAAAAATAAAATCGAAAAAATAATTTTTTGCTTGTATGGAATTTTTTTTTATCATTGATCTTTGACCTCAAAGGGGCACGGGTTACAGTTATCCGATTTGGCTGAAATTTTTTCCACATCAGTTTTAGACCATGTGGCACAATATTCCGCCCGGGAGATGTTGAAAATCCAAAGTTGAAATTTAACTGCCACCCTAATGTACATAGAAGGTACATTCTCAAATGTATTTCTAAAAGATTATTCAGAGTTACGTTTTTCAAGGTCATTTTGGTAGAATTAAGTATATTTCTAGTTCCAAAACGTTGTGTCAGTTCCATAATTTATGTTTTATTATTGGAAGCAGTGTTTCGTCGGCTTAATATGCGAACCTGCTAAATCCACTTTTAAAGTAAATAAAGATTTTTATGCCGTGTGGTAGAGAAAGATACGCATCGTCGAGCAGCATGTAGTTAGTTTTTCTTCAATTTTAGTCTTGAAGTGTGTAAAACTAACTATATTTTTGTGTTTCCTGTCAAGCTTAAATATGAAAAATAAAAAATTTTTTGTCTCTCCTGTAAAATGTGCTAAAAAGGGATAGTAAGTTTGCATTTAAACCGATGATATGTTAAATTATGCATCCTGATTTTCAGGAAATGATCCTTAAAATTAAAGTAAGTTGGTAAAAAAAACTTACCATGTTTATATACGAGCTAATTGTGCTTAATTTTTTCAAGACCAGTCTTCGAAAAAAGCATTAATATTGCTCTTTAGTGTTTGGTACGGTAAAAATATGATACACATAAACGCTAATAGTGTTTTTGTAGTAAATACCTTAAAAAAAATTTCTCTGTTTGTGATCTTCGTAAGCAATAAAAATACGGTACTAATTCAACTCAACATAAGGACGAGAATATTTCATTACGTTCCGTTTTTTGTAAAAAAACTAAATACCTTGTTGCGTTCGGTTGACCACCTAAATGTGCGTTCGTTTCGGCTGGTAAGCACAACAAACCATATTTTTCAAAAAAACATAAAATATAGAATATAAAATGTTTGCAAAAAAAACTTGTGTTTTACAATGAAAAACAGAACACAAAATAATGTTTGGAACTTTCGTGTAAATAGCTATGAACGGTATTAACCCAACAAACACGAAGTCAAACCTTTGATATGAAATGACTTTATCACTTGACACCAAACACAATTTGCAAACTTTTTTCAATAGTTTGATTTAACATTTAAATTCAAATTCATAATGATTTCAAAAAAAAACATTTGATATCAAATCAAAAATAAACTCGGCAATACTAAAGCGAAAAATAAATTTAAGCATCAAAAATGGCGATTAAAGTTACATTTTTAACTTTGTGGTATATTAAAATAAATTTTAATATAAAGTGTGAGTAATTACAATGATTAAGAATACGAAAAAGGGGAAAAACGGGAAAGGGAAGAAAGTTTGTTGAACGATTGCGGTGCTACAATCCTCAAAATAAAAAGGGAGCCAATTCCGTCTTTGCAAAAAATAGAGTACGGAAAGAACATTTTTTTCATCTTTTCGCTATGTTGCCGAATGTTTTTCTCACAGTTTTTTTAAATAAATAATGAATTTAAATTAAAAAAATTAATAATTTTTATTTATGTTCCACATTGTATTATAATTCACATTTGAAAAACACTTGAGAATTACGTTTGAAAGCAAGTTGAAAATAAAGGCATTTTTTAATTTGAAAATAATTTCCCCTTTTTGTTGAGAAAGCTATGAATTTTAAATCATAAAAAAACTTTTGCATTTGTGAAAACGTTTGATTTGAAATCATTTTCAATTGGAAATCAAACCTCCGTGTTTGTTGGGAAAGGTTGTGTACTAATACACAAACACTAAACAAAATAGATATCGTTTCTGAGTGTGTGTACCACCGTAAGCTAAATAATATTCGGTTTATTTTCGAACACTGATCAAGATTCTATAGTTTTTACTAACTACATATATACACAAATTCTGAACCTATCACAACGAAATCCTCTGCAGTCATTTATGTTTGCTTTCAAGTGCCTTATTTTATTTCGTCTAGGTTCACATTATGAAAGTTTTCTTTCAGAAAGTTTGAGTTTATTGGTGAGAGGGGAGGAGAATATGCTTTTTTCTCTCCTCTCTCACCCATAAACTCAGACTTTCTGAAAGAAAACTTTCAAAGTGTGATCCCAGACTTCGATACGAAAATTATTACGATTTTTGAGAACAGATTCTGTATAAGGGCGATCATTAATTGTGAACATTTCCTTACCAAATTTGCTGAGTAACTTACATTAATGCTCAATAGTAACATTCTTAATTTGGGCTAAATAAGAGACTAAATGGGACTTTGGTAGAGTTATTGGTCCAAAATCATAGTCAAAAAATAAGACGACTTTTTCTAAAGTATTCTTAAGAGCCGTGGTCTTGACATGCATTTAAAGCCGGTTTTAGCTTAAAGTATGCATTATTATGACTATAAGTGCCAAATAATAATAATTTGAAGAATATATTTGGGTTAAAATCTTTTACGAAGGATTAATTTCGTTAGTTTCTTTAGGTACTTAAAAAAAAATCTACAAATCTAGCCGGTATAGTTGGCATCACTGTAAATATGTCTTTCATAAGCAAAAATAACATTTTGAAGTACATAAAGCTAAATTTAAAAATAAATTTCAATTGTTTTAAACTTTTGTAAAAACTCAGAGAAAAAACAATGTTTACCACTAAACTTCTTAAATACATTATTTTCGCATAAATGAATTTAGGGGAAATCTTATCCATTACATTGTAAACATTTAGGTTTATTAAAACTTTATCCCTCTTCTGTAAGAACAGATATGACAATATTTTAAATTCTATTTATTTTTTGTTGCTTTTTTTTGATAAAGTTTGGCATGTATTTCTTTTTTTTTATTTTGATGCCAAAAACTTGTTTATATAATTTGCAAACAAATTATAAAATCTTTTTGCTACAAGTTTGCAGTAACATAAAAAAAATGTTGCAAAAAAAAGTACTTAAAAGAATTTAAAGCCACAAAAACAGAAAACATTGTGATCGATCTCAGTTTCTACTAAAGTTTTTAAGTGTTAAATTTGAAATTAAGTTAAAAAATTTCCTGAGCAATTTATTGCCTTAATGGGCACACAATGGCATGAGTGTGGAAATTCGTCTTGATTATACTCTTGTGTTCATTTTTATAGACCACGTCAGTTGTTATTTTGCCAACGTGTGTTTTATTTTGCTGAAATATTTTCGTTCCCCTTTGTAGTCACATATAAATGTCATGAAAATGTTGTGGACAATCTCCGCAAGTCTAGTTCAACTAAAATATAGAAAAATAAATTTTTTGTCTTATACTTCGTTATGTCTCATAAACTTAAACCAGGATTGTATTTTATTGTCAACTTGTCCTTAACAAAATATTATTTTTTTTCCTGAGTGTGTGTGAGTTGTTGCAAATGTAGAGTTAAGCTGTATTTTTGTTCGTTTTCATGTATCAGAGTGTTTGTAAGGAGTACATGGATAATGTGTTCAAACCCTGCAAGCATTTTCGATTAAAAATAATCTGAATAGTTTCCGTAATTAGCAAAAACCCAATGTTAACCTTAATTTCACTAAAAAAAATCCACGTAAAAACAAATTTTCCTAAAATTTATTGAAAACCATTAAGTCACAAACAGTTTTTATTAAAATCACTGATTTAACAAGAAATGAGAATATTATTAATTTCTTGAAAAGTTCCACAAAATTCAACATTTAGTTGTCTTCAATTAAAAATGCTGTGTTAAATTTTTCCATGAAAATTAATTCGGGTATACACAAGGTGTGCTATCATGTTATATTGTCATATTGTTCTAACATTTTACAATGGTTTAAAAAAGTTGTTGTTGCTTTGTAAACAAAAAGTGTCTTATATCAATAGAACTTTGCTTGGTATGTTTATTGTGCTGCCGTAATTAATCAGAAGAGACCTGCGCTGACCGGCTGACCGGCTGACCCGAACCGCATTAGTTTTTGTAGCCGTCGCCGTTGATGGTATAGTTTTATCCGGCTAACATCCGAATTGAACCTGCGGCTAGCAACAAAACACTTGCGGCGTCAAATTAGATTGGCTTAGATTGGTTTTGGACTCTGATGTTTAGTAAACAAACAAAATAAAATTTATTTGGGGTTTGCGTCTGAAAAATGGAAAATAGTCAGGAAAGATCTAATTTAATTTGTTAATTCTGGATCAGAATTAAAAAATATTTAAATTTTTGGTAAATATTTTTTTTTATATTTGTTTTAAATCAGCTGACTTAAATTCAAAATAGCACACTAAATTATGAGGGGTTGTCCACAACAGTCGTATATTTTCTTGTTATTATTTTAAGACTTATGACTTTATGACACCTTGTGAATCCGCCAGATATCTGTACCTTATAAAGAAATTTCTAAAGAACTAAGCGCATTTTAGATAGAGTTTTATGCCATATTACACACATACGTTTTAAGCTCAATTAAACTTGAAATTGTAAAAAACAACACAAAAAAATAAACTTTCCATGAAAAAAAGAAAACAAAATCCCAAAAATCAATTAACATTTGAAAATGGTTTCGGGCACATGGGCATTGCGGCTTGACAAGCGCAATGTGGACGTCCAATTTTGTTGTCGTCAACTGTTGCTGGCTCATCATAAACAGTGACTTTATGTAGCTCTACAGAAAATAATAAACCGCAACTTTGGATTCCAATTGACCGGTCTTTTTCACGAAATTTACTTATCGCCAACTTTGATTTGAATAAGTCGATGGCTGCGGTCGTTGTATGGCGAGTAGCGCCATCATGTTAAAACCGCATCTCGCGCGGATCAATGCCATCTAGGGATGAGAAAAGGGACTGGTTTTTGCAAATTTTGGAATTTTCGGGATTCGTGGTTTTCGAAAATTAAAAGATAAATCCTTTTTATAGATATTTATTAAACAAAAAAATTAATTTAAATAAATAATTGAAATTTGAATTCTTAATTAATTAAAAAAAAATCAATTTATTTAGTTAACCATAAAAATCTTATTTTTACACAAACACATATTTATACCCACCATCATAAGTGGTAGGAATTATGTAGTATATAATATACCCTACTTAATTTCGTGAAATCGCTCTATAAATTACTGTAGGTCCTATCCTACTCTCGCAAAACACTTTAATAATACGTACTTTGTAAAGAGTAAAGCTTAAATTTTCAATTTGGTGCATCAGTGGAATGTTTTGTACATTTCAAAAGACATTTTTTCTTTAATTAATGTTTTTCTTTAACTATTTGCAGCACTTCTCACGTTAAAATTTTTTTTAATCGTTGGACACTCTAGATAAGAATAACAAAGCTTAACTTTTTCTTTAATTGTCAATGTCAGTATTAACAGAGCTATGGCCATTTACTGAATGTATCGTCATACTGTCTGTTGCTTAATGTCAACATAAAACATTTTTAGACCGATAAACTGTCCGTTAATGATTTTGGGTTTCTCAATATACCGACAAAACACATGTACAAGTTGTGAGTCAGCTGATTGAATTTATATGTACGACATATAAGCGGCAAACAAATAATTGGCAGATGAGCGCCGGTTAATTTTGCAACAGAATAGAAGCAAATGCGACATTGAGAAAACCAAATTTCTTTAATGTGCAGTTTTTCGTTGGGAAAAAAGATAATCGCGTAATGAGAAAACAGCCATTAATTTAATAAATATTAAAGATCCATATTGTGTTTTCTATCTCTCAAGGGGGAATGTCATGATTAATTTCTTTTTATAAAAAAGGTAAAACCAAAAATTTTGTTAAAAATTTCGGGATTGCGTAGGTTCCGAAAATCCCGGGATTTTTCGCAATCGGGATTGCCATCCCTTATGATATCAATAATTGTTCACGGTAATGCGGTAGCGATCTTGATTAACCGTAACGTGCGCTCCGGCTAAATTTTTGAAAGAATGAGGTTTGATGATGCCACGAGAGTGTACACGGTACCAAACGGTACCGGTATGTAGTCGAGCTTGTACGATCTGATTTGTTTATTAAGAAATCCCTTAAGCGAAAAATTAGCCCAATCGCTGAACACAATTTTGCGATACAGTCTAGTGACTTTTTTACTGCACCACCTGGATTTCTATACTTGTGGAGGCCAAGATTCTTCCACAAAATTCTCCACTTACGCAAGGAAAAATCCCCAATTTTTGTCACCAACAATGAATCGATAAATTTGAATTTTCTTGGATTCTTTCCTTTATAGCGGCGATATTCTCGTTAGTACGAACATTCGTTCGACTTTTTGCTGTTATGCATTATTTAAATAGGAGTCTGTGGCGGGATAAAAATCACAAGGTCGTCGTTTACTGATTTGCATAGTTAATTTGGAAAATTAGGTAGCGATGTTTTAAGCATTTATTCACGATGATTTGCCAGAGTACAGTAGATAACGGCTATAATAACATCTCTTTTAGAAAAAAAGCTTGTAAGAAAGTATTTCCAAAGCAACGTGTCTTTTTCCATATGTGTCAATATAAACAGTTTTCTGTCTAAGACAACTTTTTATAAGAAACAACTGATACATGTGTACAAAAAGTTTTTCTTATAAGAAATTTTTGTCTTCACTGCAATACTTTATTTGCTTGCACAAAATATCTTCTTTAAGAAATAAATTTCTTATAAAAAATAATTGCTTAAAAGAAACATTTCCGTGGTTTTTTTATAGGCTGGCTCCCAAGGTCGACCGCTATCGTTCGCTTGCATTTTTAACAACAAACAGTCGACCCACTAAGAATTTTCAGCACGACAAGTCGATGGACAATGCAAGCGACCGATAACGTAACAGCTTTCATACAAATTTGCGGCCCAATAAGAAATATTATGCGACGACAAATGTCATAATCAGTCACTTGTTTTATAGTTGCCGACAGGGGCTTTCGGTAAAAAATTTTACAAAATTTTTCTTGACGCACAAACACTAAAGCCTTTAATTTAATTTTTTTTTTAAATTTTAAAAGACCAACACTTATAAAAATATATATGTTCCCACACAGCCAACAAAATACTTCGACGTTGTCTGAATTGGACATTTCTTGCAAATGTCTGACAGAAATCTGACCGGTCTCATAGAATGAAGTCAGACATTTGCAAGAAATATCTAATTCAGAAAACGTACGAGTATTTTGCTGGCTGGGTTTTTAAAATATTTTTCATAAAATTCTATTCTCTATTTTTGGTTTACGGGTTTGTTTGTTTTTTGTTTACACCTTTGTTTTCTATTCTGCTTTGTATGTAGTCAAAATTCTATTTTTATAGCATAATTTATTTGTTTTGTCGATTTTTATTTCCAAACTAGCGTTTAATTTGTGGAATTGCTAATGTGGCAATAAAGTAATTTGACAATAAATAAAAAAATTACGTTAGAAACGTAACGTAACGTCGACCAACAAGCCGATAGTTAGTGGGCCGTTTAAGAGAACGATAATGAGTGACTTGTTGTCGCTCGCTTAAGTTGTCGATTGACATCGGGGGTCAGGCTGTTAATTTCTTATATCCGTTACCTACTGTATACTGATCATAAATGTCAAAAATTGAGCGCATTATGACAGTTCGTGTGACAAGGTAAGTTCTATCCGGCTTAAAAACACTCTTGATAGCCATTTATTCTTAAGATTTGAAATCAAATTTTACATAAATATTAATTTCATTTTGTATATTAATAACACGGTGCTACAGTGTAAAAAAACTTGGAAAACGACATAGCGTGGGTTATTGGTCTTGTTGAGTACATAAAAAATTGTGTCAAAAAAATTCAGAAACACCCTCAAATTCAGAAGTTATTTTAAAAAAACCGTTTTCAGTGATGTTCGTCAACTTATCGACCTGTAACTGAGTCAGTTCTTGTCCGATTTTAATTTTTTTACCGGGTTTGGAAAGAAAACTAATTACGCTTTAAAATGACGTGCATTTTTTATACATTTGTAAGTTATAACAATTGTTTTTGTTAAGAATATCTACAAAAACAAACGAAAATTATAAACTTTTTTGATTTTAGGTGCTTTTCATTGCTTATTTTAATATGAAAGCTTATAAAAATTTATATTAACGTATGAAGAAAATTTAGTTCTTAACAAAACATGGTTTTAATTTTTCAAATCGGATAAAAATTGTATAAGTTATTGAACTTTTCATTAACACCTGTTTTTAGTATTTTCTCCCCTCGCGCAAAACATATGAATAAAAAAAACAATTAACTATACAAGCAAATTTGTCAACTTAATAATTTGTTTGTTGTAATTTTACAGTTACGTTTTTGGTATTAACTAATGTGTGGTTTACAGAACACGAATTCAAAATTTTGTTTTTGTTTTAAATGTAAGTTGAACGGACGAATAAGGCGCTCATGTTCTGTAAACCACATATTAATAAGTTATTGTTAATCTGTCTTTATTAATAAAAAGAACTGGAAGATAATACAGATGAATAGGTTTTAGTATGCCCTATTTTTTTAAATCATTAAAAAAGTTTAGAATGTTTTTATATGCAATTTTTAGTTATATATATTTGGATAAATACATAAAGTAATCGAATTTATTACAAACACAATGGCAAAGTTTAAATACTTCCTTTTTTTGAAGGATATTGTTTTTAGATAAGAGTAAAAAAATGTAACTATTTTAAAATTTGTGACAAGTGAAGTGATATTAATATTTAATTTTATTAAAATAAGTAAGTTTGTAATTTTTGTAATCCTTTAACAAATTTTAAATTGTGTTTAATTTTTCCTGCAGTGTGTGATAAGCGTAATAATTTTTGTTATGTTTGCGGTTTATTCGCTGACAAAAAACATCGCTTTGATCTGAAGAAAAATAAAGCCTTGGTAAATGCCTTCAATACAGTTTTTAACTGCTCATACAGTTCTAGCAAATGTTGTGAACCCGAAAGTATTTGTACAAGCTGTTCCAGTATGCTTAAGAAAACTAAGTCCGAAAAGTTTATAAGCCAGCCATTACTATTATCTTTCCCAATGATGTAGCATCATAAAATATTCCATAACCATAAAGACTGTTATTTTTGCCAAACAAACATCACTGGTTATCAATATAAAAATCGGGATAGCATTAAGTATGCTAATGTGTTAACTGTTACTAAGCCAGTATTAAGTGCAATTAAATGTAATGAAACTTTACATAAACAAAGTGATGATGAATCTGAAAACGAGGAATGTGATATGGAATATTTACCAAAATCGGCTGAGCCACATTTTGTGACAACTGCATATTTTTACGATCTTGTGCGAGATTTAAAACTTTAGTAACTTTTGCAAATATAAGCCGATTTTAACAAATGATATCTCGTTTTTTTCTACATAAAATTATCTTTAAAATACAGTGCAAATAAAGATAGAGTTTCATAGAAAAAAATTAAAATAACTCTTGTTGAATTTGAAAAATTAGGAAAAAAAATAAAAAAAATTAGAAAATTTTGAGAAAAACTCACCTAATTTTTTGGAATATATTATTTATGAATACATTTTATAAAAGCAAATTCTTTGCCTTTCCATAACAGTTTAAAATTTTAAAATCGATCAAAAAATTTGTGAGTTAGAGGTACTAAAGTGCTACGACCTACCCTAAAACAGTTTTTCGAAAATAACTCAAAATTTTGAGGGTGTTTCAAAATGTTTGAAAACGGTTTTTGTATGTCCTCACCTAGGCCTACAACCCCCACTAGGTCGGTTTTCAAGTTCTGACAAAAAGTGTTTTTTTGTAGCAGTGTGTAATTTTTCCTAATCATATAACATTATGTTGTTGGTGTTATTGAAAAACGACAACATTTATCTGACCATTTATTAAAAATGAAAAATTTGATTCGGTTCTTAAGTATTTTGTTGTTATAAAATTCTGCAAATTGATTTGAACAATTAGAGAGAATTTGGTAGATAATCGAAAATCATTATACCAAATGCTTGTAGGGCAGTAAACTGACAGTGAAGCCTATAAAAGGAAACACAGTTTGTTCCTTAAGTTTTTTTTTTTTTTTTTTTTTTTTTTTTTTTTTTATATTTTTCTTAGCTAATCCCCGAAGCTCTACGCTTGTCTGCAGGAAAGAAACCAGAGTCTCTGGCGGGAATCGAACCCGCAACCCCGGAACTGATAGACTAGCTCACTACCAGTGAGCCTACCGGGGCAGTAGAGTCAGTATATCAGGAAACTGAAAGTAATCGACTATTCAAAGATATACGACATACCAAATAAAGTATCGCTGACAGATTTTGTCAGAATCCGAAACAGTTTTGCTTGGTTCCTATAGAAATCACATGATTTTTAAGACAAAACATTAGTAAATCTTTTTATTTCTCAGACTTTCTACTGTCTATTTTTATTGTGTATAGTACTATGTAGTTACATACTTACAAAATTAACAGAAAAACTTTTTTTACTTTACTTTTTATTTTATTCTTTGCGTAATTGTACTGTAACAAATTTAATGTTTTTCAAAGTTTTAGGTCTTCCTTCCTTCTTTTTTCGTTTTCTGTTCATTTTGCATTTGATTCTGCAAGTGTATGAAATTATTTGAGAAATACTCACTATTAAGAAGTTGGGGACTTTTTCGTTCGTTTCTATTTCTAAGATGATTATTATATTAATTGTAGGAAGATAAAATAGAAGACGTTAGGAAATAAGCAGCTTTAAGTTTAGTTTTAAGGTCAATATTAATTGATTTAAGATTTACCTAGACATCTAAAATGTTACTAGTGAAGTATTAAATCTTTTATTTTTCGCTTTCAAAGGCTAGTAAAAGTTAACGCAATAAGTAAATATACTCATTAATTTTGCCTACGAAAATTAAGAGTAATTGGATCAAATATTAGTGAGAATAGTTATATTTTATTCTATGAAAATTTTGTTTAATAAACATACGTCGCTACGCTATAAATGTTATAACATTGCACTAAAAGTCCATGTGACATTGCAGACGTTTAGAACGCCAGCCACACATATCGTTGTCGGCGACCAAAAATTACTAAATTTGAAAAATTTGCAACGACGGCGGCGAAAATACAACCGTCGGCTATACCAAATAATAGTACGACTTTAATGTTTGTTGTTTGCAAACGAGCTTTGAAAACATTCGTTTTATTTAATAAAAATACTAAAAGCAAAATAATAAAACAATGAAAGTAAATAAGGATAATTTAGATTAATAAAAGAACTGCTCATACCTTAATACAAACTCATCCGAAACTACATGGATCCACTTAAAATGTTAAAATTAAATTATTTCTTTTTTTAAAAAATTCTATTTTCCAATTGGTTTAAATAAGTAAATAATTATAATCAGGAAAACCATAAATATGCAAAGTGCGACCAATGAAGGCAGAAACAATATATTTATCCTTTTTAGAGGTATTTGTGAATTTTGGCATCTATATGCACTAATATTTCAGCGTTTAAAAAACTGCAGCTAAAGTGAAAAACTGCCATTTCTTCCACTTCTGCAAAAAAAAAAAACGGTTTCATTTGGATTCATTAAATGTAAACAGTCGCTGTCAAACCAACTCAAAAAGCTAAAAGTTGTACATACATTTTTCGTTATTTTTCGACAGTTTTTAGTTTCGACTGCAGTTTTTTTAAACCCTAGCATTTTTAAACGTTTGGAGCATATTTTTGTATGATTTAGTTAAAAGAGCCTTTTTGCAGCATTTTTCAAGTTTTTAGCGTATATTTTGCCTTCTTAAAGCATATTTTGATACATGTTAAATTTTGTTTAAGATGCAAATACATTTTTGAATTTTCTGTTTTAAAAATCTATCTGTATAACCAACGTGTTGCTTCAATTTCGCCATCTTCATTTAATTTTTACTCGAAAATTGTAAGACAAATCCGGTGATCATTAAAGAGAAGTTTTATTTTAAACTTTAAAATTGTATATGTGAATCTTAAAAAATTATGGAAAAAGCATTTTTATACGTTTTTGGCGTTGTGTGTAATACATAGAAATCTGAAACAATCCGTTACATGGGGTTTATATCTGACAATTTTTTGCCATACCAAACGTCAAAGTCAATATAAAAAAAACTCTAAAATTTTTGTCAGCGTTTTTTTTATATGAAGTTTGACGTTTATTAAGACAAAAAATTGGCAGGTGAAGACCCCATGTTAGTATACCGATTGATTTCGAATCACTTTTAAAGCGATCTAGCAATAACCATATGTCCGTCTGGCTGGTTGGCTGTACAAGTTAATTTTGTGTGCAAAGTACAAGTTACAATCTTGAAGATAAATTGATAAAATTCGGTAAATGCATTTCAAGTTTACTAAGGACGAATTCTATGTAAATGGTGAGAATCAGTCTATATTTTTACATTTTCCCCATAAAAACTTCTTTCCAAATTGAACTCTTTGTGTTTGTAAATCATCGTATTATGTTGGTATTTAGATTAATGTTCTATTTTCACAACACACTAGAAAAACTAGGTGCTTTTCATATAAATTTTATTACATGTTCAATCACTTGTATTGCTAGAACAGCACATAAATTCACCCCAAAAATATTTTACTGCAAATTAAATTCTTTTCGAAAGAATTCACATTTTCCCAAAGCTTCCATCTATAAAAAGCTGTAACTTCCTTTTTTAATGTTAACATAAAAAAAAAATTTTGCGACGGTCCTTAAAATCCCCTATCGATGTTACTATTTCTACTACTACTCTTATATGAATTTTAACCTCTTCACATAACTCTGTTTTTGGGAGCCGATGACCGCCCTTAGTTTCCAAATAGGGTAAAATCTCGAAAATTCGCTTCAAAATACTATGGAGTTTGAACTTTACCGTTTATAATTTTAGGATTGTTTTAATTAAATGAAACTGTTATAAAATTGTCGAATATTTTGTTTTAGAATTAGCAATTTTTGAATTTTTTTGGGGCATATTGTAAACAATTTCAAGGCATATTTTTTTGTTTTTACTGCATATTTAATGCGCATAAGCCGTGCTTTTTAGAGCATATTTCTGGTTTGCCTGGTTAAACGAATTCTAAGTAAGATTCACTCATGTAGGCCAAACTACAAAATAGGTTAGAGTGGTATACTCAGCTGTGCCGAATCCTTGTGGAGAGAATCACCTACAGTTAGAATATTTCTTTATCCTTTATCTAAGTTAGACCAAATTTCAATACAGTAGTGAATTTTTTTTTGCGTTTTACTCATTTTAAAGTGCTTTATAGAAGGCTGCTTTATATCGGATATGTGATAGAATTAATCAAGGACCCAAAATATTCGTATATACATACGGGTCTGGGATGAAAATTAAAAATGTTTTACAAGGAATGACACACCTAGTAAATCCTCATTTATCACAAGAGGTAAAGGGAATAAAAAACAAATGCGTTTTATTGAAATGGAGCAGTCATGGTACGTTAGAAACACGATAAAATTCGTTATTAATGGATCTCTGTCAGTCCAAAAAAAAAAAAAAACAGTTTTGCACCTTGGGGCAGATCCAGAGTAAAAGTTATAAAGATAACACTTTTTTATAACAGTAACTAATTGCTACTTCAATAATGACATAACTGGAAAAAATCCATGTCGAGATAAACACGTTTAAGCTTGTGGATTTACTCTAAGCGCTTAGAAAAATTACACCACATTCTCTTCAAACAGAGAAAGTGTTAAAGATATAAGATAAATTTAATACACAATATAAAGAAAAACAAAGCGAACAATTCTGCATCATTAATTCCAAAATTTAATTTTTGAGTTATGTTACTATTGCAGTAAATGAACGAACGATATGTTCAACCCCAAAACCATATAAGGATTATATCCGAACATGTTATGTTTAATAATTCAAACAATTTGCTTGCCCCAAATAAATGTATGATTTTTAATTTAGAATACGTATTCCTATTTTCCAAGAGCAATATGTTATGGTTCAAAAACAACTATACTATTATTAGTTATTAACATATTTTTGTAATTATTAACAACTTCCCAAAGTAATTTGTTCGTGCTTTATTCCCAATTTTTATTTTTGATAAAAACACTGAAATTTATTGTTGAAGGGATAAGCTTCCATAATATGGTTGTGGCTTCTTAATGGTGGACGAATTTAACCATAACTTCTTTTCTATATCTTTTCGATATCGTTGAAGTAACCATATATGCTTGAAATTCTTTTTGTGAAATTTGGTTTCGTTGCAGGCGACTATATAGAGAAATGTGTTTTCTCTGCGTGTTATTGTTCAGACTAATTATTACAGTTGAATTTATCATACCCCTAGATAAACTTGTTTGACATCTAAATTTAATTTTTTTTCGCTTTTCTCGTTAACTGCTAAGAAGCTCTGTTTTAGATTTCGTACATTCTTTCCACAATTTCACAACGAAACTCATCGTTTCACACACAAAATATAACAATAAATTTCCAACTGGCAATAAAATTTATCCAAAATAAAAATAATTTTTCATATATTTGGATGTATTTGCTACTAGTATGTGGTATGTTTTTCAAAGCATTCTTATACACGATGTAGTTCACAAATATTTGCTGAAACTTAACGATCCTCTAGGCTATAGCAAATTGTAATGTGTGGTTGTGTGTATGAGAGAGTGTATAAAATATAACAGTTGTAAAAATTAAGTGCATTACTCTACTCTACTCTACTCTATAGAAACAAGATTTCGGTTCGCTTATACGAACACACAAGCATGCCATATTAACTTCCTTCGAAAAGTATAAAAAGTAATGGAAAGATTAGAAATAAACAATGTGGTACTATTTCGGCTAATTTGAGGCCATTTAAAAAATGGGTAACACTTTTACAAAAACATTATTTTACTCTCTTTTATTTTTCTGTATCAGTCAATGTCTAAAAAGCCTTATTAAACTGTTTTGGGTTAACTTAGACATTGGCTGATACAGAAAAATAAAAGAGAGTAAAATAATACACATAATGAAACGATTAACTCAAAACAGCAAAATATTGACATTGGCCCTTTTAGCACCAAGCCACAGAAATAATCTTTGATCCAGTCCAACGTTTTGCAAAAGCATATTAATTTTAATAAAACTAGTTGTTTGTGTTGGGCGTCAAAAATGTAATAAAGGGTGTTTTTTTAAGGGCCGATGTTGATTGTGAACTGCATTTCATTTGACATTTCTCAATTTCCGACTAACTCAATTTGAACCATGGAAAGATACACATTTAAGCAACACGTTAAAGTTATCGGCATTCAAATCAATATGATTCAGTGATGAGGCACATTTTCACCTCATTGGATTCGTCAATAAGCAGAATTGCCACATTTTGTCGGAGGATAATCCAAGAGTGATTGTCGAAAAACCAATTCACCCATAACGAGTGACTGTTTGGTGCGGTTTATGAGCTGGCGGCATCATCGAGCCATATATTTTCCAAAATGGGGCCGGTCAGGCAGTTACTGTGAAAGGTGTTCGCTATCGTGAGATGCTAACGAACTTTTTATGGCCCGAATTGGAAGATATGGATGTGGACGATATGTGGTTTCAACAGGACGGTGCCACTTGCCACACAGCTAACGAAACAGAGGCTCTTTTGCGCGACAAATTCAATGGCCGTGTTATTTCACGTGGTGGCGATGTCAATTGGCCGCCAAGATCATGTGATTTGACACCGTTGGACAGGGTTGTTAGACTCTTTTCTTTAAAAATCGTCAAAAGTTTTAACAAAATTCGTCAAAATGGTCACGAACATTTAAAAAAATCGTCAACAAATCGTCAAATATTTAAATTTTACAAATTAGACACAATTTTTTGCATTGATTGGTTCAAAAATATTAAATTTTAGCAAGGAATTCTATTTATGATGAAGAAAGTTAAATGGTTAAGTTTTATTCTATTTATTTCAGTAAGTGGGCTGAAATATATGTATTTATCATTTGAAAAGAAGTACATAAGAAAAAATATATTTTCATAAATATTTATTATTTATTTCCTTATTTATTTCATTTCACAAAAAGATTAGGGTTTAGTAGCTTAGGAAATAAAAACAAGTTAGAGTGCCATATTCGGCTGTGCCGAATCTTTGATACCCTCCACCATATGGTAACCCAGCAAACAATATGAGTCATAAAAGAGTCTTTTAGGACTTCTTTTTATGAGCAAAACGCTCAGAAAAAAGAGCGTGTTTTCCTATGAAACCGTCAAAAAATTTTGTACT
The DNA here is from genome assembly GCA_949318255.1 of Pollenia labialis. Classification (NCBI taxonomy): domain Eukaryota; kingdom Metazoa; phylum Arthropoda; class Insecta; order Diptera; family Polleniidae; genus Pollenia; species Pollenia labialis. The sequence continues at coordinate 144,009,669 of OX439139.1, read as the reverse complement.
GAATATGAGCGTTTTAGGACTCCTAAATTTAACGATTTGTATGGAAAATTGTGAGCCTTTTTGCTCACAAATCAACCATCAAAACCTCTTAAAAGAGTCATAAAAGAGGGATTTCGGAGCCAAAAAAGAGTGATATAGGAGTGTTTCTTTTTCTTGAAATTGGGGTATTCATTTTATTTGTAAATTTATGCTTGTTAGCTTTTAAGGGAAAAGTTTTATTAATATATGTTTTGTGCATGGAAATAATAATCATTTTAAAACAATTTCAACGAACAAAACCACCTAATTTTCTTTTAACAAAGGCTTCAAATGGATAGTTTTGTCTAATGAAAAGATTTACAAGGACAATGTTTAGTCAACTATTCACACATAAAGTACACAAAAAACATTAGGTAAAAGGTTAAAAAATAAATAAAATAAAGGAATAATAAGCATTTGTTCAGCGCATATACTCGTATTTATCAAAATCACAATCGAACAGCGCAAAATGACCACAAAATTTACAGACAAACGCAAAATATTGAAATTATTAAGAATAAGAAAACAAACTACCGTTGCCCCTCAGAAAACCTTCATAAATAAGAGTTTTCTAGGAATAGGCTCCTAAATTGCTCATAAAAATGAGTCTTTTAGGAGTCCTGAATTCTACAGGCTTCGAAATCAATCAGAATTGCTCATAAATTAGGAGGGTAATCATAAAACCCTCAAGAAAAGGTATCTTTTAAGAGTCATATTTAGGAGCGCTCCGAAAATTGTTTGGTGGGAAATTATGAACCGAGTATCACGAAATTTATTAGTGTGAGTAGTGAAGTATTTAATTTTATTTTGATAGAATTATCTATTACGGCTTTAGGCGTACTAAACTGTTTTCTAGATGGGGCCTAGGGTAAATTATGGACCGATCTTCACGAAAATTCACAGTGTAATTTCTAGTACTATAAAACTGTGTCGTGCCAAATTTTGTTTTGATAGCATTATTAATTACGGTCTTAGGCGTACTAAACTGTTTTTCGTTAGTAGGGTTTAATGGGGCCTAAGGTAAATTATGGACCGATCTTCACGAAATTTCACAGTGTTATTTCTAGTCCTGAAAAATTTTATACAATTTTCAAACAATAATTAAATCAGAGATGCATTTTCGTTCAAAGACGTAAGTTTTAGGTGAAAGTGTAAAGAACCCTTAAGTTTTTTAATGTTTTGTTTCCAAATAAGACATTTTTGTTTTTAGGGCATATTTTAAACAACTTTTAGAGCATATTTCTAAGTCTTAGTCAAAAGCATACTTCCGGTTTCCCTGTTTCTTATTTTATTATATAGAATTATAAAAATAATTATTATTGTGGTTATTTTATTGAATTGTTTATGGATTTTAGTCCAAATTTTATATTTTAATCAGGCTAAAGTTCATTAAAATTAATTTTCATTAAACTATTTTTATGAAGAAAGGAATTTTACAAAATGAAATTAATAAAAATTTATTGATAATTTTTCATTCTTCACTGACCGGGGAACTGAACCTACGTTCGCGCGCATTATATTGTCATGAAATTTACACGATTTTCAACAATAAGGTACTTTTAAAAGTACCTATTTGAAATTTTATGAAAACAATTTACAACTTTCATTTCACATCTCTCATTTATAGACACAAAAACATCTAAAATTACTTATAAACTTGTTTAAATGTTTTCAGATTAGATTTTATTTTTAAAAGATTTTACTTAAAGTATGACCTAAGGGAATACTTACAACACTTTTGTACTTATAAATTAAAAATAAAATCCAAAGAAAAAAAAAAACAGAAAAAATTAAATAAAAAAGTCCAAAAATGATTAACAAACATAAAAAAATATGTACAAACATAAGTGTTCCTTTACACAACATTCCAAAAAGTAGAAGTAATTACTTACTTGTATGTACTTTACTCAATGACAAAATGCTTCATCAATCATTTGATGAAATGTTAAGAAATTTTAACGTTGACAAAAATTTAACAACCAACAACAACAAGATATGTATATTAATTTATTGTTAATTAAAATGATGTAAAAGGAGGTGTATACAAGCTACGCTTACTCATGTTTGAAGGATCTTGTTAAAGAATGTATCTCAGATGAAGTTGCATGCACGTTGGTAGTCTGTACGGAATAAGCAATTAACTCATACCTTCAATTCAAGTGAAAAAAATATCATCCTTCACTTGCATCAGTGACACTGTTGAGTTGTTGCTGTTAAAATTTTTTTTGTTATTTTTTTTTTCTGATTGTGTTACGGATATTCATGTAAAATTACTTGTCATTCTGTTGTTACTTGGTAGAGTACCATCGCATTTTATATTAAATATAATTTTTTTTTTATTATTCTTACACTCAAAAAATGGAAAAACTAAATTTAACTTTTAAGAAATTATGAATAAAAAAAAACCAAAAAAAGTCAGGGATGTTTTGCTTTCGACTTCTTGTCCTGGACTTGGCTTGACAACTGATTTGATTTATTTATATGTCGGTCTTAATGAAGAGGGGTTAAAAAAAAATTAAAGGATCAAGTCATCGACATATGTAGGTATGCCGAAAATTTTTGTTTTCATCTATTGCAAAGAGTTTTTTCCAACAATCTCTACAAAATTTTATGAGTACACGCAGAGAAAAAACATGTTTTTATATCGAAACCTCCAACAAAACAAATTAAAAAAAATTTCGAGACATATTACATATAATTTAACCATATTATTGTCACCGGCAGCCATATAATTCTTAAATAAGTCCTCCATCAAGAAGCCTCACCATATTATGGTTGTTTCTAAACATGTGATGGATAAATATGACAATAAATTAACAATAGTAAAGATCAACATGCTTTGGTTGAAAAACAACTATGCTTTTATAATTGTCAAACATATTTTAGTTATTATTAACCATAACATGATGTTTGACTATTGACGTCAGCAGGCGTCGATGGCTGCGAGTGTAAGACGGCAAATCCCTCTGAGGAGATCGAGTGGTAGCGATCGAAACATGTCAGGGTAACCAGCCGCCTGGGTTCGAATATCAAGTCAGTCAAGAATGAATGATTATCAATAACAATTTTAATTAATTCTCATGTTGTAAAATTCCTTTCTTCATAAAAAAAATAATTTAATGAAAATTAAATTTGATGAACTTAAGCCTGATTAAAAATATTGGAAATTCTTATTAGCTAAAACTATCGGGCCTGTTCTAAAAATCACGTGTTTTTGATATCACACGTGTGATTTTGTGGTGTTCTGAAAGTCATACCGTTGTTGTGTTTCTCGGTGTGCTTTCGGCAATTGAAGATCACACCAAAATACACAAAAACGGGACACTAAAATATCACACGTGTAATTTCTGTAGGCACATGTGATTTGAAATCACGTGATTTGAGTAAAAGTGATTTGCAGAACAGGCCTGTATATTAAAAAAGCAAAAAAACAAATGAAACGTCACTATACTAAAAACAGAGAGAAGGGGAACGAACAGACGTTATTTTATACAAAAACTATATTTAAAAAGAAATAAGATGTTACAAACTATGATGGTAAAAAACGTTACAAAAAGAGTATTAAAGTATGAAGTGACTGTGTGTCTGAGGTGTTTGATTTTCGAAAGAAAATCAAGTAAGAAAGTATAGTCGGTCAAGCCCGACCATAAGACACCCAACACCAGAGTATTAAATAATTTTCTTTGAAATCGGTTTGATAGTTTCTGATAGGCAGAAATTGCCCTCTATCTCCTATCTCGTGGTCCTATTTTTTTTAAAAAAATGCATACGTTATGTGTCCGTTTAAATATGGATCTATCTGCATATATTTTAAATTTTATTTAAAGTGGTTTGATTGTGGTCACCAAGACCCTATTGCGGAAAACAGCTTGTACGGGGACAATATGAACTTTATGTACAAAATTTCATTAAATTATCTCAAAAACTGCGACATGTATTTATTCTGCGCACAACGTTACATGACCAGCCCGCCAGCCAGCAGGGCGGACAGCGTTAGAAAGTGATTCTGAGTCGATCGGTGCACTTTAGTACCAATATTTTCAGGCGCAAATGCATAATACCCTCTCCACACTTGTGGTGGGGGTATAATAACATAAGAGATAATATATGTTGTTGGGATGATATTGTACAAGGGAAACACAAAATATTACCATGAATGATTTTTGTACCCGGAGTTGTTACAGCACAAAAATTAATAATAAAAAAAGTGCACATAAAAAATAACGATTTTTGCAAAAATTTATTAAAAAGTTATTTTTCTCATGAAAAAATAAAAAATAATCTTAAAATGGCAAAATAAGTAAAAAAAGCCGATATTGCAAAAATAACTAAAAAAAAGTCGATACTTATTGCCAAAATAAGCAAAAAAAAAAGCACTAATAAATATCGGAATTTGTTTTCAATTAATTTGTAAACCAAAAATAAGCATTTGCTTTTTTTTTGGTTGGCCTAATTATATGTAATGTTTCGCCCACTTGGCAAACACAAGTCAAGTCTATATAAATTGCAAAGTTATTTTTATGTCATGAAAGTATTCTCAATAATATTACCGTGGGCAACCTGAATAGATTTAAAATGTATTTTTGGCAACAAGAATATAAATTCTATATTCGTCCTTCAAAGCGAAGTCTGCATAAAGTGGCCAACCATACGTTAAAACAAGTTCAAACCTCCCAAGGTTGCAGGAAAATTTATGATATTGTTGGGAAGGAAAACTACGAAATAGTTGTCGAAGATACAGAAACCCAAATATTACATTTTCCGTTTATAGCTGACAATTTTGTAGGAAAAAACTTTATTTAGAGTGTTTTTGACGGGGCTTTTTGGGTATAATAAATTTATAAAACTGCGATAGAGTGTGCGAAATGTGGAAATCCACGAGCGCATGTAGATCTGTCGTCATTTTGACGTCATCGCACAACACACAATTTTCTTTGTGGCTTTGTAATGACATCAGAACCACAGGCGCATGTGCATTTTTACATTCCGTGTACTCTATCTAGCTGGGCTTTAGAAATGTGGTCTCATATGTTTATGAATCGGGTAAGTTTGGGAAACTAGTTTCGACGAGTACAGCTATTATAAGAAGAAATTGATCTAAAATATTGAAAAATGGGTTGCTATTCAAGATGATTGGGTCGTTTTTCATGCCAAGCATATATTAATAAATTAAAGTAAATCCAAGCAATTGGTTATTAACAGAGTTAATGCTCATGTTGAACTCTAAGCTTGCCCTTTATGGTGATATATTTAGTATGGCCATTATGAAGAATCAAATTCAGCCTGGATATCAGTAAAAACTTGTATCTGTATTTTTTTTTACAGTGCATTGCAAAAAACAACCAACAACAAATATATTTTCAGTTTTATAATTGTAAAGCTTGTCTCATTTTCATACACTTTTTTTTATTCGCAATGGACATTCCGAAGGGTTTCACAACATTTTCATAAATTTACGACATCCTCCTTAAGCCGATATACTTATAATACACTACAGGATCTACAACAGACGGCAAAAAAGGACTTAATAAAAAATATAAATTATTTATTTTTATATCATTAACGGTGTTAAATATTTAATATGTGTTGATGTACGCAAAAATGTGCGTGCGTGCGTGTGTGTGTATGTAACTGAAAATATCCACGTGTTTGTAAAAGTATTGTATTTAATTTGTGGTTGTTCAACCGTTTATTAGTGATGACAGTTAACAGAAATTATATTATTTTCTGTTTTCCTGCTTCCTTTTTTTTAAATTTTTTTATTTAAATGCAAATTCAGCGCAAGAGGAGGTGATTCTTGGAAGATGTTTAAGTGTTTAAGAAATTAAAATATTCATACAATTTTTTATTTTTTTAATAAAGTAATAAATGTGACAACAGTCATTAATGTGAGTTATGTATATGGTTTTTGAAATGAAATTCGATAGTTAATTATTTTTATTAACACCTTTACATGTACATATTTATATTATTGTATCAAATGGGTTTTAAAGCGGCCCATACACTTGCAATATTATTGTATATGATATTCGCCGTATTATTTCCATTTTGTCCTATATTATGCAATAAGTCGCACGATATATATATATTCCTTTAACTCCCACTGGAGCATAGGGCGCCCAAGTCGCACAAGGGTTTCATTCATTCCATAAAAAGGTGAACATAACCTATAGGAATAACATAAACAGCATTGTACAATGTTGCCAACACACATCACTTTAATTTTGTTGTGCAATACAAATCAAAAGTCTTTTGATTGTTGCCAATATATTGTGCCACCTTCGAATATCACATACACATTGGCGATATAATTGTAAAATACGTAAAATTGTGACAATTTTATTGCAAGTGTATGAGCCGAACAGTGGGAGAGTAATAAGTGGCGTATAAGTGATATTTAGTTCTTGTTGTACAATAAAATATTACTTATCATTACGCTGCCAACTTTTTACCACTAAATTTGGCTAAACTTTTAGTAAAAAATGGTTAAAGAATGCTTATGAGTGGCTGCATAGGCTTTTATTACAAAAACTCTGGATTTTTATAAAAATTTATTTAATTGAAATTGCACATAAGAGATTATTTCGTTTGTATTATTACAACAATAAAATAAATATTAAAAAAAATATAATTAAAATTATTTTGTTATTCGTGCTTATTTCCCAATTTTTATTATTTGATAAAAACACTGAAATTTATTGTTGATGGGATAAGCAATTCCTATGCGCATTTCACTGGTTGCTTAGGCCAGATCATCAGGAAACTTCATCCATAAAGATTTTAGAAAAACTAAAGACATTAAACCAAATTTAAGTTTTAAGCATATAAGAATTACAGCAAGCACGAATAACAAAATCATTTAAATGAAATTTTGTATTCCCACGAAAATTATTTTGATCATAATAAAATCTTTGATAAAATAAATTTGTTTTATTGTAAAACAATAAAACACACAACTAATTTAAATGGCAATGGCTAAATTGATATTTTCATGACTAAACGGGATAAAAAATGTCTAAATCTAGCCACTAAATGTCTAAATTGGCAATCCTATCGTGTGCTCTAATGATTTTGTCTCCTGCTTACTGCTGTTTAGTTAAGTGTTGTTCAAACGAACCGTATCATCAAAAATACACATTATATTGATTTTCGTGTCATACGTGTTCCCCACATCAAAGAACATGAATAAATTTTTCTGCAAACAATTTGTTCTTGTGCACACAAAACAATGATTCGTTAAGACGGGGTTTATATCTAATGTGGATTATGTTGAGATAAAATACAGGATGTTTCCAAAGAAACGAATGGGAAAAATTTGTTCAAAAACTTTTAACTGTTTTTATGATGTTCTTTTATTTTTTCGGATTGTTGTAAAAAAGACTGAAAAATTATATAATTGAAAATAAAACTCATTTCTAATGAAATTGTTTCATGTATTAGTTAATAAAATCGCTAAATATGGGAAACGAAAAATTCGAAAAAGCCAACCAATTGTAGGGGAATGTAAAGAAAAAAAATTTCACTGTTTATTGTTGGTGTTATGTTTAAGCTTTGCTGTTGTTACAAGTAGAATTTTGAATGTCTATAATTCTTATTCGCTTCACAGTTCTATTTGTATAATATCTTTAGCTTTTCTTTTGGAAGAATGTTTCCTGTTGATCTGGCCTAAGCAACGAGTAAAAGGCACATAGAAACGAGCTCGCCCTCAACAATAAATTTCAGTGTAGTTATCAATTATCAAATTTGGGAATTTAGCACAGTGTAATTAAAATTTTATCTATACAAAATCAAACAAAAAAAAAATACAGTTTCAATATATCAAGAAATATATCACACAAGAGGCTGTTGGGTATTAAAATACCCATGTCCTATCCCAGGTGTGGGAAGAGGTACATTTTTTTTAATCCAAGCAACTTCTATGGCCTCCAGTAGTATTAATGAAAATTAAATTAATAAAATAATTAAATAAAATAATTAATAAAATAATAAAAATAAGCACTTTGCACAATATCATTTAAAATCTGTATTCTTCTTTGTTATTTTATCCTATTTTGATGTTTCTCTTGGAAGAGTTATCACGGTATATCAATTTGAATAGAGGGAAATTTAAAACTGTTTACCTTGGTTATAAATAACTGTTTTCCGTGGTTATATAAATAACTTAGTGAATCACATAGTGGTTAGTGCAAACATCAAAATGTGTGGTTAAAGTTAACACTTTTCAAAGTGTTAAAAGTTAGGGAATTTCACTACAGGTACATACTAAAAAGCTTCAATAAATTCGTACGAACAGATCTATGTTTAGGCATGAAAGTGTTTAAGGAGTAAATAAATACAATGCTTCTCACGTTTTTTGTAACAAATATGAAGTAAAATGGAAGTGTCTTTAAAAATTTATTAAATAATTTCCACCATTCAGAAAAATTCTTTAAATACATGACATTTAAAGTTTACACAGTCTCTTAAAATACCATTTCTAATTAACTTTATTTACCAAACCACAACATTTATTTAAAAAAAAAACAATTGCTGCTCTACGTACGATGCTATTAATAAGAAGAAAAACAAAAACATTAATAAGGAATTTCTTAATTTTTTTGGTCACATACTTACTTGCCATAATGTAGCTGTTTGTTTTTCCTCCAACTTTGTCTTTTCTTTTTTTCAAATGTACAAAATGTGTCACGTCCCGATGAGGTACGTTTCTGTTGCTGCTTTTGTCGGTCTTGTTATAATGATCTTTTAAATTTGTAATAAGAAAATTCCAAAACAACGTAAAAACAATTCATCAATAAAAGATTCAAGTACTTAAACATGTATGCAATTATAGTAGAAATACATATGTGGACATCCATAACAAAATTATAAAAGTTCACTGAAACAATTTTTAACAGAACAATTAAGAAACTTATTAGATTCTACTCGTGACTTGGTTCACATAAAAATTAGACCAAGACTTAAAGAAGAGGGTTACAGATTCTTAAGAAACCGACCATTAAGTGTTAAGCGGTTTTCGTGTGAATGTGGCACAAACTAACAACCTCACAAACATACAAACTTTTACATGTATAATATTATAGTAGGAGTTGGATATTTATTTAAACTTAGCAGTTATCTTTACCAATTCCAACATTTATTCGATCTACTTGTTTCTACCTTCAGTTTTCTTTTACAATACACCATAGATTACACTTGCCAACAAGGTTTTGGACTGGAGCAACAAAATATCTTTCCAAGGATAATTTGGTGGGCTGAATTCGAATCTGAAGTTGGCATTTCTCTATCAGGTAGATAAAAAAAATTTTTTTTTATTCGTTTCTTACATAAAAAACCACTAGTTTATTTAAAAATCAAGTTGTGCTGAAAAAGGTCAACAAGAAAAAGAAAGACAAAATGAAAAAACAAAAAAAAATGTTCTTTGGACTTCAAGAAGAATTCTTGACATAAGTACGGAAGAAACAGAAGTTAGGAAAAACATGTAAAATCAATTAAAATGGATAATTATTCAAAAAAAGCAAATTTCGATCTACCAAAGGTTAAAATAAAATTTGGATTAAGGATTGATGTTTGACTATTGACGTCAGCAGTAATCGATGGCTGCGAGTGTAAGACGGCAAATCCATCTGAGGAGATCGAGTGGTTGCGATCGAAACATGTCATGGTAACCAGCCGCCTGGGTTCGAATCTCAGGTCAGTCAAGAATGAATGATTATCAATAACAATTTTAATTAATTTTCATGTTGTAAAATTCCTTTCTTCATAAAAATAATTTAATGAAAATTAAATTTGATGAACTTAAGCCTGATTAAAATATTAAAAATTTGGATTAAAAACCATAAATAGTTCAACAAAATAACCACAATTCTAATTAAATCAGTGAATTTTCAAAAGTGAATGGCGTTATTTGACCGTCGTTTGTTTTTGTTGGTTCGGTTTCACGTATAAGAGTCCAGTAATAGTCTACCAGTATGCTTTTGTCTCCAACTCCTTGACAAATTCTTCCAATTTTCATTAAATCTTAGGGAGCACGCTCCCCTTGTTCGCGCTCACTGCACCTAGTTTTTTTTGGAAAAAAAAAATCTAAATGCGAATGAAGAATATGCAAAACATTGTCGGTGTCCACGGTTTGTCCCAGTTTCTGACTGCAAAACCAAAATAATGTAGATATGCATATTTTAATGATTTGACACAAAGCAGAAACAGCTTGAATCAGTAACACACACACAGTAACACATCTCCCTGATATGCTTAAACGTACGTTACTTTTGTGAAGATTTAGAATGAATGTGGGCTTCTGTCAAATAAATTATCGTGAAATTGTAGTGTCAGTATTGACTGTTTAACAGTAAATGCGATAAAAAATTAACAAGACTTGAAAGCCCAATTTTAATGCCAGATTTGAATTCAGCGAACCCAGATTAGTTAAAAAACATGCTTCGTTTCTGCAGTCAATTTTTTTCTTCCAAATTTGTAGACCAGTGTTATTAGGATACATTTGGACGCCCTTTTATGCCTTATAACGAAGTGTATACATACATATTTATTTAAGTATTACAAATTTACAGCCTGTTCGTCGATTTCGAACGTTAACGTTCGCATAGAAAATTAAATTTAAAACAAAAACAAATTTTCGAATTTTGTTCTTGTTTTAAATATGATTTTCTATGCGAACGTTAACGCTGTTAATTTAATAAAAAAACTTTTAAAGTGGAATCAAATCGTATTGTTATAGAACTTCTCACACATGTACATGTACCCAGAAAAACATTTGTAATTTATATTTATAATGTAGACAAATGTATAAATGTATTTTTTATAGTTATTTGTAACTCAGTGTTATAAATAACAGTTTCATTTTATTAAGAAACTCAGAAGAAAAGTCAAATACTTGTTTCCGTTTATTAATGCGACCTCTTCATATGTGTACGTATGTACATCAGCATACAAATCTTAAATGGTAAATATACAACACAAACATAATAAATCATTACCTTTGTATGCACACATACATACAAATTCCTAGCAAAAAATAAAAAAAGCATTGGTTCATTATCATCACCTTCATCATCATCATTTATATTATGACTATTATACACTTACATTCATTTGTCAATTGGAAAAAGTGTAATGATTTATGTGTGTCAACGTCATTACTAGGTAAATGTGAAGATTTGTCTATCTCACTCTCCTTTCCCATTTTTTTTACTCTTAGTGTGAATATTTTGCTATTTTTAAACACAATTACATACTTTAACACAACACAATACATATTAACAAATAGTCTGTTATTGTACTTGCTACAATGTAGTGTCATTAACATTTGCAACTCTGTAATAAAAATAGACTTAAATCATGTTTCCAAGTTAATGTTTTTACGAACATCGTTAACTAAGTTAAGTACCTTTCTTCATAGTCTGTCTCTAATGTCATCTCCATTATAAAAACAGTAATTCAAAACAATTCATATTGAAGCATTTAGTAGGGAAGTGTAATAAATAAATGAAAGCCACCATAAAAAAAGATGAATAGAACATATTGTAATGGATTTGTAATGGAAAGGTTATTGTGTTACTTTTTGTTTGCTATATTTAATGGAATGTTGCGTCTTTATAACTGCTAGGAATCGATTTGTTTTGCAGAGAATTAGATCGATTTTAGGATTCCTGACTGTCAGAGTTAATATTAAAATGGATTTCTTAAATACGATAGAAACTTTTCGACGTAAAAAAGCAAAAAAAAAAAAAAAAAAAAAAAATTTAAAATTTCAAGCATATAAAACCGTTCAAATCGTAACATGTGTGATTCGTTAATTGTCATTGTTTATGGCCCTAATGTTGTAAAGGCGTTATGTATCAAAGAACTGCAACGAATACTAAAATTTGGAGTATATTCAATCATTTACTCTGAATTGTTATAATTCAAACCGTTTTTGTTCAACAACATAAATTATTTTGGAGTAACGAGCTCATTTCAAACAATCAGTTTGAATTCTTGTACTCGCATCGAACATGAACGTTTGTAATTTTTTTTTGGTTTGACTGCAGATCACTGCAAGGAAACGAAGCTGTGTTCGCATCATTCTTGCAATATTCGTTTTCAAATGCGATATTATGTTCATTTAGCTGCAACATGTATGATGGAGTCGTTTCAATCATTAACGCGACCATTTAAGTACAAACCATTTATGTATTTTACAGTTTCGTTCTCGTTTGAGCATAATACATATCGCACCCGTTCAACAATACTGTATTAACTCAAAATTTAAAAATTTTCAGTAGAAGCAAAACAATTTTCAATTTAACATTACAGGCATATGAAAAAGAATTTTTAAAGCGTTTCATTACAAAAAAGTGGACAAAATTGCACAATATTTTTACAGTGGGTAGATATGAATATTACGTATCCATTTTTTCAAAAAAGTGAAAAAATAAAAATTTTGAGTTAATACAGTATTGTTGAACGAGTGCGATATGTATGTATCAGTTGCAACATTATTGGTTCAAAAAATACAAATGTTTGAATGAATGTATGTAAGCCCATATTGTTTTTTCATATTGTGTGCATACATTTTTAGGAAATATGAATATAGTGAAAAAAATGTTAAAAAACCGTAACCCAAGCTAAATTTATTTGAAATTTAAATTTGCGAAAAAGTTGTCTGTATGTATTTACATACATGAATTATTATTTTTTAGGCATATAATCAAATTCAAAGAAATTTTTGGAAATATTAAAAAAAGTTAATAATAAAAAAACATTTTTTTAAACATATTTTTATATCAAAATGTAAAAAGGAACATGGGTTTTCAATACGAGTAGTAGGTATTATATAACAAAATGTAATTTATTACTATAAAAGGAACAGTACTACTAAGAACAACACGCAACGCTTACAATAACATGAGCTTTATATTGCTTATATAAATAAATCACAATGTGTATTTAAACAAGTGGCTCGAGCTTATAACATGAATTTTACTTTTATCATACCAAAGAAATATGTATATACATTCATGTTCGTTGCGAGTACAAGAATTCAAACTGACTGTTTGAAACGAGCTTTTTGCATTTAAGTAATTTCTTGTTGTTGAACAAAAACGATTGAATCATAAAGTTCGAGTGGTGGTTGCAACTGATTACAATAAAATCATGTTCGAATCACCGAGCCGAAACCCGAGTACAAGTAAGCTGTTGTTCATAAACAGATGCATCGCTTTTAAATAAACAAATACAAGCATAATTTTGCTATCGATTCATACATCTTACTGAATTTTTTGGTTCGTGTTGACGTTTGAACAAGAACAAAACTGTAGAATACTTTTTTGATTTATACTGAATTTTTAGCTGAAGTGATTGAGTCGGCTCAAACATACTCCTTGCAGCTCTCTGTTATGTATCAGAGATCAGCAATGAATCGATTTTTCGCTACCCCTACTGACTCATGAAATTGTAAGTATAAGTACGTAGACATCATTTAAACTAAACTACTCGGATTCACTCATACTCACAAGAGAAATTGATATGAGTGCGACGACGACATTATACGCATACTGATAAATGACCTCAGTTTGATTTATAGTTTCAGGAAAATAGTTACAATGATTCAACTCATTCAGCTCATCCATTAACCGTTTTAACACGACATATCAAACACACAACTTCAAAATAAGCGCTGGCAGATAAATTTGACGACAAATCGTCCACTTCATACATGTAACTTTAGTAAACTGTAATTGCCAAATCGTCACTTTGCTATTTCGGGGGCAAATCTGGCAGCCTCGCATTTTGCTTCGCCTATACACATTGATTTAATCCCTTAGAGTTCAAACAAAAACTGGCCATAATTTTTCAAGTCCAACTTTATTTATTGATTAACATAAGTTTGGGGGAAAATATAAAATGGAAAAAATTAACTGAGTTTTTGGGGTGTACTCAACTGAGTACACTGACCTCATATGTATGCAAATTTTCAGAACATTGTTTTCCAATGCAAAGTGTTTTTAGGCACTTCTTATACTGCCAACGAGCTCTTATATGGTAAAAAAATGCACCGCAGGTGGTTTTGTAGTTTAGTAGAATAGTGCCCAGCCACATCTTGGTATTAATCTGCAAACATTGACCCAGGCATTTCTCTTAACTTCTAAGTTAAACTTAAAGATCTAGTAAAAAGTTGTAAAAAACACAGATTCCACATGCGATTTTTCGGAGTACAAATCTAACTGGAGCTTTAGCCGCAACCATGTTTTTGAAGCCGAATCGAACTGGCTTTCCTCGAATGACTTGCTTATCGGGATGGTAGAAAAAATGTTTTATGATTGACTCGTCTTTCATTTCATTCCAGATCGATATTTCTTCACATATACTATTTCATCTTTAACAAAGTTCAGACTTCTGCTGAGGGATCGAGCTCTGCGATTGATGCGTCAAATATGATTTATTTGCTTTGCTAAGTCTTGCCGAGTTTACTTAGCTGCCAACGGTTCATTATCACTATCGTCACTGACGTCATTGTCAATGATTTTAAGATTTACGAAAACTTTAATAGTACCAGGTTTGTCTTTTGACAGGCTTCAAAACCGTTATATGATCCTAAACAGCTCCTCATCACATGATAAGCTCTTTGTAGGCATTTGAATCACTTTTAAGGCGTAAAATGTTCTCCACTCATAGTAAAAATCTATCAAAAAAAAACTTATTTTTTACCTATGCATGTTGTCAGTGTATTCAAATGAGTACACTCAATCATATACTGCTCTACGTTTATTATATTTTTATGTAAGTAATTTTTTTTTGTCTGTGAGTTTTTCTGATACAATTTTAAATATAATAATTTAAAATTACCAATAAAAAATTTAATACTGTTTTCAATATTATTATGCTTTCGTGACACACATCAGAGTAATACTGTTCTACCAAAAAATAACAAAGGGACAAAAATTCTTTTCAAGCAGCTGTTGGTATTATTGTTGTTAACCTAAATAATCTAATGGGTTAAGTTGAATCTAAATCAATCACTACAAATGTGATGAATAAAATTAAACTTCTGAGTGAATATGAGCTTGAATAACATTGAAATAAGTATTAGTGCGTATAAGTACAAGAAATTATGAGTCATGGTTCAGCTCTACTCACTTTTTCACTAATCATTGCTGATCTCTGTAATGTATATACATTTGTTTTTGGTAGAAATTGTATAAAAGTTTTATTATTTAAAAACAGCGTTTAAAAAACTGCAGTCAAAGTTGAAAAACTGCCATTTCTTCCACTTATAAATTTGTAATTTGCTTAAAAAAACTTTTGATTTTACTTCCGATTCATTAAATGTAAACAGTCGATGCAAACAAATTTTCGTTTTTTGTTCGACAGCTTTTGGTTTCGACTGCAGTTTCTTAAACCCGGTTTAAAAAAGCTTGTCGCTCTTTTTAAGATTGATTTCTAAAATAGCAAAATTTTATAAAAATAAGGGCAATATATTCCAGGATCAAGATCAACCGATTCCAGAACGTTGATTTTCTGTCCATTTTTAATAAAACAATAACACAGGCCAACAAATTTGTAACTCATTAACCAGTGTATACTTTTCTAAGGGGTTGAGTTGCGCTGAATCCAAATATGTAATCAGAATTTGAAAATTACGATATTTCGCTACATTCGTGTTATTTTCGCCACTTTCTTTTCAAATATTTTTTTTAAATTTTGACTTAATTTTTGTATTTTTTTAAGACTTTTTTTGGATGACCATTCTCTAAAAGCAAGATTCTATTGTTTCTCCAATAACTGGTAATTATATTATGGTACACGTAATTCCACGTAACCATATTATGGTTGTTTAGATGCTGAAGTCAAAATAACCATATTATGGCTGCTTATTATCATGTTAAAATTCTACACAACCATATTATGGTTGATTTTTTTTTAGAAATGTTTCCATTGTATGTTTTGAATAATATTTGTGATTTTATAAAGCAAGGAAGTTCGAGAGATATAGTTAATTGGAATATTTCTAGACACTAAAATAAGGCTTTGCTTCTTTTAAGATAAATAATTCGGGAATTTTACATTAAAGTTAAACAAAGCTGCATTTAACAACAGCAGAGAAAAACATATTATTTGTAACCACTATTGTGGTTTTTATTTAAACATCATATTTAAAACATGAGCTTTTACTGTTTATAAATATTTCCAGCTAGAATTTTCTATCTTGAAAGTGTCGGCAGGAGATCTCATGAAGACCGTTTTTGAACGTCGATGAGCGCATTTTTTTCCGTTAAAGATGCCTTGCACGGGAGAAACTGCTGAAACAAGCTGACTTCTCTGCGAGATACTTCCACAACCCAGCAAACGGCGCTTATATTTAACGTACAGGGAATCGTTCGAGATCTGTGTAAAAATTATCTAACGAGTCTTTTAAAAATCATGTCATGTATCGTTTGAGACTCATGTTGGGATTATCCATTTATGCTGTGTGGCTTATAGGAAACATGTTATAATTTTTATGATTTTTTTCTCTGCGTGTATGGACAACATTATGTGTGTCACATATAAGATTGGGTCGAAAAGGACAAACTTATCACAGAAGCATAATTGATTAACAAATTTGTCATTGGAAAATACACAAATTAACAGGCCACATTGCTTTAAAACAAGATTAAATCTATCAACATTTATTTAAGACTTCTTCCTAAATGAATGATGTATAAAAAGGTCGGGGTCAAAGTGACCACAACGTGATTATTGCTGTAACACAAACATACAAATTTGATACCCAAAAAAACCGTATAAATCAAGATACCACAGAACATTTGCCAATGACACTTGATATTTCTTTAGTTTTGTAAAATTAACTAAAGACCAGAATAAAAAAAACATTTCTTACACCACAAAAGAAAAAAATGGAGTAAAATGATTGCATCTCAAACGAAACTGAAATATTGGAAGAGGTATGTAATTCATGCACAAGAGAGTCTTAGAAGGCAGTGCCTGCAACAGCTGATTCTGTTGGATGTCCAGAGCAGTAGGTCAAAATAAGCTTTAATCCAAGAAATTAGCAAGCTTCTTTCCCTTAATTTGCACCTTAACCACGGCCATCATGTTATCCCCAAAGAGTCTTCACCGCTCACCAGTGCAGGACTTTCTTAGCCCTGAAGTCTCTAAGGTGTCTGATTGCTCAAGCTTAGGATACTAGTCCCATAGTATGCAACCTTAAAGGTTGATGCCCCACAATCCAACCACACAGCCGCGGTGGAAGCTCTAATCTATTCTATCCCTAGAGGGAAGCGAAGTGACACCAAAGTAGTCCCGTAAAAGGTCTTTGGTGGTAGAGACAGGTTCTAGTTCTAACACTTTATATGAATAAGACCTATCACTTTTACATGGGGTTGTCATTGGATGGGGTCAATTGACACCATTTGACCAGTCACAGATCTATTCTTAAAGAACGTGCTTAGTGTCAGTTACTAAAAGGTAGTCTTATATCAATACAATGTAGTAATTTTGTCAATAAAACAAGTCCTTGAATTAAATTCAAGAACCACATTTTAGAAAGTACCAAAAAAATGCGTCAGAGCACCGGTGAAGACTGTACTGTAATTCATTACTTATTCTACCTTTTTGTTCTTCATAAACCAGTCAAGGGATTGGTTCTTCTTTCACTGGTTATGAGTCCTTTGTTTTTGAACTTGTTCTATTTTCACAAATCACAGGACCAGTATGTGGGACCAATTGACACAAATTTCCCGCAGGGATATTTCTCTTCCCTTACTTAAATTTAAAGGGGAACATATTGTAATCATTTATATCTGGAAACAACAATAACTATTTATCTAATGAATAACCAAACATAAAATAAAAAATACTTCATCTTAAAAGTTTACTTGAATTCAACTCCCAAGTTGACAATTTTGTTGCTGCCACTACTTCGATTATCATTTGCTCGCGTCTGTCTGTCTGTCTGTCTATCTTTCTCTCTACTCAACTATACATTTCACACGTTCAATACATATTTTCACATATTTTACGTGCATTGATTATCCTGTTGTGGCATAAACTCTTTCAGACTAAAAGTTACCTACTGTTTTCCTTCATAGTTGTTGTTATCGAAAACATGCCATAAAATAACGATGGAACAACTGCAAAAGTTGATGAACACAAAACTATGTTTTGAACACTATTATGTTTCATCTGGTATTTACTACCTGACAGAATACTAAGTAAACGGAAAACAAAAATTCTCAGAATATCCTGAATTACAAAATAGAAAAACGTTCGTGAATACATGATTATTATTTATATGCCCAGCTAGCATTTTGTATCGTAATCCAATATTTTAGGAATCAGCTTTATTTTTCGATCATAAATGATACTTTCATTGTGAAAAATTGGTACCCTACCGATGAATCACCTTAAAGAATTTCTTGTGATATAATTTTCTGATTCCTTTTTAAGCATATAAATGATTCATATCTGAATCCTTTTTTAGTCGCTCAAGTGATAAAAACATTTTAACATTCATTGAATCATATATGAATCCTTTTTCAATTGCTCAAGCAAGAGTGATCTGAGAAGGCTCGTTTAGCTGATTTTTACCCAACGAACATGGAGCTTTGATTTCAAATTAAAAAAGGATTTAAAATCAAACGTTTCCTCGAACGCAAAACGTTTGAAAATCATTTGAAAATCATAGCATTCTCAACAAAAAGGGGAAATTATTTTCTAATTGAAAAATTACTTTATTTTCAACTTGCTTTCAAATGTGGATTAAAATACAATGTGGAACATAAATAAAAATATATTATTTTTTAATTAAAATTCATTATTTTTTTAAATAAACTGTGAGATAAACATTCGGCTTCATAGCTAAAATATGAAATAATGTTCTTTCCGCCCTCTAATTCTTGCAAAGACGAAATAATTGGCGCCCTTTTAATTTTAGGATTGTAGCACCGAGATCATTCAACAAACTTTCATCACTTTCCTGTTTTATTTTCCTTTTTTCCTTATTCTTTATATTAAAATTTATTTTTAATAGTAAAACACAAGTAACCACAAAGTAAAAAATGTTACTTTAATTGCCATTTTTAATGCTTAAATTTATTTTTCGCTTAAGTATTGCCGAGTTTATTTAAGATTTGATTAACATTTGGCATCAAATTGATAAAACATTTGATATCAAATGTTTATTTTGAAATGATTATTAATTTGAATTTAAATGTTAAATCAAACTATTAAAAAAAGATTGAAAATTGTCAAATGATAAAGTCATTTCATAGCAAAGGTTTGACTTCGTGTTTGTTGGGTACCCTAAAAACACAGAGGTTTGATTTCAGATTGAAAATGAATAAAATCAAACGTTTTCTCAAACGACAAACGTTTGATAATGATTTGAAAATCATAGCATTCTCAACAAAAAGGGGAAAGTATTTTCAAATTGAAGAATGCATTTTTTTCAA
This sequence comes from Pollenia labialis, assembly GCA_949318255.1. Classification (NCBI taxonomy): domain Eukaryota; kingdom Metazoa; phylum Arthropoda; class Insecta; order Diptera; family Polleniidae; genus Pollenia; species Pollenia labialis. The sequence continues at coordinate 143,990,203 of OX439139.1, read as the reverse complement.
CTTGCTTTCAAACGTAATTCTCAAATGTTTGTCAAATGTGGAACATAAATAAAAATATTTTATTGTTTTAATTAAATCTCATTATTTATTTAAATAAACTGTGAGATAAACATTCGGCACCATAGCTAAAAGATTAAATAATGTTCTTTCCGTCCTCTAATTCTTTTATTTTGAGGATTGTAGCACTGCGATCATACAACAAACTTACAATTTCTTCACTTTCCGGTTTAATTTTTTTAATTCGTATTTTTAATCATTGCAATTAATCACAAATAATTTTTATTTTTCTCAAGAAATAAATTGTTCACTTGTAAAACCCTTTTTAATGTTCACATTTATTTTTCGCTTTAGTATTGCCAAGTTTATTTTTGATTTCATTTTAACATTTGAAACCAATTTGACATCAAATTGATACAACATTTGATGTCAAATGTTAAATCATTATCAATTTGAATTTAAATGTTAAAATCAAAGAATTGAAAAACGTTTGAGAATTGTGTTTGATGTCAAATTATAAAGTCATTTCATATCAAAGGTTTGACTTCGTGTTGGTTGGGTATGTGAAATTTAGTGTGCACATGTGTATGTGCACATCCGTAAATTTACATATTTGGAAAAATGTATAGAAAAAAAAAATTATTACTTTAATTTTTAACATAACTTTCAACATTTCTTAAATAGTGATGAGTAACATCATAATTCAGACTCAAAAGAGGTGTTTCTATGTGTGTGTGTATGTGTAACGAATACTATACATTATTTTACGTCGGTACATTTAAAATACTTAGTAGATGTTGATATCGGAAGCGGAAACAATGGCTACGAATAAATGGCGTCATTTACGACAAAAATAAGTATGATAATGACTTGTAATAGTGTGAGTACTTAAATAAAAGTATGTCAGTGGGGAAATTATAAATAGTTTAGTTTTAAACTTTTAGAACTTAAACTTTGTGGCAAGATATAGAAAAAATAAAAAAAAGAAGGGAAGTTAATTAAAAAATGTAAAACAAATGAATAAATATTGAGTAAAACAGGGTGATATCAACTCTTCGGTACTAAAAATTGAAATTTTTTTTTTAAGAATGGTTAAACAAGATTTTATTACAAAAAACACATCAATATCAATACAAAACTTACAAAATTTATTTACTGCAATGAAGTTGCACACAAGAGATGAATTTGTTTGTATTAATACATTTGTAGTTACAATAACATAAACATAAGAAAAATGTCTGGGTAATGAGAGGCTAAAATTATCGATAAAAAATATATTTTTATTGCGTTAATTAATTTAGAACATTGTAAACTTGCAACATAATTAATACGGCGGCGCTGCGAAATATAACCCCAAAAATAAGGTAAAACTTACCCCAAATTTGGGGCTATTTTTTCATAATGGAATATGACTTTATTTTTTAATAAAAGATTACCCCAAAAAATAAAAAAATATTGGGTAATTCTTGATTGAAAATCATCTCAAAATTTCTAATGAGTTTTTTTTACCCAAAAAAATTAAAACTAAAAAAAAAAAAAAATAAAAAGAAAGTTATATTAAAAATTTCGGTTGGGTTCAAATTCCCGAAACTTAAATTCCCAAATTTAATTTGAAAATCGCAAGCTGAAGAGATTGATTGATAACAATTGAAACATGTTAGCTTAACCTGTCTGTGAAAGCCTGAGTTCGATTCCCGCGGCAGTCAAGAATAAAAAATTATCAATTTTTTTTAGCTTTTTTTTTTCTTCGTTTGAAACATATTTAGGGGAATATTATTGAAAACAAAAGAACTGAACATACGTATTACAACACTTAAGTACAGTGTGTAATGTTCATTTTCGAACTCTGGTCAAAGGCAAATAAAACAACTTGCTTTACTGTTTTCGCAAACAAAATATAAAGCGGGCTGCCAGTCAGTTTTTTTAGAACGTGCACTTGCCAGTTTATTATCAAAATAATTTTCGTGGGAATACAAAGTTTAATTTAAATGATTTTGTTATTCGTGCTTAAATTCCCAATTTTTATTTTTGATAAAAACACTGCAATTTATTGTTGATGGGATAAGCTATTTCGATGCGCATTTCACTGGTTACTTAGGCCAGATCATCAGGAAACTTCATCCATAAAGATTTTAGAAAAACTAAAGATATTTAACCAAATAAAACTGGTAAGCGTATAAGAATTATAATCGAGAAAAGAAGAGTTGGTAAATGTTATGGCGTTTTCTTTTCTAAAAAAAGTGTTACATGTGACTTGGCAACATTTTTAAAAGCCCCCTAATTTTTAAGAAGTGTTTCATATTTTACGTTTACAAAAGAACACAAATTTCGGCATTAAACAATAAAGAACAATTAGCGCAAGGTAAATTCAATTACAGGTTTTTTTTTTTTTTTTTTTTTTTTTTATTAATTCCCTAAGCTAATCCCCGCGAAGCTGTACGCTTGTCTGCAGGAAAGAAACCAGAGTCTTTGGCGGGAATCGAACCCGCAACCCTGGGGCTGATAGACTAGCTAGCCTACCGGGGTACTACCGGTGGTGGTAAGACTACAACAATTCACAGCCAACAGAAACAACAGATGTTTTTTGTATTGCATTGTTAGTGTTTATGGCTCGAAACTTACCACCACTTCGCCTTGATCTAGAGCTGCACTCATGCCCCTTTAATTAAAATGAGTGTAGCATTTTTTTAATTTTAAAGGGAACATCATCAGAAAAGAACGCTTTACACTTTTAAAACAACACGCGTTTTTCAGAAAAGAACATAAAAAAATGTAAAAGGCAGAATAAATGCAGAATTTTACTCAGAAAAGAAAACGCCATTAAATTGGGACGAGAAAAACTAATGGCTTCTACTTCAAAGAACATACATATTTCCCATTTCCTTAAATTTTTTTTATGTTTTTTTCTTAATTAAGCCAAAATATCCAAAAATTTTCAAATAATTATTTTAGTTTGTCTTGTCCAACGTTAAATGTTTAAGAAAGTAGAGAAAACGTTTATATTAATTGATTTTTACTAAACAATTTAGCGGACATAACCTCAATATTTTTTTTTTTTGCGGAGCCATACACAATATGAAAACGCCTTCATATTTATTCGAAAATAAAGAACAGTAATAAAACAAAATATTCATAAACATACATAAGAACATATTTATATGAAGATAGAAGAATAATGACTTAAATTTCAATTTCCTCAAATCACAACATAAAATGATTGCCAAGAAGAAAACATCCCCCACTTCAATATGGAGGAAACAAAATAAATCTTACATGTCAAAATAACTGGGACGGGCAATCAACAAGACATTCGAACAGTAAAACAATAAAAACCGGGGAAAAATATAATAAAATATCGTTAAGTCAGTGGTAACTTAAAGGCAAAACATACCAATTTGTTATGAAAAAAAGGTATGAACTGTTTTTCTTTATATGTGATGAGTGGCATATGAAATAATGTTTTGAGAATCAATATAAATCAAATAAATCATGTCAAGATAATAATACAGGGTGGTACAAAATGAGCCAAATGGTTTAAATGGCTTATAACTTTCTTATTTATGCGATTATTATAATTTTTTTTTTTTAAATACAGTATATTACTGGGGAATTTCCTGTAAGTGATGTCCATTTTCTGCTTCGCACATACGTGCTCTTTTTAGCATATATTCCATAACTTTGCGCAAAATTTTGCCTCCTTTTTGATGTTCATGGACTATGCTGCACGCTCTCCCGTACACATTCAATATTTTGACCAGTGTGCACGGTAAGTGTTCTTCCGGCACCAGGAAGGGAGGGTTCTTACAGACCCATGTTGACGAAAATTTCCAATTAAATGGTTTATTGCTGACGCTGTGGGTGCATTGCACATAATAAAATTACGACGATATACACCTTGTGTCAACACAATAGACTGACAGTTTGAAAAATAAAATTCAATTATTTTTGTACGTTGTTCGATGGTGTAATGATTCATAAATAATTCCCCAAGTCTCCTTCACAAAATGCTGAAAGAATAATAATTAGAAAAGTTATAAAGAATTCAAACCATATAGCTCATTCTGCGCTACCCTGTATAAACAGATACCAACAACACCATCTACAAAACATACGTATACACATAATATAACAATACAGAATTACAAACACAAGTTATAGACATGGGATCAGTCAAACCAGAGCTCCTCAATTTTTCAAAAAAAAAAAAAAAAAAAAGAACACACGCACTTATAGGTATAAAACAAATGTTACTGCGTTCTTTTGTCCGCGCCCATATTATAAAACATTTACTGCGAAGCATTTGAGTTGGATGCTGAAAGGGTGACTACGTATGTAAAAGTGTACTTTGTTTCGCCTGCAAGCAGTTTTACACAGCGTTTACATTTGCGAGTACTGGCAAGACACTTGCAATACCTGCAAACTTTTTCACTAATACATAAACCCTTTTTTTTAACTCTCTTGTCAACTGTCTTACGAATTTCGAAGACAGTTAAATTGGAGAGTGATTTGACATTAATTTGAAGTTTTGTTCGCAAAAGGATAAAGTGAAAAAATACATACATTCTGCTTTGATTTTTTATGTTTTAGTTGAGTGTGATCTGTGTTCACACAATTCACGACTTTTCTTCTATTTAATTTTTAGTTTATTTCGTTCATATAAAAAGCGTTTAACTGCAACTTGCACTGCAACGTTAACATTTGTTATTTTTAAAAAGGGGACTGTCCTAATTACTGACTGAATACCTACGCCACAAAGGCAGTCAAAAGTGCTTTTGGTAACTTATATGTATTTTCTTACTTATACTTTTTTAAAATGCTTCAAACTAAAAGTTTATTGCAGTTGAAAAAAAAAATTAAAGAAATTTTCTGCTTAAATTTTTCATAATATAAACGAGGAAAAAAAAACTAAATTGCCAAATTCAAAAATCACATCTGCCAAAACCGAGGCGAATTCATACAGGTGACCCTATTTATACCCGGTATACCATGTTTGTCATTCCGTGTTAAACTTTCTTATTATATATTTAAGACACCATAGAGTATATATGTATATTCTGGCTCCTTAAGTAACTTTAAGTCGATTTAGCCATGTCCGTCTGTCTGTCCGTGTGCCCATCTGTCTGTCTTCCCGTCTGTTAAAAACACGCTCACTGTCGAAAAAAATCAGAACAAAAATTCAAAGTTGGTGTCAAATTTCTTCTTGTAACATAAACTAATATAAATGGGGGTATAATGCACGAATTGATATAAGATTTGTCACAAAATCGTTCTATAGAACTAGAAATCACATTTCATAATTTTGTGAAGATCGGGCCATAATTTACCATAGGCCCCATATAAAGCCCACTCTCGGAAAACAGTTAAGTACGCCTAAATCGTAATTGATATTGCTACTGCACTCAAAATTTGGTACGCCACAGTTTTATTAAGGGGCCCATAGACACATACTGCTGACAGCAACTGCCGATGAACCCTTCGTATACGTGTGTGATTGATCTTTTACTACACACCTATCAATCATCATTTTAAAATAAATTTCATATCGTGAAATTTAAGAAAAACCCTATTTTCTTCACATGCTTTTTTTTCTTAAAAACTATTTTAAACTTGTTTTAATTTAAATTGAAAAGAAAAATATATCAAAAAATTAATTCCTTTTTTTTATTGTTCATTTGAACAACTGTCAGCAGTTTTTCATACTGCATTCTCTGTGTGACGCATACATTAATAAAAATTTCAAATTTACAAACACATGCTAATTGCATGAGCATGAGCAACATGTGTCTATGCGACTCTTAAGACTAGAAATCAGACAGTAAAATTTTGTGAAGATCAGTCCATAATTTACCATAGGCCCCATATACGCCTCAAGGCCAAACTATAATATGCATAAGTTGGCTTAAGCTACTGCCAAAAATTAACGAAAAAAATTTAAAAAGCATATAAAAAACAAAATTGAAATCAAAAAAATATTTTATAAAAAGTACGATCTGTATCGAACTTTGCTTAAGAAAATGTCAGCACAAAAAAAAAAATGAAAATTGTCTCTAATCACCAATTTTATACTGAATTCATAGAATCAAGCAAACCATTATTTGATTTTGCACCTGTTACCAAAATAATTATATTGATTACTAAAAATTTTATATTTTGAATATTTTATTTTCAATAAATTATATTTTGAATTTTAATTAAAAAAAATTATCAAAAAACTATGCCATTTCAAACAATGTGTTGGTTGATTGATTTTGACAATTTCCAACAAAAATTTCACAAGTTTAAATTATTTTATTTTAAACGAAATAATTTTTGGTTATTTGATAATTATTTTAATTCAAAATTTATTTCAAAACAACTAAAATATTAATTAAATCAAAATTATATTTTTAATTTTCGTTGAACAAAAAAAAGTAATTGATTTAATTATAACATTAATTAAGTTTATATACTTTTAACATCATTTTTTTAATTGATAAAAAACTACTAATGATTTTTTCTGTGAGTATTATAAAATTAACCAAAAAGTTTTCTTAAGTTCAATATGGGTCGACACATATGAATCACATGTATTCGCAAAATTGCTTAAGCCAACTTAAGCATATTATTGTTGGGCCTTAAGACCGTAAGAAATAATGGGTTATAGGACTTAAAATCAAATCTCTTGACCATCAGTCCATAATTTACAAATGCATTTATATTGACTTCCAATGTTTTTATATAATAAAAACTATTAAGTACACAGAAAAAAATTAGAACTTGAATTTGCACTTATCACCAAAGTGATTATATTGATAAAATTTAAAAATTATGGGGGTTTTATGATTACTAATGATTAAAGAATTAAAACTATGATCGAAAAATCGAGTAAAACAAAACTTTTCAAAAAACAAGACGAAATAAAAGCTTTGGTGAGGTAAGTTTAGGATGATTCTAGTCTTTTTGGTTTTATAACTTTTGGTATATTCTAGAAATATTTTTGCTTTCTTCATATGGTATTAAAGTGTTACGAATTGACAGCTTTCACACAAGTTTCTAATCATCATGACCAAACTTTTATTAAAATAGAACACTGACCAAATTAAAAGTAATATTGTTTTAAAAAATTAAAAAAAAACGATGAAGTCGTATGAGATGCAAAACTATTTTTTCGTAATACTTGTCATTTTGACAACACATTATTGCATTCACACTATTTCACTTTTACATTTTACATACTAAAGTTTTTGAAATGCTTTAATACAAAGTATAATAGTGTTAACTAGCCCTTAATATGATTTGTAAAAAGTGTTGAAATTAAATAGTTAAATTTGAATTTTAGATAAACTTCAAATTGCAGCTTGCAAAAAAAAACTTGACGTCTGAACGTGTACGAGTTTGCAAAGGGACACCAAAAGGAAACACAAATATTGTTGCAGGTTTATGTCGCATTGTCTAAAAAAGATAATTTTTAAAATTTCCTTAAATTTCTTTTGCATTAAAATTACAATATTTGATTAAATCTTAAATCGCTGTAATTTAGAAATAAATATAGATTTAAATCCATTTGTTTTATACTGAATTCATTGGCATATATAAATGTAAAATTTTATACGCATTTCTATCCTTTTGTCTTATTTTATATACGAGAATTATAAGCGTTTGCACATTTCGAAACCAAAAACATATAAAATACTCACACAAACAACAGCACGCACTTTCACCATAAAAGAAATTCCAAACAAAAATAACTGCGACTCGTCAACAATCAACAAAAAATATTTGTAAGAACAGAGTGACAATAAACCAAATAACAGCAGCAACACAATTATTTACACAAAAAATAAAAAAAAAACAAATGGAATGCATGAAAGAATTATGGTTGGTTATTGGTTTGCCGAATTGGGATGTGTTAGGAGGTCTGGATCATTTCGATTCGGTTGCTGTTTGGTTTTTTGTTGTTGGATTTGTTTGCTTTTTATGTCCGCATATGATATTTGGTTGACTGGCTGATATGTTGGACTTGTTATATTTTAAGTTTTTGTTGTAAGATCAATGCCAGCCACTCAGTTTTTTTTTTTTTGCTTTTGAACATGTTGACTAAATGACTGGCAGACGAGCAGAATGAGCAGATGGATGTACATTTGTGAGAAAAGTGACAAAATTGTAAACATTTTTAAAAAATTGGAGGAGAAAGAAAAAACAAACCAATAGGCTTAAAGATATAAAAACTGTATAACTCTACGTTTCCACATACAATTAATAACATGCAAGTAGTGTATACGTATTATCAACGAAAAATCGAGGAAACAGTCGATTGGCTGAAAGTACAAATTATTTTTTGGGGGCTTATATTTTGGGGGGTTATTTCATGCCGCCACAAAAATTGTGTGAATGTTGGTGAAAAAGTTTGAGCGTTTGAGTTTTTCGAACTTGCACTTGCATGTGGAAACGGGAGGTAAGTCCTAGTTAAAGTATACAAAACTCATCCACGGTTACACTGTTTTTCCCTTAGTCATTTTACTTGCGACAAGTGTCAAAAATTTACTTGTAACCCGGCGTTTCCACATGCAAGTTATTATTTGCAAGTAGTGTATACGTATTATCAACGAAAAATCGAGGAAACATCCGATTGGCTGAATGTTAGTGAAAACCCTACAAATAATATTGGACCACCTGATCCATTTTGATAAAATGGACTACTCCATGGACTGGTCCGATGTCATGCAAGCATGGGCATCCCTTGTAAAATTCATTGGTTCTTTCAGTAGAATTGTAAGTAGTGCTTTTAAGTTTTTCTGATTACTTAACACATTATTTTGTAGGCGAAGTTTTTACTGGGATATTGCAGAAATAAATATTTTTATATCATTTAATTTGTGACAGAGTAAATAAAAGTTGTCCATTAAAAACCGCTTAAATGGTAACAAAAAAAAATAGTTCAAAATTTTTAGAAAGTGGCACAAAAAGGGGATTTTTAAAAAAAAAGTAGCACAAAAATGGGCATTCTGAGAAAAAAAGGGGCAACTTTAAAAATAAGAATATTTTCATTTTTATTAAGCTATTTTCACTAAAAATATAACCGTTACAAATAATAAACTTTTTACCCATAAACCTGTACTTAATTATGTCTTACTAAAACCTAAACGGACATGTTCTTGTTCTTGAAAAAATTAACGGAACTTTTTCAAAAGGAGTTTAGAACGAGGAACGTGGTATATAAAAGGAAATATTTTTATAAGCTTTAAACAAGGGAGAGTTTTTACAATTTGTCCGATTTCAATTTCAAGTGATTTTGATTTCTAGAACATGACGAATAAACTTTATTTTTTCACTTTCACCTTGAGAAAACTTGGTGGAATAGTGAAAATTAACAAAATCGGTTGCTAATTGACTTAGTAATAGAATAGAATAACCTTATTCTTCCCCCAAAATAAGGGCTTTAGCACAATAGCGCTTATATCACGAGAGATAGGTGGGCCAAATTCAGATAAGATTTTTCTTATTCGGATAAGTTAATATTGGTACGGTTTTTATAATTATTTTGTTTAAGGGTATATTTGATTCGATACAGCCGAATAAAGCGATATTTCATGTGTTTATTCAATCCATAATACAAAAACACTTAGTGAATTCTTGTTAATAGGTCAAGCTATAACAAATACTTTAACATAACTAATTAACCAAAAAAACAAAATAACAAAAAAAAAAAAAACATTAAGGAAAAAGCATATAAAAGACTTGATTAAACTGAACGTTTTATTCTTAGGAGGATAATATTAGGAACATATCAAATTGTTTATGCATTGCAGTGTTATGCTGGTAGCACGCACAGATCTAGGGGTGCTGCAAGTAGAGTCGACAGTGACTCCGTTTTGACACCATACAACTCGTCAAGAATTGGAACCTCCAATCAAACTTGACCCAGGGGTAATACCAAGGTTGCTAGAGCCAGCTCGTTGCTTTAAGATATTTCAGCAAGTTGCTGAGTTTTACCCGCGATATCTCCGCCAGTCCTTGTAGAAAGTAATTCCCAAATAATCCATGTCGTGTTGAATTTAACGATGTTCATATAAGATTCAATACCGTCTCCTCTGCTCCAGTTTCCCTGCAGCTGCGGCTGCATTAATTAAAAGGGAGGCCGAGCCTCATAGCTTTCTTACCGATCGTCCAGTGATCAGTAAGCACGCATAAAAAACTAGACACGGCTCTCCGATTGAAGTTGAGAAGTTGCTCAGAGCGACCTATGATATATGTGGGCCATGTTACTTTGGTAGCCCTGCAGCCATTTTGTTTCTTCCATTTCGTCAGCCATATCCAGATAGTGTCTGAAAATTTTGTTTCTGATAGTTCCCAGGGCTGTTGTGTGCCAGTCACAACCCTGTAAACTGTTAAGAGCGGCTCCAGTCTTGGCCAGCCCATCCGTCTGATCATTGCCATAATGGTCCCTATTCGCAGGGAACCAAATTAAGGTAATGTCAGATAGGCTACTCAGTCTGGATAGTTTCTCCTTACACTGGTTGACTAGTATGAACGTTGTTTTATGTGACTTTAGTGACATCAGATCCGCCTAGTTATCGACAAAATTGCCAATTTTACCGCTGATGTTCCTACTGTACAGTGTTCTACATTATCGCAAGTATTTCAGCCTGAAATACGCTAAACCAATCCGGCAGGCGAAAATAGAGATTCGTGTGCAGTTCCTCCGAGAAGACCCCAGAGCCGACACGACAAGTCATCTTTGACCCATCTGTGTAAGCCCTCGTGCGGTATTCTTCGACCACGATTCCTCTGCTCCATTCCTGCCTTGCCGGACATATGACCTTGAATTTCCTTGAATGGCCAGTTATTGCTGCAATTTGGTTTCTGATATGAAGCCTGGACAGTTACACCGCACGCTGAGTCCTTTTACCGACTATGATGGGCCATATTTTGATGGGTTTCCTTCAGGTAGTTTCATCTAACTATATCTGACTAGCGATGAGAGGAAATTTGTGTGATTTGACTGCTGCTCATGAGTGGACCAATCATGATGGTTTAAGTTGGTGCCTGCATGTACCAACGAGTTATCATGTATGCCAAGGTATTCGACCCTTTAAAGGATACTCATTGAATGCCAAAATGGCAAAATTTGTAAAACTCGAAGCTTTTCCTTACAGTTATGTACATAACCAGTAGTAGATAGTGCTGCAACAAATCTTTTTTAGCCAAATACAGCAAAGACCACAAGAAAAACAAATATTTACGTCCTCACAGAAATGTTCAAAGTGAAAAACAAAGGATCATTAATGTCAAACATAAACGTCTAAAACATCATCAGGGGCAGGCAGACACACCCATGCATATAAGTTTTTGCTCTATTTTTGCACATTATACATATAAATATTAATATGTATGTAAGTATGTTTATGCATGTGGGGTCTAAATAACTTATTTACTTTGTCAGTAACCAAAAAAAAAAAACAAAAATCCCAAAATACGGTTTTTGTTTTTAACATTTTGTGGCACTTGACTTTTTTTTTTTAAAAATGAGTTAAAAACTTAGAGTATGTGTGGAATGTTTGTACATAAGAACCCTTCAAGCATTTGGTATAGTGTTTTTTTTTTAATGTCTTCCAAAATGTCACTACTTTGTGACGTACAGTTCTCATCAATATTATCAAACATTTTCTTCGAAACGGTTAAGTTTAATGGCAAAAGGGGATTTATGAATGGAAAATTGTATTTTGTTAAAGAGAAATAAGAACAAACAGAGAAGGCTTACAAAATAATTAAAAGACTGCAAAACATAAGTTTCATTGGGTGCCCCGGTATACTAGTTGGTAATTAGCAAGTTTATCAGTGCGTGGATTGCGGATTCGATACCCGTCAGAGACTCTGGTGTGTTGGGCTGAATGTCTTTAATACTATTTGCTTGGTTAATTAAGTTACAATATTTATTAATCTATTTATTTATTTTTATTTATTCATTAATATGCCTATGGCTAATAAATCACTGATGGTTTAAACGCTGGTTTAGTTGAACTAAGTTTGAATTTGAATGTAGTTTAAACTCAACAACTATAAATCAGTGTCCCATGTATTATATATTGTTACAATAAATCTTATCAAATTGATATGGTCTGTATTGGTAATTTAAACGCCCAATTTTATGCGTTTAGAGATGGTTTATATGTTTAGTGATTTATATATTTGTGGGCTTAAACACATTTTAAACCAAAAAGAGACTTGAACTTGCTCTGATTTTTTAGCTCTTAGTTAATCAATAAATAATATAAAAGTTTAATTTCATGCACAGAAAAAATTCTCCAAAATTCTTAACCAATGAAAGCATTAATCAAAAAAAAAATCAGTTTTAATTAAGAATTTAATCAATCAAACAAAACTTTTAGTCAAGTGAATTAAACGTTTAATCAAGTGAATTAAACGTGTAATCAAGATTAATTGATAATATTTATTTGTTAACTGCTGCAACCCCAATTACTTTTAAGAAAGTTTTGCCGCAGAATTTAGACGAGTAATAAAAAAAAGGATTTATCTCCAAATTTTTCAAGAACAAAATACGTCTGTTAAATTAGACGTTTTCGTCACTTGAAAACGTTCCTAAGATAATTTAACCTTTAATGAAATTTTAAACTTAGTTGCAATTTTTTTCGGTACAATGTTCACACATCGATAAGAATTCAATAGAAGAAGGGATTGACTTTCGCCAAATGAGGCAACTATTTAGATTCTTTTCCGATAAAAAAATGCTTGCAGGGAATTTATGTGATGTTCTGTTACGTTTTCAATTTTCTATCTTCTCATCTTCTCATCTTCCGTTCTGCTGATTTGGTATCGTTTTTAGGTTATTTTGAATGAAGAAAAAAAACTAAACGAAAAGTTTTCGTTGTTAGAATGTGTGTAATGTAATTTAACGCTTGTGTTTTAAACGCCTTTGGGATCATAGTTTTGTATCTATATATGGTATTAATACTTTTCTGTGCAAGTTAAATAGATAAGAATTCACGAAATGCTAAAACAGAAGAACGCGCTTATGACGAACTCGAAGCCAATGGTTTCTTTATGTCGTTACAATCATGGTAAAATAAGTACCAGGTAGGTTCAGTAGGGAAAGTTGTCATTATTTACCCATGTAATGTCAAATTAATTTATTTGACTTTTGACGATTGTTTTAATTTTTTTCCTTATTATTCTTTGTTTTACGTTATTTGGGTTTTAAAGTTGAGAACATAATTTCTTATGCCTATACCATGTACTTATTCTATGATGGTTATAATAAAATTACAAACTTCGTTCGTGTCCATATTCAATTCAGGCCAAAAGAAGTTTAAAATCACCGACGCGCTTCTTGTTGACGGTTATGATCAGTTCAGCGTCAAAGATATATGGACCAATAACTCCGCAAGCCTAATGAACAAGGAACGCTTTATCCGTAAATGGTAATTTGACAAAACAGAGAAAATAAATGAACGCCAATTCGACAGATGTAGCTTCAACAATTTTAACGTTACCACGTGTCAAAAATCAGAAGACTCTTTACATTGTACCCCCACATTCACAGAATATTAAAAATTTATAATAGATTTTACAAAAAAAATCCATAGAAAATTCCCTAGTCAGCAAAACACTTCCACGTTGTATGAATCAGACATTTCTTACAAATGTCAGATTGCATTCTTAGAGGCTCAGATTTCTGTCAGACTTTCTGATCGATTTCGCATGAATGAGTCGGGGAGAATTCAAGTACCGATATGCCTAATGGATTTCTAACTGAATTCTTACAGATATCGAGCATTTAACGCAAAAATACGTGAAGTGACATCATTTTCAATTTCGTTTTTTTAATAAATGACTTTGTTGGCAACACTTGCATCATCTCCTTAACCCTAGGTCTACACTAAAGATAAATATCTCAGCAAGTTGACAATAACGTCGGCAGGATCACAGAGCAATATTTCTTATTGCTCAGCTTATGTTAAATGCATGGGAAAACGTATTTATGTTAACTCATAACTTTAAAGAAATCAAGAAAGAAGGTGCAGTGTAAAAATTACGCCATCTTGCAAAAATTATATTTATTAATATAAATTCTTTCTTATTCGACTTTTTTTTTAAATGTATATTAATTCGTTTAAGCTTTAGGTCTTTCTTAATATAAACATATTAAGTTTTATTAAATTTATTTTTTTGTTAAAATAAAATTTATATTTTTATATAAAAAAGAACTCAAGCTTAAACAAATTAATATACATTTAAATAAGAAAAAAATTATATTAATAAAAATAATTTTTGCAATTTTATTATAGTGTTTATTTAATTCTTTAATTTAATTTTTTTATTACAATTATCACAAACTTAATTTCTTTCCCACACAATTTGCTTCTATTTTTGTTTGCTTCTTTTTTTCAATTGACAACCAAATTTGACGTTTTACGTTAGCAATAATTGTCAACAAATATGGACTAACAATTATTGCAACATAAATTGCCGGCAATAAATATGTACAAACAATTGCTGTCTTTATTAGAGATAATATAGTTTTGACATTTACTAAAATATGTGTCGCAATATTTATCTCTGGTATAGACGGGCAGTGAATGTCATGATCACATAAGGTGCCGTTACGATTTTAAAGCAAAAACAATTTTATCTTAAGCAACAACCTTTATACAAACTTTTTATGAAATAAAATAAAAAAAACCTTCTTCTGTAAAATTTTTTTTGTCGCTTACGCTTTTTTTGTGGTAATGACTCGATATGACAGACGAACTTTTATTTTAAAATGAAAATACAGTAGAACTTCCATAACTCGAACTAATTAGATACAATGACACATCAAGATTTTCGATGCCGTTTTCATTCGATTTCTGTCAGAAATGCCGGAAAAAGCCATAATTTTCCACGACATGCCTGCCCGAATTCGTGTCAACCACTTTATTAATTCCGACTTTTTTGTCGACGTTTCTCTTACAGCCGTACATAAATAAGAGCGGTAATCGTTTTCTAGCTATAAAAAAATTCTCATGCCTACACTTAAAAAGCGCGGCGCCAACGCTTTGCAATTGGAAAGCCCGATTTTGAAAGCGCGTTTAATAGTGATTATTGGACGTTATTGCACATAAATAATATTAATTTAGGTATCAATTCTCTCCATTTTGTATATCTTTTATGTGGGTTTTATTAAACAAGAATTTTAACGCTACTGTTCGTGTCACAACGTTGACGATCATTTTCAGGTATGGCATATCAGCGTAAACGCTAAGCGGAATAAAACGTTCTGCCTTCCGCACTTGTTTTTACGTTTTTGTTAGAAAATTTCTCATTCACAGTGCACATATCTAGCCACTGTAAATATGTTACAACAATTTCTCCACTCTTTCGCTAGAAAAATACAAACAGATGTAAATTGAATCAAGTCATAAAATATAATACATATACAAATGCACTTCAAATATATATGTATATCTAGTTCTGTAACGGACAAAATCAAAAAGTGTCTCGTTCCCAAGGTAACGCAACCAGAGAAAAACCGTAATAGGGTTGTGGCTTCGTGATGGATGACTTATTTAACCATAATATAGTTGCCGAAGACAGTTATATGGTTAAATTAACCAGGATTGGTGTATTCATAAAAAATGTTAATTTAAATAAATGGTTACAAAACAAATTTTCTATGAAAATTGTCCTTAATAAACATTTGTTTAATTTAATAAGAGTTAATGAATACGAAGGAATATGCTTAAAATTTTCCTTAAAAATTGTTTTGTTGGAAGTGGCCATACTCAAACATATGTTTTTTTTCTGCGTGTGTAAGTTTACTTACTCACACTCAAAATATTCTTACGAATTTTCTTTTTGACTTAGTTCGCTTTAGCTCTGAGCTCTCCATATGAATTTTTGTAATAAATAATGTTTTCAGGAACGTGAAAATTTGGTGATTTGCATGTAATTTTTTTTAGTGAAATCAATTCAACCGAAGACAACTTTTTAATATTGATATTTAAATTTGGTTATAAACACGGTTCGTTTTAAATATGTTTCACCGTCCAAAGAAAAACAAAAAATACTCTGAAAAGGGCTGTAAGCAGAATAAAACTTTATTTTATATGAACATGATAATCGTTCAACAAACAGGCTTTTTCCGTCACATTTCCAAAAAGAAAGGAAAAGGAAATCAAACTGTAAATACACACAGCTACATACTCTTACAAAGTTTCACCCTGTTTCTTTGCTCTCTTTCTCTCTCTCATTTTCTGAAACTTAAAGCCAATTTTGTTTAGTTATTTGTTTACAAGTTACGTCCTTTTCTCTCTGTTTCTGCTTTAGTTTTTTGTTATTGTTTTATTAAAGCAATAAAAATTTATCTGTGTAATTTTGTATGTAAGATTTTATTTGTGTTGTTGTTATTTGTGTAGTTCTCAACTATTTTATATGACTGTGTTAGCGTGTGTATGTGTGTTTTGAGTTAATGTGTGCCTGAATTTGCTTGTTAACAAACATTTAATAACGAGTGTTACGTTTAAGCGTGTAGTTAAGTGTTTGCAGGATTGTACAATATGTATTGATGATATAGACATGCCCATGATATTGTTAATGTTCAGTGTTTATTGTGTCATCAAATGTCAAACGTTTTTCGAATAGATGGAAGTATGTATCATGTTTTTTTTTATTTTTTTCTTATATGAACTATTATTGTAAATTATCTATGTAAATATTTTGTAAATTTTAAGTACATTTTTCAAAACAAAATTTCCTTAACAAAAATTAATAATTTGTGAAAACAATTTATTTCTTTTATTTCAGATATCTACCAAATATACTAACGAGTAAGTTAAAATACATATGTCTTCTTAGCAAGGATTTCTTTAAATACCAGATTAAAAAACACATACAATTAAGAAAGTATAACTTGTTAAATCCGGCCATAAGATACCCTACACCACAGTATTTATGAACACATTTTCTAGAGTGTACTTTATTTGGGAGCCATTGGCAATTATACAGATTATTATTTGATGTAGATATATGTGAAGAGTTATAATGGATAAGGGTGTTTATGTGAATATAATGGACGAAGTGGTGCTTCAATAGTTAGAGAGGAATAAGCCACTAAAATGAATATGAACATTTCCACCGATAGGTCCAACGTAACAAAAAAATAATCAGATCTTGAAAAGAGTTCACAGGGAAACAATCAAATTTAATTAACGTAAAAACATTTTTAATTTATTCATATCATGCAAAATCAAATAAGTCCAACTTTTCTCATTTGAATATTTTAATTGCACGTTTTGTTTTTTTAAAAGTTCTTGAAGATATAAACACTGTGCCTTTATGACCTTTTCTCTCTAAACTCTTTTGGAGGATACAAAAAGTCAAAAAAAGAATGCATAAGAAACTATGCGATTGCAAATAATTATAATTTGTTCTTTGTATTATCTTATTTGTATTTAAATGTCACGTGCGACATTAAAAAAGAACTCATCAAATATGGGAAACAAACAAATATTTTTGATAAAATTAAAATAAAAGAAACAAGTTGATTTGCGACATCGTTAGTGTGAAAACTAAAAATTTTAAAATTTTTTTCTGTTTATATAAATGATTTGCTTATGTAAATATATACATTAACTTGCAAGCACACGTGTTAACACCTGTATAAACGCACTGATTCTCTCGAAAAGTATTGTTTTACTGCATTATAGTCCTTGGTTGTAGTCATTTTTTTAAATTTATATTTATTTATTAAGCTTGATAATAAATGATTATAAAATTATTTATTTTATTTTATCCGATATTTTGTCACGCCTTTGAGTGGCTTCAGGGAAAGTTTTAGATTTTTTTTTATTAGTTTTGGTAAATTTTTTTATGATTATGTAACGAAAAGTAACGAAATGGCCCCAAATAAATCACAATTTTTACTTTCGGGCTATTTTTCGTTAACTAATAAAAAATGCAAATATATAGACAAAATTGTATGTAAAAGTTTCTAGGAATAGTATAAAAAACCCGAATTCTTATGCCAAAGTGGAGAAAATCCTTGCCGGCTATGCTGAGATGCTTTAGTTAGCGAAGCCGGTGTTTGTTATACCATAGAGAACAAATCGTTGCGTCCGGCCGTATGCCGGCTATTAAGAGAAGCTTTACTGAGCGAAGCCGGTGTTCGTCATACCATAAAGAAGAACATTATTTCATCCGGCCGAAGGCCGTCTAAATAGAGAAGCTTTATTTAGCGAAGCGAGTGTTCGTTATATCATAGAGAAGAAAATCCTTGCGCCGGGCCGAAAGCCGGCTATAACGTGAAGCTTAAGTAAGCAAAGCCAGTGTTAGTTATACCATAGAGGAAAAAATCATTGCGCATGGCCGAAAGCTAAACCATGCTATCAATCGTACTATTTTTAAAACCAAAACTGTTTAATTATTCGGATTTTGAAATCGGGATTCTAAATTTGGGATTTTTAGTTTCGGGCATAAAAATAAATTTTTAATATAACTTTCTTTGTGTTCTTTTTTTGTGGTTAAAATTTACATATTATTATTTCATTTCATTTTTAGGGTTATTTTTAATTTTTTGGGGTAATTTTTCATAAAGAAATGGGGTCATATTGCATAATGAAAAACTGCCCCAAATTTGGAGTCAATTTTCGTTTATTTTTTAGGGTCATATTTCCTGGGGCCATATTTCGCAGCGCCATTTGGAAAGCCATTTAAATTTTAGTAGCTCTTATTTAAAGAAAGAATCGCATATAATGTGTACATATATACGTACAGAGTTTACATTTAGATATGTATAAAGATTTATTTTTGCAGTAACTCTCAAGTGGTCGAAATTCGACCACGGGGCGAATGAACCTAGTACATTGAGCACTTCTGTTTACTTAAAAACATTTTAACTAAACTCGTTTATATATAATTTCGTTAAAAGAGGAACAAACAGAACATAATTAAAATGACGGAAAAATGTCACGTGCTTTGAAACAATTTGTTTGAATTGTTGGCCGGGAAAACCACTTCTGTGTTTTTTCACGTGCGAATGTCTTGCTATACCCTCCACCACAATTAGTTGTGAAGAGGGTATATTAAGTTTGTCATTCCGTGTGAAACTTTTTTATTATTCATCTCGTTGTGATTTTCAATTGCCGAAAGCACATCGAGAAACACAAAAACGGTATGATTTTCAGAACACCAAAAAATCATACGTGATTTTCAGAACAGGCCAGGCTGTTAAGAAAGCTTTTAATGTTTAGCTAACCCAACAGTTGATGCTATTTAGCAGGGCTGTGGAGTCGGAGTCGGAGTTGATGTTTTTGTGCCGGAGTCGGAGTCGTATTACCCACAAAAACTCGCGACTACGACTCCAAAGTTTTTCGGCATAACAAATTTCAAAAAATTTCCAAAATAAAAATTATCTTCTTAAAACACATTTAAAATTTAAATAAATGGTTTATGAATACTGCTCTTATGTGCTGTTTCCAAATGACAGGCGATGGACTGAGTGCTTTTCATATACAGGGGTGTGCTGGAAATCGCAAACGTAAAACGCAAGAATTTTAAAAGTCGTTTTTAAATAAGATATTTGTAATAAAAGAATTCTATGACAAATATTTAGCAAATAAGTATTTTCCTACACACAGAAAACAAATTGGTTGGAAAACGGTTGCAGTAATAAAATATTAATCAAGAAATATAATTTATTATTGCAAAAATTAAAAATGTATAGTTCTAACTGATTTTTAATTCTCTTGATTATTAAAACGTTATTCTAACTGAAATATGATTCCTTCAATTCTTTTGTTAGTTATGATAACTTATTTAATTTAGTTCTAAAAATTAGTACAAATGGTTAGAATCACAACCGAATTTAACACGGGGCAATACTGAATATTGGTCTTTGCAATTAATAATTTGCTTTCGTCAATAAATTTTGTAATATAAATGTTAATTCATTTATTGCAGCTAATTATCGATTGCTAGTATAGTTTCAATTCGAGTACAACAAATGAAAATATAATTATTTGGTATTCACAACCAAAAAAAAGCTATGAGTCCCAATTGTTTACTAAATTTTCTGTCAAAACATTTAATATAAAAAAATAATTTTAAATTTATATTAAACTCGTTTATATGTATATAATTTCGTTAAAAGAGGAACAAACAGAACATAATTAAAATGACGGAAAAATGTCACGTGCTTTGAAACAATTTGTTTGAATTGTTGGCCGGGAAAACCACTTCTGTGTTTTTTCACGTGCGAATGTCTTGCTATACCCTCCACCACAATTAGTTGTGAAGAGGGTATATTAAGTTTGTCATTCCGTGTGAAACTTTTTTATTATTCATCTCAGACCCCATAAAGTATATATATTCTGGGTCCTTGAGTGATTCTTAGTCGATTTAGCCATGTCCGTCTGTCTGTCCGTCTGTTGAAAACACGCTCACTTTCGAACAACTCAAAAGAAATGAACAAACTTGGTGCCAAATTGCTTGTAGTTATCCTAAGCAGTTTGGGATTGAAATTCAGCAAAATCGGTGCAGTAGGACCAGAGCTATGAATCAAAATGTGGAACCACCACCTAAAAAAAAAATTGATAATTTTGTTACAAAAAATAACATAAATGGTGGAACAAGGTACGGAATGAGATAAGATTTTGCAAAAATTTGTTAAATTTCGTAAAGATACGTCCATAATTTGCCCTAGGCCCCATAGAAACCCTACTCTCGGAAAACAGTTTAGTACGCCTAAGACCGTAATTAATAATGAAATGACACTGTGAATTCTCGTGATGACCGGTCCATAATTTACCCTAGGCCTCAAATAAAGCCTTCTCCCGGAAAACAGTTTAGTACGCCTAAAGTCGTAATAAATAATGCTATCAAAATAAAATTAAATACTTCACTACTCACACTAATAAATTTCGTGATGCTCGGTTCATAATTTACTATAGGACCCATATAAAGCCCACTGAGCTGTCGGTGGAGGGTATCAAAGATTCGGCACAGCCGAATGTAGCACTCTAAATTGTTTTTTTTGCAACTATCTTAAAACCGAAAAAATAAAACAAAATCAACAATAGCACCGATTATAGGGCTTATTAAGAGCTATAAGTTAAATCTGTTGTTAAAATAAAACGGATTTTTTCACTATAAATATGTAGGAAGGTCACGTTCGACATGATGAAAATGCCCATATTATTAGTTTTTTGAAATATCTAATAAAATAATAAAATGTAATTTAAATTTTCCATTAAATAGCAAACTGTTTGCCAAATTTCTAAAAAGAAATAAATAGTGAATTGAATAAAATTTGTAATAAAATATCACTATTTCCAATATTTGTATAAAATTGCATAACAAATTTTTTTTTTAAATTTAATTGAGTCCGTTTATTAGCTGTAATCATGATATTATATGATAAATTAAAAACAATTGCCTTTTACATTAAAATACCTTAATATTTAATTATCTCTTAATCTAATTCGTATTTTTAATTTAATTTCAAAAACACCATCATTTATTCTATCAATACATTTCCATATTTTCACAATATTGTCTGTCTCCCATTGGAATAACAAAATGTTTTTGTAATTAAGTTTGAAAAATTTCAATTAGCGAGATCCCCTTTTCAAAATGTTTACGTAAAACAAAAATGCTTAATTAAATTTCTAATTAAATTTTGTTTGTTTTTGTAGTTGCAATAAGATTCTTCTATTGTCACTGTAAAAATAAAATCAAAAACGAACAATTTAAAAGAATAAAACACAACAAAACAGTCTTCGCAGCAAAACAAGATTATTGAAAATTATATACCCGCAACTAATGTTATTGTATCCTTCAGTGGGTGTCACAAGTGTTCCACGTAAATTCTGTTGGTGTTGCGAAAAACAGATGCTAATTAAGTTGACACTTTCTATTGCTACGCAACTATTCAATGCTTCTGTTTGTTTAGACATTGTTGCTCCAACTGTTCAATACAAGACAACAGAACAGATGTGGTTCTGTATTGCTTTGTTGTCAACTGATTACAACAATATTTTAATAACAATTTAACGATTTAGCTCATTAAAAATGCAAAATACTTTATTAAGAAATAATCTAACGAATTGTTTCTAGCGACAAAATATTGGAAAGGACGGAGAAAAAGCAAAACAAAAAAAAAAAACAAAGACGCAAAACAAAAGATGGTCATAGCAACATCACCCCAAATTTGTTTCTCTTCCAAACTACATAAAAGTCATTATAATAAATTGAAAAATCTGTAAAATTTAAAATATTTATTTAAATAGCGAGAAAATTAGTGTTTGGATTCCTTAATACGAATTGTATATATTTTTTGGATTAAATGTATTTGTTTTCTTAAGCAAACAGGTGTCGTCTTTTGTCTGTATTCGAAATGTCACATTGGTCACAGTGACAGCAGAAGTAACAGAAGTTGGGACATATCCAACAAGAACAACATACAATTATTTCACAACAGCAGTAACACCATCACCGGCTTAAGTGATACTAAATCCTAAAACTGTCACTTGTCGCGGTTTTGCAGCATAAAATTTGTAAATTTTTTTATAGGAATTTTCCCTAAAATGTTTAAAATTTTAACCAAATCATTTGCTTATTTATTTTAAACCAAATTTTTAACCAAATCATTTGCTTATTTATTTTAAACCAAATTTTGGAACGTTAAGCAGTAAAATGGGACATCCATTTACTAATTTAAAAATCGGTTGTCTAGCAAGGCTCGCAGATGTTAAATGTCTGTAACCTGAAGTGTCAATTTTTAAGTGAAAGGTTTTGTATTTGCGAATATGGATAGCTTAACAATCGAACAACGCATAATAATAGTAAAACTCACCACAATAGTCGTTGTACACACGTGACCAATTTTCGAGCATTACGGGGTGATTATGGTCGTCATAATCCACCTACACTGCAATGAATTGCATGATTATAAAGAAACTTAACGCGTTACAGATGCGGTTAGGACTGTGCATCATCGCAAATTGCGCACTGCCAAAATATCGCTTCTGTTAGAGAGATTGTGGCGGTAATCCGAAATGGCCGATTTCACGGCTCTAAGCGCTATGACTGTATGATAACCCATTTTTTTTTTGACCAGCAATTAACGATTTTGGCGAAGACGTCAATTGGCCACCAAGATCATGCGATTTGACGCCGTTAGAATTTTTTGTGAGGCTTTGCCAAGTATCATATCTACCTGATAATCACCTACCGATGGGGCTTTTGAAAACCAACATTAGCCAATATTTCGCCCGAAATATTCGCAAAAGTGGTCGAAAATAACCTTAAAAGGATCGACAGCTAAAACCAAATTAGAGGCGGTCATTTAAATGACATTGTATTCCGTACGTAATAGAATACAATTTCCATCGAAATCATACGTCCATGCAATGAAGTTTAAATCGAACAAATTTTGGAAACTCTCCCGTATTCAAAGTTCATAAAAATATTTCCTTTCATGCACCTCAAACTTTGAGAGGACCATTTTTCTCTACCGCCTCTACTCTTTAAATTAGAAAAAGCTTTGTTAATTTTTACAAGAATTCCATTGAAAATTTTCGTCGATTTAAATTTTTAAAACATGGCCGATAGCTTAATGTGTGTTATTTAACTTTACTTTTGATGCCGAAAAATGGACCACCCTATTGAAGTACCCGACACAAGAGAATTTTACTTGTTCCATTCAACATTTAAACGAAAAATAATTAATAAAAAAATTTTTTAAGTACTTATGACATACCAAAAGTATACATTTTTGTATTTAAAATATTCCAAACAAGGAATACCGATTTCCCAATAAAGACCCGGTATTGCAAACCCTAAAGCCACCGCTTGTCTTATTTACAATGACAATGGGTCTTGTATTTGTCTAAAATTGTTGTTGATAGGTTAGGTGTTGCGTTTTTTTTAACGTGTTTCATTATTTAATTAATTTTCAATTTTCTGTTCAACTCAACCACGCATACAAACTTACATACAAATTATATGCTTACAATACCGGAAAACAACTTGTCAACACTTGATAAGAAATTTTTTTCTTATATTTTTCCAAAAAGTTCTAACTTTGTAGAACCCCTTTTTCAATTTCACAGTTACGGTTATTTATAAAATTTTGGCCAAATATTATTGTACGTTTGGTGGTTCGTTGTCTCCCTTTTTGTTTTTTTTTAATTTCTTTAAGCATGAAAATCTGAGAGTATCCCAGCAAACAATTTTTTAAATGTAAAAAAAAACAGAATTTAGTGAAAAAAAGCTGAACTAGCAGGGCTGGATTTAAATCACATGTGGCTTTTAAAATCACTCGTGTGATATTTTGGTGATCCGTTTTTGAGAATTTCGTTGTGATTTTCAATTGCCGAAAGCACATCGAGAAACACAAAAACGGTATGATTTTCAGAACACCAAAAAATCATACGTGATTTTCAGAACAGGCCAGGCTGCTTAGAAAGCTTTTAATGTTTAGCTAACCCAATAGTTGATGCTATTTAGAAGTACAATTTTTTATTTTTTTTCTTTAAGTTCCCCGCAAAAACTTCACATACATTTACAACAACCATCTCTGTAACAATTTTCCAAACGCTTCATCTCTCACACCTCTGATCGCTACTCGAAGCATTTCATTACACCAAAAAATAAATTCATATTCACTTCGCTGAGTTAGACAGTGTGTGTGTGCTTAATACCAACCGCAAAAATTCCTTTTTTTCTTGTTGCTTTATTTAGGCTTCTAGAAAGTATTTTATGATAAACATTTTGTGCTCACTTATCATTTTTACTTTGTTCTTAATAAAAAATAAACAAAATATGTATATGTCATGGCGACGTTTTTTTAGGTTTTGGCCGATTTTAGCTATTCCGAATAAATTTATTTTTTAGGATTTATAAAAAATATTTAAAACAATTTAAAAAATATTGTATTTATTTTGTTGTCAAAAACCAAAAAATAAAAGCTTTGGCGATTTTTGACATTAAATATGTATGTAAGTATGTGAGTTCAACTCTGAGCTCTGCCAAATGGTTTTTTCTTTTGTTAATGTTTTTACTTACCAAAATTATCAAAATTCAAAATTACATTTTCTTAGAATATTGCTCTAGATAGTGGGTCTTTACAGTTTAAACTTAAGTAAAAGCTTCCAAAAATATTTTTAGTTTTATAAATGAATATTCAAGCAAATAAAAATATGCGAAAAATTTGACAATTTCCAAACAATCCATCCATACATCCAGCCATCTCTACATTTTTCTGTTAAATTTCTGTTCGTTTGTCGTTTTCTTTTACATTTCGCGTGTCACTGATTTTAAATACAGCTACACACACACACACACACGCTCAGACACAAATTTACCCAAGAGTCTTTACTTTTAAACGATACCTTCAATATCGTACTCCTTTTGTCCTTGATTTCGTCCTTTATAATTTTGCCAAATTTAAATTAATTGAGCAGTCAAAAACAACAATTTCTTTGTAATTATCAGCTTGTTAAAATATTTTGATTCTGTTTTTCATTTATGTTCGAGTTTTTCTTTCCCTCCGAAAATGCTTTGTGTTGCTTTTTATATTCCTGGCGTGTTTCTTAAAAAAAAAGATTGTTTTCTCATTTCACTATAACTGGTAATATGAATTGTCATATCTTGTTTATAGGGAAAATCTTATTGGCTTGACTTGGGTGTCGTTATGCCGGTTTTGATTTCACGTGACTTAAATTTAATTTACCTATTAATACACAACTCTAGTCAGACCTTATCTACCTTACCAAACATTACTCTACTTTACCCTACCCTACTTTACTCTTCTACGAGCCTTAAATTCACTTTACCCATTCATGCTAAGTATTCCAAAATTAATCCAAAAATAACATTTCAAATAAAAATATTCTTTATAAGAATTTTAATATTAGAATTTCTTCAAATAATCAAAGCATTACAGGACATCTACTGTTTTAAATGTCTACTCTGGAAAGCTGCTGTAACAGCAATGCATTGTTCTTCTTATTCTTACACTCACTCTATTCATTTCTCTGGTCTTCTTTTATCTGGCAATTTACATTTTGTTAATACTGTCTTATACAGACCAAACAAAACAAATAAATAAAAAAAATTTTGTTTTTGGAAGAAATGCCACATTAACTACTTTAGATTGTTGAAAAAAAATAACAAAACAAAAATACAAAGCAAAAAAAGAAATAAACTCTTTCCAGTCCTTCAAAATTAAAAAAAAAAAATTTGCTGGTACATATTAATATTATTTAACAAAATTTTTATTTTTTTTAAAGTGTCCTTCTCTTTTTCTGTCTCTTTCGTAAATAGGATATAAAGCTATTAACACTTGTAAGTATTTTTCCTGGAAAATTAATTAGTTCTTTTATTTTTTCCTCTTACAGTTTATTTTATTAAAATTTTAATTAAATTTTTTCTTTCGTTGACAATTAAAAAGAGAAGCTGTAAAAAATTAAGAAAAAATTACTTACCTTAAATCTAAATACTGATAAACAGAGGTAATTCCTAAATTAAAATATACTGGCACGAATATAAAGCATACCAATGGATATGCACTGGCCATGCCGTATATAATTTCCCACATGCCCGAACCACGATAAAACAATTCACTAGGATAACCTGTAAATAAAAAAAAAGTTGTAAACAGTTTAGAGCAGGTTGGAACAAGATCTATCTGTTTTTTAATGAAAGTCATTTAACAAAGAATAACAGATGTCTTTTTTTTTTGTTTCAAATAATTATATTGTTCAAATTGTGAAAAAATAAACATATTAATTAAATACTCAAACTAGAAGAGTTTTCAGCACTTGCTATAATACGAATTTGTTGGACTGATAAAAACGTAGGTGTGTTTAGTTTATAAACAAAATGTAAATATTTGACAAACTACAGCCGCATTATACTAATCATTAATTAATAATTGTTAAATAGTTTTTCTACGTATGCCGTTCTAGTGCAAATAATGTTTGATAGACATTTTCAAAATGAGCAGAATTTAAAGGCAAATAATAATGCAAGTTATTTCTTGGACACGTGCTTCATATAACTTTAAGTGTAACAGACTATTTGAAGCTTTTGGTGTTTTCTTTTCTACAAAAAATGTCACATTTTATTTTAAAAAAAATGCAATTTGGTGTTCGTTACTTAAAAATGCTTTGCTCTCTAAATGGGCAGCGTGTTTTATTCTAAAAAAATTTACCCTTAAATGTCATAAGGCATTGCACTTTACGCCCCGTATAAATCGAGGGTGTTGATAATGCCCTGTAAAAAGATGGCTTCTGTTTATATATGGGTATTTCTCTGAAATGGTCCACCGTGACTTAAAAAATCAAAGCGCTCGCATAATTTTATTTATTAATTTAATTAAGTTGGATTAATTTTGCAGTATATTTTTATTTTTTATTTTTCATTTTTGAATAAAAGTTTCATTTTTTTGTTAAAAACTTCTGAAAATATATGTAAAATTACTAAAATATGTATGAAGGTAAAAAGTGTCACGTGCGTAATTTTTACAATTTATTTTTTTCTTCGCCAACCCATGCATAGTTGCTTTTGAACAAAACATGATTATAAAGGCCCATTACTAACCTTTATAAAAACATTTTTTCCGAAATAAAAACCTCCTACAATTCACTTACTTTCGCACTTTTTCTTACGGTCCTAAAAGGCACTTCTATTTTTGTCACGTGAGTAAGTCAACTTTGATTGCATGGCATTTGGGTACCCAGTGCTCAATTTACCATTATATATACTTTTTAGAAAGAACTCATCACAAACAATGTAACGATTCTAGAATTCATTCAAAAATTCCAATCCACTTCTATTTTTTTAATATTCAAACACAATAAAACGCGTACAAATGTCGCGTGCATAACCAGAGAAACACCCATATGGGGTTACCAGGGGGTTACCAGACGAAGTTGGGAAAAAATCGCCTCTAATCAGGACAGTTAAAATTTAAAGTTTTAGTAGTTATTTTTTCTAATATTTTCTAGTAAAAACAAAAGAAAGTATTACATTGTTAATGGTAGGCTGTCACTGACATAAAATATAAATGGATTCGGTGTTATAAATTGTTTTTGAAAAAACGTCAAAGAAATCGTAAAAACTTTGTGTTAATAAATCCGCAATCTGGCAAAGGCATATTCTTGTTTACATATTTTATGAAAAATAAACTAAAGAAATTGGAACGTCGTCAATAATTTTGTTCATTTATGTATTTATTTATTAAATATCAATATATTAACAAATTTAGGTTTATGTATATTTTTTTTTATATTTTGAGCAACAAACTTTTTGTCAGATGTTAAAAACAGGGTGATCCAATTTTGTGTTTTGTTCTCGTCAAATAAAAAATTGCAGTATTACATATTTGGCAAGACATTTTATACATGCACCTTTTAAAATGTGGTTTTTTTTTTGTAGAAAAGAAAACACAATTAAACTCGAAAAAAAAATACTAGGGATATGTATTTATCTTTTAACCTTAACCCTACTTAAACCGTACTCTTACTCTACTCTATTCTAACTCTACTTTAACTCTGCTCTAAATCTATTCTGACTCTATTGTAACTCTACTCTAACGATACTCTAACGATACTCTAACTCTACTCTTACTCTACTCTAACTCAACTCTAACTCTACTCTAACTCTACTCTAACTCAACTCTAACTCTACGCTAACTCTACTCTAACTCTACTCTAACTCTACTCTAACTCTACTCTAACTCTACTCTAACTTTACTCTAACTCTACTCTAACTCTACTCTAACTCTACTCTAACTCTACTCTAACTCTACTCTAACTCTACTCTAACTCTACTCTAACTCTACTCTAACTCTACTCTACTCTAACTCTACTCTAACTCTACTCTAACTCTACTCTAACTCTACTCTAACTCTACTCTAACTCTACTCTAACTCTACTCTAACTCTACTCTAACTCTACTCTAACTCTACTCTAACTCTACTCTAACTCTACTCTAACTCTACTCTAACTCTACTCTAACTCTACTCTAACTCTACTCTAACTCTACTCTAACTCTACTCTAACTCTACTCTAACTCTACTCTAACTCTACTCTAACTCTACTCTAACTCTACTCTAACTCTACTCTAACTCTACTCTAACTATACTTTAACTCTACTCTAACTCTACTCTATCTCTACTCTAACTCTACTCTAACTCTAACTCAACTCTAACTGTACTGTAACTCTACTCTAACTCTACTCTAACTCTACTCTATCTCTACTCTAACTCTACTCTAACTCTACTCTAACTCTACTCTAACTCTACTCTAACTCTACTCTAACTCTACTCTAACTCTACTCTAACTCTACTCTACTCTACTCTAACTCTATTCTAACTCTACTCTTACACTGCTCTAACTCTAACTAGAACTCTAACTCTAACTCTACTCTTCTCTACTCTACCTCTACTTTTACTCTACTCTAACTCTAATCTTACTGTACTCTAACTCCAATCTAATTCTACTCTTACTCTACTCTAACTCTACTCTATCTCTACTCTAACTATACTCTAACTGTACTTTAACTCTACTCTAACTCTGCTCCGATGCTACTCTTACTCAAACTCTAACTCTATTTTAAATCTACTCTAACTTCAATTCTATTCTAGCTCCACTATACGTCTCTTCTTACTTTATCTTTGCTCTACTCTTTATAAACTTTAATTCTATTCTAACTATTCTCTAATTTTATTTAATTCTTATCTAGCCCTGGTTTAATTGCTACTAATTTAAATATTAATACTGAAACTTTCTTACCGGCTTTTGAGGAGTGTGAATATTTATGAGAGTTATTTCACTTCTGTACTCTTCTTTTTTTCTTCGGTAAGATGTTTGTTGATATTCTTTTTACAAACGGATATTGTGATTAAAAAAAGGGTCTTATTAAGGCAAAATTAGCGTTTTGTTAGAGAACTTATAAATGTGGAATCGGATTAAAAAGTGCGAATAATATTTTGTATATTTTTAAATCACTCATCGTTAAAATTGAAGTTTTTAAATTATTATTATTCCCAAAAATTGAAATTACTTTTTGATAATAAACAGGCGGGTGCACGGCCTAAAAAACACTTAATTGACAACATCTTTTGTAAGTTGTTGTTGTTTTTTATTTTGTTTTTCTTAACCTACTTACAACTACAATTAATGTTGAGAGAATTTCAACTAATTGTAGCGGGGAATGTAAGACGAGATGAACGCACTGTTTATTGTTGATGTTGTTTTGTTTAAGCTTTGATATTATTACAAGTAGAACTGTTGCTATAAGTCTTATACGTTTAACATTTTTATTTGGTTTAATATCTTTAGTTTTTCTAAAATCTTTATGGATGAAGTTTCCTGATGATCTGGCCTAAGCAACCAGTGAAATGTGCATAGGAATAGCTTATCCCATCAACAATAAATTTCAAGTGTTTTTATCAAGAATAAAAACTGGGAATTGAGCACGAATAACAAAAACTTTTGAAATTAAAAATTTTGTATTCCCAAAAATTGAAATTACTTTTTGATAATAAACAGGCGGGTGCACGGCCTAAAAAACACTTAATTGACAACATCTTTTGTAAGTTGTTGTTGTTTTTTATTTTGTTTTTCTTAACATACTTACAACTACAATTAATGTTGAGAGAATTTCAACTAATTGTAGCGGGGAATGTAAGACGAGATGAACGCACTGTTTATTGTTGATGTTGTTTTGTTTAAGCTTTGATATTATTACAAGTAGAACTGTTGCTATAAGTCTTATACGTTTAACATTTTTATTTGGTTTAATATCTTTAGTTTTTCTAAAATCTTTATGGATGAAGTTTCCAGATGATCTGGCCTAAGCAACCAGTGAAATGCGCATAGGAATAGCTTATCCCATCAACAATAAATTTCAAGTGTTTTTATCAAGAATAAAAACTGGGAATTGAGCACGAATAACAAAAACTTTTGAAATTAAAAATTTTGTATTCCCAAAAATTGAAATTACTTTTTGATAATAAACAGGCGGGTGCACGGCCTAAAAAACACTTAATTGACAACATCTTTTGTAAGTTGTTGTTGTTTTTTATTTTGTTTTTCTTAACCTACTTACAACTACAATTAATGTTGAGAGAATTTCAACTAATTGTAGCGGGGAATGTAAGACGAGATGAACGCACTGTTTATTGTTGATGTTGTTTTGTTTAAGCTTTGATATTATTACAAGTAGAACTGTTGCTATAAGTCTTATACGTTTAACATTTTTATTTGGTTTAATATCTTTAGTTTTTCTAAAATCTTTATGGATGAAGTTTCCAGATGATCTGGCCTAAGCAACCAGTGAAATGCGCATAGGAATAGCTTATCCCATCAACAATAAATTTCAAGTGTTTTTATCAAGAATAAAAACTGGGAATTGAGCACGAATAACAAAAACTTTTGAAATTAAAAATTTTGTATTCCCAAAAATTGAAATTACTTTTTGATAATAAACAGGCGGGTGCACGGCCTAAAAAACACTTAATTGACAACATCTTTTGTAAGTTGTTGTTGTTTTTTATTTTGTTTTTCTTAACCTACTTACAACTACAATTAATGTTGAGAGAATTTCAACTAATTGTAGCGGGGAATGTAAGACGAGATGAACGCACTGTTTATTGTTGATGTTGTTTTGTTTAAGCTTTGATATTATTACAAGTAGAACTGTTGCTATAAGTCTTATACGTTTAACATTTTTATTTGGTTTAATATCTTTAGTTTTTCTAAAATCTTTATGGATGAAGTTTCCTGATGATCTGGCCTAAGCAACCAGTGAAATGCGCATAGGAATAGCTTATCCCATCAACAATAAATTTCAAGTGTTTTTATCAAGAATAAAAACTGGGAATTGAGCACGAATAACAAAAACTTTTGAAATTAAAAATTTTGTATTCCCAAAAATTGAAATTACTTTTTGGTTTTTAAATTATTTTACAAATATTTCTTAATCTCACTAACAAACTTGTTATTTAAATTCTTCAAATTGAAATAAAAAAAAAATTCAATTAAATTGAATTTCCATGTTTTATAGCTAAACCATATTTGTTTTCTTTTCTTATTCTGGGCTTTAGAAATTCTGTACTGACTCTTTTAATTTCAACTGTATGTGGAGTAAAAGTCTATAATAAAAGAAAGTTTTAAGTAAAAGTCTAAAAAGTTTTGATTATTTTTGTTTTGGAAAAATATTTTATTCCCAAAATAAAAATGTTTTTATAACACCTGTATGTTGAACAACAAAAAACAAAAGTATTTACATGAGTGTCTACCAGTGATGGCTACGCTTCACTACTAACAATTGCTAATTTCTTAGTAAAAAATGGCGTAAAATGGTGGCATTTCATAACGACGAGGGAAGCAGTGGCCATATGTCTTTATGACTCTTAAAAAAGTCATACTGTCTATCAGAGCAGTGTCGGAATGTCCGTGTTCACGGCCACTGTGTCAAAAAAGATTTTATTAAAAAAAAGGCGGGAATATTAAAACCTTAAAAACTTTAGCTATTACACCTAACATGCACACAAGCGATTATTTATTTTGCATTAATATTCTTTCGATAAAATTGATTTAATGTACTGTTTAATTTATTTGTGTTAAGTAATTGAGAAAAATTCAACGTTACAACACAACTTATGTTGCATTTAAATGGCTAAACTTAGCCACTTAATGGCTGAATTGACATCACTGGTGTCTTCATGAGTAACAAAGTTTACAAAACTTTAATACCAAACAAACATACATAAATACGTTGGTACATATTTAAGAATGCCAAATCTTTTAAAGTTTATCGTTGTTCTTCATGTTGCTTTGTTGTTTTTACTAATGTTTCGAAGGGATAAAGTGACCCAATCGAACAACAAAAAAAAAAAAAAAAAAAAAACAAAAAGGAAACTCAACATGATTTTCACAACTTAAAATGCTGGAAAATAAAACTTTGCAAGACCTCAAGCCTACACATGCTTTACATGATTTTTCTTTTAGCATTAAGAGGGGAAAATATTCAAGGGATGAGAGACACTACTACATATTTGTAGATAATGCAAATGTGTGTTTGTTTTACTTATCTCTTACATCCACTGTAAAATAAAGAGACCATTTTGATTTGTTTTCGAGTATGTGCTATGTTTTGTTTTTTTTTTGTTTCTTAAATTGTTACTTGACCTTTTTTGCTATGTTGCACGTATTTGATATGAGTCAAGGATCTTCTTTATTGCTTGAAGTTGATTTAAGTGTAAAATAATATTTTATATTGAAAAGAAATATACTTTTTTAATTCACTCTAACTCTATTCGAATTCAACCTTTATTCGACTTTAAGTCTATTATAGTTCTTTTCTAACTCTACTCTGGCTCTACTTTAACTTTTCTCTAACTCTACTCTATCTCCAGTCTAACTCTACTCTAACTCTACTCCAGCTCTACTCTAACTCTACTTTAACTCAACTCTAACTCTATTCTAACGTTACTCTAACTCTACTCTAACTCAACTCTAACTCTACTCCAACTCTACTCCAACTCTACTCTAAATCTACTCTAACTCTACTCTAACTCAACTCTTACTCCACTCTTTTGTTAACTAACTTTGCAACCGTCTTAGTAGACACATCTTTTGTAAACCACTATTAAAAACTTTATACTTTTTAATTGTTTTTATTTCCGGATCTGTTGGGTTTACCATCGCTTGCGGGAAACTTTCCTAGAGTGGTCTTTTGGAATAATTGGAAACCCACCTTACCTGATCTTCTACCCAGTTGTACCTCTTGGAACTGCTACCCAGTTTTTACCTCATCTTCCTCATTTTGCTCATATACACGCAAGTATATACATAAACATACAGTCTTATTTATTACTGGCTACCTAAGCAGTCTCCTAATTTAACCTCTTAATATTCATTACACTACTCATTATTACATTCGCTTTCATACCCACCTACATTGCATCGCATCTACCTATTATCCCACACTTATATTCATACTATTATGCATGGTATTATTCAAACACTAAATATCGCTCGTTAGTGTTCGGTTCGGTAGATTTGTGGAAAACAAAACCGCTAATAGTGTTTGTGTAGAAAATCATTAAAGGTCAGTTTACACGGTAATACAATGTAGCCTTGAATAAAAAAACATTTCCCTGTTAGTCATCTTTCAAACACAAAAATAATACTGTTTTTTTTTATCAAACTCAACAAAAGATGTGAACATTTAATTCCGTTCGGTTTTTTTTAACAACAAACTTCATTGTGTTCGGTTCGGCTAATTAATGTTCGTCCCTTTTGTCTGGTAAAAAAACTAAACATTTTTTACAAAAACAAAATACACATACGAAAAAAAAACAAAAAGCCAACAAAATAATTTTACACAACCAAATATATACACTACATTGCTAAAATGTTTTGTTTGTTCATTTCTTTATCAGTGTAAAAAAGAAACATTTTAGAACATTAAAATATAACGTTTGTCTACAGTATCACTACAATTGTTCTGTTTTTTTTAACAAAGAACAGAACAATATATAATGTTCGTCTACACAAACACTTAAAAAAATTGATATCGTTCTTGGGTGTGTGAGCTGAACGCTAAATAATGTTCTGTTTATTTTCGAACACTGCTTTATAACAACAATATTAGCAAATGTGCGTTGAACTTTTTCACATGATTAAGATAATTCTTATTTCCCAACATGTGTTTAAGATAGTTTCCTATCCATTAAGAGCAAACACATGCATTCTATCTTAGTTTAAAGTATTACAGTTTAGATTTAACATTTTTTTATTTAGCTATAAAGATTTAAAACTATGCTGTCCACAGTAACAAGTAATTTTAAGGTCTTGTTTGGTCTACATTATATTTTTCCGTTTTTGCTAATCAGTCTTTACTTTTGTCCTGGAACGCGAACCTAAATATTGACCAAAAACTCAACTTAACCAACATAATCTTAATTGTTGTAGAAATTTGTGTTTTTCCTCCCATTTCTTTATTATTGAAAATCAAAACAACTTACCTAACACAGTTCGCACTCCCAGTGTTCCTCTAGCAATTGAAATCATTACAGCAATAACAGAAACGCCTCCTGTTGCAAAGACATAATCGGCTTTACTGTGTTGTTTCTTCTTACCAAATAGACGTTTCCATAATGGTGTGAAGACAGTAAATGCGATAAACAAAACAAACATCAGATAATCCCAACCCAGTGTGCGTAACTCCTTGGCCATTTTAAAGCTGTAAATAAATAAAAAACAAAAAAGCAAGTTGAAGACAAATTTAAATTTAAAAATAATTCTACGAAATAAATTTGCAAGTTAAGTGAATGTATGCGCGAGATAGAGACAAAAATAAATGATTTCACAAAAGAAAAATGTAGAAATAAAAAAAAAAAAACGTTGCGTTTTTGGTAGGCATTTAGATTCAGTTAAGAAGGTAACCACATCACACTTTAAAACTTAAACAATTTAATGTATTTTATTTTCAAATTTATTCAGCATTTTTATAATACAAAATTGAAGAGGTACTTAAAGTAAGTGTTAAGTACACATTAGAGATGAGACATAGAATTTGCAAATAGTACTAGTTTTGCTAAGCCGACTTCTTATTTGAATACCTTTGTCAATTTAAATAAGTTTGTTACTGTTTTTTTTTTATTAATTTAATTTATAAACTGTCCCAGAAAAGTACATTTTTACAACAAAAAAAGTTTAATGTGTTCTCGTTTGCTTGTTTGTGTGTTTTTAAATATCACAGATTTTTTACTATGGTTAACATTTTTACAATGTATATATGTATACAGTAGAGCTTCCCTATAATGAATCTCCAGAGGAGCATAAAATCTCTGTTTTTTTTTAATTTTTCATCTTTATTTAACTTTAGTTTTAACAAAAAATTATATTTTAGCCTCAGCGCCAAATATGGCCTATAGACCCAGTAGGCAACATAAAAT
The DNA here is from genome assembly GCA_949318255.1 of Pollenia labialis. Classification (NCBI taxonomy): domain Eukaryota; kingdom Metazoa; phylum Arthropoda; class Insecta; order Diptera; family Polleniidae; genus Pollenia; species Pollenia labialis. The sequence continues at coordinate 143,954,256 of OX439139.1, read as the reverse complement.
ATTTACATTTAGGTCCTAATTTTGTAAAACACAACGCACGCCAAAGTATTATATTGAAAGCAAAAACAAATTCATAAATATTTTGTAATTTCGTTGTTGCTTTGTACAGAAATTTATTTATCGTTTTAAAATTTTCAACGCCACAAGCAATGAGGCATATGAAATCTTAAAAACCAATGTGAATATCTGTTAGAGGCAACAACAAAATTACAAAATATTTATGAATTTGTTTTCGCTTTCAATGTAATTCTTTGTCGTTGCGTTATGTTTTACAAAATTAGGGCCTTAGTGTTTAAACAGAACTACTTCGTGCATAAATTTTCCATTCAATTTTACATAAAAAATTGTCGTAGAAAGCGGGCGTAAAATAAAATCTGTTTTGAGAACGTTTTATCTTATGGTCTCCCAACAATGCTACCATACTTTTATTAAATTTTATTAAAGCATTTGTTAGGGTTGGTTTTTAATTTCTACTTGTTTAGGTGATACTTTTTAAATTTTAAACTCAAATATTCTTTTCAAAGTGGTTTTAAAAAAATGTTTGATTAAGTTGACTTAGGTTTTTTTTGTTTTTTTGAAAAAATGTATTAATTAAAATTGGTTTTTGATATATTCAGGTATGTGATGAAAAACGATTTTGAAAACAAAACGATATAATAACGATAATATCGTTTTTGGTATCGTTAAAAATTTGATTTTAATACATTTTTCTCTGTTTTCCTATTCTTTTCGATCGCTAAAATGCCTTAGAGAATACAAAATTTAAAAATTTTAGCGATGACCTCAAAAGCTTAAATTAGGGCGGTTACAATTTTTATGGCTCTGCCATATTTAAAAATGCACGTTACAGAATTGCATTCGTAGTCAAAAATTGCTAAATCAACTTTATAGATTTTTAGCGATAGAGATTTAGTTTTAGCGAATTACTGAATACGGCTGCTGAAATATAAAGGTACCCTAAATATTTAATGTTGGTAATAAATCTGTTATAAATAAAGTTGAAATCAAAAAAAGAAACAGTGATAAAGGGGAAATATTTATTTGAGGGTAAAAATGAACGAAAAATTGTATTGACTTCTTTTTGTATTAATTTGGCAACAAAAACTGTGATAAATTAATTTAAATGGTTAAAAGTTATAACCGTTGAATAATAATTTAAATCAACTATAAAGGACCGAGGAAAAGAAATAAACCAACAAACATTTTGATACAGAAATAAATGAAATGAATTTAACCGGAATTTCAACACTGCTTCCAAGACAGAAGCATTACAAATAATTGGAAAAAACCGAGAGTTGTTCATTAGATATCCTGTTGCATATGAATATTCAAGTCGTGTGTTTATACATTAATATATAATTAAAACTAGTTTAAATTAATTCTTAATTATTAATTTGATTGATTTTTTTTTTGTTTTACTTTAGTGAAATTTGTATTTTTTAAATAATTGATTTCTAAGAAGCTGAAATATACATTTCAACAGTCAACTGGAAAAAAGTAAGTTGTTATTGAATCGTTATTTAGAAATTCAAATTTGATTTTGTTTAATTTTTTTTTAATATGTGATATCAAATGTTCCATTGTTGTTTTAATTTTAAAAGTATTGAAATACCATTGTACACAATTCTGTTTTTAATCACCTCTATCGCAAACAACTACTCCCATGAAAATATTCCCATATTTTTTTATTTTGTATTGTGAATGATTCCCATGACAACTTTTTTGGGAAAGAATTCCCGAACTTGAAAAATTTTCTATCGCCAATGTTTACCCCCGCGAGTATTTATACTAAATAAATTCCCGACAAGTGTTAAAGTGAGCGACAAGGGAACATGTAGATTTTAATTTGTATTCTAAGGTTGGACTAAATTAAATTGCTTTTTCATTTTATTGAAGGAGTGTTAATAAAGAAAATGAAGATAAACACTACTCATTATTTATTTTATTATATTTTTTTTAGTATTTTACTTTGTTTCAGTGTTGCCACTTTGTGGGTAATTACCCGAATTTGGTATAATTTTTAATGTCGTGGGTAGAACGTGGGTAATTTCTCTTAGGTGTAATTCAGGTGCAATTTAAAATTGTTGGGCAGATGCCCAAATAAAATAAAGATTCGATATCAGGCATTTATTTCTTTTTAAATATTGTTGATACAAAATGCACAGTCTTCTCAACGAAAGTCTTGGTTTCTTTATAAGAAAAGTCTTCAATCATTTAATATATATTTTCAAAAGTTCGATAATGAATGTCGCAAGATGGACGCTTTGATTTGGATAAAGATTTAACAGTTGTTAAACTGAATTACGAAAGGGACAGTTGCATGAAACCCTGTAGCCCATTTGTTTACTAAATAAGGTATAACACAAAAACATTAATTTTAATCACAGATTAATACACGGCATTACCAATTGAAACTTTTTTCAAACAAACAGGCACCGCGCCTGTTCTTGACGAAATGCATTGCAGACGTCCAATTTTTTTCTACTTTTTCGAGCATTTCTGGCTGCATGGCACCAGTTAAATTAACAATGTTGAACTCTAAGACGTCAATTTTCACTGGCTTATCAGTATTAGCCAGTGACTTCACAGCCATACGGAAAACAATTAAGAGGTTTCACATAACACGGCCTTGAAGTGTAATTGACAGTTTATTTTCTTCAAATCAACACATCGCCTTTATTTAAAAACAAATAAGTTGCGAAAATCGATGGCTGATTTCTAAAATAAATTTGGATGATTTGTGGCGTTGTTCAAGCGTAAATCTATTCATGATAATGCGCCTGAGCCAGAAGTGAGAGCAGTATGACAGTCCGTTTGACAGCTAACCTTCCGTAAGCTCTATCGGGCTTAAAAACACCCGTTATAAAGGAATGGAAATGAGCGTTTTGAACCTTCTTTAAATGTATGCAACCAAATGTGGAAGTTAAACTCATTATTTTAGGAGTTTTATTTTATGTTTTATTAATAGTTTTTAAATCTTTAATTTTATTTTTGTTAATTTGCTTTTGTTGGCAAAAGAGAATGACATTAATTATGTTACTTGTTTTAATATTTTATAAATGAAATCAATAATGTTTGTTTTTAATTGTAATATTTATTTTTAAAGTTAAAATAAATTTTTCAGTCGTTGACAGTTTTAAGAAGAAAACACATCAATTACTAACAGCTTTAAGTTAAAATAATAATCTTAACAGTTTGACTAATATTAATCTTCTTTCAATGGGTTTGTAGTGTTTTGCTTCTTTGTAAATGTATTATTATTAAATAAAACTTCAATTTTATATCAGGTGTAATTTCATTTAAATCGGGTAATTTTGCTTCATCTCGGGTGTAATTTTAAATTTTTCTGGTGGTAACAAAGTTTGTTTATTTTTTCTTTCACAATGCAAGCACCTTCAAGTTATTCACAATAGAGACTTTTGTTTATAAAGCACTGACAAATAATTCACAATAGACATTTGTATTCCCAAAATATTTGCGATACCGATTTGTTGGGGATGGGAATATTGCTTTGCTCCCATATAACAAATTCCCATAACATTCGCGATAGGGGTGAATATTGTTAAATTTTTATTTTGGTTTAATAAAAATGATAATCTTGGTGTAATTAAATGAAGATTAAGTGTTGGATAGATGGCATAAAATCACAATAAAATCCTTTTTTTTTATGGAATTGGGATTAATTATAACATTAACTAATTAATCAAGGTAGTATTTTTATACCAAAGGGTTGGGCTTTGGTCAAGGAACATTAACAATGTGTCCTGAAAAATATCCAAATTCGTTCAAAAACTTATAACCTCACTAATAGAACCCAAAGTGTTTAATATAATTAGTGACGTTACACAAAATTAAATAAAATTTAATCAAGTGAATCAAACGTTTAATTGCTACTACTTATTTGTTTACAGGTGCAAATTTAATTAATTTTTTAATTAATATCACAAATTTTTTCATTGTAATCAATTTTTATTTGTTTCTGTTTTGTTCGCATTTTCATCTTCGGCAATCCCGTAACAAAATTTTAATTTTGAACAATTCCTAATATGAAATGCAGAACTGCATAAGAGTCAAACTTATATTAAAACAAAATTTGTTTATTTAAAAAAAATTCACTGCATGGAGACTTATTATAAATAAGGATATGTTTATAAAATCAATTCAAAATTGGTAGAGCTTCATTGTAAAGAAGTTCACTATAGAGGAGGTCGACTGTATTTATAAATATTTTCTACTTTTAAATGTAAATGGATGAGATCCTGTTGTTGTTTTTGATTTTATGCATAATTTACTCGAATTCACAAAACCAGAAAATTACACTTTTTACTCATAACATCACACAAACAATAAATTCCGCACACACACACACACACACTCTCCTCTTCCCACAATTTCCTAATCTCTTAGCTGTATTCTTCCCGCTCTCTACGCGTGAAACGTTGGTTCGCTTCGGTTTATGGTTAAGAGATAGAAAAAAAGAGTTGGAAAATAACGTTATGTTAAAGGAATTAGCATTTGTTTTAGATTTCTGTTTTACTATTTATGGAGTCACGGTTTATTCTCGTAAATTTTACAACAACCACAGGCACTTATAAATTCTTTAATTCACCCATATGTCCTTTAAATGTACGCCCGTGCTATCTGTGTTTTAGAAATTTGTGTGTAGTAACTAAATGCCAATGAATTTTTTTTTTAAAAATTGCACTTAGAGAAAACGTGTAAAAATTTATTTTTACTTATGACTTATCTAAGTCTACTTTTAGTTTACCCTTTATCTGCTCTAAGACCTTTCTAATTCTACTCTAAGACTACAGCGAATAGAAGTCCACTCCACTAAATTCTTGCTAAGTCTATTCTAAGTCCACTTTAAGTCTACTCTTAGGCCTGTTTTCACAACTTACTGAAACTAAGACCTGTTCCCTTATTAACACTTTACTTTAATCTACCACGTAGGATGAATCTTCCTTTAGCTTATCGCTCACTTAAGGTTAATGTTGTAATAATCTAACACATTTTATACGGCCGATAAAATCCAACCTTTAACTACCAATAAGTTGTAAAATCGGTCCTAAGTCTTTAACTTTAAGTCTACTCTAAGCCTACTTTAAATTTTTTCAATGTAAAAATCTGGATCTATTCTAATTCTTCTCCAAATTTAATTTTAGTCTTCTCTCAGATTACCAGCTGCACTCTTTCTACTCTAAATAAGTCTTCTCTAAGTTTACTTTAAGTCTACTCTCAGTCAATTCTAAGCCAACTCTGAATCTCTGAATCTTCTCTACTAAACCTACTTTAAGTATCCGAAAGTGTGCTTTAATTGCCTGTTTTAAGAAAATGAAATCCAAATTTCGTGCGAGAAATTATATTGAATTTTCGTATTTAATTGTTGTTTTCAAAATGAATTCTTACACGGAATTTTGCTTTATTTTTTAAAAACAGACAGTAAGTCTGCTCTAAGTCTATTGAATCTTAACTTCTTCTCTTACTCTTCTCTTAATTTGTTGTAACTATAAAATTAAGTAAATCTATTTTCTCTGATCTGTAATTTCAGTAATGTTACTTCTATTTCTCTAAGTGTAACTTCAAATTCACCACGAAACTGTGTCGTTGTACAGGGTGAAAATTCCATTTGTAAAACTTTGTATTGCAGGTAATTCTGTGTATTCAAGAGTCTCATGTTTCTCGTGCTCGTTTAATTTTCCTTTGGAATTTGTTGTTACTATTGTACTACAGCAACTACTCGTAATAATCGCTTTAACTAAATTGTCTTTTACGTTTGTTTTTACAACATTTTCACGGTAGTATAATTCTCTTAAGGAAGAACATTTTAGGTGTTTGAAATGTAGAATTAAATTTAAAATATAAATTACGGGTTTGACTGAAAAGATTATACAAACGAAATTTTTCCTTAATGAAACAAAAGTCAAAGAATTTGACAACAAAGTAATATTTAACAAAATGTTAGAAATATGAATATAACATAGAACTTTAGTGAAACTATGAACAGCTTAATAAAATTAATCAGTTCTAACAAGTTCAAAGTTAACAAAATGTTTAGTTGTAAATAATTTTGGTTTATTTGCTATATTGACGAAAAGTTGGTATAATGGAAATATTTGTTATTATTTTTTCGTAAAAAGAAATCTTTGTATTTATAACACTGTGCAACAGCCCAAATCGTCGGGAAGTCTGCCTACCGGGAAAAGTTAAGACGGTGAAAAAAGTGATACAAGTACCGGCGTTTCGCTGGGTCTGGTCTAGCAATCGATATATATTGAAAATAGTAATATTTTGTGCATTTTTGATGAATTTTGACCATCTTACTGTCCGAATATCGCCATGTGATGTTAAGCAAAGTTGTTAAGCTAATGCCGGCTACAATATAATTAATAATCGAACGCGATTTTTCTTTAGTGGGACTCGAGAAAATCAGTTTTTTAGCATTTATTCGTAAGTTATTTAACAAAACTTAATTAAAATCATCTAATACTACATTTTAACTAGATTAAAAAACAATTAGTGTTTGCTTGTTTTTTTTTGAGTTTTGGAAAAAACAACTAAACTGATACTTATTATAAGCTTAGCGGTGATTCAATTAGGGTAAACCGTGTGGATAAGAGGAGTTTTTATGGGGTGAAAGTCCCATACTGTTATTAGACTTAAAATGCTATTCTCCTTTTCTAAAAGAAAAACACTTTGACGATGTTTTGTTAGAAAACTTACAAACAAAATTAAGAAACTCTGATTTTCCAGGGTCCCACTTAAGAAAAACTAAAAATACCGCCTTCCTTTTTTGACTATCTTGTAGCCGCCGACATCAAGACATCAATTTGCGATATTCAAATATTTTGGGGGTCAAAGTGCATGAAAAAGGCACAACAATATTTACTAACTTCTAATCGATTATCTCGATTCGTACATCTATAATGTATAACTTTTTTGATCGATCGATCACTGACCACTACCATTTGTCGCGCTGTGTGTTATATGTTTCGTTAATATTCCATATTTATACCCTCCACCTCCGCTGTGGGTACAGTAAATTTGTCATTCCGTGTGAAACTCTTGTATTATACATCTAAGACCCCATAAATTAGATATATTTTGACTATTTGAGTTCTAAGCCGATTTAGCCATGTCCGTCTGTCTGTCCGTCTGTTGAAAACTCGCTCACTTTCGAAAAACTCATAAATAAATGAACAAACTTGGTGTCAAATTGCTTGTAGTTATCCTAAGCAGTTTGGGATTGAAAGCCAGCAAAAACGGTTAAGTAGAATCAGAGATATGCTACAAAATGTAGAACAACCATCCTAAAAAATTTTAAATTTTGTGACAAAAAACTAACATAAATTGTGGAATAATGCAAGGAATGATATGAGATTTTGCGCAAATTAATTTTACTTTAAGATTTCGTGAATATTGGTCCATTATTTACCATATGCTCAATAAAAAGCCACCTCTGGGAAATTACCCAGTAAAAACTTCTCTTACTTTTTCAAAATGAATAGCTTCTTTAACTCATTATTTAGCAGCTTTCTTCTATAGCTACATCTATTACAGCTTCTGTAACTACTTTTTTCTGCATGTATTTAAGTAAAAAAATAATGACTTTCTTTTGAATGCGTTCATTTTGGGACATCCCTTGTTAAATTCATTGGTTCTTTCAGTAGAATTGTAAGTAGTGCTTTTAAGTTTTTCTGATTACTTAACACATTTTTTTGTAGGCGAAGTTTTTACTGGGTAATTAAATACGCCTAAACCCGTAGCAAAAATAAATATTGCGGTAAAATCACTTCCAACTTAACTTCATATGGCTAGAAAAAATGTCATTCAATTTTGTGATATACGGTCCATAATATTCCTTTGTGCTCATTTTAGCAGCCTTTCACTGTAAACGCTAAAACTAATTTCACCGCTGTATTGAAATTTATTCAAATTTATATTTCTTAATACCGAAATCACTTTATAGAATTTTGGGATGATTGATAATTTACTAGAGTATCCAAAATTTTCCCGCCATTATTTGATCGAATAATCAAAATAGCCATTTTCGAATAACTTTGACTATTTATGTCGATTAATCGATTAAGATGAATATCTTTAAAAAATCTACTTTTTTAAATAAAAACATTGGTTTTTAGATTTCTATCTATTTAATACTATGTTCACACTTGGGTTCTTAAACGCGTTTAAGCAACTCGAACGTGATTAAGCTCTTATCACATCAAAATCGAGATGATTTCCCATACATTGAAGTGATTTGTTAATCACTTCAAATTGACATGTTTAAAACTTAATCACTTCATTAATCACATAGAATCCACTGAACATACCTCAAACTGAGTGTAATGTAGAATCGGACAACATAAACTGAACAACCGGCCACGATTTCTGCTTAATGTTTTTATTTTTTTCCTTAAATAATTCATAAATTTTCACAATTTCATCATTAAATTGATTAAAATATTCTTGTGATAACTTTATAAAAGTATTTTTATCCATTTTTAATACTTTAAAGAAATATAAATTTGTTTGTTGTGTTTTTTTTTCTTAATCATCTGTCATCTTAATCATCTCAAATGTAATGTGAACTGCTTTGATTAGCTAAATCAACATTTTGCTTAAACGCGTTTAGAAACTCAAGTGTGAACATAGTATAAAACTAAATTACCTGCCTGGCCCACAATGTCGACAAGAACATTTCTATCGTATATTTTTAATAAGACCAACAAAAACATATTTAAATTTTTGTTGTTGTTTAAAATATAACTATTCGAAAGAAATGTTCTTGTCGACATTGTTGGCCAGACATTACTTGTCCTTAACTTCTGAATTTATTTAAACAAATAGAATCTGGGAATTTATTTCTCATGTTGAGTAACATTTTTTACTATACAAATTTTCATATTATTCGAATCCTCAAAAGCTTTTATACTTTAATAGTTTTATTCCTTCAATATTTTCCAGGAATATTTTGTATGCATTATCAGAATTGTTTGTTTGTATATTTCAATTACGAGGCTTACTTTAATAATAAGACTATTACAGGATAAACGCTTTTGAGGATTGTAATTTGACTTAGAATACACATTCGAATAATATGAAAATTTGTATACTAAAAAATGTTACTCAACATGAGAAATCAATTCCCAGATTCTATTATTAATTAAAAATAACTTAACCCACAGGTTAAATGTAGAAATTTGTGAGTCCATGCTATTAACTCTAAATTTTCTAGATACTGAAATAAAAGGTTGGATGCCAAGTAATGAACTTGTGCGAAAATACAAAAATAAAAAAAATATAAAACGTAAAGTTTATACATATACATACATAGGTACACTCACAATATTATTACAGTAACGGACTGTAGTTTATTTAAGAAATATTCCGTTCAGTCATTTTTAAATAAATAAGCATTTAAAATTCCAAGCAATTTTATTTTTAACTGATTCTAACAGTTATTCAAAAAACCAAGTGCATATTAATACGGATTTTCAGTTGCAGTTAATATTGTCCGTTGATTGAGTTAAATTCTTCTTTATGTTAAAGTAAATGAAAATGTAATTTAAAGCAACGAAAAGTTCATTTAATTTTTACTGTCAAAAATTCAACCGCGAATTCCGTAAAAACAAAACAATATTCAGTTAGCTTATATAAATTAATTGTCAAAAAATTAACTACATATTTCGTAAAAACAAATAAATATGCAGTTATTTTATAAAATTTTACTGTCAAAAATTCAACACCATATTCAGTAAAAACAATTAAATATTCAGTTATTTTATATAATTTTACTACCAAAAATTAATTTTTACTTATCTATAAAAAATGAATTGCTTGTTTTGTGTAAGCAATACCCATTTTCTATTTGTTAAAATAATTTAGTTAAATACATCAATTTTTAAAAGTAAAATAATTGCGAAGCGATATCGGTCATGCTGCTGGTGCCTTATAATTGAGAGTTCTTCTGTAAACAACGTGGTCAGTACAACAAAAGTAAAACAAACGTGTGTAACTGGGTAAGTAAATAAAAATATTCTCCCTCTCTCGCTTATAAGAAAAACAAGCAGACAGGTGTCTGTCTGGTATTTTTTAGAAATTCGGCTCTTTTGTGGGGTAAACGAAAATTTAATAAAATAACTGAATATTTAATTGTTTTTACTGAATATGGGGTCAATTTGACAGTAAAAAATTTACAGTAAAATTTTAATAAATAACTGAATATTAAATCGTTTTTACTGAATATGGTGTTGAATTTTTGACAGTTAAATTTTACAAAATAACTGAATATTTATTTGATTTTACGGAATATGGTGTTGAATTTTTGACAATAAAAATTAAATGAACTTTTTGTTAAAAATAAATAAAAAATAGGTAGACCGGTTTTTAATTGAACTTTCATTTATTTTATATTACAATTTCAGTTAACTTTACGTACAGAATATTGTGAGTGTAGGCACATCGTTTACCAATGCATGTCTATAACTCTAAAAAGTTTTCGTCATACAAATTTTTTTTTAACGAAAACAATTTGTTCTCTCAAATTCTTTTAAAATTCTCAACCGTAACTCACACATAGCGAAACTAAACTAATAATTTACTCCATCTTTTTCTGATTTTGCTTACTCTCTAACAAAGTGTTAAAAGGCATTAAAAATACAGTTTTTTAATATGCAGCAAAAAATGTAAAGGAAGCAAAAATTGTGGTGCTTTTGCTTTTTTAAAGCAAGCAATTTAAACACTGCCTTAATCCAATGTATGTACAAAACGTTTGTGTACAACCACAATGTCAAATACTGCACGGTACTGTGCAATGCACAGTTTTAATAGTGTTGTCAGGGTACAAGATCTCAAAAAGAAATACACTCCAGATAGTACTTGTTTCTTTCAAAATCTTTAAATACATTAAAAAAAATTTTGCCTAACTATACTCCTAGTGTTTAAAACTTTCGTCTTACAGTCGAACTCTCACAAAGAATTTGCGATGTTAACTTGTGAGTCGTATGTCGGCGTACACATGCAAATAATTGTTGTTCAAATTTTATCAATGAAATAAACATACCAAATATTTCATACATATATATGTTTGAACATTAGGGCAACAACTTTTTTTGCATTTTTTTTGCGAATATCGAAATGACCGAATAATGAAATAGTCGAATAAACCACTTTTTAGCGGTTGTCAAAAAAGTTCACCCACAAAATGCGGTAAAGTATGAAAATTAGATTTTTCACTTTACTTTTTTAGTTCTTAATAAAATTAATCCAATTTTTTAATATTTTAATCAGGCTTAAGTTCATCAAATTTAATTTTCATTAAATTATTTTTATGAAGAAAGGAATTTTACAACATGAAAATTAATTAAAATTGTTATTGATAATCATTAATTCTTGACTGACCTGACCTGAGATTCGAACCCAGGCGGCTGGTTACCATGACATGTTTCGATCGCAACCACTCGATATCCTCAGGTGGATTTGCCGTCTTACACTCGCAGCCATCGACGACTGCTGACGTCAATAGTCAAACATCAATCCTTAAACCAAATTGTATTTTTAAACTTTGGTAGATCGAAATTTGCTTTTTTTTTTATTTAAAATTAATGAACTTTTTTTGGGAGATATTACAAAATCGTTTGTGTAGGTGAGGTTTTTTTTCAAAATGACCCGAAAATTTTTTTTTCGTAAAAAGCACAACATTCGCAATCGTGTGGTACTGGGACCAACATTTGTTTATATGTAGCCCTAATGTACATCATCCAAACTTCCATTAAAAAAAAGTTAGAAGGAGTGTATTTTTTGTTCCCACTCTCGTTTCTGTATGTATTTTTCATAATACCAGCACTTTCTCTATAGTAAAGCACATACTTCCAATAATTCGTCGCCTACACTTCTCTTCAATATTTGTTTTTGACAGCCACACTGCAGTAAAGAGTTTGACAAGTTTTTCAATGATTTGAATGTGAGTTTAAATGGAATGAGGCATGGCTGTGGTATGTGTGTGTGTATATCGTTCCCTGAAACGCAAAAGGCTCTAACTAACCAAATATTAAAAATCGACATTTTCATTTATTCTGATGTATTGCATTCTCACAAATGCCACTAAAAATTTTGGAATCTTTCGATCATAACTTGCGATTTTATTAGCAAAAAACAAAAGGCCCTATCTACAAGAGATTATATGGTAAACGCTTAAAGGCATAACTAACAGTTTGCATAATATGCAACTTTGTCAATTGTCAAAACAGCAGTTAGTTTTAACAAGAAAAATAGAAGAAAAATAAATAATAAACAGTTTAAGGTTATTTGTCAATTTATTATTTTAAATAGTTTTTGCTTCTCCTGTAAAATTTTCAAAATGTTAGAAAGGGCCTTTTGCATTTTAGTTGACGATATGTAAATAACATACATGATCTCATTCCATAAGAGATAACCTTATTCTATCTCACTCTGTTTCTCTATTAAAAAGACTTTTATGGAAAGGATTTTGAAAAGGTTGTGTCATTTTTATTGGAACAACCAGATAAATTTGTCTCTTGTGCTTAAATTTGTGTGTGTTTGTTTTTTTGGTGGAATGGAGAGCACGAGGCTAACGGATGAGTAATTTTAATTTTGTAAATCAATCATACGCCAGGGTTGATTTATTTTTTGACATTTATATGTTTAAGAAAAAAACAAATTTTCCTAAAGTTTGTTTCTTTTTGTTCCTTTTTATCGTTGCCGTTTTCTGATTTAAGCAGGGATAAAAAGGATTTAAAAAGTTATTCAGTTATTCTGTCTGTAGACGAAAACAAAAAAGGTTAATTTTGGCATAAAAAAGAAGACTGATTTATTTTTATTATTCAATTAAGAAATTTGTTTTAGGCTTTAAGGTCAAACTAATTTTTATTTAATGATGATTTAAATTGAAGTCATAATTTTTACATTTATTTATTAATTATAATGGATTTTAAAACTAAGCCTCAAAACAATAATGTGCTGTTTTCACAACACAAGTGATTAAACGTGGAGTAAAGTTTATATAAAAAGCATAATTTTTCGAGAACATTAAAAAAAACCATCAATAAGTTTGAAGGAAATAAAACATTTTGATATTTTTAATCAGGCTAAAGTTCATTAAATTAAATTTTCATTAAATTATTTTCATGAAGAAAGGAATTTTGCAACATGAAATTAATTAAAATTTATTGATAATATTTCGTTCTTGACTGCCGCGGGGCTCGAACCCAGGCTTTCACGGACAGGTTACCCTTATATGTTACAATTGTAACCACTCACTCTCGTTAGAGAGGTCTGCTGTTTAACACTACCAGCCTTATATTAATTATTGCTGAGAGCTTGGGCACGGGCTCTATGTTTAAATTTGTCCTTCAATATTGTGCTGAAAAGGTCAACAAGAAAAAGAAAGACAAAAAAAAAAATTTTAAAACAAAAAATGTATTTTGGACTTCGAGAAGAATTCTTGACAGAAAGTACGAAAAAACAGAAGAAAGGAAGAACATGTAAATCAATTAAAATAGATAATCATTGAACGCAAATTTCGATCTTCCAAGGGTTAAATAAAATTTGGTTTAAAGATTGAAGTTTGACTATTGACTGCCAGCAGTCGTCAATGGTTGTGAGTGTTAAACGGCAAAACCCTCTGAAGAGATTGAGGAGTTACAGTTAAAACATGTAAGGGTAACCTGTCCGTGAAAGCCTGGGTTCGAACCCCGCGGCAGTCAATAATGAAAAATTATTTATAAATTTTAAAAAATTTTATATTGCAAAATTCCTTTCTTCATGAAAATAATTTAATGAAAATTTAATTTGATGAACTTTTGCCTAATTAAAAATATCAAAATTTGGATAAAAAACAAAATAACCACAATACTAATTATCGAAAATAAAACAAGTTAACAAAAAGAAAATTAAAATCCTTTGTCGCACCATAGAAATTAGGTAATTTTAAAACATTTGAAGATATTAAAATTTTCCCCTTCATGTCCAGTATTTTCTTTAATATTAAAGTGTTTAGGTTTTTCTTTCTATTCAAATTTTGGTATCTCCCTTTCTTTCTTTATAATCTTTTTCTGTCAGTCTTCAGGGTAAACCCCATATAAAGATACAAAGTGGAGCAAAGCAACAGCATACACGTTTTTACCTTTGTTTATTCATGGGTCTATTAGCACATTTAAAAGGCCAACATTAGCATATGACTAAAAGCTATTTGTGTTAAATTGTTTTGTGCATTGTGTGCACAAAAGGCCATAAACAGGTGCAGACATTCCTACATGCATTATATTTTGCATCTTACAAACAACTTCTACCGTCAAGAGTATAGCACTAATAATATAAAAATGTTTTTATCTTTTACTCTTTCTAATGGTCTCTCTTAATAAACATACTGAGTGCAAAGTATTTAAAACAAGCATAATATTTTAAAAATGTTGTATGTGGAGTATATTTCTTTTTCTTTTACAACATTTATTTCACATATATTTTATTTATGTTCTCGTCGATCCGGTTATATATACAAGCGTTAACTCCCAATAAAAAGACAAATTATTTACGCAATTCTTAAATACTTTTCGTACCTAAAATATTTTTGAGTTTCAATTCGATTTTAATTTGAAGTAAGGAAGAACGTTACGCCACGTTTTCTCAAATCAATCTTTAAGTACGAACTCGTTGAGAATTAGTTTTAATATTAATTTCTGTGAAGCTAAGACTCGAGAAAAATATATTTTATAAATCATTTGCAAACCTTAAAACTTTTTTTATTTCTTTTTTTTTGACTTTTATTGGAAATTGATTTGAGAAAACTATTGATCAACTTATACACTTTTTCGGTTGAAAAATACTAGTTTAAAAATTTCTTTTGATAGCAAATTTAACAAGTAAGAGGGCTGTGCCGAATCTTATACCATTACTTGGATATTTTGATACACAAAAACTATTTTGTGCCACGCCCTTTTCAATCCCGCCCAAATTTAGTCCGATAAGGAGCATTGATAACCAAGGTAATTGTACCTAAAACTTTTGCTCCTACCGTTCTACAGATAAACAGAAAAACAGATGGACAGACGGACATCGTTATATCAACTTTGGCTGTGTATGGCTGTGTATGTACAACTTTGTTATGTGTTATTATATTATAACTTGTTACTTTTGGTGATTGATTAAAAAAAAACAACAACAACATTGAAATCAATTATTTTTCAAAACTATTCGTGGTTTTTTGCAGAGTATGAAAACAAACAAAACATTTCGCAAACGTTTGCAAAATGCACAAAACTATTCAAAATTTTGTACTTGTATTTTACATGTGCAAAACCAAAACAAAAACTTTTCAAGTGTCAAAGAGAGAAAACGAAACAATTGGCTTTCCACTCATGTGCATTTTTTAATTTACCGTTACAATCGTACATCTGAGTACAAAACAAATAGAGAAACGTTTTGTTTGCAGTAATTGATTTAGTTCTTGTTTGGTTTTCTTGGAATTACTTTTTATTTAATTTAATTTGTTTTTTTTTATTACTGTAATAGTCAAAATAAGCATTAATAAAAACGAAAAAACCTAAAAACCTCTCTATTTATTTCACTTAGAAACAATAGTGTAAATGAGTAAATTTTATAATGAGTAAATCAATTACCAAACGTTTGTCAAACGTTTTTTCTCTAAATGTTTCAATATTGTTCTTACTCTTTTCTTTTCCAGCTGTGTACGTTTATATTAATGTACAATTTGCGCTCTCGAGCAAAAACAATACAAAACAAAATGGCACAATCGTTCTCATTGTTTTGGTTTTGTTTTTGTTTTACTCACTGCAAAGAACAAAACAAAACGAAAGCAAACGTTTCGTTTTGTTTGTTTTCGTACTCTGGTTTTTTGCTCATATCTCAGCCATTTATGGGAAAAACCAGTTGAACTGACAGACGGATAGACGGACAGATGGACAACGTTCAGACTTCGCTACCTTTAAGGACCCACAATATGTATACTTTATAGGGTCTACGATCAATATTGTAGAAGTTAAAAATGGAATGACAGACTTTTATATTCTTTTACTATTGGTGAAGAGCAAAAAAAATAATTATTTTTTTTTATTGGTTTTTGTTTAACTTTGAAAAAAAGAATCACCTATGTAAGATTGGGTAATTAACGATAGTATGTACATTGCAGGGTTATCTGACGAATGGAAATCGCGAAAGATTGACTGGATAATTATGTGCGACATGCGCGTTTGTGCAGTTGAAGGGAGAGTTGATATCATAGTTGGGGGTAGTGCACTAAATATTGATTTAAATCAGCAGTGCACTATCACCAAATAAAACTGCAAAAAATAAGCTTGAATTCTTTTTCACTATCACTAAACGCAGATTGAATGCAAAAAACTGCACTCAATTCAAATATTGCAAAATTTGGACTTGAAATCAAAAAAGCTGAATACAAATATTGTCTCACTAAAATTGGTTTTTGATTTATTTTGAGGATATGCATAAGCAAAGAACATTAAACAAAATAAAATGAACGGTAAATTTAATGGCTTTAATTATGAAAAAACAAGTTTTTGATTTTAAATTTAGTGCAACTTTTTTAGTTGCACTTTTTTTTAAACAAACAATTTTTTATTTGAGTGCAAAATTTTTTAACATCACTATCACTCATGTTTACTGAGGCTGCAAATTTTAAATTCATCACTCAACATCTACAAAATGATTGCAATATTTTTGCACTATCACTAAGTGTGAGTTGCAACTCCAAAATGCACAGCCTAAACGCCTGAAGCTAAGAAGTTTAAATTGGCAGAAGCCAAATTGAGCCGCTATGACGGGATTCTTGGAATTTCGAATATTTAGGGGGGAAATTCAGTTACCTCATAACTCTTAAGCAGAAAAATAAAACTTATTATTGTTCAGTAACAAATTAAGGTAGTAGGGTTAAACCTGTGCTTAGGAACTTTTTTTATTCCAATAAAAATTTTTCTTGTTTGGCGAAATACCAATAGAAAATTTAAAAAAGTACGCGATGATTTTTGCGCTACGAAATAAGATATACTGAGATGCAGTACGTTACGTGAACGGACTCTTAACAAATCGTATAAAAAAACAAGTAAGAGTGCTATATTCGGCTGTGCCGAATCTTATATACCATTCACCATGTTGCAATAAGAAAAAAAAATTATGTGAACACCATTCTTAAGATATAAATAATTATATTATGTGCCACGCCCACTTATCCAAACCGTCCACATTATGTCGGATGTTGTGTTTTTTTATTTATTTATTTTATTTATTTATTTATTTAAGTCTATGGATTTAAATCCGTACAGACTATAATTAAAATACGAACAATATTATTAGTTTATGTATTTAAAAATAAGATAATACTACGTTTAATGACACTGGCACTTAAAGAAAAGTCAACTAAATGATACATTTCATTAAAATCTCTATATATTCTCCGGAAAGGATCAGAATTTTAATAACCTTTTTTTTGGAAAATATGTTCTACTAAAAATTGCCGATGTTTTGATATATAAGTCGTTTCCATAGGTCATATATGACAGCCCTAAAATGTAGGATTGTATAAAAATGTTGATGTTTTTTAGCCCATTTTTGGAGTATTTTGCTCATTAATTGCCCATTGTCTAACCGATTTCTTTGTTTTATATACCGGCGTGTTAAGGAATAATTTTACCATTTACTTAAGTTATATATATATTTATATATATTTTGGTCATAAATTTTTTGTATCTGAACCGATTTTTCCGAGTTTTTTCATGTTCAACTAAAAATTTCCGATATTTTAGTATATAAGTCATATCCATAGGACATATGGCAGCCCTAAAATTTAGGTTTTTATAAAAAATTTCAATTTTTTTTGTACGGGAGGTACCACGCCCACTTCTACAATCCCGCCCAGATTTTGTAGGATGGTGTGTATTGACAACCTAAATGTGTGAACCTAATTTGGAAACTTTGGCTTTTGCCGTTCCCCAGATATACAGCAAAAAGTAAAAAAAATACAACAACCACAGGGGATTTTTGGAAAAAATTAGAGGTAGTCTTGGTTTTTTGCTCATATCTGAGCCATTTGTGGGCCGATCTTGCTGAATTTCAATAGCAAGCGATGGTAGACTATATGTGACATAAATGTAAAACAACCTAGCCGCTATCATGTCTGGTGTCTCCGGAAAACATATTTCAAGCGTAAGACGGACAGATGGACAGACAATTTTTTCCGTACTATATTTAGTACTTTTTGATTTTTTTGCAATATTGAAGTTAGAAACATAAAATTATAGGTGCAGGATCCTCATTGAATGAGAACCTATAAGAGGAAAAATGTTGATACTTTTTTGTAAAAACCTGGAAACATAAATAAAATCCCATAAATGTGCCCACAAAGCAAAGTAGCGGGCTAAATGCCAATATGATATAAAATCTTGAAATTTTTCATATCATACTGGCATTTAGCCCGCTACTTTGCTTTGTGAAAATATTGAAATCATTTTAGAACTAAACGGCTGTTTTTTTACGTTAGTTTAGAAAAGTAATTATTTGAGAAAATAAGTATATAAATTCATATTTAGATGCATGTATATTTTTGTGATTTATATTCGCGAAAGATTCTAATTTGTCTTAGAAACAATAGAAGAAACAACTGATTGCATATTTAGCAGCTCGTTGTTCTCTGGAACGTTCTCATCCTCGACCTATTCTAGAATTAATGGCTGAATTTAATCGGAAAAGTAATTCAAGTAAAATGGACTGCAACTTTTGAATAAAAACTTGCACAATTTGGAGGTCTTGTTCTAGTTTAAGTTTACTCAATCCAAGCTGTTTACATAAATATATAACAGCTTTAAACCTGTTTAATTCAAGTTATTAAAACTTGAATAAATAAATTTAATAAAAAGAATTTACGCTATTGATGAAGAAAACAATACAAGTGGCATAAGCAGTGACAACAAAACCTACGTTAACACCAGTGGTTTTATTGAAAAAAAAATGTTGTTGCTTACTTAATCACTGAAAAAGATTTAAGTAAATTAAAGTTCTAAATAAATATATAATGGGCAAATTTCGTTGGCAAATAAACACTTTTTAGCAAATAAAGAAAATTAATTGTCCTCCAGTTAAAAAAAACCGGAATTTGCCCTTTTTTTGAATTGGTAGGACCCATGTTTTAGGCGTTTAAAAAACCAGCTCAAAATCTACGAACAAAAAGGGCATTCAAGGCTTTTCGAGACATTTCAACATTCATTTTCTAATAATACAATCAATTCGAAATTAATATTTTTGTCAAAGAGCCTTTTTACTAGGGTGATCGATTATTCGACTTTTTTCAATAACCGGTTTTCGAATATTCCGAATAGTTGCTATTTAAAAAAAACCGGTTTTCGGTTAGACATTTTAAAAATAACCGGTTAACCGGTTTTAATTCGAATACATAAAAATACAAAAATCAAATTAGTTTTTGTAATAAAAAGTAAATAAGAATAAAAACAAAACAATTCACGAAGGTATGGAACCAAAAAACTCCATAGATATGAGATAAAATAAAAAAAAAAACCTGACCAGTCAATGAGTTTTAATTTGTTGCTGGTTAAGCATGTCTATATGAAGCAGTAAACTTCAGCCATATTTTTGAAAAGTGGCAAACAAAACCTCTTATCCAGGATTATATATTTCAATTTTTTTTTTTGTTTCAGCATTAAAGACAAGAAAACATGCTTTTTGTATGAAATATCTTTCAATTCGTCGATCACACAATTTAAACCATTCCAGGACATTTTTGATTCCTTCAATTTTGTTTTAAGTTCTTAGTGTTTTATAAATAAAACTGATGAATTTTCCCATAACGTTGATTCCGCCGGTATGTTTTTGTTCTAAGCATGAAGATATGCTAGAACTACTTAAGAGTTTTTCAGTCATTATTTTTATTTAAGTATTTTTTGTAAAGTATTATTTGCAGTCTCTTAAAAACTACTTGGAACAGAGTCAAGTTTTACTTGGCGTATATTTATGTCAAGCTTGTGGACTAATTTAAAGTGATTAATAAGTCGTGACGTTGAAGAACCTTTGCAACTTATCATTTTGGGCCGTTTAAGCACAATTTTCTTTTAAGTCAGTTTAAGCTGAACTTTTTTTGTAGTACTTTAAATTGTACTTTAAATTTATAACAAAAGTAAGGAAAACGTATATAAATTACACATTACTTTAATAACCGGGTTATTTTACTAAAATAACCGGTTTATTCGATATTCGAAAAATTGACATTTTGAAATATTCGACTTGGGCAAAACTAAAATAACCGGTTAAAACCGGTCGAATACTATTCGATCGATCACCCTATTTTTACGTATGAACTTTAATGTCAGTTATAATTTTGTACTTCTTGTCTGCATGCCAAATTTTAAGAAAACCGGTTGATTAGTTAAGAAGACATAGGGAGGGGGAGCTTTTACCCTCTTACCCTATTTCACACCCTATTTCCTTCCATATGTTACACTATTTGCCTGACAAATTTCAAGAAAATCGGTTAATTAGTTAAGAAGATATAGGGAGCTTTTACCCCTCTTGCCCTATTTAACGCCCTATTCCCTATTTCCTTCCATATGTTACACTACTTGCCTGACAAATTTCAAGAAAATCGGTTGAAAAGTTAAGAAGATATAGGGGGCGGAAGCTTTTACCCCTCTTGCCCTATTTAACGCCCTATTTCTTATTTATTTTCAGATGTTACAGTGTCTACATGCCAAATTTTAGTTAAGCAGATATAGGGAGGGGGAGTTTTTACCCTTTTTTGCCTGATTTAACGCCCTATTCCCTATTTCCTTCCATATGTTGATAAACTATTTGCCTGACAGATTTTAAGAAAATCGGTTGATTAGTTAAGAAGATATAGAGAGCGGGAGCTTTTACCCCTCTTGCCATATTTCACGCCCTATTCCATATTTCCTTTTAGAAGTTACAGTGTCTGCATGCCAAATTTTAAGAAAACTGGTCGATAGGTTAAGAAGAGATAGGAGGGAGAGCGGTCAGGCCTTTTCGGAGGAGTTCAAAAAAACAAACATCGTGACACGAGAATTTTATATATAGAGATGTTTTAAAAATAACATGATTGATCATAATCACTTAATTTAAATTCCGTTGATTTACGAAGATACGAATTTATTCTTTTTCTTTCTCTACCCCTTTTTTTTTGGTTTTTTAGATAAATCCTAATTATGATTTAAACATGATTGGCAAACACCCAGAGTTGGGCAGTGTTTCCAAATGTTTTTCGTATGTTGTATTTTAAACAACTTAGAAAACGTACGGTTCAGCTCTGAGCCCTCCAAATATACATATCGAACTTGATTATAAAAAGGGTACCTCAACTCAACTCAACTCAACTCAACTCAAATTTTTTTTTTTTTTTTTTGGAAATAAATCGACACGTAATATTTATATCTACCCGCTGTAAAAATATCGTGCTATTTTTTCTTATTTTTGGTAATGAAAATGTTGGCTTGACATGGTTTTTCATATGATTTTAATTAAAAATTTTGTTGCTTCTACTAAAAATTTAAAATTTTATGATCCAGTGCGATACAACACTGTACATTGATTTAAAATAAACAAAAAGTGTTTTCCATTTCGTATTTTAAATAGACAACTTAAATGTATTTTATATTTTAAATACATCAATGAAATGTCCTTTGACCAACCATTTTAACACCTTTGACCCAACAAAAGCAAAAACAAAATTAGCTGTCTAACTAAAATGTGTATAAAAAAAAAAATATTTTATTGAAATTTGTAGGCTTAAGCACAAAACTCATTTTATTATTTAAAAGCTTTTCTTTATCATAATTGAAGGACATAAAATAAAAAAAGTCATTCGTGCAAAAAAGGCAACTCTTTGACATACAAGTAAGAACATAAATACCACTTGGAATTTATCCAACTAATAAAATTTTTTCAAACTACACTCAAAGAAATAAAGAGAAATTTGGAAAAATTTAAAAAAATACTAAAACATTAACGTCAAAAGATAAAAGAGAACAAGAATTCTGTACTTTTAATGAGAATTTTAGAGAATTTATTTTGCCGATTCGTGCAATGTAGAAATTGAAAAACTGGAGCGATAATTATGATCCTGTTTGCTGAACCAAATCTCGTGACAAATATTAAATACAGAATATTCCTTATAAGAAAAGTAATACAACGAACATAATCCGATCATTTATTATCACTTAGCCATTAAACAAGGAAGTGTAAACAGCAAATTGGTTTTTTTCTTGTTTTGAAATGCATCATTTACGCTGAATTTTGCTTTATTTCATCGATTTGGAAATAATTGCAGCTAAATCACAACCATTGATTCGAACATGCGAGAGATGGGTTGTGTGTTAAAGAAGTGGTAATTTCGTACAACCAACAACACAGCATCCAGCTCAGCTAAAAACGTTCGAAAATGGAGAAATTGAGGATCCTTGGGAGCCATGCATACAGCAATTTTAAAATGTTTGCAAGCAGATGTGATAAAAATTTACATGAGAACCGGCCATATGGCCTTATCTCATGGTAAATCTTAACCACTGGGTGACAAATTATGCATTCTACAGCCGCCCCACGAGTGTACGAGCAACGAGTACTCACAAGTAGTGATTTGAGTGCATAATCAGACACAATCATACAATTGACTTTTGCTTAGGAGCTGGAGCTAAATATTTAACCCCCGCGGTTTTTGGAAAAGTTTTAGAAGCATCGGTTGTGTTTCAGCAGCATCTTAAGATGATCTTTCCTGAGGCAGAACTCTCACACAGGTGGTGAAAAATAAGCCCTTGAGTGGAATTTACAGAATGCCCGATCTCTCGACTTAAGCCAACCACAACTATAACGTGGTAGTAAACGACAACTACAACGTAATTCCCGAAAGTGTCAACGGAAAATCCTGAAAAACAGAAAGCAGTTCCTTCTAGAAGCATACTCTTTGAGGCCGCGACTGAAAGTCAGTCTGGTCTGTGCCACCAGAGGCTACTGACTCCCTTTATACTTAATAAAATCTCTGCAGATCTGTCCATTTTGGATTGTTTGCACCTGATTTCCCTGCCAAATGTCACACCAGAAGGATTATCCTTATGATAATCGTTATAAACCCCGGGGGTATGTTTGCAAGCGGTAGAATTTTTCGAAATGAAAAAAAAAGCTTGGAAGGATTAAGGCGTTAAAAGGCGATATTTGTGTATCCGAAATGCTCTTTAAGGCCAAGAAATCGTATGTGGAGCCCGACAAACCAGAGAAATCAACCTCAATGTTGAATATTAATAACACCAAGGACCCGGAGTAGCGCATTTATTGCGATTAATGAACTCACGATTAAACTTTTACACGATATATTTATATACATGTAAAATCCTTAATCCTATTAGGAAAATATGGCCTCAATAACTGATCTCCATCTAAATCTATGTGATGCTGCTCTTTTAGCTTCATTCGGCTTGAACTTGGCCTTCCACATTTATTTTTGGTCGTCCCATTCTTCTTGCTCCCTGTGAGCTGTAATCAAGGGATTTCCTATTGATGTTATTAGCTGGCTTACGTAGGGTATGCAACAACCATCTTTATTTGCGTATTATAATCACATGGTCAATTGGTGGTTGTTCGCTCAAAGCCATAACGCAGAGTTTGTAATAGTTTGAGGCCAAGCTATATTGATGATCCGGCGAAGGCATTCATTGACGAAGACCAGTGGTTTTTGTACATCAAGGCTCGTTAAATTACAAGTCTCAGGGCCATAAAGCAGTACTTACTTTACATTTCTATTGAATACTTTTTTACTGTAATGTTAGCAGCCCTCCAGAACTTACTCAAGATTCGAAACTCTTGTTTAGCCTTAGTCAGTCTGTGTTGAATATCTTCGCTACAGCTAACGGAAGTAGCAATAATGCTCCCCAAGTAGCAGAAGGTGGCATCTTCAAGCTGTTTCCCCATCAGTGAAAAGCGATAGCTGTTCGTTATGCCATGTTCACACTTGAGTTTTTAAACGCGTTAAAGCAAAATGTTGATTAAGTTAATCAAAGCCGTTCACATTACATTCGCAATGATTTAAGCTATGTTCACATTATGTGTATTTGTCATATGGAATGTCACTTTTCTACCCACATGTGTTTTCATGTGTATGTCAATATTTGAGTTTTACATAAGGTTTTTAATTTACATGTTCACATAATGGTATGTAACGTACATTTGACATAACCTATCAAAAATAATAAAAACATTTTTAATAATTAATTTGTGCATTTTTTATCTGTTTTATTATTTATTTACTATTTTAATATTTATGTATTACAATTTCAATTAATTTTTGCCGCCACAAACAATTTTGTTAACAAAAAACAGCTGATGTCAGATGCTTTGTCACTTGAAAATAGAACACGTTCTAAATCAAAATTGTCATGTGTACTGTACACAGAGAAATAACACATGATAGTGTTTGAAGGGGTTCAGACGATATGTACATATTTAACATGTGAAAAAGTGACAATCCACATGACAAATACACATAATGTGAACACAGCTTTAGATGACAGATGATTAAGAAAAAAAACACAACAAAAAATTTATATTTCTTTAAAGCATTAAAAATGGATAAAAATACTTTTATAAAGTTATCACAAGATTATTTTAATCAATTTAATGATGAAATTGTGAAAATTTATGAATTATTTAAGGAAAAAAATAAAAAACATTATGCAGAAATCGTGACCGGTTGTACACGTTCATGTTGGCCGATTCTACATTATACTAATTTTGAGGTTTCTTCGGTGGATTCTATTTCATTAATGAAGTGATTTAGTTGTAATCATGTCAATTTAAAGTGATTAATAAGTCACTTCAATGTATCACGTTCGAGTTGCTTAAACGCGTTTAAGAACCCAAGTGGGAACATAGTATTACATTGAAGCGCATTGCTTTTCGAGGTATAAGCGACATAAGCCCAATTAAAGAGCCTTCTCGAAACATTGAAATTGTGCTAGAAACGCTTTTATAACAAAATTTTTAGTTAAATAAAATAAAAAAATTTTGTAATTTTATTGTTAACTGGCCCATTTCAACTTTTAATTAACCATTGTTTTTGTTTATTGCTGAATCCGCAAACAGAAATTAAAAGTATAAAACATATAAAAATTGTCAAAAACCTTTTTTTTTAATGAAAACAAAAGAGACAAAGTTCGGGCTTTTGTGGATAATGATACCTATTGACCCCTTTCGTGAATAAAATTTCCCTTGAAACTTGTTGCCTTTTCCCCAAAAAAAGTTTGGGAAAATCAAAATCTCGAGGGAGAAAACTGTGCACTTCTTATTCAAGATTGTCATTAAAGCAAGACTTTGCATTCAAATACCATTTTTAAATCGCTGTTTAGTTTCTATTTAATTTTAAATAAATTCACCCTTTTACTATCATCATAAATTTTTTTTAAGTGTATGATGTTTTTTCCTACTCCAAAGTTTTCCAAAAATGGTCAAGCAATAAAATCTAGGCACTATCAGTAATATTTAGTTTCTTCTCATTTTTTTTTTCGGTTGCTGCCTTTGACACTCCTTGTTGGCTTTCAGTGGTTTTTCTTTCTTGTCTTTATGAATTTATAAAATATTTTTTTTGCACTTTTTTTCCAATTTGTCAGCATGTTAAATTGTACTCGTGTTGAGTAGGAAATCCCTGGCATGCTGATTGCTTAAAATGTAGCACCTTTTTTTCTTACAGTTACACCCTTTCTTCACTCACCAGTTCCATTTAGATCCACCATTTGTATGAATTTGTTGCTCTTAAGCTCATGATAGGGCCGTCATCATACATTTGTACAATTAAATGTATGAAAATGTTGGTGTTGTAGCAGATAAAATGTATTAAAATGTGTTTTAAATGTTTGTAAAAGTAAGTGTTTGTTTGCAAAGGAGTATGTGTGTGTGTTAAAGGGTTTTATAAATGCAGAAGACGGAAACAGGAAAGGGCTTGCCAACATAACTGGCCATGTGGTCATTTGTTTAAGCTCAATTGAATTTAGTTTTGAATTTTGAATATTTCTTTTAGAAAAATACATACATACAAACATACATACATGCACAAAGATAGAAAGTTTATTCACATATAAAAACACAGATAAAATTGTAAATATTAAAGTGGTAACAAATTTACTTCAACTATAAATCAGGGATGGAAACTTGATTTTCTTTTTGTTTTAAAAACATTTTTGGAAGTACTTTTAGGACGTTATTTATTTTATTAATTTTTGCGAATTTTACAAATTTTAAAGAGGGTAGATATTTTATTACAAACAAGTAAGAGTGCTATATTTAGCTATGCCGCTCACCCACTAATGCATATTCTTAAATAGAATTAAAAAAAATATGTTGAGTACATTTTTTTGATGAAACGTATTTCTCTTTTTAAGTGGTAAATTTTGTTTGTGTAAAAAATGCAAAAATATTCGAGACTCAATTCAACAATAAAATAAATAGTAATGAGTTTTATAGTTAAAAATAAGAGGCATTCGTGTTTTTTTGCTCATATCTCAGTCATTTATGGACCGATCTGACTGAATTTCAATAGCAAACCTTAATGGAGCATATGCAATATGAACCTATAACGACCTAATCCCCATTATCTGGGGTCTTCGGATACTCCATTTCAACATACACATGGACAGATGCACCAACGGACAGACAGACATGATATAATTAACTTCGCTACTCATAAGGACCCAGAATATATAAGTGACTCTATAAGATCTTAGATCAATATTGTACAAATTAAAAAAGGCATGACAAACTTATTTATACCCTTTTAACTACGGTGAAGGGTTTAAGTGGTGTAGAAGAAAGAACGGAGCCTTGAGGAAATAATCTCGAGCTCATTTGATGAGCCAAAGATTGCTACGAAAGGGTACCATTAAAAGTACTTTATTAATACCATCTTCATTTCTATTGAAAATATTTAAATATTAGACATCATACACAAGTTTTAAGTAAATTCTCAACAAATAAAGGGTGTTTTTTTAAGGCGTTTATTACTTCCGATAGGGATAAAAGTAAAATTAGCCAATTCCGCTGTAGATGTGAGTGTATTAGAGGAATCGAAATTATCAATCCCACGCCGTTCTCAAACTAGCCTATTTCCGCATAAGATCGAACTGGTTCAAGAACCAGCTGAACATCAATTGCCTCGTGTAATCGTAGAATGAGCTGAGAATCGTAAAATCGTCTTCAGCGGTGAGGCCTATTTCTGGCTAAACGAGTATGTAAAGAAGCAGAATTGTCGGGGAGAGCACAATCTTCATGCGTCTCTTAAGACTCCATTACATCTCGAAGAAAATCACAGCTTTGTGCGGTTTACATGCCGCAGGCGGTTCATACATAACCGTGATTGGCGAACGATACAGGCAATTTATTCTTTATTGATTTTTTTCGTAATCTCATTGCAAATCAATTGGAGGAGAAATATTTTTAACAAGACTGTGCAACATGCCATACAGCTTCTGAAACCATCAGTTTGCTGAGCCAAACTTTTTGTACCGAATTATCTCATGAAATGGACCTGTGAATTGGCCACATCGTTAGTGTGATTTGACACTATTACCCTACTTTTTGCAGGGGTACTCTTGCCGACAGTCGTCGCACTTTTGTAGACAAATTACCGGGTATTCTGAAAACATTATCGCAAAATTTAATAGACAGGATGACGTTCAAAACGCGCAGTCGCGGAGGTCATATGCCAGAAATTATTTTTAAACACTAAATGCCACTGAATTTGTGAGATAATAAAAATTTTGGCCATTCATTGAATTAGTTGTGTTTTATTAAAAAAAAATATACGCCTCAAAAAACACCCCTTACAAGTAAAAGTGTCTATGTGTCCGTATTTAAAGGCTTTTGTTAAAATATATTTACATCCTTTATTTCTAACTGACTCTGTGGTTTTGATATTTTTATTACAATCTCTATCCGAATAAAATTGTTGCCGTAATTCTTGTTTGTTGCATGCAAAGGGAGTGGTTTTTGGTAACACAGAAACACACACACACACTCACACACACATACTCGTTATGTTGCCAAATTATGGGATTTGAAAATTTTGACTTTTTACCAAAAATTTCTTTCTGTTTTTTTTTTTTTTTTTTTGCCAATTTTTTGGTCAGTGATTGTAACAAATTTCTAAAGAAATAATTGAATTAGAAAATTAAATAAAATGCAGACATATTGTTAAGCTAAAAGAATCTTAGATTTTGTTAGATTTTCTAAGTTAAATTAAACAAAAGGAACCATAAAAAAAATATCCTATTTAGTTAAAAGCAAAAATGTAATCGTGTAATGGTTACAGGAGAGATTCGAAGGAGGTCTTCAGGATAAGTGTTTTTGGTATAATAATACTTTTTTAAACAATAATTGCATTTAAGTCGTGTGGTCATGTTTTTGGAAAAATAAAATATTAAGTAAATTCTTGTTAAGAGTTGTTTTTTAAGAGTTAAAAGTATTTAGTGTTAAAATTTTGGTTTTACTTCTTATTAAAGAATTTAAAATTTTATGCCAACCTCATGAAAACTCTTTGAGGTATAAAATAAATTAGATATTTTTGAAAATATTAGAAACTGTATATTTCCTTATTTCTTAAAAGCAGTGCTTTTTTTGAGCAAAAAGTTTTTTTATTTAATAAAAAGAGTAATTTTGAAAAGCACTCTTGTTAAAAACTATTAATTTAAAAGAAAAGATGTTTTTGAAAACAAAAGTGATTCAGTGCTTTAAATAAAATTAAAAATAATTTATTCTTAAGTACTTTTTGTTTAAAAAAATTATTTTATTTTCAATACTCAATAATATTCAATATAGTATTTCATTTGAGTACTCAATACTACTCAAAACATTAACGGATTTTTTTTTGAGATTTCAGGCAAAGTTTCGAAAATAAATACTTTTTTTAATACATTTTAAAGTATTGAGTATTGAGTCCTAATAATACTCGGTACCCAATACTCCATACTTTGCCAGCACTACCCTCCAATCGATCGACAATGTAAGCAAACGATAACGCAACAGTTTTATTACAAATTTGCTGTCAACCATAGGCATGTTTACATGGCAATATCAAGTATTACGACTTTTTAGAGTTAAAGTATTATGAAATTCTCTTAATATTTTGCTAAAGACTTTCGGCGCAGATTGTCTTATATAAAAAAATTACGTCTGTTCACATTATCGGCACATGAAATAAATGCAACGAAAACTGGGACGTTGCGATGATGTTGTGATCTTAGCTTTTGATAAAAGGGGGTGAGCGGTAATTAATGTAAATCTATTCCATGTTAAATTTAAATTAAAAGAATAATTTTTGTTGGTAAAAATGTTGAAAAAATTAAAATAAAATTTGTTAAATAAAAATTGCTAAATTAATGTTTTCAGAATAAACAGATGTTAAATGGCAAAATCGAGCTATGAAATCTACTAAATTTGCAAGAAACTGCTTTTTATAAACATGTTTTTTTCTACTATTTTAAAACAATTTTTAAAAATCTCAAATTTAATTTTTAATTTTTTATTATAAAACATGTTCATATCCCTGTAACACATCTGAACAAATGCAACATTAAAATAAAAGAAAACCCTCCAGGGATCCACTCTAAATCACATTTAGGAAACATATTAAAATATCAAAATATTCAAACAATGCAACATTGAGACTTCTTTAAATAATACTCATAGAAATACTCTTAAATAATTAATTTCATTTATTCTAAGACAAACATACGACTACCAACAAACTGACATCCAAAGCTATTTAGTTTTTCTACCGCTGATGACCCCTTCAAATTGTATAGAAAAAACCCCCTACTAGAAAGACTTTCTAAACCCCCTGATCACATTAACACCGCACCAAGCGGCGCCAAATGTCTCAGTTAATTTAAAATGAAAATGGCAGCCTTTCAGCATCCTCTTCCTGCCTGTGTTTGTGTAAATACACACTAAACCAGACGAGTGCACATGCAAACATAAACATCGTTGTGACCGTCAGATACGCAGAGAAAAGAGTACAGAGACAAAACGCCACTTGAGACTTTTCAAAATTCCAACGACACAAAAGAACATGAAACGTTGAATAAATTTTTAACAAAAACCATGTGAATTCTAGAGGATAAATGTTTGCGTTGTGGTGAATGTAACATTCCAAAGTGTAAAATGAAAAAATGCGATCTTTATTAAATGTCCGTTTGTGTATCCTTTTTGCTGTCAGTTTCATTTTATAAGGAAAGTTTAGTTTTTCTAAAAGAATTAAAAATTTAAATTGATTAAATTTAAAATGGGTGTATCAAATTCTTTTTTAAAAATCGATTAAAAATAATGTTTTGGGTGGAACGTTGTTTTGCGGTCTTATTTAGCGGATAATTTCGAAATGGTTTAATGTTTAAAAAAATTAATTAAAATTCTAATTTATCACATGTTTTATATTCAACTATTTCCAACTAAAACACCAATCAAATTGATAATAAATACTTTAAATTTCTTCAACAACTGTAAAATAAAGTGCGTATTTTGCATAAACAATTAAAACTTTTATCGTTTTTTTCTTGCCGTTTACTTCTTTATTTATTTTTTTTTCGCATAAATGTTGGCTGTATCTCATCATTCGTTAATAAATAGTTTTCAAACTAAAAGTTTTTAATAAAGTTACTTATGTTTATTGTATCATCTTTCAATAACCAACCAGCCAGCCAACCAACCAGGCAATCAACCAGGCCAGAACAGAACAGACCAGGCAGCTAACCGAAAGACCGACCAGCCAAACAACTCCACAGCCAAATAACCCAACAACCAATTTACTCGCAAATATTTACATACAAATAAACTGGCCAGAACTGTGCAGCAAAGGAGCCACCTTGTTCACCCCTTGCGTTAAGTGTTTTTCATTTTCCATCACAAAAAAAAAAAAAAAAAAAAAAAAAAAAAAAAAAAAAAAAAACAAAGCAAAATAAAAAATGGTGGCTATATTTATTTAATCTTTCTGTTTGTAACAGATTGAAATAATCGGGTTGTACACTATAAAGTTTATACAAGATGTCTTCAAAGAAGATTTATATTTTGCAAGTCGATTAAATAAAAAAATAAAATGTTTATTAATTATAAAAATGCAGTATTTGAATTTTATTTCTTAAATAAAATTTATTTCTAAATGTGAACCTTCGCGATCACGGCATTCATTAAGGTAGGTTCCAGTTTCCCTACGTTACCTGGCTGTTGACATTCTCACCCAGAAATCTGATTGATTCAATGAAGGAGACAGATTTTGCCCTTGATAATTTTTTGACCAAACAGTCTTGAGTCTTAGGTATCCGAGTGCCGGGCAGTGGCAGAGAAGACGTTGCGTTGAATCCTTATCCTCCTCGTCGCCGCAACTCCTACATAGGCTATTATAAGGGAGCCCCAAACTTTGGGCGTGCTTCCCAATTGGGCAGTGGCCTGTCATAACCGCAATTAGATTTCTTAGATGATGTCTGGACATCCCCACATGTAGTTTCATCAAACCACCTCTGATTAGCAATGATATGCAATTTGTGTGCAATAAGTGTTGCTTGCCTAATCCTTGGGAGCGAAACATCTAAATATAACATGAGTCGAACCGCTACCACTCAATGTAGTACCTGCTTGTGCCAGCGAAGTAGCCATACAGTTTCCAAGAATGCCCCTGTGTCCAGGGATCCAGTTAAGGGTAACCAATGAATAACTCGCTATCTCCTCCAGTGACGATTTTCGATGTGATGAAACCACTCTCCAGGGATTATTACCGAATATCTCTGCCAGATGTCTCCCCGTACCGAATGTGCCCCGCCGCAGTAGATGGCCTTTATCTCGGACTAATTGCCACTGCAGTGATCCGCTAGCGTAAGAGGAATGCTCAAGTTTAACTGCTCGGATTAAATGCCAGAACCGACACCATGCAGTGTACGGCTTTCATTTAGTCAAACGGTAAAATTTCCAATGACTGCTCGACAGGACGATTTTGTGATGGCTGTGGTTTCGTTGCGATTTCTTTTAAAAGCGCCAAAAAAAGCGGTTTATTATTAAAAACTTTAGATTTAAGAAATCCCTACAGAAAAAAGTCCATAGGATTAAATCAGGACTGCGTGTCGCCTCTCCTAGAGATAAGTTTGCTAGGGAAAATTTCAGTTGCTCTTGGCAGTAACGTATTGGATGTATGTAAGTCTGCACCGTCTTGCTGGAGCCATGCTCTTTTATTATAACCAGAGAAATTTTGCAGTTTTGGCTTAAAGAAATTGTCTTCATTTCCACATAACGCTTCCAAATTAAAAGACCGCATGAACAGAATGTTTATCACCATTCACGTTTGATCGTGATGATCTTTTTCGGTCTTTTCTAGTATTAAGCCAGTCTCTCCATTTTCTTATGAGAGGGACACTTGGCGCATTATTTAAGAGACGAAACCAAAAAATACTAATTCGTTGAGCTACATTCGGTAAGTCACCATTCTTGTAAAACTCTAGGTCCGCCCCGAAATGGGCACCATAGCGAATGAGTTTCCATGGTTTGACAAAAAACAAGGAATGACAGTGGCAACTTTGAAATTTATATTCTAGGTCCGTGCAAAGTTCTGGAACGACCTCGATACCCTTGTCCCTACACACAGAAGAAATGTTAATGTTAAATTAACATTGCGTTAATTTAAAATCATAGTAAATTTCTGCAAAAGTATGAACATTATTTAAAATTATCATTGTTTCATATTAATTTTAAACGAAAAAATGTTAAAAAAACATTGTTCAATATTGAAAAAATCCTGTTTTATTTGTTTTGTATAGAAACAATAACAACATTATAAAATTATAATAAATAATTTTTTTTATTTTCATGTTTAAAATTTTTTACATAAAAAGAAAAAAATTCCCGTATTCTTTTTGTTAAAATTACTTAATTAAATAGTACAGCAAATTTTCAAAGTAGAATGATGACGAGAACCATATCGGACCATTCTGCTGGTGTCTTTTAATTGTGAGTGCTTCTGTAACCAAAGGGGAAAACATCGATAATGGCTCAACTTAATTAACCAAGACCTTTAGATTTTTCCCGTTTAGTCATGCAAGCGGAAACAAAATATGGAATATTTCCACAAAAGAACCTTCGGTATTTTTTGTTTGGTGTTAAGAATAAAGCGATTTCTTCAATAATTCGACTTTTGCTCCATACAAAATTCCTTCCGGGAAACGATTTAAAGGGCTGGATAAAATTTGTCTAAAATATTTTTTCTTTAGTAAAAACCGATGACGATAATGGTTAACAAAAATTCGGTACGGCCAAGTAACAGCAACATTTTTACTTGTTTTCGTTGCATGAATCTCTTTTGTAAAACTATTGCAGAAACAGTTTACCAAAAATAAATAAAAATGTGGGGAGATAAAAAAATAAAAACAAAAACATCAACAACCACTTGTGTTGCAATATTTAAAAGAGTGCAATGCAACTAAAGTGAGGGTCGGAACAAATTTGCCATAAGTATTTTTATTGTAGATGTTGTTGTTTGTTTTTATGAAATTCATTCTAATAAACACTTACCAGCAGAGGAAATTGTTAAATAAAAAGAATATTCAAAATGGAAATGAGTAATTAGTAAAAAGCATATTTTAAGATTAAATTCAAGAGAGTGAGGAGGCCGGAGTGTTTAATTGCTCTAGGGAGCTAAAGTGATGTTAAGAAAAAGTGTATGATCTTTTTTTATTCCATGAAATTTTAACGAAATATGCACATAAAGAAAAACACTCGGGATAAATTAAGTTTTTTTTTTAAGTTCCCTAAGCGTATCTCGCGTAGCTCTATGCTTGTCTGCAGGAAGGAAACCAGAGTCTCGTGCGGGAATCGAACCCGCAACCCCGGCACTAATAGACTAGCTTACTACCAGCTAGCCTACCGGAGCACTCGTGTTTTTATACGAGTTTTACTAAAAAATTTAAGTACAAATAACACTAAAACGTACTTAAAATAACCCTAAATTGGATTACTTCGAAAATCAATCCCGGAACTTCTTAAAATAAGTACAAAACTTAAACCAAGTAAAAAAAATACTGAAATTTTCGTACCAAGTCTTATTATTTTACTTATAACTTATAAAAGTTTGTTGCTGACACTACCACAACACCACACAAGTAGTTAAAAAACGACTTGCTTTTGTGTGTAGAAACAACAAAACAAGATGAAAACAAGTTATTTTCACATTTAAAAAGTAAAGTTGAAAACTCTTGCTTCTCATTTAGTTTATATGTTCAGTTATATATGTACATAAAGTTTTAAAAGTAAAAATAATATCGCGAATCATTCTGGTGATGTATACTTGCAATTATGTAGGGAGTAAAACGGGTAAAAAATAAATCTAATAAAATTTCCCTTCTAATTTCCCTTTTGGTTTATTTAAAGTACGAATTCGGGATTAAGTCAACTTTATAGTACTTAAAGTAAGCGCATTTTGAGATTTATTCGGATTATTTCAATTACGAGTTCGGGACTGAATATGGATAAGTTAAGTACTTCGCGATTGAAAATCCGTACTTGAATCAATCTTTTTGTACTTAATTCAAGAAGATCCGTACACACCGTACTATTAATACCGCTTCAGATTGATTTTATTACGGATGGATTGATTTTTCTTTTGAGTGTGACTTTTTTCCGAGGATTAAAAAAAAAGTTCGAATTATATATTTCATAATCATTGAAAAGTTTTTTGGCTCTATTAAGTTAATTTTTAAACATAAGCTGTAAATAAAAAAAAGAATAAATTAATAAAATACATAAATTTTGGTTTGACATTGACTTTTAAAGCGAGAGTTATTCTAGCCTAATAATTAATTTAGGGAACATATAATTTCTGCGAGCAAATATGAACGTTTCCTCTGAATTGCATACGATTTTTCAATCGACTTAAGTAATTTAACTTGAGGTTCTAACTTAAGGCAAGAACCAGCAGGACTTACAGTTAGAAGCTTATGCACTGACCACGTAGTTATGCATTTTATGCGGCTATGCCGAATCTTTGATACCCTCTACCGACACTTAAAATATTTCAGGGCTTTATATGGGAACTATAAATTATTACCAAATCTTTACAAAAACTGACGTTGGTATTTTAATTGGTTACAGTTTAGAGCTGAAATATATATTAATGACAGACTAAGACCCGTTTTCACAACTTACCGATAGCCAAAGGTAGGATGTTATCGGCCGTATAAAAAGGGTTCCATTATTACAAATTTACTTTAACCTACACGCAGAAAAAAATATGGTTGGGCATGGTTACGGCAACAACACTATATTTAATGTCGTACACAAATAATTATTATTTTTCTTTAATATCAACAATATTATAGTTACTGTAAACAAATCAACAATTATAAATTTGAGTATTGTTGAACGAAAAATAATTATTTTTCTAACAACTAAATTATGATAACTTTCAAAACATATTATATTACTCACAACCATATCATGATATTTAATAGCCATAACACGATAACTTTCTATACATTTATCATATTATGTTTAAGATGCAATCAAACCATTTTTACTCTAATAATATTATGTTAGCGCCATTTGTAAAATAATTTTGTGTCGTTAATTTTATATGTGAGCGGTTAAACAATTTAAAGATAAATTCCCATAAAAAAAATAAGCTTAAAGAATTTAAAAAAATTAAAATATAAGCGGAGTTCATTCCGTATTAGTGATTTAATAGTGCAAATGCAAAATATCGTAGTTTTTTTGTAGAATCCAAAAACAAAACACACAGAGATTTCGTTATATTTTATAAAAGTGTTACGATATTTCTGTGGTTTTCATGGGCAACCGCATGTGTCTAAAAACAAATTTTTCAGGAGAGCCGAAAAACAATTCTTTATCCTTCTATGGGCTAGGTATTGCAGATTTTGAATTTAGTCTTTTGCAAGCCTTATATTGAACTCCGCTGTTTGATTCACATTAAGAAAAATTGTAAAAAGCCACAAAATACAAAATTGATGCAAAAAAGTTTTAATTTATTTTATATTTTTATGACAGTTATGATTATGATTAACATGATGATAATATGATTACTTCTTAGCTTATTATGTTTAACATGACAATAATATGATTAGTTCTTAACTTATTAAGATAAACATGACAATAATTTGATAACTTCTTAACTTAGTATAATTAACATAATAATAATATGGTTATGGCAAAAATATTATGATGTAATATTACGAGTATATTTAGTCATAATATGATTCAATAATAATCTTAATATGGTGATAACAATCATAAATTTTATCATAATATGATGCTCTTAGAATATGTTTACCACATCCATGTTTTTTCTTTGCGTGTACCAGTTTGGATCAACCTTTATTCACTTTATCGCGCACTTTAGATTAAAGTAAAGTTTTAATAATGGAACCCTTTTTATAAGTCCATTTAAAGTCTACTTTAAGGTATCGGTAAGTTGTGAAAACGGGCCTAAGTCATACAAAACTTTAGTTGACCTTAATGAAATAAAATATCATAAGTTTTTCATACTTACTTTAAGTACGAGTCGTACATTAAAATTTAAGTACAAATAACACTAAAACGTACTTAAAACAATCCTAAATGGCATAACTTTCAAAAAACAATCCCGAAATTTCTTGAAATAAGTATAAAATTCTTAAACCAAGTAAATTTTAATTAAAAATATTATATTATGTTTTATTATAACAATATAACATCTCAGTTTTGCAAGGATCGTCTTAAGGTTGAGATCGTAAATTTTTTAGAATAAACGATAAAATTTGTGTAAGAACGAAAATAGTATTTTTAACACCTTAAAGTAAATAATCGATGAATATATAAAAAGATATTTTTCTCCTAAGAACCTTGTTTTCCTCTACACACGTAAGCATCTACGCAATCATGTAATATTTGTAAATGTAACATACATTCACTAAGTATGTGTGTAGCATTTTCATATGTATCTGTTAATGTTTCTTTAACTTTCAATGTTTTTATTTGTAAAGATTAATTTTTGTTTCTTTTGCTCTTCTTCATTTTGTTCTGGCACTTCTTTCAAATTTGGGTCAATAGCTGGACAAATAGAAACATGTTTTGTCTTGTAAGCGAAATGATCCCAAAAGTCTCTTGTATTTCTATTTAATTTTTTTCTTTTTGAGTATAAACAATAAATGTTGTTTAAGTTTTGTTACAGTTTTAAATTGCAGAGGGACATTTTTTTTTTAATTTTTCTAAAATCTTATGATACCAAAATGTCAACAACTACTCCCATGACTTTTCCAACGAAATTTAATGCGACAATGTTTTTATAAAACCAGAAGCAGAAAAAGACCAACGCAAGCAAATCTTTATAAATAATTAATGAGTTTTCTTGTAAAAAATATTTTGTTTGCACTTTTATTTCAAAGGAAAAACAATTTTTTTCAAAGAAATCAAGACACTAAAAGCGTTCTTGACAAGTAAGCGAATAAAACTTAAACAAAAGTAATAAAAAAACATTAAAAAATTACATATTTATGTATTTGTTTTTGTGAAATTGTGTTGTAATTTTGATGTAGCTTTTGTAATAGTTTTAGTGTTCCTTGCAGACGTACTTGAATCAATTTTTATTCGTTCCCATTGAAATTTTAAATTCTTTTGCAGTTCTATAACAAATTTAATGAATATTTTTTGTATCATTTAGTTTCGAATAGCCGTAATGAAAGTTTTATATATTGATTAACTTATGGAATTAGAAAACAATAAGAATGTGTAAAAGATGAGTTTAACAAAATATCAATATTTTAAAGAAATTTTACATTGAAAACGAATGGGAATTAATTCAACGAAATATTAAACTGAAAGAATGAAGCCTACAACATTTTTGATAACACTTTAAGTTAAATTGAGTTTTGCAGCAAAATAATTCCAAAGATAATTGTTTTTTTAAATTAAAAATTTAATAAGGAACGGAAAGAAAAAATAATAAAAAAAAAAAAATTCTTTCAAAAACTTGCGGATAATTTTAGGTTTAATTTTTAATCCCAATTATATTTAAAATCGTTTTAAATCAATTTTTATTGTTTTTCACTAAGCACTTTAATGATACTTAATTTTTGGCGAATTGGTTTAAATTCAATTTAAGTTTCCAATGTCTAAAACTAACCCAGGTGGCTTCAAGATCACAACAATAACATGCATAGCAATAACAGTCAGGGGTTTGTAAATAAATAGATTTTTAACAATATTTCTTTTTTGTATTTAGTAGTGCTACCATACACAGAAATAAAAATACAAGGGAAAATTTAAATATTTCATACTTTTACTTTAATTTTGAGTCGTACTCAAATATTTAAGTACGAATAACACTAATAACTGGCATTCGATATCGATCGAAATTTTCATTCCCCTGACTTAAATGATTACTTTTTTCTTATTCTAAATTTGAGAAAATTGCAATTGACACATTTTTATTTTTATTGTGCAAAATAATTTTATAGATTGTCGCTCTAAATAGTTAATTATTAACAAAAAATAATAATAATCGCCATAAGCGAAAAAGTTAAAATATCATAAAAAATTTGTTCACACTTAATTTTTATTGCTCTCTAAAAAATTATAAAAACAAAGTTTTGAAACTCTCAAGAACATTTTGTTCATCATTTATTATTATTGCATTTGCTATAAAAATCCATTAATTTTTTAAAGGAGTGTTAAAGTTGTTGTCGACATACGTGTTGCAACTATTTGTTGCACATTATTTGACAATAACGATGTTGTCGTCGTCATCATCGTCCACGTGAAGTGTTAAATTTTTGTTTTTTTTTTTTTCATTTAGATTGTTGGGGTGTGTGTATGTGTGTATTTTTTGCTATTTTCATATTTCCTTTCAACAAAATGTGAACAAAAGCACACACACTTACACTCACACTCATACACAAATGCAAACATATTTGACTCAGCATTTTGTTGTTGTTGTTATGTGGTGGCACATAAGTACAATGTCCTTTGTTATAAATAATAGAATTACCTGGTTGGTTGTATTGTAACACAAGTGTAAGTTTGATACGAATACAAGTGTAAACTTAAATAAGTTAATGACGAAAAGTGGCTACTCGTGTGCATATGTATGTTTGTATGTGTGTATATACATGAATTCCAAGAAGGGTTTCTTATTTCTCAATTATTTTTTATACCCGGGAACGAATAAAAAAATTTGCGCAAAAAAAAAATGAAAAAAATACAAACTGAATAGAAAAATGAGTCCACCCGTACTTAAATCAATCCGAAGCGGTATTAATAGTACGGTAAGTACGGATTTTCTTGAATCATGGACAGAAAGGTTGATTCAAGCACGGTTATACATGTTTGAAATACTTAATTTATCCATATTCAATCCCGAATTCGTACTTGAAATAATCCGAAAATGAGATTGATTTAAGTAAAACTAAGATTGAATAAATCTTGAAATGCGCTTGTTTCGAGAATTTTCAAGTTGATTTAACCCCGAATTCATATTTGAAATCCGTAAGTGTAATTAAATTGATTCCAACCTAAAATAGCATGAGAATATCATCA
This sequence comes from Pollenia labialis, assembly GCA_949318255.1. Taxonomy (NCBI): domain Eukaryota; kingdom Metazoa; phylum Arthropoda; class Insecta; order Diptera; family Polleniidae; genus Pollenia; species Pollenia labialis. The sequence goes on along the minus strand of OX439139.1, from coordinate 143,914,647 downwards.
TCATCATATATATTGCTGGGTACACACAATGCAATGCATTTGCGCAATCTAGCAAATTAAATTAACTGTCATTCATTTTTCAATCAATCCAGATTGCATCACCTCTAAACACTTTGATATTTTGAGTTTGCATTTGAACAGATTGCATGTCTGTACCCAGCATATTAATAGGCAAGTTGATTTCTTTTGCTCCCTTTTACGACTACACTAAACATTGGATTTAAACAAATGATACATCAGAAGTGCCCAATGTACATTTTATTAAAATCGATTCAGTATTTAAGGAGTTTTATGCGTTAGAAAGTTATCTTTGTACATTGCAACATTACGCAACCAGAATGTGCATAAACAAACTTAAGCTACTGTCAAAAATAAACGAAAAGCCTCTCAAATGCACAAAAACAAAATAAAAAACATTTGATTCCGTACGGAATGTGCGATCAGTTTCGCACTTTGCTTAAGCAAATTACAGTTTCATAAAACTTAACAAACAGTTTCCTTAAGTTCAATATGGTTTTACACATATAATTTATATGTATTCTTTCAGTTGCTTAAGCTACGTTATTCACATTCTGGTGTTGTTGTTTTTAAATGTTGCCGTTGAATATTTAAATTTTAAATGTTACCGTTGATTGCTAAATTATCTGCATATGCATAATATTAATGTTACATTATTAGTTACATTGTAGAATAGATTAATTATATTTTTTTTAAACAATTCGGTGGCGTGTTTTTACTATTTTCTAAAATATTATTTGGTGTTATTCCACAACAGTGTTGCTAAAACATGGTGACCAAAAACGGTTAAATTTACGGGAAAAAGGCTAAAAAAAATTGCTAAAAATTGGCTAAAAAAAATTTCAAGTAAAAACACATTAAAATTCAATAACAGAACAGAAATAATTCATTAAAAAATTTTTACAATAAAATTGTAAGTTGAGATCAATTATTTACATAAGAATAAACGTAAATTAATTTTTTAGCATTTAAAAATAAATAAATTCAATGCCGTTATTGATCGTCTCATAGGAATCACTCGTGCCTGTTAGTTTAAAATATTTTAAAGGTAAATCATAATCTTGACAATATTTACCAAACCTTTTGAGTCAAAATCTACAATAAAAAACAAAAAAAAAGTATAGTCGGTGAAACCCGACTAAATGATACCATACAGCCCATTAGAAATTTGATCAAATTCTCTCCAAAATTGCGACCTGCACTTTGCGCACAAGGTTTACATGAACAGCCAGCCTGACGGATATCGTTAATTAGACTCAGAAAGTGATTCTGAGTCGATCGGTATTCTTTATTTTAAGGTATTACAAACATCAGCATAAATACATGTTACCCTCTCCACTATTGTGGTTATGACAGCGTTTAAACAACTGCAGTCAAAGTAGAAAAACTGCAATTTCTTCCAATTCTTTATTTTCATTGGCCATAAAAAACTGTTATTTTCACTTCTGATTCATTTAATGTGAAACTAACTCAAAAAGTGAAATGTTGTACACAAATGTTCGTTTTTTGTTCGACAGTTTTTGGTTTCGACCAGTGTTCGAAAATAAACAGTACATTATTTAGCGTTCAGCTCACACACGCAAGAACGATATCTATTTTTTAGTGATTGTTTAGACGAACACAACCCTTAATACCGTTCGTAACTGTTTTCAAGAAAGAACGGAACATTATGTAATGTTCTGTGCTTCGTTAAAAAACAGAACAATTGTAGTGATACTGTAGACAAACATGAACAATCCAAAAATGAAAGCAACGACCACACCACGAACAGCTTGTGTGGGTATTGTTGGCGTTAAATTATTTTGCTGGCTTTTTGTTTTTTTTCGTATGTGCATTTTGTTTTTGTAAAAAATGTTTGGTTTTTTTTTACCAGACAAAAGGGATGAACATTAATGAGCCGAGCCGAACACAATGAAGTTTGTAGATTTAAGAAAAAAACCGAACAGAATTAAATGTTCTCATCTTTTGTTGAGTTTGATAAAAACAGTATTATTTTTGTGTTCGAAAGATGACTAACAGGGAAACGTTATTTTTTTAATGATTTTCTACACAAACACATTTAGCGTTTATGTTTTCCACAAATCTACCGAACCGAACACTAAGGAACGATATTTAGTGTTTATTTTCTAACACTGGTTTCGACTGCTGTTTTTTTAACCCTGACTGTGGTTATAAATATTTTATTGTGATGGTTAACATATTTTCCTATTCGAGTTTGTGTTTTCCACAAATCTACCGAACCGAACACTGCTGTTTTTTTTAACCCTGACTGTGGGTATAAATTTCTGTGTTGATCCATTTTATAAATTTAATATTGGCATACTGTTCCTTTATTTTGAATGAATGAAACATCATTGCAATCCTTTTTTTTTTAGCGATTTTCAACAATTGTAAAAGTTGTGATTTAAAAAAAGCCGTTTTAATTGTTAAAACAAAAGTTATTAATTAAAAAAGAAAAAACGGCAAAAAAATTTTATGGCTATACAAGTTGCAAAATGGCTAAATCTAGCCACTCAACAAAGGGCATGATGATGCTGACATCTTAAATGTTTCTTTTAAGTGTGGCTAAAATTCAAACCCACATAATTTTGGATCCTTTTAATGCATTAAAAACTATTTTCGGGAGTAATTTTTATATGGGACAATTTGGACAGATTTCAAGAAAATCTGGTAAGATAAAATAAGTTGCAATACAATAAATGTGGGTCGAATTCAATCTAAATAACAACATAATTTGACGGCGCAAAACTTTATTCCGGAGAGAATTTTTCGGGAGGGCTGTATGGAATTATGATCCGATTCTCACTATTTGCAATAGGCACAATTTTTAATTCAGCACTAACATATCACCCTGCCCAACATTGGTGGTGTGGGTACTAAAACAACAACTTTGCCAAAAAGTAAACTAAATACATATTTACAATTATTCGATTGTACTGATGTGTGTAATAAATAAAAGTATTGATCATGAGCAAACACGAATTTTTGTAATAAGTTTAAGATTCATGTTCTCTGTGTCCAATATAAGGGGGTTCTGTGGGAGCCATGAAGTACCAATACGAAGTTCACATGGAAGCTGTTATAAAAGTTATCGTTGACAAATTTTGTATTAATACCAACATTTCTAAGGAAGTATTATCATTTGTGGTATGGGAGCTTTAGTCAAATGTGGATCGATTCCAATAAGATTTTGTAAGATTATTAAGGCTGCAATAAATTATTTTTGGTAAAATTTCATGTAAATTCCAATATAATTTGATGGTTACTGGACACAAACTTATATTCCGGAAAGATTTTTGTATGAGGGTTATGTGTAATTTTGCACCAATTCTTACAATTTATAATAAGCCACATTTGTGTTTGGCACAAACGCACTTTCTACCTTTTGTTGTGTGGATAGAAATACAAATTTTCCAAAAAGAAAATTATTAATTAATTCAATCTTTCTGTTTTAATAACCACACTGTCAAAAATATAGAGGATATTATGCTATCGTACTGAAGTTTCCCAGTAAAAAATGTGCTCCAAAAGGAGCAGGTTTTATGTATGAATGCATGCCTCAAATCGCTTCAAACCTGGTGATAAGATGCCTGATTTTTGTATGGAGCGTCCCGGTTTGGAGGACTATTTACTGCTGACAATAAGCGCTTTTTTAACATGCAATCAAAGCACTCCTAAAGCGCTTTTTTGAGGGATAACAATATTTCCATATTCATTGATTTTTTGCTTTTAATTATATTTGATTCTTTTTCGCTTTAAAACCTCATCGTTGTCAGCACTAAAATAGCAGCTTTTTTCTATATTTTATTCTTTATCATTAACTGCTATAAAAAAGCTCTCTTATTGAAGCGCTCGATTTTGTGCTTTTTCTCTAAAGTGCTTCAAAAATCCAAATTTTTTTAATTGGGATGTAACAGATACAAATTTTTGTTCTGAACCCCCCTTTAGTGTACCAATCGATTAAGTCCGTTTGGCTGGCTGGCTGGCTGGCATACACCAAAAAAAGTCTCTATTTCTAGTTTGGCCCATTCTAATTATTATAATTACTTACCCGTTTTACACCTAACAGCATCATGCCCGTCATTTTTTCTACTTTTAAAATTTTGTGTACTTGTTTAAGAAAAATATAAACTAAATAAGAACTTTTCCTGTTAATTTTAAACATGAAAATAATGTTGTTTTGCTTCTTGTTCTGTTGTTTTTGTTGTTTCTACTCACAACAAGCAAATCAATTTTTAACTACTTGTGTGGTGTTGTTGTAGTAGTCTGCAACAAACTTTGATAAGTTAAATGAGATTAAAAGGCTCACTTTATAATTTTACTCTCAGAGTGGCACTACTAACGAAAAGTTCAATCTTTTTTTCTTCTTGGTTTAAGAATTTTGTACTTATTTTAAGAAATTCCGGGATAAATTGTTTAAAGAAATCCGATTAAGAATTTAATTTAAGTACGTTTTAGTGTAATTCATACTTATATTTTAAAGTACGACTCGTACTTAATGTGAGTATAAAATACTTAATTTATCGCGAGTGTTTTTCTTTCTGTGCTCAATTAACGAGAACGAGTTGTAGCTTTCAACAGCAAAATGTGCTCAATCAAAAGAAAAAATAATGGTTTTTATCGTTTGTATCCGGTTCAAATATTAGAATTCGAAATATTTCGCTTAACTTTTCCTTTTGTCTAAAACTCTTGTTGCCCTCGTCAAATCTTGCCAAGTGTGCGTCTAATTTACGTTTTAGAAGTGGTAATGCGGACAAGAAAGACAAAAACCGCCCAGTGGGAACCAAAAAAATCAAAAATTATGATTAAACTGGATTTACATTGTGATGGTTGTTAAGCTAAAGAAAAGCTTTTACAATCATTGGAAGCCATTTCGAAGTAATTTTAAAACGTTTTCAAGCAGAACACGCAAAGAAATATGGTCACCTCCAACAAAACTACATATTTTTAAATTAAATTTTAAACATTTTATGATTAATTTAACCATATTCTTGTCACCGACAACCATATTATTGTTAAATTAGTCCTTTATCAAGAAGCCACAAGCATATTATGGATGCCTCTAAATATGTTATCATTAAATATGAACATTTTTCTTTAGTTAACAATCAGTGTTGCCACTTTGTGGAAATTTAACCGGATTTTGTATAATTTTTACTGTTGTGGTTAGAGCATGGGTAATTTATCTTAGGTGTTATTCAGGTGTTATTTGAAATTTTCTCTTCAGATACCCAAATAAAATTAAGATTCGAGCTCAGCGATGAAATTAATTTTTTTTTAATATTGTTAATAAAAAATGCACAGTCTTGAGAACCAAAGTCTCGGGTTCTTTTAAGAAAAATACTTCAATCATTAAATATATAACCATTTTCAAAAGTTTGGTAATAAATGTCGCAAGATGGACTCTGAGATTTGGATAAATATGACTCTGATAGTGATTTAGAAGTTTATTAAAAAAAGTTATTAGAACTTCAAACTAGGCTTTGGGGCCCAAAGCTCCTTATAGGATCTTCGGGAACATATGTATATATATAAACTAGGCTGGGGGTAGAAATCTTTCCAATATTCCAACATCTATATATAAATCAGCAAAGGCTAAACAGTAAAGAACACTTTCCTCCTCTGTATGTCAACCGATTTGAGAAAAACAAACACAATTTTAATGATATTGAATTACAGAAGTGCACACTATATATTTTATTAAAATCTGTTGAATATTATCGGATTAATCAGCATTCAAATTAGCTACTAACACATATTTACAAAATACAAAATTTGTTTTTTCAATTATCAAATAATAAAAAATATGGTGCTCGATTATTCGACATTTTTAAGAAAACGATTTTCGAATATATCGACTTTATAAATACCGGAAAATAAATTTCTTTAGTCTGCTTTCACACGTTTCATCTTTTGATGCTCAACTCTTATTGTTTTAGGTGAGAGAAGAAAGTAGAAAGGGGGTTAGTACGGAGATGCCTGTACTCGGTCAGTACGCTTTGTGTTTTTATTCGTTGGTATATGCACAACGATGGCTGCATGTAATTTTTTTTCTTTTCTTTTTCTCGTTGATTCGCTATTAATAAAATTATTGTTGTTTTGTACCGAAAAAAGTTGAAACCGATTGCTGTGTGTGAATATATTGGCATCTTTAAAAGGGAATTAAAAAGAAGTTGAGCATCAAAAGATGAAACGTGTAAATTCAGACTTATTTTGCTTTTCCGTGCTGCATGTGATGATTTTAAAATTTTCTATATAATTTAACTCAAACACATAATATTATAGGTGCAGGGTGCTGAGTGAATGATAACTTATAAGATGAAAAATTAATAAGAACATGTAAGGGGAGCTTTTTGGTACTTTTTCGTTCAACATTTGGTACTTTGATTAAATTTTGTTAATATTAGACATGGCAAAATAGAATTATTTATGGTAATTTTTTGTTTTTCAATTGATATTTTCTGATATTTTTTGCATTGAACTCACAAAATTAAATTAGTAGAAGATAAAATATTAACCAGAGGTTGGTCCCTTGCCAACTCGATCCACTAAGATGGAAAAATTAATTTTAACCATTAGGCGAACAATAGTATAATTAATTTTGTTTGTGTCTTTAAACTTGCAAATGCTTTAGTTTAAAGAATATTTAACGCCCTTAATAGTTGTAAAACTCAAGCACGAAAGGGACAGTTGTATAAAACCCTGCAGGAATTTTGCTTACTAAATATGGCATAGAGTATTTTTAAGATCAGGAAACTAAAAATGGTAGAAACACAAAACAAATAAATTTTAGTCGCTGAATAATACACGGCATTACCATTTGAAAGCATTGCATACGTCCAATTTTGTTCCTCTTTTCGTTGACCTTTTCAGCATAAACCAGTGACTTCACAGGCCTACGAAAACAATCAAGTGGTATCACATCACACGGCCTTGAAGTCTACTTGACAGTTTATTTTCTCTTAATCAACACATCGCCTTTATTTGTGAAAAAATTAGTTGCGTCATTTAAATCATGAAGTCGCCTATACGTTGCGAAAATCGATGGCTGATTTTCAAAGTAAATTTGGATAATTTTATGGCGTTGTTTAAGCATGAATCTATCTATCTATGATGATGTGCCTGAGCAAAAAGTGAGAGCAGTATGACAGCTCGTTTGACAGGTAACCTTTCGTTGGTTCTTTGGGGCTTAAAAAACACCCATTACAAAGGAATGACAATGAGCTTTTTGAACCTTCCCTAGATATATGCAACCAAATGTGCAAGTTAAGCTCTTATTTTTTGGTTACTGAAATTTTTTGTTGAAGGGATTAACTATTCCTATGCGCATTTCACTGGTTGCTTCATGTTATTTATTTTAATGTTAATTTATTTTAAATTATAATAAGAATGTTAACAGTTTGACTTTTATTGATCTTCTTTCAATGAGTTTGTTGTGTTTTTGCTTCTTCTGTTAATGTCTTTTATCAGGTGTAATTTAATTAAAATCGGGTAATTTTGCTTAAACGCTGCTTGAACGTCATAATAAGAAGTCCTTTTTGCGTTATTTACTCTGAAACCAACCCTTCCTTGTAAAGCTAATCATTCCAAAACGATAATCTGGCAGTTTTCTTTTTGGAGATTTTAAAACTTTTCCCTGAATTGCAACCCTAATTGCAAAATAAATGTATGTAGTGTTAGGTAAATTTGAGTCTTTAAATAACAAGACATTGTTAAACAATTGCTATTACATAAGGAAGGTACACAAATTAATAATTCGTAATATTAATGAAATGTTTCATTCAATTAACAACAAAGAAAGAAAGTAAGATATAACCAAATGCTTTTTATTTATAACCGTAACAGCAAATTAAACATTGAAATTCTCAGGTCTGAAATGAAAATATGTTGAAACAACAATAAACTTGCGCTACCCTAATATAATTTCAAGTGTGTGTTTGTTAATATACATATAACTATAACGAGTATATTTAAGTTTATACATGTTACAGAATTTTTTGTTCAACAACAATTATACTTTTCTAAATGGTTAGAAAAGACACGAAAGCGACGACGACAACAATGATGGCGGTAATGTTGCTTATGGCGATGGTGATGATGACGATGATGCTGACATTTGCGACATACAAGTGTTGTAAGGTTATTTAATTTTTTGCACCCATTGTTTTGTGGCAACAATTAGGTTACAATTGAGAAAGGGGTGAAAAAGTAATATATCCTGTATGTATTATGAAATGGGGTTTTGAGTTCTTTTGAAGGTTTGTTTTCTTGGAATTCTGCGTGTAGCTGTCTGGCCGCACTAATTAAGATTTGGGTTAAAGATTTCCGTACCATACATAAGTAAATAAAATTAATTTATGACATTTAAATTGAGGAATATTGAAGTGGTAATTTATTTTTTAAGATCAGTATTTAAATTGGATTTTCATTATAATTTTATCAAAGTTATTTTCGAGAATACAAAATTTATTTTTATAATATTTCTCTATAACGTGCTAAATTAACAAAAACAGTTGATAAATACACTGAAATTTATTGTTGGAGGATAAGCTAGTTTCTATGCGCATTTCACTGGTTAGCTTAGGTCAGATCATCTGGAAACCTTTTTTCAAAGATTTTGTATTCCCACGAAAATTATTTTGATAATTTTGGAAGTGCTAAAAATATTATACAAATAAACTGTAAAGCGAATAAGAATTATTTACACTAAAACTTCTACTTCTAACAATATCAAAGCTTAAACAAAATACCAACAATAAACAGTGAGTTTATCTAATCTTTCATTCCCCTACAATTGGTTGTTGTAAGTGGGTAAAAAAAATTAAAAAACAAATTGCATCATTTCATTGTTTTCGCAAAAAAACAAAAACAAAAAAGAAAACCATTTTCCATTTTGGTTATTTTTGCAAGGGCACCTTTATTATCAAAGTTATTTTCGGGAATACAAAATTTATTATTAATAAGTTTTCTCTATGACGTGTGAAATTCCCAAGTTTTTATTTGATAAATACACTGCAAGTTATTGTTGAGAGAATGCTAGTTTCTATTCTTTTTGGCTTGGGGAACAGGCATGTCTTTGAGTTTATGTAACCGAGGGTCATAGAAAGGCATGCTGGCTAGACAAGTCTTTCTACATCCTTCTTCGCGAAAACTTATAGTCATGACTATTCTCCGATACAAATAGTCGTTATTAAAATTCTTTTCTCTATACAAACAAAAAAAAAAAAAAAATAGTACCACTTAATTTCTTTACGCAAAAAAATTCTTAAATTTGTTCATATTTTTTATTCTTAAATTTTTAAGTTACATACAACAAAAATAATCCATGCTTCATTTAGTAAAACAAAATCTCTTTTTACCTGTATTCTCCACAGACAAGCTTTAAAAAATACATTCCTTTAAATTTTATATAACAGCTACAAATTCAAAAATTTTATGGAAAGGCAAATAATGGCCTTTAAAAATATATGGTTGCAGTTTTTTTTTTTTATCAAATTAAATTAACGAATATCAAAGAAGAATAGTTGAAGAAGAGAGTTGTCGTTAAAGATTAATTTTTTAACCGTTTTATGCACGCAGAGAAAAAACATGTTTTAATATTGTCACCGACAACCATATTCTGGTTAAAGAAGCCACAAAAATGTTAAAAATGACAATACATAATATGTTTTCAAATTCACAATATTATTTTACTCTTTTCTAAGGGCAATATGCTATGGTTGAAAAACAACCATGCTATTATAAGTGTTAAACATATTTTAGTTATTTTTAACCATAACATGATTGGAGGCAACCATTATATGGCAGTGGCTTCTTGATGGAGGACAAATTTAACCATAATATGGTTGTCAGTGACAATAATAAGTTGTTTAAAATTTTCTTCAAAAATAGTGTTGTTGGAGGTGAACATATTTAAACATGTTTTTTCTCTGGGTGTGTCAATTACCGATTTTGATGAATTTTAAGTTGTGACTGTTTACGATTAGGTATGCGATATGTATTTTGAACAAAAAATTAAGTTAAAATTTAGAAACAGAACCTGCTAAAAATTTCACATTCATCGCATTTCATTTTCATCACTTTCTTGTAAAATTCTCGGAAACGATGTTTATACCCTGATTTAAGAAAGGCCACTATAAAAATATTAATATAAGCACCTGCCATATGGCCTAATCTCATGGTGGATCCCACCTTATTGGTGACAAACTATAACTTAATTGACCGCCCCGAGTGTGAGAGACACCATCACACCCAGATAGCAAGTTGAGTGGACACCATCACACCCATATGGCCAGTTGAGTGTATAACGCGGCAAAATTATACACTCGCCTATTGCTCTGGAGCTAGAGTTATCTAACTTCCACAGCTTTAGGAAATTCTAGCAGTTTTTGTTGAATAACAACAACACCTAGGCAAAATCGCGCTTTAGGCTTAACTCTCCCACAAGTGGTCAAAAAATCAGACCTTTATTGAGCTTCTATTCTTACCCGCGACTTTGGACTTAAACCTCAACCATCACATGAATGCCGCAAAAGCAATCTCCCTGAAAGTTATGGAACATTTCTCGCAAGAAGCGTACTAATTGAGGCCACAACAATAGTCTGATCAGTGGAATGTCTCCTGTGCCTACTGACTCCGGTGGTACGAAATAGGATCTCTGGTCAAGAAATCTGTTAAATTTAAATTTTGGCCGAATCCCAGGTATTGTATTCAAGCCCTGATTTGTCCTTATTTCTCTTTTTTTTCGACACAACAAATACAAACATGATTTGCGTGTTTTAAACGAAAAAATGTACCCAACACTTTTTATTTTTTTTAATTCTGTTTGATAATATGTGCTGGTGGGGAATTCGGCACAGCCGAATGTAGCATTCTTACTTGTTAGTTTCGTATTTTTTTTAATAATTCAGTATTTATTTAAATGAAATTAGAAAAGTAAATTGTTTTCGGTTTAGTTTAGACTCTTTCCCATTTTTTTAAAACCAATTTTTTTTTGCCAGCATCTTTGTGTTTGTCTTTCGGTGTTCATTTTCCTCTTCATTTTAATCTTAATACTTTGGTATTTATCTTCTACTTTTTTATTTTTTCCTGAACTTTTTATGGTATCTGTGTTTCTTTTTATAAATTTTATTTTATTTGTTGTTACTGCTGTTGATTACACAAACTATTTGATAAACTTCCAAACAAATTTTCCTAATGAGCTGTTTTAATGACACTCAAAAAGTGTCACTTGTTCATGTAACTGTAACACTTGCTGCTGCAACATTTAACAAACTACAAGAAGAAATAACAACGGCAACCAAATGAGAACAAGAATAAAAGTAAGAAGAAAATAAATGAATGAATGAATAACTAATAAATTGTGGGAATTAGGTGATTCTTGGATGCACTACAGGTTGGGCCAATGTAAATGAAAATTTATTTCTGACAAAAAAAAAAAAATGTCTCATGTAATAGATAATTGTACACTAAAAGAAAAGCTTCGTAAATGTAATGTTTTTTACATTAAAGTAACGATTTTGTCATAAATTTTCAACCAACGTAACGCGTCGTTCCCGTTATGAAAACTGTTTAATAAAGTTCAAAATGTTCATAAATATAATGAAATTATATCATTAATTTAATAACATTTGTATCATAATTATTATAATGAACACTTACGTTTCAGAAATGTAAGTTGTCATAATTGCAATGAAAGCATTTAGTATTTACAATGCAACTGTTGGCTTATTGGAATGTATCTTTGCCGTAGATAAAATGAAAAACTTCATTTATTGAATGATATTGTTTCATTAATGTAATGATATTTTATAATTACAAGTAATGTATAATGGAGATCGTTGTTTAGAGTTCTACAATTACATTTAAAGAACATATTTAAAATCATGGCTACAAATTTTTATTACAAAAACGGAAGTTGTAATAACGGGTGTTTTTATAGAGTTACACAAGTTTAATTCATAATAAAATAAGGAAATATATTTTTATTATCAATGAAACGGGCTTTAATGGAAAGAAAATTTTATGAAATTTATGTTAAAATATGATTTCTGGCACGGCTGGCGCATAAAAGGCGTAGACAAGTGATTTAAATCACACCATCTTGGTGGCCAATTAATTGGGCCATTACGTGAAATAACTTTTTCCTCCAAAGTTTCTTTGAGTAAATCAACTGTAGCGCCCCCTGTGTGCCATGTGGCTTCGTCCTTTTTGGAACCACATATCAGCAAGATTAATGCCACGTATTTGAGGCACGAAAAAATTTCGAATCATGTCCCTATACCGTTGACCATTGACAGTAACATTCTATTCATCTTCGGTTTTAAAGGCATATGGCCTAATGACTCCGCAAGCCCATAAAGCGTACCAAACATTAATATTCTTTGGATCGAATGGTGTTTCGATAAAAGCTTGTGGATTCTCCACACTCCAAATGCGACAATTGTGCTTATTTACGCACCCATTCGACCAGAAATGGGCTTCACCGGAAAATAAAATTTTGATCTTTTTATAATTTCATTTTGATAATTTCACGCATTTGCTCGCGTTCCTCTGGTTAAAGTCGATTCATCATTAAATTTTAAAGCAAACGAAACAAAAAGCAGTTGTTAAATCGGTGCTTAAATAAAGCAGTGATGCCAACTCGAAGTTGTGACACTATATAAAAATCACCCATTATAAAAAATATGAACTTTTAATTACAAGTAATTAAAACTAAAACAATTTTAGCTACCAATAATAATACTTTAACATAAATGCCATAAATGCACAAATACAAATTGCAAGTAATTGGAATTGGGCAACACACAATTACTTTAAAGTGTCATATGTCACTTATTTCATTGTGGTTTCAAATGAAAATGTGACAAAAAAACATATTGTTAATTTCAAGTTAAAGTAATAACTAGCTTTAACTGAACCTTGCGAAATTGGCCGTTAATTAAATAAATCGTGTGTAAAATTAATGAGAATTTCGTTATAATCTCATTTCAACACATGTCACAAACAGAAGTGCAAAATCCTTTTTGCCTTTCGTTAAAAATTAGCGACACATCAAGAAGTGTTTTAAGAAGAAAAACAAACAGTACAACAACTACAACATTTATGCAATAAAAAAAAAACACACAGACAGACAGTGCCAGTGACATTAGACGCAACAGACTTTTTATTTAAAGGAATAAAACGAACTAAATTAAAATGAAGCAACAAAACTAAGTCTAAAGAACAAGTTTTTTTTTTCTTTGAGTTTTGAAGACTAATTTCCATTTTAGTAACAACAACATTAACGACAGCAGCAAGGATAACAAACAAAGACAACAACATAAAAGTTGCCAACAGACTTTTTAACTGACTGACTGACAACACTGAAAATACAACTTGTCATAATCATAATAAAATGTTACAACGACATCAGCATTTGCAAGAACAACTCATGTTTCTTTCTTACTTTTTCTCAAACTCAAATTCACACACACACAGTCACACTCAATCTTACATACACCGAAATACACTGAAATTTCTTTTAATAATATTTAACAATTTTCAATAAAATAAAGTTTTCTTTAAAGTTTTTCCCATATTGTTGTTTAGGGTTGTGTTTCTGTTTTTCTTCTTTTTGCTTTTGTTTGTTTGGAAGTTTTTCTGTTTCTTTGTTTTTTTTTTTGATTTGTATGTGTGTGTGTGTGTTTTTCTCTCATTGTATCGTTGATTGTTAGCTGTAGTTGCCGAAACAATAAACATACAAAAAGCTATAACCAGGGAAACCGGAAATATGATGTAAAAAATTATTTTATGCGCATTCAAGATGCAGTAAAAACTTGAAAATTTGCCCTAAAAATTGTAAAAAATAAGCGCTTAAAAATAAAATGATTTATTTGAAAATAAAACATTTAACATTTTAATAAAACATATCGAGCCCTACCCGCAAAAATAACGCAATCCCTAAACATAATTTTCCAAGAGAGAGTTTTTTTTATTTTGTTTCATATACAGGGGCCTAATTCTAGCAGTCGTGATCGAGTACTTTCTCGATTCGAAAGCAATTTTGTTTCCAATTCTTTCAGTCGATACTGAATAAATCGAAATTATTTTTTTTAGTATTGTGAAACTCGAATTAATGCTTTACAAAACTGAAAAAAGCAATTTCGATTCGTTCAGTTTTGACTGAAATAATAAGATATAAAATAACTTTCGAATCGAGAAAGTAGGATTGTCACAATCAGACCCCAGGTCTGTCACAGAAATCGGTTCCGATCGAAAGTGTTTTAGTTTTATGTGAAACAAGATACAAAATCACTACCACTTTCGATCGGAACTGATTTCTATGAAAGACCTTATAAATATTGTATGAAATTTGTCGCTTATGTGACCATGACATTTTTTGAGATGATGCAAGCGTTGCCACAAAAGGTTATTTATTAAAAAAACCCAAATTGAAAATGATGTCGCTTACGTTGTTTTTGAGGTTAGGGCTCGAAATTTATTTGCAAATTCAAATATAATAAACAAGTAAAAAAGTATAGTCGGTCAAGTCCGGCAATATGATAATTACACCACAATATTTACAGACAAATAACCGAGTTATTCCATATTTGGCTGACGTGGGCAGCCATGGGCACATCATGTCATAGTTTTATTATCAGGTTAGGATTCATACAAGAGCTGTTTAGGGTGAACATTGTCTAGATATTAACATCTTGCAAAATGTTGCCATGACGTAATTACTTTTATTAGTTGCTGTGGCTACGATTGTTGGCGCACAGTGCAGTAGGAAATGATTTACATTTCTGCGGATTAGTTGTTGTAGCCTTAAGATGATTATTCGCTAGTTAAATATCATTCGTTAAACTCCGCCTTCAATATTCCCTAGGTCGGCTTCTATTTCGTTGCCCTTGTGAAGATTCTTATCAAGAGCCATTTTACAGATGTTGTTGTTTTAAAATTTATTGCAGCCAAATTAATCAACTACAACTTTTGTAAAAATGTTTTGGCATTAAAAGCATTTTTTGTAGGAGTACATTTTCGCAAAAAAGTTCGTATGAGGACTATATGAAATTATAGACCAACATTCACCATTTTCAATAGCCTTCGGCCTTATGATAATTAAAACGTTTTACATACCAATTTTACAGATCATGTAAAATGATATTGAGACCTGTACCTAGCGCACAAAGTGTACATGGAAAGACAACAAGCTGGAGCGGCCGATTTAGAAAGTAATTCTGAAATGTCCGTGATACTAAAAGGAAGGTCTAGCTAGAACAAATATTTTTATGTGTAAAAAACCAATGGTTATGTGGGTACATACGAAAAGAAAAGCCATTTGGAAACCAAAATTTAATCCATTTTGTTAAAAAGATTTCTGTATGACCTGCTAAATACCCAATTTTTTATTTTTTAATAAATACACTAAAATTAATTGCTGATTTTATATAAGTTCCGACTTGTGGAGTAAAAAAAAAATTTACCAACTACCAAAATATGCTTCAAAAAGATTAAATATGCAGCAAACGGCATTTCCCCAGAAATGTCAACCGCAGCCAAAAAATTTCAAAGTCTATAAAAGTATGTTGTTTTAACATATTTTTATAGGGAATATATCAACTTTCAATAATGCAAACAAATGAACAAGTGCAAAAGTTCTGTTTTGAACATTTCTATTGCACGTTTTGTTTTGCTAAATGATCTTAATGAGAAACATTATGCATTGACAATTGCTTTTTAAATCTCGGTTTATATTCGAACAATATAAGAAAAATTTAAACGGAACGATGCGATTGCCAGTTACGCCAATTTTTTTCTTTGCTTTAACGTATATTTCGAAGTAGCGTGCGACATTGAAAAAGAACATGTGTTATCAGTGCGTCGAGGGTATTTGTGCAATGTGCATAAAATGTTAGTAACAAACAGATGTGTTTGTTGGAAATTTAATAAAAAAAAATTTTGCTGGAAAATAATCAGTGCTTTTCTCTTGGTACTTAGTTTAAATTTGTAGCGTACGACATCGTTAGTGTAAAATGCATAAATTCCAAAAAAAATGTTTTTTCTAAAATATCTTTATTTGCGATGGACAACAACTACAACCAGCAAGGACAGCTCATATTTTTTGAAGATATTTTTTTGAGTTTATAATTTTTGTTCGCAAAATAAATATATTGAATGTATTTAAAATAATGTAGAATCATCTTACACATGTCTTAATACATAAAAAGTAAAAACAAAAACATAAAAGTATGATGGAACAAAATGTCGCGTGCAACATTTAGCGTGCGACAGTGATTAAAATTAAGCTACACAACATTTTTGAATCAAATAAAAAGTATTATTAAGATACATCAATGCATAAAATTTTAAAATTAGTCGCATTTAAATATTTCATCAGTTGTCGCTTAAATCAGTGTTTGAACTGTTTGCCTTAAAGGCGACTTCTGTTTTTGTCGCATGCAAATACCTTGGTTTTTTTTAATTATCTTGAAAACGATTAGTTACTCAAAGTCAACCTTAGCACAAATTATAGTGCTAATCAAGAGCTATTAGTTTCGCCTTTTGTCAAAAAAAAAAAAATGTTTTGGTGTATGTTTTTTTTTTTACTTTTAAGGCGTACGAATGTCGCATTCGACATTGGAGAAATGCCCATGTGCTGAAAAATTCTCTTTTGACTTTAATATGCAAAAATATGCTGCTGAAAGTTAAATATGCACTTGCAAATGGACACCAAAATTCACAAAAAGCTCTAAAACTAATAAATATGTAGTTTCTGCCTTTATTGAACTCACAGGAAAACAACATGCAATTGTATACTTACGGTTTCCCTGACTATAACAAATCACTATTTATTTTATAAAAATCATACAGTGTCGGGTTGAGTTAATGGGAAGTATTTGAACAATGTTGCCAGATAACAACTACCATTTACTTGATGCTTTTGTCTTCTTTTTAAACTGTGGAAACTTAGTTTTACATTAAATTCAGAAAAATATTGTTATTACATGAGTCAAAAAATCTTGAATAAAATCTAAAACTTTTCAAATATTCAAAATGTTTTGAAGTTATGCAAAAAACGCTAAAAAAATTAAACAAAATTTACAAAAACGCTAGATTATCTAATTTTGATATAACAAAAATCTTAAATCGTACAAAGTCTTCAAAATATATTTTACAACGATAATCAGAAAAAAATGGTCGAAATAAAAAAACAAAAATTTCCGGAAATTAAAAAATAGTAAATCCAATAACACTTTGCAATCAAATTTGATAGCATTCAATTAATAAAGGAATTTATCTTAAAAAACTAATCCAATCTTTTTTATCGAATTGATTTCATGATTTAAAATTGAAATTATTTAGTCAATGTTCCGATTTTTAATCCTACACAAATTAACAATAATTATAGAGAAACTATGTGATTGCAATCGATTCCAATCTTTTATAGCTCTGCTAAACATATAGAAAATGATTTTAATGATAGAATTAAAGCAAAATATAGCAAGTAAAATATCGACTAAGTATTACCGATTGCCTTCAGGATTTCAATAAAATCGTTGAGAAAAAAGAGGAACAATCAGTTTCACTAAACCAACATACATATTTTGCAATTTCTCTTACACTATAAAAGCCGTTTTCTACTATCCCACAAAGCCTTAAGTAATTTACGAAAATGCAACCCTGCCGTGATAAGTTTTTATTGTTTTTTTAAAATGTTCAAAGAATAATTAGATCAGGGAAGCATTTTTGAAAAATACGTAAGTTTTTGTGGCATAGTGTGTAACGGCCTTAAAAAACATTGTGCTTTAGCTCTACAAAATATAACAACCTGTCTTGACATGCCATTGTTCATGTGTGTGCAGGAACACAACTTTAGCAGAATAATTTATTTATGTATGTTCTTTGCGGTCGGTAACACGTACGGTGGTATCGAAAAACATAAAAATATTAAAAAAAAATTTTTTTTTGTAAAATTGAGTTTTTACCGCAAATTGTGCACTGTGCTGATTCATCGCTATGTCCGTGTTTAAAAATATTTACATTTACAAAGATGAACAGTAGGGGTATAACTTATTCCCATTTCTTGCAAAAATCAAAATGGATTCTAGCATAGTCGAATAGTCCAAGTAATAAATCAGTTTTAATCATCAAAAGTGATATGAGAAGGATCATTTACGTGATTTTTAGAAATTGTGATAATTATTTTTTTTGATATCACAACTTTAAATAAAATTTATGTACATCGAAACAATTGGTTTTATTTGTATTGATATTTTATGATTTAAAAGTTGCAGGGATTTTTGTAGGGAAAAATAGGGATTTTTTCTTGCTACGTAAGGACTTTTCAAAAAAGTGTATAACATCACTGAATTGAGTAGTCTACAACAACAACGGCAATAGAGTACTAAATAATACTGCAAATGTATGGGTTCTCATAGAGCTTGTTTTTTCAGACAGTTATGCTATTTTTTCTCTCTTTCTGTTCTAGTTGTCTTCTATGCCTAAAACCACTATATAAAGTTGTCAACACATGTTTTCAAACATTTTGTTGTTGTTGTTGCTGTTGCTGCTTAAAGTTCTACAATATTTTTATAATTTATGTACAAAAAAGTTTTCGTTTGTGTGTGTTTTTGTTTTAGTTTTTATCAGAAAAACTTTTGTTTGCTTTTTTTTTGTGTAGTTTAAATAAAAATGATTGACAGGGAAACATTTTGACTTAAATATTGTTGGCGTTTTCTAGCAAAAAAATTTAATTAATTAAAAAAAAAAACATTCATACCTAATGGATTTTCTTGGAAAACTATGCTTTGCTAACGAATAAATATTATTGGCAAATTTATTTAAAATTTTAATATGTTGTTTGGCAAGATTTGGAATTTATTTACCCTCTTCACCAGAGTTAAAAAATATCATCATAAAAAAATTTCTGAAAATTCAAAACATTTTATGTAAAAAATATCTCAACGCAAAGGGATGAAGGGATGTTCAAAATAACCCCCTTAATGTTTATTAAAAATAGAAACAGCTGAGATATTTTTTCAATTATGTGTTTTATTATGTCACTGTGCTAGTAAAATTGTATGATTTTAAGCATTTGTTTTTGTAAAAAATATTATAATAATAATTATAATGATTATTATATTAGTAGAGATCATGTGCTTGCTGCACAATAGTTAATTGTATGTACTGTCAGATGGTTAAATGGCTGGCTGAGCCATTTTAATAGGAAATGTTTTATTTTTATTTTGTAATTGATGATGACAACCATGATGATTATGATAATAGTATTGAAATGATAGTGGTTATTAAATAATGAAAAGGATACAGCCATAAATAATTTCGTTTTTGTATTTGTAAAAACAATGTTACCAATTTAGCAATTTTTTCTTATTGTTAAGCTGTACATCTTTTAAATTTTGCAAAATTTTTTAAAATTTTTAACAAAAAATTTAAATAAATGCAACTACATTGTGGAGCTTAAGTATAGATATGCTTTAATTAGGGAATGAGATTTTTTGCTTTAATTTTTTTTTCGAATTTACTTTAAACAATTAGGAAAATTTGCGATAGAGAGACTCAGCACAGAACAACGAACCAGAATCGTTTTTTATCGGCCTTAGATTATTGGGCAAAAAAGAAACTACACAGAAAAAATAGAAAATCGACTTCAATTAAACAATTCGTTCAGACAATTAAATATTTAACTAATTTTGGCCCTTCAAAGGAATGGATCATATCAATTAACGGATTTGTATTTTCGAGTCATGGGAAGTGTGCAAATTTAGTCAATTAAAAAATTAATTGTATAAACAAAAAATACACCACATATACACAAACATTTAATTTTATGGGTTTTGATTAAAAAAATTAATTGCAGCAAACAAAAAATTAATTGAATAATAATAGTTTTTTGCAAAAATTTTTTCTGTGTACGTAAAAAACTTCGTGAGAAAAAGCGCAATTTTCTAAACAGTAAACTAAGCACTATTGAAAACTTACATGAACTTAATCGTGCACAAGAATTAGAACACAAACAGTATGCTGAATACTCGCATTAAGAAATGAAGTAAGTAAATAAAGTTGACATCGCAATTACAACAGAGATAAACGAAAAGTTACAGAAGAAATTAAAAACCTAAAAAAAACAGAGCATCAGGCTTTGACATTATTTGCGCAGGTCTACAAAGAAAGTGGAAAAATGCCTAAAGAATGGCATGTTGGACACATTAAACCGATACACAAAAAGGCAGGCCGTCTTAACTGCGAAAACTACAGAGGTCTCACCATCCTATGCGTTCCGAATAAAATCATTGCATCAATTCTGAAAAATAGATTAAGAACATTCTAAACATCGTTAAGCCTTCGGCAGATAATGGAAAATTGCAGAGACCATAGTATAACCCTACACCATATTTTTATTGATTGAAAAATTAGTACGGTTGGTCAGAATGAACTTTAATAATTGTGAAAGTCTTTGGCGAACTGTCCGAACCATTCAGTACAATTATTAAAGTGAAACAGGGCGATCCACTAGCAGCTACATTATCTGTCTTTTCTCTGAAGAAAATTGTGCGAGTTGCAGAAATAAATCGCAATAACACAATAATCAATAAATCATTGCAACTTTTGGCCTACGTAGATTTTCTTGACTCAGTCCGAAAAACAAACACATCACTTGAAGATAACTTTCTTAAACAAGTCAATGCGGCAAAAAAAAAAACTGGGACTACAGGTTAATGAAGTGAGACCAGCGTTTAAAAAACTGCAGTCAAAGTAGAAAAACTGCAATTTCTTCAAATTCATGTCAAACCAACTCAAAAAACGAAAAGTTGTACAACAATTTTCGTTTTTTTGTTTGACAGTTTTTGGTTTCTACCCTTGCGAAAACAAAATAAATGTGCACTAGGAAAACTATAAATTCAAAACGCAAATAAAAATTTGAGTGCGTAACCATCTTTAAATATTTGGGCTCCACTATCACGACTGCTGCTACTAGTGAGCACGAAATAAACGCCAGCATTCAGGCAGGAAACAAAGCCTTTTTTACCCTGCATAAGTCTTTGAGATCATCAATTTTGACGAACAAAACGAAATTTAAATTGTTAATTGCTGCTGAAACGTGGGAAATACGGAAAGAAAACGAATGAAGAATAAATGTTATTGAAAGAAAAATTTTAAGAAGAATTTTAGGCCCAATAAAAATGAATGACGACATTTTCCGACAACGTTAAAACAACAAGTGTTTTAGGGAGCTTAAAGACTGAGATGAAGCATACATTATAAAGGCTACAGTGGGCCGGGCATGTTGTTCGAATGGAAGAAGATGCAATTGATAAGAAGCGATTTACAGGAAAAAATAACAATAGTTATTACCCAGTAAAAACTTCGCCTATAAAATATTGTGTTGAGTAATCAGAAGAACATAAAAGTACTACTTACAATTCTACTGAAAGAACCAATGAATTTTATATGGGATGTCCCAAAATTAACGCATTCAAAAGTAAGTCATTATTTTTTTACATTAAAACATCCAGAAGAAAGTAGTTATAGAAGTTGTTATAGATGTAGTTGTAGAAGAAAGCTACTAAATAATGAGTTAAAGAAGCTATTCATTTTGAAAAAGTAAGCGAAGTTTTTACTGGGAAGTTACTAGATAATGAGTGAAAGTAGCTATTCATTTAAAAAAAGGAAATGAAGTTTTTACTGGGTCAGTTCCATATCCTTAAAGAGAAGCGAGTGTATAATCTTGACGGATTATATACCTAAATTGCTACCTGTGTATGTTGGTTGCTCTCACACTCGGGGGCGCTTGGCAAACGCATTGTTTGTCATCCAGTGGTTGAGATCCACCGTTGTAGCAGGTGCTCATGTAAACATTTTCCACTACTGCAATACAAAGAACTTTTAAACATAAAAGGCACTTAATAACAGATAATTTTGAGCACAGAAAGTAAAACACCGTCGAAGGAACTGTTAATTTTAATAAAATTCTCAAAATTTTCACTTTTTTTAAAAGAAAGCAAAAATCGTTAATACAAATTTTTCATTAATTTTTCAACTTCTATAATTAATGTTTATTAGGATTTAATTATTGAAACTTTTATAATTAATTTCTTCTCAATTTAGTTATTATAATTGTTTAGCAACAAATAGGAATCACCCCGCCCCCCCCCCCCCCAACAAAATAACTCCAACAGTAAAAAGACGTTTAGATTAAAAACAAATTAAACGAGAATGAAATAATTCGTGCCACCAGGTCGTATGATTATTAATTACTTCTAAAAATGTTAGGTAATCACTAAATACAGCTAGTTTTTTTTTGTACAGGGTTATTAAATTAATTACCGTTTTTCAAAATTAACTTCAGAATACTTAATAAGAAAATTCGTTTGAAAAGATTCCATGTTCACTGATTTTTTTTATTTTGTTTAAGATAATGTTTTTGCTTGTAGTATTTTTTTAATTAATTATTTAGTTTGGGGGTTTTAATGTAGTTATTTTTTAAGTTTTTTTTTTATATTTTTGTTTATAAATTTTGGTAAAATATTAAAATTTTTTTGCCATCACTTTTTTTATTTTTAGTTTTTTTGTATTTTTTTTTTAAATTTAGTATATTTTTTTTTTTAATTTTTTTATATTGTAATTTGAACAATTAAAATATAACTAAAAAGAAATTGATGTGCATCTTGGAATAATTACTCTTCTCTATACAAATCTTATCTTTATTAAAGTATTTAAAATATAAAAAAGATTTTAATTAAATTAAATAATACAACTTTCTCACAGCTTATAATGAAATTATTGTTACGTTCGTTGTAAATAGTTTTTATCTAAATTACTACAAAAATTAAATAAAAAAAAATATTTTTTTTTATCACTTTGTCATAATGCTTGCAGCATTTAGCATTAAAATTTGCCACTAGAAATTATTTTATATTAAGAATCCGGAAAACAGTTATGGGTCAAAGTCGAATTGAGGTTACCTTTTTTCTCGAAACTTCTATTCAAACTTTTTTTCTCAAAAACATATATTCGATTAAATCCGGTTAGGGCTTAATTTTTACCATAAAACACGACTAGGGAAGAAAGTTTGGCATAGAAAACAAATAAATTTCTCAAAGAAGCTTAACTCTCTTTTCTATAATGCTCGTGATTAAACTTTAAATAAAGTGTTGGATTTAAGTTGATGCAAACCTTTGCTACTGGTGTTTTTATATCCTTCATAGCAGCTGGAAAAGGTATAATTAAATATGTCATTCTCTTTGTAATTTCTACAGTATTTAGAATAGACCCTTTATGTGTACATTAATATTCTAGATCCTTATAAGTAGCGAAGTTGATTTAACGATGTCCGTCTATCCATCTATCCGTTTGTCTGCTGAAATCGGTTTTCCGAGTGACCCCTAGATATGATGCAGTCACATAGGCTCTGTCATGACTGCTACTAATTTTTTGCTATAAATCCTTTCAAATTCCTCTTATAATTTATGAACTTAGTTTTTTTACTTTCAGCTTAATCAAAGTTTGCAGAATACGGGCAGTGAAAATTAGCAAAACTGGTCCATAACAGAAGCGCCCATATAATATGAACTAGGAACCAAATCAGTCTGCTATTTCACCCGGACGCAATACAAGTTTCCTACGCTATACAAGTGTCCTTGATAAAATTGAGCTCATTCTAATATCATATTCTGAGTATATGCAATTTGCTTGGTTTTCAAAATCGGCCAATTAACCAATTATTTGAATAATTTATTTCGCTAAGCGCTTTAACAAATATGCGTCTTAATGGACCAAGTTTGGCTCATTTCTTAAACAGTATTAATTATTAAAAATTGGTCTATAATTTCCCCTGGCCCTTTAACACGTGTCCCCCCAAGTTAAGAGTTCTGTTCCTAAACAACCATGGTGAAGGACTTGTATTCGAGTTTAATGGCCTGTTTATTGATTTTGAACAAAGTTTTTGTTCGGAAATAGATGAACAGGCAAGTAAGTTTTGGAATTGAGGTCTATAGACATGTCAGAATGGCCCCCATTGGTTCCTAAAGTAGAGCTCCTCGGGTACTACACAAATTATTTAGAATTCCTTACTCAAGCCCGATTTAATATTAAAAATAAGGTAATCTTTTAAAAAAGTATAAGTTATATGGGTAATTCCATGTCAAATTGACCAAGAGTGGGACCCTTCGATTTTAATGAAATTTGGTGAGAAGGTTCCTTTATCCTATAAGGAACGTAAATGAAAAAGAAAATTTTTTAATTTTTTTTTCATAAGTTTTGTCATATGGCTATTTCCAAAAAAACGTCAACCACAAAAAATGGAAAAAAAAAATTTTCTTTTCAAGATTTATTTAGAGAATTGCGTATATTATTTTAATATATGCGTATAAATTAATTGATTCGAAAAAAAGATAAATGGTAATCGAAGTACTACAACTTTTAACAAATACTTGTGTATATTAGAAAATATGCATTTGGAACAACAATACTCTAATCTAACACTTTTTGGGCGTTTGTCCAATATATAATGGTTTTAGACTACAATACTTTGGAAAAGCTCAACTTGGAATAACTGAAGTACTAAATATTCTAAATGGCTCTGATTTCAACAACATGTATAAATACGTAGAAATCTCCTTAAAATATAGAAAATTAATAATAAATGAATTTGAAACTTAGTTTGCTTTTTTCAATTGCATACTTATTAAACTGAATAAATTTAGCTTAATTTAAAATAAAAATCAAAAATATTGAAATAATAATTATATTTATAGTAATAAATCAAGTAATCTGCCAATCTGGCTCACAACAAATATGTTAGAGCCAAATATAGATATTAAAATATTGTAAATAATATGAAAATGTACATACAATTTAATATATCTATTAATAAATAATAATAATAATAATACTCTTATCTAAGGCATATTTATGATCTGAAAATCATTTTTTATTAAGTTTCTTATATAAAGGATTATAAATAGTAACATAAAAAATTTTAAATCATGGTGGAAAAATTGTCCCGTTTACAATGTCCCGTTTACAATTTCTTTAACAATTTATTTAAAAAATGTAATTCATATTTTATTTTGAAATCGAAACCATTTTTAGGGCACATTAGTACGCAACATTTTAAAATTAATCCCAATAAAATATTGTGTCAGGTTTCGCAGAAATCACTGTTTAAACGGTTACCCCTTAAAACCCACTTCCGTTTTTTGTCCCGTTTACAATCACTGGTTTTTTGCAATTATCTCGGAAACCACGACAGTAAGCGAAAAATTTCATTTGCGGAAATTAAAGAGTTAATTGAGAGTTAAAAGAATCATTAATTTAAAAAATGAAAATCAGGTTGTTTTTTACAGTTTTGTCAATATAAACGTGTGCGAATGTCCCGTTTACAATCTTGGAAGTGCCCATATTCAAAATGTCATAATTTCGCTGAATTATGCGAAGGTGTTGAGATTTTTTCTTCAATATCTCGAAAACTACTTTACATACGAAGATGATTTTAATGCCATTTTAAAGAGAATACTTGGGGCTACAAACCACATATTGAAAAAAAAATTTTAAAAACGGAATAGTTAAAAACTTAGTTTTTATTTATATAATACCTCAAACCGTTCTTTAAAAATCCTGAAACTTTGAAGGATGTGTTATTTTTCTAGTTTAAGTTTTTATTTTTTTTTTGTTTTGTAATCTTTGAAAAAAAAATCTTAAAATAGAATTTTAATATCGTAATTTTGAGCAATAAGTACACTGTGCTAGTTGCAAAGAACATACAAGCCGGACACGTGGCGTTTTAACCTAATTGGGGCACGTGGAATCCAGTGGTGCTAACCGTTTTTTAGGTTAGCTCTTGTTTTCAAGATATACCGTTATTTCGAAAATTAAGGAGGTTTCACAGCATATAAGTATTCGCGTAACTCAAAAACTGTTTAGCTTAATGAAATTACTTAAGAAACCGAAATTCCCCACTAAATAATAAAGTGAGGTTGGCCATTTATTTGGCCATCTAGGAGCATCCTACGGTTTTCTTCCATTTATTATTTGCCAATGGAACCCAAATAAAAAACACTCTTGAACATTTTTTTTAATATACTGTAGTGTATGGGCGAGCTTGGCCGACTTAACTTCTTTCTTGTTTCTGTTTAAAACGATCATTAATCTCAACAATTATTCCAGTTCAAAGTATTTAACTCAAAAAGCGCTATTTTCAAGCAAAAAGGGGTCATCCCTTCTCATTAAGCAGGTTCGGCGAATTCTTTAACAATTTGTTGTAGAGTACAAAATTGGCATTAGCAATAAAGAAAGTACATTATCATTGCATTGTAATTTATTTACTCAATGAATCACTACTTTGTTGTTGCTTGCATGTGTGTTCCTAGTCTTGACACTTGGAAACAGAAAATAAAAAAAAAAAAAATATCATAGAAAAAACCAAAAACAAAATCACATGCAACAATTAAATAGTAAAACACAACAACAGCAACAACTATTTACTGTTGCATCAATAAAAACAAAAACATCATCAGTTTTGTGTGCAATTAAGAGGGAAAACAATTAAAGAAATTAAATAATGTGAGTTTTTAGTCTAAATACGTCAATTATTTACATGACAAAATAAATAGATAAAATAATATTCGAGGGAAGGTATGCTAATGGCGAGAAATAACATTGTAAATATAAGTAAAATTTTTTATTCAATATATCGATTATTCCACATGCTATAATTTTTTTCATTGATATAAAAATAATGTAAATTTACAAAATATTTGTAGCAAAAAAACAAAAAAATTGTTAAATGGTAATACTTAACTTGAAGTATAACTTTATAGCAATTAGTGTTAAAAATATTAATTGCACAATGTGGCTACTTGGCTAACTCCTCATTTTCAAGGATTTTAGGCTGAGCCAAGACAATAGTCAACACAAGACTTATTAGTTGTATTAGTTTGCACTTCAAGCACACAACATAAATCAAATCTGTGTAGAGCGACAACTACAAATGCTTTTCGGTTCTGTTCGTCGCACATTTTATATAGTGTTGTGAGGGTGCAAGAATTCAAAGAAATACACTCTAGACAGTATTTTGTTTTTCAAAACCTTTCAATACAGTAAACAATTTATGCCTTTACTTCTAGTATTTGCAAGTTACCTCACGCAGTCTGCGATAACTTGTGGTATTTTTTGTGTGTCATTTGTGGTGAAAGCACAAAGAATTTTTGTTGCAATATTATCAAAGAAACTAACATATTTCGTACACACATTTCCCAAACTCACAATAAAAAAATAAATAAAGTGTGTATTTTTTGTTCCTAATCTAATTGCTGCGTGTAGTTTTCATACCCTTGTTGATTTATGAGAGTATATTTTATACTCCTACTTTCAATATAGTGAACTGATTGTTTTTTTATGTCAATTGGTCTTCTGCACGTCTTTTCAATATTTGTTTGTAAAATGCAGTGCCTCATTAAAGAGTTTGGAAAATTTTAAATAATTTGAACGTGTGTTCAAATGAAATTCTGCAGGCCTCTTTTACATTCCTTAGGAAATAATAGACAACTTTTTCAATACAAATGAGGTGATGGCGGCTATGCAACGTGTGAGACTGTCGTGTTGATGAATAGCAATCAATATCAGTGATGCATATTCTTGTTAAACTAAACGCCGCGCGAAGACATATGAAAATCGGAAAATAAAACAAGAATTTATTGAGTTTGAAATCATTTTACGTTCAATTCAATTAATGATAAGAGTGCCTATTACTGAAGCTTTAAGTAGCATTTACATTCTTTTAAAATTGGTCATTGTTAAATATAATTAACAGCTCTGGTCATCCTTCATATAGGGGTGTCCTGGAAATTGAATATTTTGATTTTTTGTCAAAACTCGGCAAGCACTTTGTGGCTTGAGCAACAATGATTTTCTTGTTTTAGGTACTAAAAGTCCTGTAAACATTAATATTTAATTAGGAATGCATTAATATGTTTCGTTTTTTTTTAAATAATTATTGCCGATCGCAAACTTATCTAAAGCTGATACGTTTTTAATTTATAAGACGGTTTTCACAACTAGAATAGCCAGAAAAACAAAAAATTAAACCAAAAGCAAAAACTAAAAAGGCTAACTTAAAGTAATAAAAAGGGCAAAAAATGCGCGTTTTTTAGTTACGAGCTAAAAATTTTTTATCGCGTTTCAAGTACTTTCAAAAGTCATAAAACTGGCTTAAATAGGGCTGAGTTGGCATCACTGATCAATATCGTTGTTTAACGATCTCTATAAGAAAATTTTTAGTTTAACGTTTAGCTTTAGTAAAAAAGGCTTAAGCCCAAGTAACAGTAATGTAACCGTACACTCACAATATTCTGTACGTAAAATTAACTGAAATTGTAATATAAAATAAATGAAAGTTCAATTAAAAACCGGTCTACCTATTTTTCATTTATTTTTAACAAAAAGTTCATTTAGTTTTTACTGTCAAAAATTCAACACCATATTCCGTAAAATCAAATAAATATTCAGTTATTTTGTAAAATTTAACTGTCAAAAATTCAACACCATATTCAGTAAAAACGATTAAATATTCAGTTATTTATTAAAATTTTACTGTCAATTTTTACTGTCAAATTGACCCCATATTCAGTAAAAACAATTAAATATTCAGTTATTTTATTAAGTTTTCGTTTACTCCACAAAATAGCCGAATTTCTAAAAAATGCCAGACAGACACCTGACCGCTTGTTTTTCTTATAAGCGAGAGAGGGAGAATATTTTTATTTTCTTACCCAGTTGTTGTACTGACCACGTTGTTTACAGAAGAACTCTCAATTATAAGGCACCAGCAGCATGACCGATATCGCTTCGCAATTATTTTACTTTTAAAAATTGATGTATTTAACTAAATTATTTTAACAAATAGAAAATGGGTATTGCTTACACAAAACAAGCAATACATATTTTATAGATAAGTAAAAATTAATTTTTGGTTGTTAAAATTTATAAAATAACTGAATATTTAATTGTTTTTACTGAATATGGTGTTGAATTTTTGACAGTAAAATTTTATAAAATAACTGCATATTTATTTGTTTTAACGGAATATGTAGTTAATTTTATGACAATTAATTTATAAAAGATAACTGAATATTGATTTGTTTTTACGGAATTCGCGGTTGAATTTTTGACAGTAAAAATTAAATGAACTTTTCGTTGCTTTAAATTACATTTTTATTTACTTTAACATAAAGAAGAATTTAACTCAATCAACGGACAATATTAACTGCAACTGAAAATCCGTATTAATATGCACTTGGTTTTTTAAATAACTGTTAGAATCAGTTAAAAATAAAATTGCTTGGAATTTTAAATGTTTATTTATTTAAAAATGACTGAACGGAATATTTCTTAAATAAACTACAGTCCGTTACTGTAATAATATTGTGAGTGTATTATAAAAAAGTAAGAAATATCAATTTTCTACAGAATTAAGGCCTTATTCATAAAAAGTATTTCAGGTTAATTAATCGAATTTCCTGTGGAAATATGTTTAATAAACCTGCAATAAATCAAAAATATTTTTTATGAATATGGGGGTTAGACAATACGGTTCTGTTAATTTTTACTGCTAACTAAAGTCGTTCTTATTACTTTAAAAACAACAATATGAAGCAGCTTATTTGCAACGTTTTACTATCAGCTAACTGGGGCGTAATGGTGTTGTTAAGGAATTAAATTAAGTTCGCGAATATTTGTAGTTTTATCTACAAATTATTTCTTAAGATTAAAAAAAAATGTAATTTTTGGTTTTTTGAAATTTGAAATAGAAATAATTTTAAATCCCTTGAGGGACAATGTTAATCTGAATAAAATTTTTGCAATCTATAGAAATTCCAGTATAACAATTTTAATCTTCTCTTTTATTTTTTAAGGTTAAGGCCAAATCTCTGAATAATCGGTAAGTCAAATAAATTTAACATGTGCTTTCATTTCAAAAATAATACTGCAATACCAACCTCCGGTTCATATGTTATGTTCTACATGAGTGGTTGACAAACAAATAAAGTTATCGTTCGTAATTGGTTTGCTTGTGCCGATTTATATAGTCAAATTATGGGAAAACTAGTTTCTTTTTTTTTATTATTTGATAATTGGAAAAAGCCAAATTTTTATTAATGTGTTTTGCATATGTGTTAGTATCACATTTGATCGCTTATAACTGTGAAAATATTGAACAGATTTTAATAAAATATATATTGTGCACATCTGCCAGCAAATACCTTTCAAATGGTGTATTTTTTAATCAATTCGCTGGGCAAACAGAGGTGAAAAGTGTTCTTAACTGATTTGCCTTAGCCGATTTATATATAGAGATATTAAAACAATGTTGACTTAAGTATTTATTGAGTTTCTTTGTTAGTGGGTTTACGCACACTTGCAACACAGAGAATACACAATTGTACTTTGATTGTAAGTGGATAAATTGCTTGCAACATGTACATTTGCGTATTATTTATACTTTTAGGTATAGAGCTTTTCAAGTGAAGAGTTTTTTAGGCTGCTCTTTTAAAAAACTGACTCTGACTCTGTTTCATAAACCTGTAGTTTTTTCGTGGCAATTTACCCTAAAAGTGGCAGTCCTATACACTGTAGACTGGGTATAAGACTATCCACATTGTTCCTATACTCGGAAGACTGGTTCTAAAACTGTGAAAAAATTTTACTGTCACTTTGTGCTGGCACTTAGCTGTCTATATAAAATAGTAAAAAATGTCTGCATAGAGCATTTCGTTCATTTTATGAGAGAAAAAGAGAAACATAACGTATGACAACAGTTAACAGAGACAGTTAAGGGTAAGCCAAGAAGAGCCGGTTTATGAACTGTTTTTTTGTGGCCTCTTGGTGACAATTTACTGGTTGTGTCATAAAGGGGCTAGTATTAAGTATAACCAGCTCGGAGACAGCCACATGAACTACAGGGGAGCTTATAAAAATTGGCAAGCCCTTGGCGCTTTGTAATGCTTTCCTATACTCGCCTCGTACTAGGAACCCACACCTTATCGTTCCTAGAATTGTTGGATCAGCATTTGCTAGATCTTTCCCCGTCAAAGTTATTTATTATTGCAACCACCTACCATTAGAATTACGTACCTACACGCACTCTAATATCGCTTCCAGATTGAAACTAATGACGCATTTTTCAGATGCAAATTGGTAGTTATTATTATGTATTGCTTAAAAATTGATCATATACGCACTTCCCCTAATTGGACCGAATTTTATTTTATTCTTTGTTCTTGTTAATCAATATTTATATATGTCCTTGTGATTTTTTTATGTTCGGCTCGGGGGAGCGAATGAATTGAGATTGTTTGTTATAAGATTTTATTAATAATTTTTATATACATATGCTTATATTTTTGTACATACGTATATTTATCTGATGTAATACTTAGGTGCTAAGTGCTGTGTAATATATATTTGGCCTCAGTGGCTTATATTACGAAAATAATAAATAAATAAATAAATTAAGTAATTATCCGTCAAACAAGAACTGACTCAAAATGTTCAATAAAAAATATTGCGTTGAATAAGAATTCATTTTATTTTTTGGTAATGCGAAAAAACGTAATTGTGAAAAAGTAATTTAACTTATTCTCTAGTTATGCACCGGTTTCTTTTACAATTTTTTTCAGCTACAATTTAACAATTTTAACAAATCTTTTTATTTTTTCATTATACTCTTTGTTATATAAAGTTTTAAAACGACTTTTATTATCTTGGTTACCTTCTCCCAAAAAAAAAAATATTAATTTTTTACAACTAACAAAACAAACGAAATAATTGCCACCTTTTGTTTTGTAAAAAAAAATAATTTATTATAAATTTCTTGTTAAAGGCGAGAGAAACACAACTAAATTCCGACATAAAATCACACCCATTGTTTCTTGTTAAAATTGTTTTATTTTTTCCTGTCCGAGATAAAAATGATAGTAAAATTTTTAAAAATTAAAAACTCAGACAAAATAACAATTTTTCTAAACAATTTATTTATTAAAACTTATAACTTTAAAGCAGACAACTCAATCTACCGCCCTCCCTCCCCCTGAAAATCATGATAAATACAAAGAAAAGAAAAATTTTAATATTCCCTTCATATTTAGATGAGGGTGTAATTTGCTGTTTTAAAATTACTGTCTTAGAAATGTCTCGACCATTCGTCCTTGTTGTTTTGTTTTATTATTTGGACCACATCATTAATCATGTAGTGGGCATGTACTTGGGCTCTTTCAATTTTTTTGCATCCGTAATTTTTGTTGAGTGGCATTTTATCATTTACTTTTGTTTTTTTTTAATAATATTCAAAAAAAAAAACCTCATTCTACTCTACGTCATACTTAAGTTTGTTATTATTAGCTGTCGTTAATTGCTAGAAAAGTCTACAATTTGCCTTCATTTTTCATTTAAATGTCTCACTGTTTTAGTTTTTACAAATCTAGAAAAAAGTGTGAACAGTTTACTGAATTTCAATGCGTTTGGGGGTGTTTTTTCTGTGGTAGGAAATAATTGCAATTGATTGATTTGTTTTTCTACGTATTTCACTGTTTACACCAAGCAAACAATTTCTGTTTATCTTTTAAACCCTCTAACCCGCAAACTTTAAAAAGCTAAAAACAAGTTTTCGAATAGTTTTTTTTTAAAGAATTATGACCCAACAAACTCAAAAAAGCCATCAGAAACTTATTTGCAAATTAAGTTTAGGAGCCAGGTACAAAAAGGTAAGGAGTTCCTCAGGGCACTGTTGCCGGTTTAGGTGTAAAAAACAATGAGATATAAACTTTTAATTATGATACGGTTTTATTGAAAAACTAATGGAAAATATTTAAAAAAAATAAGAAAATCTGTTTTACTTTCTACGATGATACTCATAAAAACCGTTTTTGGCATTTGAGCAGCGTAAGTGGAGATCGCATTTGGAGCAAACACGCTGTTTTCGCGACTTTTTGCATAGTTTGCACCATCTTTTTCCACCTTCTTTGCATAACCAGATTAAAATGTGGTCGATATTATCATAACGGACGTCATCAACTGGATGTTTCGCTCTTTAGCCAACTTTTGAACTTCCTGGCTTTTGATATTCTTGTAGAGTTTCTGGACGCGTTGTTCTTGACCCACTGCCTGGACGACTAGCTCGTACAAGGTAACGGCCTTTAAGTCCATCCATCAAATCTATGCCTCCCATATGTCTGTTTTATTCGCGTATGATTTGTGCAATCGACTTTCACATATTTCCTTGCTTTTCGGTCGTAACG
Source organism: Pollenia labialis (assembly GCA_949318255.1). Classification (NCBI taxonomy): domain Eukaryota; kingdom Metazoa; phylum Arthropoda; class Insecta; order Diptera; family Polleniidae; genus Pollenia; species Pollenia labialis. Next base: position 143,881,333 of record OX439139.1, on the reverse strand, counting down.
TGGTACCTTTACTACTTGTTCTTCGGGATTTGTTCTTGCAAAAGGCTCAATGCCAACATATGTTGAAGCCAATGTCTTTCCACAAGGCAGTACTTATTTCAGCACCAAAGCTTACAGTTTTGAATACTGTGCCCAGACCGTATATTTCATTTGCATTTATGCTACATATTTTTTATAACTTCAGAACGATTTTGATCTTTTACAAATGATTATTTTTAAAATTATTTCTTAATTAGTGGCGATTATTTTTTTATGGAAATCAGTATGTACACATTTTTATAATTTATCAGAAATCCAGGTATATTATGAATAAAATAGGACATGAAATCATGGAGACCAACACTATAAAGTCATAATCAAGTTCTAAAAGTTATGACTCAATGCGAACTAAAATTTACTTAAATGCAGCTAAAAAATGTATTTTAATTTTATAGTTACTTAAATCAAGTTTTCGTTGCTTTTTATTTAACAAAATCAGAAGAAAAGACTGAATATCTTATATATAAATACAGGAACAAGTTTTTTGTGGTTGATTTTTAAGTATCTTATCGTTCACCCATTTTAATGAAACATGTATCGTTTAAAAGGTATTTTCGTGTAGATATGCACAATATAACTTTTTTTTTAAATTTTTACGATTTCAATGCTTAAAAAGCGTTTTAAATTTCCTTGCAAACACACGCACATACATGTACAAATAGTAAAAAAAAAAATTTACAGTTCATTACGATTTTGTTATCAAAAAATTATTTTTTTTCTTACAATTTAAACTTAAAAATTTTAAATAATGTACATTTAATTTTCCGCAAAAGTTATTTCTATGCCTTACATAAGAACTTTAACAGTAAGAACAGAAAGACAACGCTGCTGGGAAGGACAACTTAGGCGCCGAAGAATTGCCCGTAACCAAAATGACGAAAATCAAGATGGTAATGTTTTAGTCAATGGATTTAAATCCGCTTTAAATATTTTACCCATAAATTTTGATAGTCACAGTTGCGGTTCAATGGATAAAGAGTGCATTAAGTGCAATGCAAAACATTTTTCATTTGAAGTGACAAGTCGCGATCATACTTAATATATTTACCTCGTGTTACCATAACGGTAAAGTAGTATTGCATCCGCTTATTCAAAATGAGTTCTTTAAATCACTTTTTGATGGACTTTTCTCAAATAACGCAGACATTAAACGCAAATCAAAAAATTATTTTAGAAATATTCGGCAATACAATGCAGCGTTTGCTGTGGTTAGCTCAGAAGCACAACTTTCAGACACAGTTACAGGCGGCGTTTATCATTTCAAAATTCACAGTATTTTTTATATCATAAAGCAGGTCCAATAACGGACAGTCGCCACGTTATGCGCAGTTAATTTCTATGCATGTGTTGATAGTTTGATGCAAAAAGAAAATTAAATATAATTGCAATCATTAGAATTGTGGTTATTTTGTTGAACTATTTTATGGTTTTTAATCCAAAAATAATTTAATGAAAATTAAATTTGATGAACTTAAGCCTGATTAAAAATATTAAAAATTATTGCAATCATTATATTTAAATACCCATACTCTCAAAGACATAGAGAGTAATATGCGATTGTACTGAATTATGTAACAGATAAAATATTGGTTCTAAGGGGGGCCTTAAGTGTATCAATCAATTAAGTCCTTTTGGCTGGTTGGTATACACTTAACACAGTCTGTATTTCTAGATTGCAGTCGATTGTGTCGACTGCTGGTCAATACTAGTTTTCATAAAAACGTGTAGCACTAGTTAGTCAAAAAAAAAAAAAATAATATAAAAATAAGAAACTTTTGATTGATTTGTTAACATGCCGATCTAAATAAAAATTAATTGAATCAAACCAAGATTTCTTGAGCATTTTCTGAAAAATTTAAAGAAATAGCATTTGTTTCTTGATTCTTGCATGAATTCTATTTAAGAATCAAGAAAATCAGAATAATATTAAATAAATACTGGTTGATTTTTGAAATATCTTTCTTGTTTTAAGACATTTTTGATCGTATACCAAAAACGTGAATTTTTTGATCATGACAAAATGTTTGTTTATATAAGAAAGTTTAACTTAATTCGAGCAAAACAAGTTAAAATCAGCAAATTATTTTTGGATATTCTTGTTTTAAGAACCCAAACAAACTTCTATCCTTGTATGGTATGCATTTCAGAGTTAAATATTTAAAAGCGGAAACAAATGTTGGTGTATTGTGTCGTGATTTTAAAGTATGCCAATAAAAATAGAAAAATTTTGGGTATCAATAAAAGCGCTTATTTAGCGCGCTTTTTAAAGAAAACGCTATGGATAAAATATGCGCATTTTCGTCAGTGAAAAGGCGTCAAATGTAGCGCCGAAGGTAACTCTGCTCACCGTACTATTAATCGAATTGATTTGAGTAAAGATGGATTGATTCTTTTTTAGTGTAACTTTGAAAAACGGCTATCACCCAGGGCTGTCAGATAAATTTGTGAGATAAATGTAAATTTCCTGAAAAAAAAGAAATAATCGTCTTTCACGCTTCGGAAAATCGTGAAAAAAATCGGACAAATTAAAAACTTTAAAATTTACCCAGCTAGCAATTTCAATCGTTTCAGAGCTACTGGCGGTCTCATGAAGAGCGTCTTTGATCGTCGATGACCGCATTTTTTAATCTTAGAAAATTCGTCACACGGAAAAACCTGTAACACGAGTGACATTCTTCCATAGCAAATATATTATCTAATGCAGGGGTGCTCAAAAATGTTTTGCATATGAGCATTTCCATTTTGACGTGTCGTGATATTTGTAGTACAAAATGTAAAAAAATTAAATGACGAAGTCAAATTTGTAAAAAGGGTTTTTATTTATACAAAGTAATGAAGTAGCTCTACATTCAGAAAAAAAATTACATTAATCGACGCTAAGGATTTGCAGATATAAGCAAAAATCTGCCCTGGCGTGACGTTAAAAAAACGGAAGTGGGTTTTGATTGCATTACAAAACTGAAAAATACTGCGAATTGAGCAAGAAGTTTTGTACAAAACCTTTTTTAGTAAACTTAGAACTTATATAGATTTATTTTTCAAGCTATCAAATTTAAAAATCTTTGCTCGTTTTAAGGTAAATATGGGAATTTTCAGCTAAAAGTCTACTTTTTTTAATGTAACGCCAGAAGGTTGTATTTTCGGACCATGTTGTTCAATCGTTATCCCTTTTGTTACTTAATGTAGAGCTTGTTGCGCTTTACACCAAAATATAAAAAAGTAAACGATACATATAAAATTTTTTGAGAAACAATTTAAAATACTTCTGGCGTTACGTGACAAAAAGTAGACTTTTCGCTGGAAATGCCCATATGGAGTCGTGCTTTTGCATATGTATTGCGAGAGAACTTTAAAGTACAGAGATACGCAAAACTAAGCGCACAAATTTTATTTAAATTAAATAGAAAGAAATTGTTTTGGTAGTAAAACATTTATAGTAATACAATCCAAACTAAATTTTCTATTTTTTAAATTGACTTTTAAAATTTTAATATTTAAAAATTTTTAAAAAACAGTAAGAATTGGAAATTTTACAATATTACTTTTAAAAAAATTGGGAGTGAACTGTGAGCATGTTTGGAAATTAAAAGTAAGAATTATATCTAAAAAAAACTTCACTACATTTATGCTTTTATGACAGTTTCGTAAAAGCATAAAAATATTTGTTTTAATATATTACTTATCTTACACACTGTATTTGAAACAAGATCAACACAGCTTCCGTACATGTGCAACTAAATTAATGAGAGTTAAAAACAAAGGGGTGTGGCTTCTAAACAATTGTTTGCTTGAATAAGCATCACTGATCTTATGAGTCGTTCATGCCATGAATCGCATGAGACTCATGTCGATATTATCTTACACCTCGTAAAATGCTCGCCGTATAATTGTTGAAAATATGATTTATACAAAGAGTCATTCGATGATGATTTGACGAAAGATAAGCAAATTGTTGCTTTTGTACTCTGAAAAGAATAATTTGAAGATTTTCTTCAGACTTGCATATTACAGCCGTACCTAAACAAAAGCAGCACCCGATTTTGACAGCTTTTTTAATAGTGAATTTGGCCGCTATTGTTAATTAATAATGACAACTTAGCTATTTTTTTGGTCAATCTATCGTTCTTATCTCTACTTTTATTTATAATTTGTGGATTTTATCAAACAAGAAAGTTATCCCTACTGCTCGTGACACAACGTAGACGCTATTGCATATCAGCGTTAAAGCTATGCGAAAGAAAACATTTCGTCTTCAGCTCTTGTTAAAGTACGGCTGTTAAACATTCTAAGATTAAACAAGTTAGAGTGCTATATTCGGCTTTGCCGAATCTTTGATACCCTCCACCGACAGCTCAGTGGGATTTATATGGGGCCTATAGTAAGTTATGAACCGAGCATCACGAAATTTATTAGTGTGAGTAGTGAAGTATTTAATTTTATTTTGATTGCATTATTTATTACGGCTTTAGGCGTACTAAACTGTTTTCCGAGAGTAGGGTTTAGATGGGGCCTAGGGTAAACTATAGACCGATCTTCACTAAAATTCACAGTGTAATTTCTAGTACTATAAAACTGTAACGTAGCAAATTTTGTTATGATAGCATTATTAATTACGGTTGTAGGCGTACTAAACGGTTTTTCGTTAGTGGGGTTTTTATGAGGCCTAAGGTAAATTATGGACCGATCTTCATGAAATTTCACAGTGTTATTTCTAGTCCTAAAAAACTGTGACGTACCAAATTTTGTTATGATATCATTATTTTTATCGGTTTTAGGCGTACTAAACTGTTTTCCGGGAGTACTGTTTATATGGGGCCTAGGGTTAATTATGGACGGATCTTCACGAAATTTCACAGTGTGATTTTCAGTCGAATAAAACAAATTTTTGCAAAATCTTATCTCATTCCGTGCCCTGTTCCACCATTTATGTTATTTTTTGTAACAAAATTATAATTTTTTTTAGGTGGTGGTTCCACATTTTGATTCCTACTGCACCGATTTTGCTAAATTTCAATCCCAAACTACTTAGAATAACTACAAGCAATTTGGCACCAAGTTTGTTCATTTCTTTTGAGTTGTTCGAAAGTGAGCGTGTTTTCAACAGACGGAAATGGCTAAATCGACTTAGAATCACTCAAGGACCCAGAATATATATATACTTTATGGGGTCTGAGATGAATAATAAAAAAGTTTCACACGGAATGACAAACTTAATTTACTCTCTTCACAACTAATTGTGGTCGAGTGCATAAAAACGAACGTGCCAGAAAATGTAATGCTTTATTCAGATCTTGGAGATTGAAAAAAAATCGTCACTTTTTAGAAAAATATCAGCAAATCGGTATTTTGCTAATTTCGGAATAAATAATCAGGTAGCCCTGCTATCACCATTGAATTCACCGTACTTAAATTTGATTTACCAGAACGGTGCACAGCTTGTTAAATTTGCGTGCTATTCGCTAGTGGAATTAATCAAATCTTAATCTAACTATACTTTATTTTATCTCCTGACAGTACCCATCACGGTTTCTGTTCACATAAGTATGCTTTTAGTTTGATGATTATCGAATGAGTCCTGCGGTATCTCTTCTCCTTAAACGAGCGGGGCCGACAACGTTTAAAATATGTCGAGCCATTGGATACGAGTGGCGTTCAACCCTTTTTAAACATTTTACTGAATATTGCATGATCATAGTTTTCGCTTACAGCACATTGAGATCCTAGTGAATGTTTGAGTTTTTAGCACACCAGAAGCGGCTGTGATTATATTAAAAATATAAACCATTTTCTTCTATTTTATGAAAAAATTCACTCTTATAATGAATTAAAACGATTGATACTAACTGCTTTAACATTTTCTTTTTTGTGTATACACATTAGAAAACAGCTCTTTGTTTTTGTTTAAATTTTATGCTAAAATTTTGTTTCTTCCTTTTTCTAACTTAAAACATAAATGATGACAAAAAATGTAAGAAAATTATAATATTTTTATGTATTAGCATCAAAATGTTAAATTTACTAAAGTGCAAAAAGTGAACCTGCAGCACAAAAAAGGGCACGGAGAACACATAAATTTTCATTAAGTCAAAAAGTGTAAACCAATTTTTCTGTGTAGTTCAAGCTTTGGATGGGAAAAACACACATCCAGCGAAAAAAGAAAACATGAAAATTGTAAAGAAAAGTATGCCAGCGAAATGTTTTTACGTTATTCTTTCTCATAATTTTTTGGAGAATTTAATTTTATGATTTTCATATTCCTTTAAATAAAATTATGAATCATACTCGTACTATAAAATAAAGGTAGTGGTAAAAGTACGGCTGGCTGGAAGTGAATGAATGTCAGGAAAAAAACTGAAAAAGGCCAAACAAACAGCCAACAAACATTTAACATTAAAGTAGCTGTTGTAAGTTCATTTTTCCTAAAACATATTCTTTAAGCAAACAGAAACAAGGCAGTGACGTAGGTAATTATGTTTAATTTGTTATAAGGATTCTATTTTGTTTTTTTTTTCAATATTTTTATTAAAACCTTTTAAAATAAAAAAATAATTAACTTCTGGTTTTCATAACAAAGTTAATGCACTTGGGATTCAACTACAACTTTGAAAAGTTCCATTACTTATAATGTTTACTCTAAACAGATTTATGAGACAGTGAAAGGCAGAGAGAATGTTTTAATGTACAGATTTTATTTTGAGCAGGCGAAGTTAGCCTGCCTTGTTAAATTCCTTTCAGACTCAATAGTAAAGTTTGTAAACGTTTCTGGTTCGCTACTAAAAGGGTAAAAACGGGAGTATTTACCGATAGATGTTAAAAGTGTCAAACGTTCCAATATGACATTTGAAAAGAGCCCGTGCTAGCTAAGTTGGCCTCACTGCTTGCTATACATAATCCAATTATTGACAGATTAGCTTCAAATTTTTTACATATTTTTTTTAGATAAAAAAGGAACTTTATTGGTCGGTGCTCATTGATATTAATGGTGTTTTCTTTTCTACAAAAAATGTCACATTTTATTAAAAAAAAAAAAAATGCAATTTGGTGTTTGTTTCTTAAAAATGCTTTGCTCTCTAAAAGGGCAGCGTGCATTGTTCTAAAAATTCACCCTTAAATATCGTAAGGCATTGCACTTTATGCCCCGTATAAATCGAGGGTGTTGATAATGCCCTGTAAAAAGATGGCTTCTGTTTATATATATGGGGTTACCAGACGAAGTTGGGAAAAAATCGCCTCTAATCAGGACAGTAAAAATTTAAAGTTTTAATAGTTATTTTTTCTAATATTTTCTAGTAAAAACAAAAGAAATTATAACATTGTTAATGGTAGGCTGTCAGTGATATAAAATTAAATGGATTCGGTGTTATAAAATTGTTTTTGAAAAACAACGTCAAATCACGAAATCGTAAAAATTTTATGTTATAAAATCGGCAATCTGGAAAAGGTATTTTCTTGTTTACATATTTTATGAAAAACAAACTAAGAAATTGGAATTTCATCATTCATTTTGTTCATTTATTTATTTAATATCGATCTATTAACAAATTTGGGTTTATGTATATTTTTTTATATAATGAAGAACAAGCTTTTTGTCAGCTGTTAAAAACAGGGCGACCCATTTTTGTGTTTTGTTCTCGTCAAATAAAAAATTGCGGTATTACATGTTCGGTAAGACATTTTATACATGAACATTTTAAAATGTGGTACTTTTTTGTAGAAAAGAAAACACCATAAGTGATGTTGCATAAAATGGCCCCCCTAATGTTTATGTGTGTATTAAAGTTAGTTGTATTTAATATACAAATTAAACTGTGATTTTTTATTTCCCCAAAAATCGAAATGTTTTTATTTAAAATCCCAATGCATTTGGGGTTTATACAACAGTTTGTCCTTTTTAGCAACAAGAAAACCAATATTTTGAGGTCAAAACCCCAAAACTGGCAGCCCTGGTTCTAAGCCTAACTGTACAATAAATTTATTAAAACTTGTTACTTTACTTCAAAGCTCTTAACAATTTACCTTTATATTAACCGGTAATAAAACCTTTTTTTTTTAATTTAATTTAAAAGATAACGAACGCTCCTGTTGGATAAACCTTTTTCGGTTACAATTTGTTTGTGTGTTTGCTGATTTCCATCAACATTTTAAACACAGGCCAAAGATGTGTAAAAAAATTTTAAATAAGTTTTTTGCATCTATAACAGTTTTTTCTGCTTCTAAACCTTCATAGTAACTTTTCCATGCATCCAGATACAATCTTGCAAAAAAATTCAAATTTAAAATTCGGCTAAGCCGAATCTTTAATGCCCTCTACCAAGAATTCGAGTATTTCAGGAGTAGGCTTAATATAGGATTTATTAATTCTAAGACATTCTTTATGCAACCTGACCTCTCGGTATTATAATTCGTTGCCTAATATAAATATTTGTTTCAGAAATATTGTAATCCACATTAAATATTTTTTAGGAGGGGAATTTGTATTGAAACTATTGTTAATTACACAGAAAGAAAAACACTCGGAATAAATTAAATTTGTTATACTTACTTTAAGTACGAGTCGTACTTAAGAATTTAAGTTCGAATTACACTAAAAAGTCAAAATCCTAAATAGGATAACTTTCGAATATCAATCCCGGAATTTCTTAAATTAAGTACAAAACTCTTAAACCAAGTATAAAATGATTAAACTTTTCGTTGCAAGTGCCACTCTGAGAGTAAAATATACAAAGTGAGCGCTTCAATCTCATTTAGCTTATCAAAGTTTCTTGCAGACTACTACAACAACAACACACAAGTAGTTGCTTGTTGTGTGTAGAAACAACAAAAACAACAGAGCAAGATGAAAACTCATTGTTTCAACGTTTAAAAAGTAAAGTTTAGTAGAACTTTTGCTTCTCATTTAGTTTATATTTTCAGTTATAAAAGGTGTAGAATGGGTAAGTAAGTCAATCATAATAAAATGCTCCTTCTAATTTCACTTTGAAGTAAGAATTCGGGATTTAATCATTGTAACCGACAATTACTTAATTTGCGACCCTACCTTATTTGCGACTAAGTATTTCTTAAGCCCCCTTGATACAACGGTGTAATTATTTACTATTTTTCTTTGTTTAATTTTCTTAAATTTATGTATCACAAATTTAATAAATTTTTCGCCATTTTCCTATTGGTAACAAGAAGTGCGACATATAAGATTATTAGGTTTTGAAACCCTTTTAAAACTAAGGTAAAATTTAAATATTTTTTGTAAAATAATTGAAGTATTTAAAATAAATTTCGCTTTCAGAATTTTAAAGCGACCTAAGCTATTAAAACTTGGTTTTTTATTTAACAATATTCTTTAAAATTCTTAACCTAATAAGAATATGGCACAGGAAAACCCGACTCTAACTGCCAACTGCACCTTATGCACTGACCCGGACGATGGAACCATGGTAACCTGCTCGAAGTGCCTTCATTGCTTTCACAGCAGCTGCTGTAACATTGACGACGATATCGAGGTCTTTACGTGGGTTTGTCATGAATGTATTGCAGGGACAAATGAACAAAATGCCTCAAACAACCCTACACTGCGGGACTTAACTAATAATTCTTCCATTGAATTCATTGAGACCTCCAGATGTCATGCCCCAGCAACAGTCACCGATGCCCCAAAACAAGCTACAACTGCGTGCACGAAAATGAGTGCCAAAAAGCAACTTCAATTGCAGCAGCTAGAGGAAGAAATGCAACTTAAGCAGGAATTTTTACGCCGTAAGTACGAGTTACTACATGCTGAAGCTGAAGAATGTCATCAATCGTACAATTTTATACGGCCGGTGGTTAATAACATTAATAATAATATTGATGTACCACCGTGTGTACAAAATTGTCAAAATGACAAAAACAGCAGATATCAGCTACAGTCAACATTAATACATGAAGGCAACATCGCCACCACACGGACGGTAGCTCAACAAGGTGAATTAACTAATAACTTAGTACAGGCACAAACCTGTTTCCACAATAATACCGCAGGTGGCAACGATCGATGTCAGTTACCATCTGATAATTGTCAAAACAATTTACATGACGTCACACAGCAAAGGGCAAAAGTGACAAGTCATGAACATATTTGTTTTGGTAACAGCAGCAAAAATATCAACAACCCCAACCGAATGAATTTAACAAACAGTTTTGGTGCTGATAATGGGAGCATTTTAGCGACTCAATTAATGGCACGGCACTACATGCCACGAGATCTTCCGACATTTAATGGAGATCCTATAGAGTGGCCGATATTTATAAGCTCATTTGAGTATAGCAATCGTGTTGCCGGTTACACCAATGAGGAAAACTTGGTAAGACTGCAAAAGTGTTTACAAGGTAGGGCTCGGCAAGCTGTTCGGCATTGTTTGATGCTGCCTGAAATGGTTCCAGACATAATACGGACACTTAAAATGTACTATGGTCGACCTGAGTGCATTATAAAAAATTTAATTGAGGAGGTGCGAAGGTTCACATTGCAACGGGGTAAATTGGAGCCACTTATAGAATTCGCATTTGCTGTTAAGAATCTTTGTGCAACCATACGAGCATCTCAATTAGAAGAATATTTGAATAATCCAACTCTTTTGCAGGAACTGGTAGACAAGTTGCCAACTGACACGGTGCTGCAGTGGGCTTTACATTCGAGAGATATAGCCCGGCCAGATTTGATGAACTTTTCAGACTGGCTGTACATGATAGCAGAGGCAACATGCAAGGTGACCGTACCAGTATTTGATGTCAGCTACGAAAAAAAACCTGCCAAGAGGGAGGGCCGTGTGAATACACATACGACTCAGAGCCAACCGAAACAGTGTGTAACATGCCTTGAAGGACATAAGTTGACCCATTGTACACAATTCAAAGATTTGTCTTTGTCCGACCGATGGGATGTTGTAAAAACAAATAATTTGTGCCGAATTTGTTTGGGTAACCATAAACGCAAGTGTTGGTTTACTAAGCCGTGTGGCATTAACGGATGTACCGTACAGCACAATCCACTATTACACAGTGAAGATCAGGCATCCGGTGGCACTGTCAACAACCATAGGTCCTCGAGTGAAGGTGAAACATATTACCGAATAGTGCCAGTCACGCTTTATGGTGACAAAAAAACTGTCACAATATACGCCCTTATGGATGATGGCTCGACCCTGACGCTTTTAGAGGAAGAAGTGGCCGACTTTTTGGGCGTTAAAGGTATCAATGACCCACTGTGTATCCGGTGGACTGGTGACGTCACGCGTTACGAGGATGATTCTAGGAGATTTAATTTACAAATTTCGGCTGCTAAACCCAATTCGAAGGTTTATCCTCTCAGCAACGTATATACTGTAAAAAATTTGAATTTATCTAATGAAACCATGAATGCAATTAATGTTAAAAGCAAATATACTTACCTTCAGAATATACCATTAGAAAGTTATGAAAACGTGACCCCGTCGATGATAATTGGGGTAAACAATCCAAATCTAATCTCTTCAATGAAGGTACGTGAGGGTGGATGGCATCAACCAGTTGCCTCGAAAACAAGACTAGGTTGGACTCTGTTTGGTGGTGGTTCAGCAGCACCTGGTAAACTCAATTTTCATAAATGCAACTGCGACGATATCCACGGTCTGGTGAAGAAATTCTTTTCTGACGAAAACCTTGGCATCTCATCTACAGACGCACCACCCATGTCAAAAGAGGATAAACAAGCCATAGACATTTTAAACAAAACGTGTACGTTTAAGGATGGCAGATACGAGGTTGGGCTTTTATGGAAAATTGATCCGCCAGAGTTGCCAAATAGTTTACCGACAGCATTAAAGCGTTTGAAGTGTATAAAACAAAAAGCAGACCGTGACCCTACTCTTGCATATATTTTGCAACAACAAATTACTAATTTAGAGGAAAAGGGATATGCTGAAAGGTTGCCTACAGCGGTTTTAGAGGAAAATAAAAGCAAAATATGGTATTTGCCCACGTTTATTGTCAGGAACCCACAAAAACCAAATAAAGTACGACTAGTATGGGACGCTGCAGCCAAATCAGGTGATATTGCTCTCAACGATTTTTTATTAAAGGGCCCTGACCTACTAAGGCCTCTTATGGAAATTTTGTTCAAATTTCGAATGGGGGCTGTAGCTATATGTGGCGATATAGCCGAAATGTTTCACCGCATTAAGGTGCGTAAAGAAGACGCTGGTGCCCAACGTTTTTTGTGGTGGGACAAAAATAGTTCCCTGATAGTTTATCAGCTCAACGTGCTCACCTTTGGCGCCTCATGCTCTCCATGCATTTCACATTTTGTAAGGGATAAAAATGCAAACGATTTTGGAAAAAATCCAAACGTAATTGAGGCTATTACGAAGCAGCATTACGTGGATGACTTCATTGACTCTACCAACACAACCAAGGAAGCAATTGCACTGGCACTGGGTGTTCGAGCAGTGCACGCTCAAGGGGGCTTCCATATGCGTAACTGGTCTTCAAATTCACATGAAGTTTTAGATGCACTGGGAGAAACAAATGGCCTCGAACAGAAAACTTTCGAAAATAACGAAAATTTTGTTCAGTTTGAAAAAATCCTTGGCCTTTACTGGGACCCTTCATTAGATATTTTTAAAATGAATTTAAAATTTGTGCGGCTTCAGCGACAAATTTTAAAGGATGATATTGTGCCTACCAAACGAGAAGTCTTACAAGTTTTGATGTCAGTTTTTGATCCTTTAGGATTCGTTGCGTGTTTTATGTCCTATTTAAAATCAATTCTTCAAGAAATATGGCGGTGTGGTATAGATTGGGATCAGCCCCTTAATGAGACCCTCTACTCTAAGTGGAAAAACTGGCATACATTTTTACCCGCAATTACTGAAGTTTCCATACCACGATGCTATTCGCTTTCACTACAACAAGAAAGTTATGTTGCTGAGTTACACACATTTGTCGACGCAAGTGAAGACGCTTATGCAGCCGTTTCGTATTTTAGGATAGAAGTTGGTGAAAAAGTCGAGGTAAGGCTTGTTGCAGCAAAAGCAAAGGTGGCCCCACTTCGGCCCCTTGCTGTACCACGACTCGAACTTCAAGCGGCAACTATTGGTGCAAGACTCATGCAGACTGTAAGCTGCCACAACATTAAATTCCAACAAAGGGTAATGTGGACCGATTCAAAAACAGTATTAGCATGGCTAGCGGGTGATCCTAGGAAATACAAACAATTTGTTATGTTTCGTATTTCTGAAATCCTAAAATTTACAAACACGTCCGAATGGCGATGGGTTCCCAGCGCGATGAATGTTGCCGACTTTGCCACAAAATTTAGGCCACCTACTGAAAATTATAAAGAGTGGTTTGAGGGCCCTTCATGGCTAAGACTACCACAAGACCAGTGGCCAAATAACTGTACTTTGACGAAGCCCAACTGCGAGGATATCGGCAATTTAGAAATTCGACCCCGTTATCTCAATTTACACACTCGTAAGTCGATAATAATTGCCATTAATTATGAATATTTTTCCAGCTGGTACAGACTACACCGGGCTGTAGCGAATTGGGTCATGTACATTGAACGACAGCAGCAGAGGATACACCAACAAAACGTTGTGAAGACGCTCAATGCTTCGCATTTTATTAAGGCAAAGACCTTTATTCTCAAGATGGCCCAGATGGCTGGTTTTCCCGATGAATATTCTGCACTACAAAACGGTCGACCCATTACTAAAGGTGGTGCCTTTGATAAGCTAAATGTTTATTTAGATGCCGGTGGCATTGTCAGAGTTAAAAACCGAGCGCAATATGGACCACCGGCCTGCGGCCCCCAAAGGGATCTCATCATACTGCCAGGCAAACATTATTTAACAAATCTTATAGTTATGAGTTATCATCGGGCCTACCATCATTTAAACCATGAGACAGTGCTGAACGAAATCCGACAAATTTATTTTATATTGAAATTGAGAGTGATTTTTAAGACTGTTCGCAGAAATTGTCAAAAGTGCAAAATTGAAGCCGCTAAGCCTCTTCCGCCACAAATGGCTCCTCTACCTCCAGCACGCCTGGGAGCTTTCCAGCGACCCTTTACGTTTGTCGGCGTTGATTATTTTGGCCCAATATCAGTTACGTTTGGCAGAAAGTCATTAAAGCGATGGGGTGTTATCTTTACATGCCTCACAATAAGAGCGATTCACATCGAAATTTCCCATACACTTTCCACCGATTCATTTTTAATGACCTTAAGAAATTTCATTGTCAGACGAGGTACTCCAGCTGAAATTTATAGTGACAACGGCACAAACTTTCGTGGCGCCGATCGTTTTCTGAGAAACGAGCTAAAAAATATAAAATTTAATGATATACAAACAGAAATGGCATCGAAAGGTATTTCATGGAAATTCAATCCACCAGCAGCTCCCCATATGGGGGGAGCGTGGGAGAGGCTGGTTAGATCTATTAAAACTATTCTCTATAAAATATCACCCTCTCAAAAATGTACTGATGAGAGTCTGCGAAGCACCCTTATGGAGGTGGAACTAATTGTAAACTCTAGACCCTTAACGTACGTCTCACTTGAGACGGAGGACCAGGAGGCCATAACCCCAAATCATTTCCTTATTGGCAGTTCAAATGGTACGAAACCATTTTGTTCCTTTGAAGCAATCGACCACAGAATGTGCTTGCGTCAAAGTGAGGCGTTTGCTAATCAATTTTGGCGACGATTTGTAAAAGAAATGTTACCTACATTGACCCGGCGTAGCAAATGGACCCAGCGTTCAAAGGCAATTGGTGTTGGCGATATAGTGCTCGTGGTAGATGAAAACGCTGACAGAAACTCGTGGCTTAAGGGAAAGATAATAGAAGTAACCAGAGCAAAAGACGGTCAAGTGCGAAGGGCACAAGTGAAGACCAAAAATGGTATCATCGAGCGACCTGCGGTTAAATTGGCAGTTCTGGATGTCGGTAATGTATTGGAGTAAGACCCTAGAGAAGCAGGTCTACTGGGGGGAGAATTGTAACCGACAATTACTTAATTTGCGACCCTACCTTATTTGCGACTAAGTATTTCTTAAGCCCCCTTGATACAACGGTGTAATTATTTACTATTTTTCTTTGTTTAATTTTCTTAAATTTATGTATCACAAATTTAATAAATTTTTCGCCATTTTCCTATTGGTAACAAGAAGTGCGACATATAAGATTATTAGGTTTTGAAACCCTTTTAAAACTAAGGTAAAATTTAAATATTTTTTGTAAAATAATTGAAGTATTTAAAATAAATTTCGCTTTCAGAATTTTAAAGCGACCTAAGCTATTAAAACTTGGTTTTTTATTTAACAATCATGTTTATACTACTTGAATCAAGCGCATTTTGAGATTGGTTCAATCTTAGTTTTACATAAATCCATCTCATTTTCAGATTATTTCCATAACGAATTCGGGATTGAATATGGATAAGTTTAGTAATTCGTGATTCATGAAAATTCGTACTCGCTGTACTATTAATACCGCTTCGGATTGGTTTGAGTACAGATGGATTGATTTTTTTTGCGTGTATGGATCGTGATTTGTATGAAAAAAACCTAAATTCGATCAAATTGCAGTAATAGAATTTAATTTTAGAATTGAATGCGTTCTAAAGAGAATTTCTGAAGGCCGCTTTGTATGGGAATATGGTAAATTACGGACCGATCTTAAGTCAATGTGGCAATCACTATGATAGAACATATTTTACTATTTTTTTTTTTTAGAATTATTCGTTACGGATTTAGGCGTACTAAAGTGATTTCCCAGTGGGGGCTTTGTATGAGGTATATATTAAACTAGCGGATGCCCGCTACGTTCCCACCTTATTGTACTCCCACTTTTGAAAACATTCGTAGCTTTTGTGTCTATTTAAATAGGGATCTATCAATTTTTATAATTCATTAAAATCTGTTGGATAATTTCGGAGAGGCAGAAGTTGTCTCCCCGTGGTTCTAGATCTGAAAAAGTATAAAGACTAAAACCATCTTCGTAAAATTGCCTTTCTAAGGAAACCGGCATAGAGCACATTGGTTGAATGGTTTAAGAGTATTTTGCGGACATAGAAACATTTTTTCTATATTACATATAAAAAAGATTGGCGCCATAATTTTCACAAAACTTAGTAATGGGTAATTTTTTTTGTAACATTCTTTCAACACTGTTTTCGGCAGCTCAGCTATTTTCGGGTAACGTGTTACTGTTAAACATATTAGACCAGTGAAATGCGCATACGAATAGCTTATCACATCAACAATAAATTTCAAGTGTTTTTATCAATAATAAAAACTGGGAATTAAGCACGAATAACAAAATCTTTTTGAAAATTAAAATTTTGTATTCCCAAAAATTGAAATTACTTTTTGATCATATTTAGTTTGGTTTATTATTTAACCATTAACAAAGCTTGCAGATGATTGAATATTATTATCAAAATTCATACTCGCTTAGTTTGGGGGACCTTCTAAGGCGGCTATGCGGAATCTTGTGACTAAATTTCGCACCAAACTCACATTATTGGGCATTAAACCATCAACACGTTGAGGAAAATATCGCAGCTGTATCTGCCAGTTTTGTTGATAATCGAGAATTTTCGGATCCGTTCGCTGCATAAGGGCCTTTGTTACTCCACTACGTGGACAATTTTTGAATTTGGGCGTACCTTTTTCAATACAGCTGGTGAAAGAATTGAAGCCACACGACCTACCATTACGGATAACTTTTGGTGAATGGGCGCAGGAAAAGTTGGATGAAGATCCCATTTTTAATCGAAAATTTGTGCTCAGCGACGAAGCTCAATTCTGGTTCAATGGAAGCGTGAACAATCAGAATTACCGTATATGTTGGGAAAAGCAGTCAGAAGCATTGCAAGAACTGTCAAGGCATCGAGAAAAATGCACTGTTTGGTGTGGATTATGGGAATCATTGGACCGTACTTTTTCAAGGACGACAGCACACGGAACAATGACCCAATTGAGAGCCGAGTTTGGTGAACAGTTTATTTCACGTTTGGGCCGGTCAATTGGCCGTCTTGATCTTGAGATTTAACGCTTTTAGGCAATTTTTTATGAAGTTCTGTTAAAGCTAATGTCTATAAGAACAAGCTCGCAACGGTTGACGCACTTGCAGCCAATATTGAAGAATTTAATCGGGAGATACCGGCCGATATGTTTATGCCAAAATTGGACTCAGCGTATGAACCATTTGTGGCGTAGCCGCGATCAAAATTTACATGAAATCACCTTTAAACCTTCTATCGATTCAAATAAAGATTTCATACATATCTCTAAATTTTATTTGTTTTATTTTTAAATCAAATCCGACAGCTCTTTAAAAATTAATTAGTGTGATTTTGCATTTGTGCTCTACTGTTCCCTACTGACCCGATTGTGCCGAACTAGAAGCATTTTGACATCAAAATTGTTCTTGTCTATTGAGTTTTTCGAAAGTGAAAGACAGACATGCCTAAATCCACCTCGAAAAACTAACGGGCCCGGAATATAATACCTTATGGGATCTCTAGATGAATTTTAAATAAAGTTTCAAACGGAATGATAAACTTTGTATGCCCTCATTCGCCACTAGTGGTAGAGTGTATAAAAAAATGAAAATTTAAATGAAATGTATTTTGTGCAAAAAAGGCTCTATATTTCGTCTTTATGTTCTAGGCCTTTTTCTACTCAGCAGTTGTTCATTTTGCTTATATTTTGTATATATTTATAAAAATATTTTAATTTTTTACATTTCTTCGTATCTTGTTTTACACTTTTGTAAACTTAAGTAGTCCTCTCGTTACATATTAACTACAAAGCAAACAGAAAAAAGTGGGTAAAATAAATTAGTGTCTTCCTTTTTTCGCCATTGCTGGTGTTTGTTCTGTTTTTATGCAGATGATGAAAATGTTGGAATAGAAAGTAAATTGTATGTATATGAAATGCTTTTAATAAACTGCTAAACTCATAAAAATTACAAATGTAATACACGAAGTTTGTTTGAAAAAAAAAGTAGAAACAGCATTTTGTAAGTATAATTTTCTTTATGAAGAATTATTCATTCATTTATACACAGAACGTTAGAAGCAGGAGAAAAGTTCACTAGGAAAAACACTTTTAAAAAACTTTGACGGCTACTGAATGTTAAAGAGCAAAAATACATTCAGCACTTTTAAAAAATTGCGCATTGATCGTTCTTAAAGACCATTGAAACTGTTGAACTCTTATAACAAGTCAATATTGCCCTACGGCTGTGAGATATGGAATACTGCTCAGCGTGGTATACGCGTTATTTATGTATTTCAAAACAAGTTCCTACGAAAAATCTTGCTCTTATGTCAGCCCAGAACTATCAAGAATTATCGCCCATGGTCTGCAACACAACAAAAACCAATCCATCTTGAAATCAAATGGCGCACATGGGGATGAATAAAATTTCGTTTAAAGACTTGCTTGTTTATTTGTGTTTTCAGTAATAACGCTGTTCGGCAAAAAAAAATGTTTCAAATAAAAATACACGGAATATAAAGATTAAAAGGGTTTTCATGATATCATGATGTTGCAAACTGTGCATTTTTACGCCCTCGCAAATGAACTGTCGAAAATTGTATGAAAATTAATTTACACAAAATTCGTAAATTTGCCCAACAATGTTGCCTAGCAAACTTGAGCTGTTCAGTCTTGCATTTAAACAAACAGATATTTTAGTGCTTTAAACATATTTTTCAATGAAAGATCCAAGTGTTTATAAATCGCATACAACAAATTCTAGCAATAATTTATGCAAATTAGTCTTTTGGCTTTCTTTGTGAATTTTTAAAAACAATTTCAATTTATTTTTGTATTGACGTTTCTTAAAAACTGAAGCCTGCAGTACACGGAATGTAAAAAGCCGCATGCGCATGTGGTTCTGACATAGTTTTGACGTCACTACAAAGCCACAATACCAAGTTCGTGTTGTGCGATGACGACAAAATTACGTCAGAGCCACATGCGTATGTGACTCTTTACATTAAAATTATTTAAAATTGCACAAAAATTAAAAAGGTTCTTCATGAAACGTGTCTTGCCAGTGGCAATTTTAAGCGATATCATGAAAACCCTTAAAGATTTTATAGCGCTTAACTCAAATCCCTTTTCAGTATTTTTCTTTCGCGTCTAGTTTTTTATGGGCAGGACTAATATTTAATCATAAATAAGGCGGTTCTACTAAAACATTTCATCATAGATAACTAAAGACCGATTTGTCCGAAAAAAAATAATTTTTAGAAAAAATTTCAAAATTTTTGTTTTTTTTTTTTTAAATTATAAAAAATTGGAAAATGCTAATTCTAATTTTTTTTACACGTATTGAAAACAAAGTTCCAAACAAAACAAGAAATAAATGATTTAAAAAAAAATTTAAAATTTTATTTGTGAATTAAAAAAAAAATTATGTTTCTTTTAATGGCTAAAAAATAAGTGAACGTTAAAAAGCTGGTAAAGTTGAACTAAACTTAAATTTATATGTAGTGAAAACACAACAACAGTAAATCAGTATCGCATGTATTATAAAGAAGCTTAAAAAATAACATGTGGCAGCACTACGATAAATGTTGTCAAATTCATATGGTCTGTATGGGTAGTTTAAACCAGTGTTCGAAAATAAACTCAAAATTTCGTTCCTTATAATTAGTGTTCGGTTCGGTAGATTTGTGGAAATAAAAAACGCTTATAATAACGTTTCCTTTTTAGTCATCTTTCGAACACAAAAATAATACTGTTTTCATCAAACTCAACAAAAGATGAGAACATTTCGGCTTTTTTTAAATCCACAAACTTCCTTGTGTTCGGTTTGGGTCATTAATGTTCGTCCCAAAAAAAAACCAAACATTTTTTACAAAAACAAAATACACATACAAAAAAAAAGCCAGCAAAATAATTTTATAGAAGCAACACACATACACACACATGATTTTTGTGGTGTAAAAACAGAAACAGTATAGAACAGTGCTATTCAATCTTTTTGGGTCGTGTACCAATAAATTCACGACAAACTTTTCGCGTACCACCATAAAAAATATAATGTAAACAATTTTTGCTCATTCGTTTATTGGTATGGTTATCATTCGCTTACGTTTGTTATTATTTATTAAATGTAGATGACAGTGTAACTTAAATTTAAAAATTCAAAATTTCACAAAAAAGGTATACTTTTAGGATGATTTTTCTTTTTGTTTCCAATTGCAAAATAGAAATCGTTAAAATTTTAAAAGATTTCGCGTACCACCTGGAAATTTTTCGCGTACCACCAAGCGGTACGCGTACCATAGGTTGAATGACACTGGTATAGAACATTAAAATATAATGTTTGTCTACAGTATTGTACAATTGTTCTGTTTTTTTAACGAAGAAAAACATGTTTAAAAAAGGCTTCTATTCCCGCCAGATACTCTGGTTTCTTTCCTGCATACACACGTAGAGCTTTGCTGGGGATTAGCTTAAGGAATTAAAAAATAAATCACTAAATGACCAGAAAATGTACACTCACAATATTATTACAGTAACGGACTGTAGTTTATTTAAGAAATATTCCGTTCAGTCATTTTTAAATAAATTAACATTTAAAATTCTAAGCAATTTTATTTTTAACTGATTCTAACAGTTATTCAAAAAACTAAGTGCATATTAATACGGATTTTCAGTTGCAGTTAATATTGTCCGTTGATTGGGTTAAATTCTTCTTTATGTTAAAGTAAATTAAAATGTAATTTAAAGCAACGAAAAGTTCATTTAATTTTTACTGTCAAAAATTCAACCGCGAATTCCGTAAAAACAAATCAATATTAAGTTATCTTTTATAAATTAACTGTCAAAAAATTAACTACATATTCCGTAAAAACAAATAAATATGCAGTTATTTTATAAAATTTTACTGTCAAAAATTCAACACCATATTCAGTAAAAACAATTAAATATTCAGTTATTTTATATAATTTTACTACCAAAAATTAATTTTTACTTATCTATAAAAAATGAATTGCTTATTTTGTGTAAGCAATACCCATTTTCTATTTGTTTAAATAATTTAGTTAAATACCTACATCAAATTTTAAAAGTAAAATAATTGCGAAGCCATATCGGTCATGCTGCTGGTGTCTTATAATTGAGAGTTCTTCTGTAAACAACGTGGTCAGTACAACAAAAGTAAAACAAACGTGTGTAACTGGGTAAGTAAATAAAATATTCTCCATCCTCTCCCGCTTATAAGAAAAACAAGCGGACAGGTGTCTGTGTGGTATTTTTCAGAAATTCGGCTCTTTTGTGGAGTAAACGAAAATTTAATAAAATAACTGAATATTTTATTGTTTTTACTGAATATGGGATCAATTTGACAGTAAAAAATTGACAGTAAAATTTTAATAAATAACTGAATATTTAATCGTTTTTACTGAATATGGTGTTGAATTTTTGGCAGTAAAATTTTACAAAATAACTGAATATTTATTTGATTTTACGGAATATGGTGTTGAATTTTTGACAGTAAAAATTAAATGAACTTTTTGTTAAAAATAAATGAAAAATAGGTAGACCGGTTTTTAATTGAACTTTCATTTATTTTATATTACAATTTTAGTTAATTTTACGTACAGAATATTGTGAGTGTACCAATAACCCAAAGAAAAAACATGTTTAAATATGGTCACCTTCAACAGCACTATTTTTAAAGAAAATTTTGAATTTATTATGATTCATTTAACAATATTATTGTCTGGTTTGCAAGCATCTTGGCAATCAATAGACAACATCCGACAACATGTGGGCGTGGCAATAAATCAGTAACAGTAAAAGTTAACAAATTTAAAACAAATAGCTTCGATACCAATACAAGACATCCGAAAAAGTGGGCGGGGAAAAAGAAATTGGGGCGGCCTAAAAATTTTTTTTGTATTACTAGAGAAATTCTACTCTATTTTTTAAAGTTATTTTAAAACTTTCTGTTCTTAACGCACCATCGTGAAAAGTATTAAAGTTTCGGAATAACAAAACGAAGCACTCCCACATGTTTAAATTCATTTTGAATTTAGAATAAAATTTAAGTATTTAAATACATATTTGCAAAGTTTTTAAACATTTTTATATTTAATTTAATATAACAAAAGGTGCTTATTGTCTCGAAAAAAAAATCCTTTCACGTATTCGTTTACTTACACATTTTCACCTACAAAATATGCAAACACGCGTTAGGTTACACACACTTACACAGCCACAAACACATCAGGTGTTTGTTTAATAATGGGGTGTGTGTGCGTGTAATTTAGCCATGTTTTTATGCTGCCTGCGTGCATGTGTGTCCTGAGTGAGTGTTAGGGCCAGTTTTTGACTTCATATTAAAATATAAGTTGTCTTAAAGTTCTATTTAAATATGAAATTCAATTTTCTAATGCTTTTTTATATGATATTTAATTAGTATTGCGACCGTCTCTTCCACACTGGAACTATAGGGAATATTATATAGAAGACAAACAACTAAAATTATTGCTTATTTAAAGTCCATTTAAGTCTCTATTGTGTAGGTATTTTCAAAAGGCTAGTTTACACTACCGCACAAGTCTAAACTGTTCCTTAATAGTTTCTGAGATGGAAATCTGACTGTCATAAATCTAATGTCACATTACAGTTTGTAGTCACACTATCAAACATGAACATGCTTTTGTAAAAATGCAACCCTGATCAAATGAAAAATTTCCAGAAACGATGAAGTTTTATGGGATGTAAATTTTTTTCCTTATACTTGTTATTTTCATAACACATTCCAATCACACTAACAAAATTTTACATATTACCCGAGTTTTTTTTTAAATTTTTTAATACAAAGCAAAATAGCCATGTAAACTAGCCATGACCTCAATATAACAACAGTAAAGAAAATAACAGGCAAAGCAAAAACAATCAGCTGTTTCCTTGAGGCCACCACCACATTTTACAGGTTTATTAATTTTGATTAAACAGCTGTTCTATGATATTATTTGATATTGAGAGGTGCTACCATACTTCTTTTTTTAATAAAATTTAATTTATCAAAAAACTTAAACTGTATTTGAATACAACTTAACTTTCAATAAACATTTATTTAAATACGAAGCCAAAAACCGGTCATTACCGAGTTTGAATTAAAAATTTAAAAATTTAAATGCTAAAATTCACTTACCGGTAATTTTATTATGCACAGAGAGAATTTCGTGTGATTATGTATTCGGGGTAGAGTTAAATGTTTGTTTTTAATTAAATAAATTAAATTATTTGAATTTTTAATTTCTTAAATTGTGTTGCTGCTACTGCTGCTGCTGCTGCTGCAGGTGCTGTTGCAAATAAAGAATGTTTAAGGTTGATGCTAACAATTTCTTTAAAAATTCCGTTAATTTAAGAACAAATAGTTTAGTTAAATATTTGTTTTTGCTATTGTTTTATAGTTTTGTTGTTTGTTTTAACTCAGGAGGTTTGTCACTTTTTTTTTAAATTATTTGTTAATTGCTAAATGGGTAACAAAATGTAAATTATTAATTTGAAAATGTACACGACATACAAACTCACTTAACAATGTTTACAAGTTATGAAGAAGAAGCAAAACAAAAAAAAACTAGTAAACAAATGATTCATTTATTCCGTCAGTCACACGCTCAGCCCAGACTTTTTAGGACGCAACGCGTTGTAATGAAAATGTAAACGGCGTACTCAATTTGATTAAAATAAATGTGTTAAACACATGAATTGTTTTACTTTTGTTATTGTTTTTCTTCTTCTTTTTGTTATAACTGTTGTTGTAGTAGATAAATTATTTTGAAAATCAATTATTAATGTAAAGTGTTATTTTGTTTTGTTTTTGTTGTTGAGTTTAAATTAAGCACTTGCAAATCTGTAAATAAACAAAAGGAAATTATGGAAATATTTAATTTATTTATTCAGTAAATTTTGTTCTATTAATAATAATTATTTTGAGAATAAAGTTCATTAAATAAGCTCTTAAATAAATAATATATAAATAAATTAACACTGATTTAGGAATGGGTGTCTTTAAGGTGTTAAAAGGTAGAATAGTAAACGATTCATTTGGAGTAGAACTGATGTAAAAAAACACGTGAGAGTTTTACAGTGTTGTAGTTAAACAATGTACCTGTTCACAAGAACACTTTTAAATTTAGTAAAAATCGCGTGTAGGGCCCGCATAACATCGTTTAAAAACAATTATCTAAAACAGTGGTGGGCATTACATATGCATGTTATCTATCATATTTACGCTTGTGTGTAATAAGCTGGACGTCAACACTACGCGGTCTATGTAATTGTTATTTTCTTGACATTTCCTCAAGACGCATGCGACGCATGCATTAGTTTAAAATAATGCTACTTCGTGCGTTCGATGCGTATATGCATACGAAGCGTGTTGTATGTAATTTGTTAAAACAATTTTACATCAACGCATTCAATTCGCCAAGTTGTAATACCATTATAACAACGTGGTGTTATTTAAAGGTAGGTTTGGCTAGGTTCAGTGGGCAACCGACACTAGGAAGGTTTACATGGGTCCTTAAAGTGGTCCCTTTGTGATACCTTATACCATTTGTATACTTGCATTCAATTCAAGGAACGCTTGAAGATGTTGAAAATGTGAAACATTCGTGAACACTTGAAACATCAAACATCTACTATCAAAAAAATGTTACCATTTCTTAAAAAAAAATTTATTTTTTAAAAATCCTTTTTTTCTACAAAAGTGCCAACATTTTTAAAGAAAACACCAAAACGTATTTCTTATTCACTTTGTTAAAAAATATAAAAAAAATTTAAAAAAAACACTTGCAAAAAAGTAAAAACTTGACAATTCTTTCAAAAGTAATGCCATTTTGTCAGTGCTGCAACAAAAGTTATAGAATTTTTTGTCACTTTTCTAGTGATGGTACTTAAAAAATCGAAATATGCAAAAGGGTACAAAATGAGATTAGATCATCTTGTATTTCTTATCGGAAAATTTCATCATCTTCGCAAATTGATGGCAGATGTTAAATGTTGACAAGTGTTAAAAAAAGACTATTAGCCAGTGACCAGTTTCAACCAGTATCCACCAGATTATTTCCCAGACAGCACTGCTACCTCGAACTGCTCCGACTCCCTGCAAAACAAAGAGATCGATTTCAGTCCCACACTAGATAAATCGTCCAAATATGGCATTTCTGATCTCCCAAAATCCTAATATGTAATAATTAAGTAAAAACACTGTTTAATTCTCATCTTCCTCATCAACATGGCAACTTCTACAGAAGTCAGTATAACCCAGATCCATTTTTCTCGCATGTGTCCATATCATCACCCAGTGAGCCGTCTATACCAATATCACTGCACTAATCTGGTCCCTACCGAATCTAAGTAGCACGAGTGTTATCGCCGGGTGGTTGCCAGGCCATAGTGACCTGGCCATCAAGCAGGTATTCTCACACTGCCAGCTCTCCTGAGCCCTTCATTGTCACTCACGTTTGTTGATGAGAGTTTTACAGCGAGCCATTAAAATGCCCATCAAGACGTCGACGAAGCCTTTTACGGTTCTCGATATCGAAAACGACTCTGTAGTAGATTTAAGTAACTCACAAACTGTGACCTTTAATCTGCTACAAAATTCGACTTAATACGATGAATTTGCCTTAAATTAATTGCATTAAAGTTAAGTGTTAACTAATGCCAAGTTGTAACAATGCCCCTTATACATACTGGCACAAACTCTTCGACAACTGTACCATACACAAAACACCATACACAGAAAAAATTATTGGCAGTTTCTTTTCAATTAATGGTGATTTTTGAATTTTACAATAAATCTAATAACGTTCTTAATTGATTGAATTAAAAAAAATTTTTTTTTTTCAATTCAAATTTTACTTGATTTTAAGCTTAATTTTAAGTAAATGTTTAATTGAATCAATCAACTCTGTTGTTTGAATTGAAAACTTTGTTGAAATAATGCTAACACAAACATAGTATAAGAACGTAGATATTACGTTTATTTTCATATAAGTTGAGTGCGCCGGTAGGCTAGCTGGTAGTGAGCTAGACTATCAACGCCGGGGTTGCTGGTTCGATTCCCGCCAGAGACTCTGGTTTCTTTCCTGCAGACAAGCGAAGAGCTTCGCGGTATTAGCTTAGGGAATTAAAAAAAAAATTTCTGTGTTGTAATCAATTACGTCAGTAATTCATTCAATTAATATATTGATATTTTTTAAATACTTTGTTAATTCATTCAATTAAAAGATTGTTTAATATTAATAATTTTTTCAATTATTTTTGTAATTGAAATATAAAAACTTTTTAATTGGAAAAAAAATCACTGTTTTGCAATTTTTGCAAGTTTGAGTAATTGGTATAATCATTTCGGTGATAGGTGCAAAATTAAACAATTTTTTGCTTGTTTCAATTATTTTGGTGATTAAAACCGGTTTTTACTTTTTTCTGTGTACACAATAACACAAATGGTATCATCAGCAAAATATCAAGTTCTGTTTAAAAACAAAGCGTTTAATCACACAAAATGGTCCCACACGTCCAAACCACTGGCTTAATTCCGCGTATATTCTGTAGTCTGGGTCCTCTTAACCACCAAGCAAACGAGTTCAAAACAGTTCGGACACATAGTACAAAATTTGTTGTTTGTAAAAGTCCTAATACACCTGTCAAATGCTTGACATGCAGGCGAATTCACTCGTGTACGTGCGCTGGATGTAATATTCGCCGTCATATCAAAATTTTCGGTATGACACATACCAACACACTTTCACTAATACTATCACAATGCTTGATAAGTATTTTGATTAGTGTATTTGGGCCTTAATGTTCTATTACACTCATGCTTGATAATTTAAAATTATTATGATTAATTTGAAATAACGTTAAAAATGTTTTCGTGCTTAAAGACTGAATACCAAGGAAACAGCAAAATTTCAAATCGACAAGCAAAAAATCTTTAACACTTTAATTTCTTACGAAGCATCTACACTTTTGACACGAACACTTAAACATTTCTACAAATATGTACTAACATAATGCTAAATGAACATTTTTTTTTTCATGTTCATTCCCTTTTAAGAGTGTAACCGCATCAAAAATGTAATCTGGTGGCACGGTAACTTTTAATAAAGTTAATGTCGCATTGTCTAATTGCTCAGCTTTAGTACTTAACTTCTACTTCTCTTTCACCTTCTCTGCACCAGTCACTGTTCAAAATAAGAATTCGTTTTATTTTTACTTTTACAAACACATTAACATCACCCAAATAATTACAATTTGCGTAACTTTTTTCATGTTTCATTCGTAAACTTTTTTAAGTTATTTTTGACAGCTGGCTGTCAAGTATATTTGTTAAAATTATGACATTTTTTCACATTTAATTCATTTTAATTTTTATTAAACAGAATATAAATTTTGTTAGATTTCACTTTAACCGTATGGAAAAATAGTTGTTAAACTTTAGAATAATGTTTCATTTCTGCTTTTGCGTACTCACTCGGTGACTGTGTTATTTGCAATTATTTTAAAGTTTAACACAGTTTTTATTTGTTTGAGATTTTTTTTTTCTTCTTTTATTCTCCTTTCAACTTTTTGTGTGAGTTTGTGTTTTATTTGTTTACTCTTGAAAACTATTACAAGTCATTATAGTTGTCATAATGACATTTTTAAAAGATGCACATCGCTTCCTCTTTGACTAATTGCTTTTGAGTGCAATTTGAGCTCGATTTTTGTACGCTATATGTGGATGGCAGTGGCTTGAGTTTCTTTTCTTGTAAAGTTCAATGATAACTCAGTTTTCTTATTCGACAATTTCAACGAGAAGTATAAATTACCTATAGACTTGATACTATGAACTTTGCTTAGAAAATTTCAATATATGCTAATTAATAATCCATTAGGATTTAAAACGTTTCTAACGACATTCAAAGACTTTTAATGATCTGTTTTTATACCCTGCACACAGGTGGAAAGGGTTTTTACCAACGGGTTATCAATTTAGTAGTTTCAAAATCGCTGGTCTGGCAAGGCTGTCAGCTCTTAAATATCTGTTATTAGAAGTGCCATTTATTTAGTAAAAGGTTTTCAGTTTACGAAGATGGATCGTTGAATAACCTAAAAACACGAACAAATATTTAAAACTTACTACAAATGTGGTAGTACAAACGGGGCAATGTTGCGTTCATTAAAGGGTGATTATGATCGTGATAATCGACTTACTGTGCAAGAAATTAGTAAGATTATAAAACAAATTTGCAGTGCTTAAATTGCTTGTTTTATAATAGCAGAAAGCGGGTTGGTATAGAGATGCTTGTACTCGGTCAGCGCGCTCTAGGCTTTTCTTTTTGTTTTTAATTCGCTTTGATTCGCGGCGAGAACGCGCGTGCTACTTGGTCTCGATGGGTACAAGATGAGGACAGTTATATCGGTCATTACGGGTTACTGCGTGATGGGGACTCATGCTAGGATGGGTCTTGATTACATCGACTACTGTAGAAGTTGTCATGATGAGGAGGAGGAAGAGGCAGGCTTTCACTTTCTCTGCCAATGCCCAAGTCTGGGGGACATTAGGTTAAGGTGTCTAAAGTGGGACTAAAATCGATCTCTCTGTTCAGCAGGGAGTCGGGGTGGTTCGAGGATGCAGTGACCTCTGGGGAATAGTCTGGTTGACACTGACTGACTCTTGTCACTGGCTAAGGGTTTCAGAAAGGGGCCGCTATAAGGAACCAAGTTAGCCGTCGTCATGATGGCTGCTCATTGAACCTAACCTAACCTTTTTGAATCGCCTTAAACAAAATTTTTGTTGTTTTGAAGCATTTATAACCGAATAAAGTTAAAGCCGATTGTTGCGTGTGATCTTATTTGGCAGTTTTAAAACGGAATTGAAAAGAAGCTGAGCAGCAATAGTTGAAGCGTATAAATCTAGCAAAAATAACAAAATCCAAAAGCAAATGCAAAAATAGAGAGTAAATAATTTGCTTAATCTCATTATGTGTATGTTCTCTGCTTCAGCAGTCAGCAAAGCCAAGGCGAATTAAACTACAGGTGGGAGCTCTACTATCGCAATCTAAAAGCAGCAGAGGGGGTTTTCATTACATCCTTGCAGCTCGAAATGTCCACCATTTCTAGCAATACACTAACAAAACCAAAACAAATTGGCTCAAACTGTCAAAGTGTGCCACCACCTTTCACTGAATTCGCCGTGAGCAAAGCAATGCATTTTAAAAATAATTGCTGTTGGCGTAAGTAACAAGTTATTTTGCTTTTGTTTTTTACTTTACTGTTAATTGCTGCACTTGAATACAATTAATTTCATTGATATCCAATTATATTACATTTAGTATCAATTATTTCAGACTATTCCAAATGACTCATCAATATTAATTTCGCTTATTTGTTTAACAGCAAAAACAGCAAAGAAGTTCATACTTGCTGAATTCAATCGCAGCAAAAGCAAAAACAAAAAAAAATATAAACAAAACCTTAACACTAACAGCAAGAGCAATTCAAGTTTAAGTGGTTGGACCTCTTTCACACTCGGCAAGTTACAACAACTCTTGGCTTGTAGACATCAGCGGTAAGGTCGGGGTAAGGAAAAAAATTTTAAGACAAACTTTGTTGTACTCGGCAAGTAACTTGCGCAACTAAATTGCCGAGCCTGAAAGGGGTCTTGCTTTGCTTACTGTCTAAGCGGAGAACAGACACAAAGCGAGTTTAAGCAAATTATTTACCGTTTTTTTTCTTTTCCTTAAGTTAAGTTAACTAAAAAAGACTGGAAGAGTTAGGGATGTGGTCAGGCCTGCGCATTATCGAAATGTGCGCACTTCCGAAACTATCGCTTCTGTTAGTGAAAGTTTGGCGGGAATTTGTCGATTCCAAGGCTCAGAGCCGTGTCGTAAATGACGATAATATGATTGTGTCTTCTTGATGGACGACTAATTTAACCATAATATGGTTGTCAGTGACAATAATATTGTCAAATTAAACATAATATGTTTAAAATTTTCTTTAAAAATAGTTTTTTCGGAGGTGCCCATATTTAAACATGTTTTTTATCTGGGTGTAGGTGCACATTTAAGGGTGTAAGGGATACATTGGTCTCAATAGCAAATTACAAAAATAATTTAAGCTGTTTGGCTTTAGCGGTACAAGTTTTGGTCCATACACAACAAGTTAAGTGAACGAAATTGAGCTAAAATATAACTTGTTTGCCTTTTCTTCTTTTAAGTAACCAACGTTTTAAGCTTGCACTAATATTCTACTTTATTTAGTAGCGCTTTTAGTGATAAGCAAATAAACGACTAAAACTTAGTTTCATGTTCATTGTTTTTAAAATGCCATAAAATGCTAATTCTTTATTTTTGACATTAAATGTCAGTTTGACGTTTATTTAAAATAATGCAAATAAATTCCTAAAATTAAAATGAAGACAGAAAATTAAACATTAATTCTAAGTTAAGTTGTTTCGCAAAAAAAGGATGCTTAAAATTATAAAGATAATTCAAAGATAATTTTCTAATAATCACTAATTTTAAATAACGGTTACTGTTCTCGTGAGAGTTTACGCCGAACATAAAACTACGTGTTTGCAGAACTACGTGGAGAGATAAGTTTCGACCATTTTAAAGATTATCAGTTTGATATCAAAGGCAAAAAAGGCTTAGGAGAGTGACAAGGAAGAATTTAGACATTTCTTTATATGTAGGAATCTTCTCAAACCAGCGTTGGTACCTTCTAAACAATTAATCGAAACCCTTTTGGTTTTGAAGTCTTTGGATAATTTTTGAACCATTTTTGTGTTATTATCAAGCTTTTTCCCGGCCCATATACAATTGTCAGTTGGCTTGTTATGCATGATATTAGTGCAGAAGCATTATTGTACCCTTCACCGAAGTTAGAAAGGGTATATATAACTTTGTCATTCCGTTTGTAATTTCTACACTATTGACCCTACACCCTTTAAAGTATATATATTCTGGGTCCTTATGAAAAGCAAAGTTTAAAACCGGTTGTCCGTCTGTCTGTTGAAATTTGTTTTCCGAAGCCCCCAGATATGATGGGGACTTGGTTGGGGTATCTTTATATCAGGTATTCTTATTTTAATTTTGCTATTGAAATTCAGCCAGATCGGTCCACAAATGGCTGAGATATGTGCAAAATACCAGGACTACCTCTAATTTTGTCCAAAAATCCCTTGTGGTTGTTGTATTTTTATTACATATATGGGAACGGCAAAAGCCAAAGTTTCCAAATTGGGTACACACATTTAGCTTGCCAATACACACCATTTTACAAAATGTGGGCGGGATTGAAAAATGGTAGTGGTACCTCCCGTACAAAAAAAATTAAATTAATTTTAGGGCTGCCATATGTCCTATTGATATGACTTATATACCAAAATATCGGAAATGTTTTGTAGAACATATATTATAAAAAACTCGGAAAAATCGGTTCAGATACAAAAAAGTTATGACCAAAATAAATACCCACTTTCGGGAACCATAGATCTCCCCGAGTCCAAGCTTTATAACTCAAGTAAATTTCTTCTTAAACATGTCGGTATATAAATCTGTCAAATCGGTTAAAAAATGGCTGAGTTATAGCCGAAATACTAAATACCCAAAAATTACTCTTTTTATACCTTTCACCGAAGGTAAAAAGGGTATATATAACTTTGTCATTCCGTTTGTAATTTCTACAATATTGATATTCTGGGTCCTTATGAAAAGCGAAGTTCAAAACCGGTTGTCTCTTATTCCCCCTTTTATATGTCTCAAAGTGCCAGCAAAACAACTCGAAAAACAAAGAAATATGATCAAAAATTTTCCTAGAAGTCAGAATATGAGCCATTTTTAGTGACGCGGAAAACCCAAAAATTATTTTCCCGAAATTCCTTTATATTCGAAAGAATTGTACCACCTCTAGTGGATATAAATGTGTTCTAGTGGAAAATAAACTAGCATCAAACTTGTCACGTGACAGTTCTAAAGTGAAAGGGACCGGTTCTTGTTCTAACATTTTTTATGAAGAGGGCTTGTCACTTTAACATGGTGCTGTCCTAAAAGGGGGTTATTTCGCACTTTTTTGACACTTTGTAACAGGTCAATGGACACATTTAATTTCGGTAAAAAATATTGCCTGCCACAGATATTGTCCCGAGTGAACCATATTAATATGAAAGATCTCCTTTATATTATAAAGTTATATGAACAGAAAGCACCAGCCCGCACAAAATCCAGTCCCATGACTAGTTTTGTGTCAATTACCTTTCCTCTGGAGAAACTACATAAAAAAATTAAAATTGATATCGATTAAAATATTTGTGATATTAATGAAAAAATTAATTAAATTCGTATCAGAAAACAATTTAATAGTATCAATTAAACGCTTGATTCACTTGATAAAACGTTAACTTTCTAATTTAACTGATTTTATGTTTGATTAATGTTTTAAGTGGTGAAACATTTTGAAGAATTTATTTACAAGCATAACGCAAATTTATTTACAAGCATAACGTACTTCAAACCCGAAAGTGATAATTTTAAACTTACATTTTTTTAACTGAGCCCCATTTTTTAATTTTTTTAACCCTACATTTTAAGAAAATAAAGAAAGTATGTGAATTAGAATCCTCAATATTCAAAATTTTTTAATTTACCATAAATTTTTTTTATCCAAAATAATTTTTTTAACAGATTTCAAACTTTTATTTTTGATTTAAATTTAATAATTAAACGTCAATAAATAAAAACCAGAACCTGTAAAATTGTTAAGTTTATGTATAAAAAACACATCTCTCTTTATCTCACTCTCTTTAGCTGAAATTGATAAATATTGTCGTAAACCAATTCTAATTGTCGCAACTATAAAAAAATAATAATAATAAATAAAATCCCGCATTTGCTTACAGATTTCAAGGTGAATTTAGTTTATTTTTTATCTAAATAGGTTAAAAGCTAAATTTCTATTTGCGTATGTAATGCGCGGACAGACATACAGACAGACAGACAGACAG
The DNA here is from genome assembly GCA_949318255.1 of Pollenia labialis. Taxonomy (NCBI): domain Eukaryota; kingdom Metazoa; phylum Arthropoda; class Insecta; order Diptera; family Polleniidae; genus Pollenia; species Pollenia labialis. The sequence goes on along the minus strand of OX439139.1, from coordinate 143,848,231 downwards.
ACAGACAGACAGACAGACAGACAGACAGACAGACAGACAGACAGACAGACAGACAGACAGACAGACAGACAGACAGACAGACAGACAGACAGACAGACAGACATACATACAGACAGACAGACAGACAGACATACAGACAGACAGACAGACAGACAGACAGACAGACAGACAGACAGACAGACAGACAGACAGACAGACAGACAGACAGACAGACAGACAGACAGACAGACAGACAGACATACAGACAGACAGACAGACAGACAGACAGACAGACAGACAGACAGACAGACAGACAGACAGACAGACAGACAGACAGACAGACAGATAGACAGACAGACAGACAGACAAACAGACAGACAGACAGACAGACAGACAGACAGACAGACAGACAGACAGACAGCCAGACAGACAGACAGACAGACATACAGACAGACAGACAGACAGACAGACAGACAGACAGACAGACAGACAGACAGACAGACAGACAGACAGACAGACAGATAGACGAACTGGGAAATAAAAATTGAGAAACAGTCATACCTTGATTATCCACTGTCGTATAATGATGTTTTTTTTTCTTTTTGTGATAATTAAGTTTTTCTTGTCGTTTTAATTTAATTATTGTCTTGAATTTGTTTAATTATGTCAATAAGACACACTCACTTTCAATATTTTACATTCAGTCTACTACTGAACAGTTAAGTCAGCAACAATAAAAAAGTAAGAGGGCTCTATTCGGCTTTTCCGAATCTTATATACCCTTCACCATGGTATTAGAGTATTATAGTAAAATCGTACAAAAACCCTTGATACACAGAAAAAATTCTTCAAAATTTTTTACTAATTAAAAAAGCATTAATCAGAAATAAAATAAGTTTTAATTAAAAATTTAATCAAGCGAATTAAACGTTTAATCAAGTGAATTAAATGATTATTCAAGTAAATTAAATGTTTAATTGATACTATTAATTTGTTTACTGGTGCAAACTAAATTAATTTTTTTTAAAAATATCACAAATTTTTTAATTGAAATCTATTTTTATTTTTTTCTGTGTACGGGACTCAGGTGAAAAAAGAGACCAAATTAGCTCATTTTTTAATATTAAATGCTTTTAATATATAAAAAATATCTAAGTCTGGCTCATAGGCCTATAATTCGGGCATTTAAAGAAAGTTCATTTATACATTACAGGGAGGCTTTGGAAAAAGAAAGTCTTTTTGGTAAATTGTTAATGCATGCATGGATATTTGCTCATATCTCGGTCATTTATATACTAGCAAACTTTTGCTGACTTATGTGATGTAAATATTTAGTAATCGCCATCCCGAATCCCGGGATTTGCGAAAACCAGTCCCGATTGGCATTCCAGCATATACTTTTACGTAAATACTTTATTGAGCCTAATATCAAAATTGGAATGGAATTAGAAACTTATACCCGTTCCGGCTTTGATGAAGGGTATAAAACTGTGAAAAAGCAAGAACTAAGAGACCAAAATATCAAAACAACACAAATGATTTTTTTAAATTCCCTAAGCTAAACCCCACAAAGCTCTGCGCTTGTATGCAGGAAAGAAACCAGAGTCTCTCGCCTGAAATCAAACCTGCAACCCTGGCACTAATAGACTGGCTCACTACCAGCTAGCAGGTGTAACAAAAATACGCGTGAAAAATTTCAAACATTTATGATGCGTTTTTGCTGATAAAGGTGGGTTTCGATCAACTTAAAATTATATTCTGAATAAATCTAACAATGTCTAGCTGTCCGTCCGTCGAGCTTTCTGGTTTTCAATGCAACCTATGTTCACAACGAATAAAATTAAATTAAATTTGCACTAGTAAACATGTTAATAGTGTCAATTAAATATTTTTTGATATTAACCATTGTAGAATAAGTACAAGGTATAGTCATAAGAAATTTTTATCTCAATTTCAAAACCCATATAATGTCAAACAAAAGAAAATATGGCAAAAAACTAAAACAAGCGTCAAAAATCAAATAAATTAATTTGACCTTAAATGGGTAAATAATTAAAAATTCCCTAATAAACATACCTGGTACGCATTATACTATGATATTTAAGAAATTTTCCGTTCGAGTTGTTGATATAAGTAAATGTTTAATTCACTTGATTAACTTTTTATTTATATTTTTGTTTTATTAATGGTTTAATTTTTTTGTGTGTGTAAATAACAGGGTTTATATGAAAAGATGCATTGGTATCAGAAAAACCAAACAGACGTACTGACATGCTTGGATCTCCAGTTCTGCTATTTTGTTTTGTATTATTTTTTTAGAATAAAATTTCAGTCTTAAATATTTGTTTTCAAGATTAATATTTTTATAATTTAACTGTTTCATAAAAACTGTTATTTAATAAACGTTTTACTATTTATTAAAAGTACTTACATTTTATGGACAATTTGATTTATGATGAAACGCATTGCAGCTGTTTAATTTAATGGCAATTAATGTTATAAAACTTTTATAACTGTTCATAGTATTTTGTTTTTTTCATATGTAATAGTTGTTATCTGAATAAGAGGAATTCATTAATGCGAGTACTTTTAAAATAATTTAACTTGAATCATTTGTGCGCTGGTCATATTTCATAAGCAGGCTTTTGGAAAATATTTTCTTGAAATAACTACAGGCTTTCGTAAAAATTGTCAGAATAACAAAGTAGTTGGTGTTTTTCCCAAAATGCTCATAAAATGTTTAAACATTTTCTAAAGATAAAATTCGGTTGTTATAAGGAGAACACAACATAGAAAATGACTGGAACAGAAGGCTCGATAAGAATTCTATATAAATGTGCAATTTAAAAATAAATGTTGAGTAAATTTGTTTGATTCGAGTCTTTGTTACATCCATTGATTTTTTGCTCTACATCCCAATTAGTAAAAAAGAGTGTGATAATGTTTGAAACGCCATTTAAAAAATTTTTGTTAATCCAATTTTTATTATAACAATCGATTTGAAAATATTCTTTGAATCAATTGTTATTGTGTAAACTTTATTATCAAAGTAGAATTTGCTATTTTAAAGACAATTTCATAATATTTTGCATAAAACGCGCTTCGTCTGACTTAAGAACGAAGGCACATTTAAATGACTTTCAAAAACTTAATTTCAATTTTGCTATTCAAATTTAGCCAGGTCGGTCTGTCAGTTAATAAAATATCGTTTGCCTTTAAATTTTGTCATAAAACCCCTGCTGTGGTCCAACCATAACGCACGATGTTAATTGTGAGTCACACCTTAGCTTCACGTTTTTTGCCCAACATAATTTGACATTTCTTTGTTTCCGTATTGACAAATGCAACCATGGAGAGGTACACAGTTAAGCAGCGCAGACAGAAATGAATGGTAACTTTACAAATCACCTTTAGCGACGAAGCACACTTTCACCTCAGTTGATTCGCTAACAAGCAGAATTGCCATATTTGGGCAAATAAGAATCCACGAGTAATTATTGAAAAGCCATTGCATTCACAAAGAGTTACTCTTTGGTGCGGTTTGTGGGCTGGTGGCGTCAACGGGCCGTACTTCTTTGAAAATGGTTAATATTGGCCAAACAGTAACCGTGAATGGTGTTCGCTATCGCGAGATAATAACGGTCTTTTTGTGGCCAGAAATTAAAGATATGGATCTGCACGATATGTGCTTCCAATAGGATGGCCGCATACCACACATCCAACAAAATTCAATGGTAGTGTTATCTCACGTTGTGCCGATTGGCTGTCACGATCATGTGACACTTTTAGACTTCTTTCTTTAAGGATTTTTAAAAGAAAAAGTGTGCGCCAATAAGCCAAGATCAATTCAAGAGCTAAAGGATAAGATAATTCGGCACATTACCGACATTCCACCTCAGTTATGTCTCAAAGTCATTCAAAATATGTACCAACGGATAGAGTTATGCCACCGAAGCCGTGGCGAGCATTTGACCGATATTTTGTTTCACACATTATTGTCATAGAAATCCTTTCATCATAATAAAACACATTAAGATAATTCTCTGAAAACTTATTATTTTATTTAGAATTAACATTGTTCGTTTTGGTTGGACCACCCTTTTTGTAATGTGTAGACTTTTTTAAACCTTTGTCAGATTTTTTTGTACATATTTCTTTTACAGACTTCTTCTTTTTTGACATTGCAGACGAAATTCAACAAAAATATGTATTTTTTATAAAGTGAACTTTAAACAGAAAATTAAAAAAGTGTCAGAACAAAACTTGTAAATTATATGCTCAACAAAACCAATAACCGAAACCAAAATGTACAAACTTTTTTATACAACTACGTTTTAGTTCCATCCTTTTATATTCTCATTTTTGTTTTGGTCCTTTTTTGAAATTCATTTATTTTTTTTTTTACTTTTTAAGCTAAAAACACACATTGTTTGCCACATTGTGGCGGATGACCATCGTTTTAGTACATACACATAAAACAACATATGCAGACAAGCATATTCACACATATTGCATGTTTAAACACGCAGAAAATATTTGGTTAGAGGTTACCATATTCTAAGAGTAAAAACAAGTTTTGGATTTGAACAATGTTTATGTTTGGAAGTAGCCATATCATGGTAATTGTGAATATAATATGTTTAAAGTTAATCATAGTTTGGTCAAAATTGAACATGATTTTGTCGAAATTAACCATAATATAGTCAAAATTAATCGTAGTTTGGTCAAAGTTAACCATAATATGGTCAAGATTATTTATTATTTGGTCCAAACTAACCATATTGTGGTTAGAAATAACAATAGTATGGGTGCCAATATTAACCATATTGTAGTAATTTATTTCCGACATTGTTTCAAAATTCTTATAAGGGAGATCGATTGTTCGTCTTTTAACTAAAACCGGTTTTCGAAAAGTAACAATTAAAACAACCGGGTTTCGGTTAACCTGGTATTTTATTAAAATAAATAAAAAAAAAAATTTAACAAAATTAAATATTAATTTAAACCAGTGTTCAAAAATAAACAATAAATATCGCTCCTTACTGTTCGGTTCGGTGGATTTGTGGAAAACACAAACGCTAATGGTGTTTGTGTAGAAAATCAATAAAAAAATTACGTTTTCCTGTTTTTCATCTTTCGAACACAAAAATAATACTGTTCTTATCCAACTCAACATAAAGATAAAAACATTTATGTAATTCCGTTCGCTTTTTTTTAACCACAAACTTCATTTTGTTCGATTCAGCCCATTAATGTTTGTTCGTTTCTGTTGTGCCTTTTGGATGGTAAAAAAAACCAAAATTTTTTTATAAAAACAAAATACATGTACGAAAAAAAACAAAAGCCAGCAAAATAATTTTACACAAACAAAACATATACACAATACACACACAAGCTGTTCGTGCTGCGGTCGTTGCTAAAAAGTTTTGTTTGTTCATTTCTTTATCAATGTAAAAAAAGAAACATTATAGAACGTTAAAACATAATTTGGCGCCCAATGCTCCAGTGGGAGTTAGAGGAATATATATAAAATATAATGTTTGTCTACAGTATCACTACAATTGTTCTGTTTTTAACGAAGAACAGAACAAAATATAATGTTCGGCTCTTTCTTGCAAATAGTTACGAACGGTATTAAGAGTTGTGTTCGTTTACACAATCACTAAGAAAAATAGATATATTTCCTGGGTGTATGAGCCGAACGCTTGATAATGTTCTGTTTATTTTCGAACACTGCTTTAGACTATTTATTAATTTCTTTTTTAATTAAAGAAATGAAATGGATCAAAAATCGAAAAAAAATTTGTAAACGAGCCAGTGAAGACAGTTCATAATTAAATTCCTTTTCATATACATACTTCGTACTTTAAGTATCAATTGCATTGGTCTGCAGCAAAAGTCGCCTTTTAATAAAAATATGTGGACAATAAACGTGCTTATTTCAAATCCGGTTTCAGTTTCACTTTCGGGTTCAATTTTAATTTTTTTTTTGTTTGGGCTGGACTAATTACTATTTCGTCCGAAATGAGGCGGATATGCTGACACATTTATCATAACTTGAAAACGATTTTTCCGGTTTTGACCAAAACACCAACCAATGGTTAGGAATTAAGCTCTTTAAACTCTGTATAGTCGACATAGTCGAGGGCGTAAAAATGCACGGATTTCGAGACTTTTAAGCGATATCATGTAGACCCTTTCTGTAAATTTATTCCTGGTTAATAATATTTATGATCCATTTTTGTAATCTTTTCTTTAATTGTCAGTGAAGTCTATCTAGTTTCCAGCTCCCCGAGAACCACCATCAGCATTTTTTCGTTTTACTGTACTCATGTTCTCGCATCGAAAATATGTGGCACCTATTTCTCGAAAAGTGAGAAAAAACTGTATCCGTATCACATGTCGAAAACTATAAATGTCATAATATTGCACTAGAAGCCGATGTGATATTGCAGACTTTGAGAACACCGGCCACACGTATCGTTGACGGCGACCAAAATTTACTAAAATTGAAAAATGTTAAACAACGGCGGCGAAAAAACGACCGTCGGCTTTTTTTGTTTGTTGTTTGCAAACGAGCTTTGAAAACATTCGTTTTATTTAATAAAAATGTTAAAAGCAATATAATTAAACAGTGAAATAATGTGCCAAGAACAAAATATAGTTACTATTAGTCTTTGCGTTTTAATTGTTTTTTTAGTGTTACAGTTTTTTCGCGGTAACTTTTCTCACAAAAATGTTACAGACACACTTTTTCTGTAAATTGGCGAGTAATTTTCATCCGTGACAGCGACAGCTAGTACTCGCCAAAAAACATTACGGACACAGTTTAGTGAGAAAAACAACTGTTTGTTTCATTATATGGCATTTTTATTTCATTTCAAACATTTCAATGGAAAAGTTTTTCGACGCGAGAGTTACAGAGCATGGGCACTGGTTTATTCTACTTCGTCGCAAATTTCATGTTAAGGTCCAACCGAAACGCATGACGTAAATTGTATATGACAATTATGTGTGAAACAAAATGCTCGCCACGGCTTCAGTGGCATACCTCTATCCGCTGGTACAAATTTTTAATGGCTTTGAGACATAATTGAGGTGCAATGTCGATAATGTACCGAATTATCTCATCCTTTAGCTCTTGAATTGTTCTTCGCAAAGAAAGAAGTCCAAAGGTGTTACATAATCGTGACGACCACGACCTGACATAACACGACACGACATATCACGGCAATTGAATTTCTCGCGCAAAAGAGCCATTGTTTCGTTGGCTGTGTGGCACCATCCTGTTGGATCCACATATCGTTCAGGCCCCTACCCTCAATTTCTGGGCACATGAAGTCCGTTATCATCTCGTGATAGTGAGCACGATTCCCGGTAACTGCTTGGCCGATCTCATTTTCGAAGAGATGCGGAACGTTGTCGCCGCCAGCCCAAAAACCGCAACAAACAGTCACCCTTTTTTTAAAAATCACTACCGGATTGTCATTTGCCCAAGTGCGGCACTTCTATTTGTTAAAGAATCCACTGTGGCAAAAATGTGCCTCGCCGCTGAAGAAAATTAAGTTGTGAAAAAACTTTGAAATGAGGGGTTGACTCACAATTAACATCGTGGAGGTTAGACCTCCCTTTATTTATAAATCAATTGTTAAAAGAAAAAGAATGTAAGAATTTTAAGCATACCAAGCTAGTGATTGAAAAGAGTTCAGCTACCGTAGATAACAAATCGTGACAATATTATTGTTAAAAACAACAAAGGTTTGTAACCTGCTAAATCTTTTTTTACCAGTATTCAATAGTTTGTTACCGTTCAAAAAATTGAGAGACGCCGCATCGAGTAAGTAAAACACTTCAATTTAGGACTCAATGCAATATTAGAAAATAAACCAAATATGTATAGTATATTGGTTTCCTTCTTGAGGTAGAAATTAAAACATTAGAAGGTTTTCGTCTGCCCTTTAAAATTTATACTCTAAGACGACGATATGTTTTTTAAAGATACTTAAACCAGGTTTTTTTTCTGCGTGTATTAATACAAATATGTATTGTAAAAAAGCGTCGCAAATATAGTAACAACGTATGTAAATACTTAACACATGTGTATTTTATTTTTGTGCTTTAAACAATTGTGATTTTTTCGAGTATTTTTTTTGCGAACTTTCAAAACAAATATCGCTCTGTTAGCAAAAAATAATATTTGATATGAACTTTAAGAGTGAAAATCAGTGAACTACAGGAAAAATTTACAATTAACAACATTGTTTTTTCAAAATTATTTTACTGCTTTAGTGTTGCTCTTAACTGTTACTTGACACTTCTTTTTTCTCCTATTTTAAGTTAAACCAAATTTTTAGCAAAGAAAGAAAAAAAAACTCGAACATTGACTAACACTTATGAAGCGAAGATTATTGGTTAGTTGGCTCTTTTGTAGGGATCGGAAATTGAAAAATTGTGCTACAAAATATGGTTGCGAAGATAGCGGTTAAAATCGAAAGGCCTTTGTATGGTAGGCCTGTTTGAAAACCTTATTTATAGCATATATTTACATAGAATGGTTACTAAAAGTAATCATAAAAGTAATCAAACAATTCTTGTTAAGTTTACAGTTAAAATTCTGCAAATACTCTGTGTATTAAAGCAGCGCTGGAAAAGAAAAGTTTTGAAACACTCTTTGTATACTGTTCTTTAGCATTCCAAATGCTGAGTAACATCAGGGAATCCATAGTAAAATGTTCAAAAATAATACGTAATATTTTGAATACTTATAAAAAAGCCTTAAAATTATTCACTCAAGTCTTAAAATGTTCATTTAATTGATAATATGATGAAATAGAACACAAATTTCTGCGAAACTATATAAAAAATATTATCATAAAGGTATTTTAAGATTAAATGACTCATTACGAAAAAAAAAACGGCTAATCGTTTCATTGTAATCTTCTTTTGTGTAGAACAAAAAACTTTTTCTTTTCAATCAAATAAAAACAATCTCTTTCAAAATTAAAAAAAAGAAATTCTCATTTATTACGTATGCAGTTCACATTTGCTTGTAGCAAAAGTTTTATGAACAAAATATTTCTCAAGTTTACATGTGAATATAGAACCAGGAGATGTGTATGGCTATAAATACTGCAAGTTCACAATTGTGTAATACAATTTTTTTAGCAACTGATCGTTTATTTTTTTTTAGAAAGAAAGGTATTTGCATTGGTCAAATATGGACCCTTTCTAAATTCAAATTATCTCCAAGACTTACATGGACAGCCAGTCTGCTCGACAGACGGATGGACATCATTAGACTCTATGTCGATGGGTATACTAAAATATCGGTATACGACTTATATTTTAAGGTGTTACAAACATCAGCACAAACGCATAATACATAATAAAGTGTTGTGAGTATAAATAAGTATCTTAGACTTTTTCTTCAAAAAGCTTTTTTTCTGTCTGTCTGTCTGTCTTGTTGGCTTATAGACTCCTAAACTACTGAACCGATTTTCCTGAAATTTTTCAGTAACATCACGTGAGGCCTAAAAATAAAATAGGCTACTTTATTTTTCGATAGGGGCAGGGGAATGGGTACCCCGGATGCCATTATTAAATTTCGCATATCTTAAGAGCCACTGCATGCATTTTGTTGAATTTTTGGTAGTCGAATTTTCCGAGCCCCAAAATTGAAATAAAACAGCAGCGGGGGAAGTGGTACCCCCATAGGATGCAAATGTATGTACTAAAGTTTATAAAATTAGTAACTTTAAATTAAAAAATTACCTAATTAGATTCCTACATTAAGTAATTTAGTACTAAATTGCAGTTAATTAGGACAAATTATATTAATTAAGTTTAATTATTTTAACAAATAATAACAAATATAATAATTAATTCCAAATTCATAAATTACCAACTAAAATAATACATATCTAATTGTCATGTTCACAGATTAAGTTTAAAGCTCCCTGCTGAAAAAAATTAATCAAAAGTCTAAAGGAAAAAAAATTATTGCACAGCATGAAATCTAATTAAACCTAACAAATAACTGTCAAACACTAAATATGTCAATTTCCTAATTACCCGGTTACCTACAAAAATTAATGATAAACTGGCAAAAAAGAAATAAGTATAAATTAAATAAATAAAACAAACAAACAAAAACATTTGTCACTATTGTTGGCAGCGTGGTACCGTTTTTTTCGTGTTTTTTTTTGGTTTCATTTTAATAACTATTTGTTTCTAAGCAACTTGTCAAAACTGTTATTTAAAGTTTATTAACCTTAAGTTTTTTTGTTTATCTTTTTTTTCATTTAACTTTGTTTTTGTTATTTCTCAAAAAGTATGTAAATAAACTGATTATTGTTAAAAATAAAAAAGACAGAGAACTCAAATATTTCTGTTTGATTCAAATGATGTGGAGGTGCACAGTACAAAGTACTTATTTCTATTTCAATCAGTATGTTGTCAATTGGGGTATTCACAAGGTGTGCTATCATGTTATATTGTCATAATATTTTAACATTTTACAATGGTTTAAAAAAATTGTTGTTGCTTTGTAAACAAAAAGTGTCTTAAATTAATAGAACTTTGCTTGGTATGTTTATTGTGCTGTCGTAATTTATCAGAAGACACCTGCGCTGAGCGGCTGAGCCGAAACGCGTTAGTTTTTGCAGCCGTCGCTGTTGATTGTATACTTTAATCCTGCAACTAGCAATTTTTGCAACAAAAAACTTGCGGCGTCAAATTAGATCGGCTTAGGACTCTGATGTTTGGTAAACAAACAAAATAAAATTTATTTGTGGTTTGCGTCTGAAAAATGGAAAATAGTCAGGAAAGATCTAATTTAATTTATAAATTCATGGATTAGAATTAAAAAATATTTTTATTTTTAGTAAATATTTATTTTTTATATTTGTTTTAAATCAGCTGACTTTAATTCAAAATTGCACACTAAATTATGAGGGGTTGTTCACAACAGTCGTATATTTTTATGTTATAATTTTAAGTTTTATGACTTTATGACACCTTGTGAATCCCCCAAATGTATTTTGTAAAACACTGAAACCAATTTTTTTCTAGCAAAACTTCTACACATAAAGTGTACCCTATAAACTTAAAGTTAATTAGTTTATACAGGTTTTTGGGCAACGCCTGTTTAAAATACAAGATATTTTCATAAAAACTTATGACGATAGATGTGATACTCAGACCTGGGATAAATGCTTTAAAAATTTAAAATGCAATTTTATTGCGTTACCCAAAGCTTTTGCCCTACATTATTTTCTTAACATAGTAGCGCAATATTTTTTATAGAGTATTAATGTTTTTAAAACACATCATGAATAGTGCATTTGTTGCAATAGCATGAGAAATAGTGCGATAAGTACATTATTATTTTTGTGTGCGAAAATCACAAACAGAGAAACGTTTTTATTTGACTTACTACACAGAGAAATTCTCCAAAATCGTTCACCAATTAATGCATTAATTAAAAATAAAATCAATTTTAATTAAAAATGTAATCAAGAGAATGAAACGTTTAAACAAGTTAATTATATGTTTAATCAAGTGATTAAATTGGCACCATTGATTTGTTTAATTGTGCAAATTTAAATAATTTTTTGATTGATTTCACAAATTTTTTAATTAAAATCAATTATAATATTTTTTTTTGTATACACAAACATTATTAGCATTTGCGTTATCCACATTGCTTCTGTACAGAACACTAACGAACAGGATATAACGTTTATTTTCGTTAAATGATGCAAACTTCTTATGTGTTTGCTCTTTAAAACTTTTTTTTTTAATAAAACTAAATTTTTCAGTTTTTTTTTTTGTAATAAATATAATTTTTTTTTTTGTAATTCAAATAAACCCTCTACAGAACTGCTTCTCTAAGTTCTCCTATACCTAGCTTGCATTGTTTTTTCCAATCAGCATATAATGGAAAAAAGATACCGCTCCAATTATTGTAGCAGCTTTATGTGATTTAATTCTAGCGCATCACTCAACTTCCGTATACAGGAAAAAATGTTTTTTAAATAACTTCTCCTGTTACAATTTCCAATAAAATAGAATGACTTATTTTAAAGGTCTTTGGCTGGCTCACTTCACTTCAATACAATCACAATAATTTTTTATTTATAAGTTTCATTTGTAGGGTAACGCACACGCCATCCATATACATATGTATGAGTTTGAAAAATAATCAAATATGCACATTTCAAATATACATGACATTCCGTTTATTTTGCTTTCTACTTTTCCCACTATTTTAAATAAATCCAATAGCTAACATTGTTTATATGGAAAACTGAAACCTGAAACATAAAAAACAATCAAACAAAATGTACTGCCAAGTATCGATACATATTTAATAAATATATGGCAAAAATGTAATAAAAATTTATGCTTCTGACATTCGGATATCGTGCATGAAAATGGGGTTAAATAAAGTCATAAAAATATGAAGAACAGGGAGGGAGTAGATTTGCATTTGCAACTCTCATTTTATTTATTTTAAATATAAAAATATTAAACATGTGCATGCAGACCGACAGACAGACACATGTACATATGTAGGAAAAAAAGCAATTTTTATAAAATAATTTTTAATTTAACCATCATAAATATATAAATTTATGATTGCATTGCGACACATTTAAATTCGCAGGGGAATGTCGCGGAGGAATATCATATCGAAAGTGATGGTAAAAAATTGTCACTTTACGACCAAAGTTCTGAACTTTAGGGGAAATGTCAGATATTAGTTGCAAACATTTGCCGGCTTTGAGTTTTGTATTTTTTGTATGTATGTATGTATATTCTTTTCGAAAGAATAATAATGCAATCATTGAAATCGAGAAGCTAATTTTATCTGACACAATAATTATGCATTGAATACCACGAATATAACCACATTTGCAGAACAAGGAATGCATTGTTTTTGTTCGTAACAATTATTCGTGTTTTTCTATAACATATTTTCTTAATAAAAATCCATTATGAATTATGTAAAATTATATAAATAATAATTTTTTACAATCCTTGGACATTTTCTGTTTAAAGAGCACTTTTTAAATTCCTGAATCAATTATTTAGTTGTCGTTAACGACCGTGTTTTGCAATAGGTTCGAGCAACGCGCAACCTGTGTTCTAATCGACTACAAAAAACGGCTTTATCGTTTACGACAACGACATCTGCAATAAGGCTGATTATACAAGCTTTGTTTGACATTCTCCATTCCCCTTGATTACATTTTCCTGCGGGGATGCTTCATAGGCAGTGTTGCCACCAGTTAAATCAAAAATTATTCAGCTGTTGGTACAAAATTATTTAAAAACATATATTTTGTTTTTTACACAATAAATATTAAAAAAAAGTTGCTAACACCATTCGACTGCTGCCGAAAGTTCTTCATAAAATCAACAATCTTTAAATTAGTGTCAATTTAAACGTTTCTGAGCGAAGAAACGTTGTTATACCATGAATTTTCAATGATTCGTAAGATCCGGAACAAGGCGAATTGACTTTCAGGTGGCGTTGAAAACACAGCTGTGCTACTTTTTTTTCTTAATTAGAGAGAGAGGAACGTCAAAAGTTACTTGTGTTTTTGACATATCGGCCAACGAAAGCAACAAAAAAATACATTGTTGTGTTTTTGGTGTTGTTACTTGTTGTAGTATCGACACCACCGTTTACATGAATTCGCCTTGATCCGGAAATAAAGATTTCTACATATATGTATATAAGTATAGTTGTGATTGAGAAACACTTTAATATTCTGTCTGTCTGTTTTTCTGTCCGTTCGTCTGTTGAAAATACGCTGGCTTTCGAAAGACTCCAGAGAAAAGAACAATATTGGTGTCAAAGGCTTTCTAACGAAGTTTGGGATTAAAATTCGGCACAATAGGTAAAGTAGGAAAAGATTCATGAACCCAAGTTTTAGAGTTGCGTCGTTTCGGAACGACCTGAGCCCCTTTGCTCAAAACTTTAAGTTAAAAAATCTACAAGTTAAATACTTTAAAAAAATCAATAATTTTACAATATTTGTTTTTGTTTCAAATATATTTTACTTGTAGATTTGTAACTTGCAGTTTTGCGAAACAGGGCCTTAGTTTAATTAAACGATTCCCCTACAGGAACCATGTGGACTGTTTTAGCGTTCCTCGTTCCCAAATTGCAATCAGTTGGTTCATCGCATTTGTTTCGTTCAATTATTTTTGAGCACTTGATTTTTTTGTAGGGATCAGTGTATCGTGACATATAAACGAATTTCGTAGTTGAATCCAGAGCTGCCAGGTACTTTTTTCCTTGTCCCCAAAAAATAAATCCCCAAACTAAAAATCATAACCTTGAAAAGAAATTTTTTTTTTGTTTTTTTTTCTGACCAAATTTTTTATCATGTTAATTAAAAATTTAAAAATTTTTTTAAAAATAGTAAGAAACATTTTAATTAGAAATCCCCAAATAAATATTTTAAGTAAAAAAATTTTTTTATTTTGTTTGTAGCGACTGGTTTCGTCATGTTTTTTAAAATCCTTTTTATGTGATTCCAGTGAGGAATTACAAGCAGAACAATAAGCTGTTTTTGAACACGAATGACCAATTTAAAAGAATTTGGAGCTTGTTCAATCAGTTTTAGCTATCCTTAAAATCAAAAATAATAATACATATATATGTATAGCCGTCATTTATTTAATACTTCGATGCATAATAAGTACTTATCAATAGCCCAGCTTTCTTTTTCTCAAACTTTATTATATTGTCTTTCATATTTCGTCACATAAAACGCAAAAGGCCCTATCTAAAATTTTGAAAATTTCACAGTAGAAGCAAAAACTATTCAAAATGATTAATTAATAAATCGCCTTTAACTGTTTATAATTACATTTTATTTTATTTTTCTTGTAAAACCTTCCAGTTGCTTTGGCAATGTACAATCTTGCTTATTATGCAAACTGTCAGTTAGGCCTTTTAGCGTTTACCATAGTATCTTTTGTTGATAGGGCCTTTTGTTTTAGTTGTTGATAAGTGTAAGGTAAAAGTTTTCCTTATTTTTCTCCTATTTTATGTACGACACATGGTACAACTACAAATGTACATTTGTACGACACAAAGAAAAATAAACGTAAATAATAAAAGAAGGGAAAATTATGTTAAAAATGAATTAAATCCTCAAAAAATCCCCGATTTTATTTTTTAAATCCCCAATCCCCAAATGACTTTCTTTGTTCTTTTTGCTCGGATAAAATCTCCAACTTTGGCGATAAATCTCCAAGTCTGGCAGCCCTGGTTGAATCAATTACAATTGTAAATTAAAACAAAACATTTTCGCAATATAAAACCAGAAGCAACGGCATACAGGCACTTGTCAATTAAGGTTCAGGTTCAAATTTACGAAATTCTTAAAACACATAATAAATCTTCTTTAGTTATTAACAAAAATGATTCTCGTTCCTCGTTCAGTAATTGTTTAAAGTAAAAAACAGGAACGACCTATTTCCTTTAATCTTTCGGACCAGTCGGAAGGATTCCTCAAAAGGAACGATTTTGCTCAACTCTTCTAAATTTTGAACAACTTCCTTAACAAATTTGAACTTTTGTTACGAAAACTACTTTAAAATGACGACAGAATGTACCGATTCTCATTAAATTTTCAAAAGATTTTGTTATTCGTGCTAAATTCCCAGTTTTTACTATTGATAAAAACACTTGAAATTTATTGTTGATGGGATAAGCTATTCCTATGCGCATTTCACTGGTTGCTTAGGCCAGATCATCAGGAAACTTCATCCATAAAGATTTTAGAAAAACTAAAGATATTAAACCAAATAAAACTGTTAAACGTATAAGAATTATAGCAACAGTTCTACTTGTAATAATATCAAAGCTTAAACAAAACAACATCAACAATAAACAGTGGCTTCATCTCATCTTACACTCCCCAAATTTTGCAAACATTTTGTAAAGATCGATCCATAATTTCTCATAGGCTCCATAAAGGCCACTTGCAGAAAACACTTGAGTACGCTTATAACCTTAGCGAAAAATACTATCTTAGTAAAATTGAGAGTGTCCTACAAGTTTCAAAAGACTTAAAAACACTCTAAAAATTGTGTGAAGAGCGGCCCTTTATAAAGCTCACTCTCGGAAATTATTTAAATACGACTTAAATCGTAACAAATATAGATTTTCGTCCAATTTAACATTATATAGGCAACGAATTATAAAACTATGAGGTCAGGTTTTATGATGATTAAATTTTAATTTATAGATCCCATATACGCTCATGATTTCATGCAGATTTCTTAAATATCCCTCACACAAATTGACTATTTTGGAAATGAAATATGCATATTGTTGATTATTGTAACTGTAATTTAACTTACAATTTTTTATTTCCATAAAATAAAAGAGATCTCAGAAACTTCAGAAACTTCAAAAAACTTTTGTCATTGATTTTTTTAAAAATTACAAAATAATATTTGAGTTCATAAATTATCAAAATATTTGAAAATAATGGCGTAACATTAAATTTACCTGCTTCTCTTCTTCCTCCTCCTCTTCCGCCGCCTTTTGAAATGATTTATTAGCTGTTTCAATAAAATTTATTATTAAAAATAAATACGGGTTACAGCCGGCACAAAAACCGTAAACAAACTACAACAAGTTAAAACATCAAAGTAAATATTTGTTTGACATTGACATGTTTTACTGGGTTTTTAATTGATTTATCATTTGAATATCGCAAAATCTTAAAAATTTTCATTTTCAATTAAAACATTTGCTTCTTTAATTCGTGTGGATTTTTGTTTTATTTATTTATTGATTTTTTTTTTATTATTTTTAAAGTGGTTATCTGGTAAATGCGAGCGAACTTTTGCTTTAAATATAAAAATTAACATTTCTAGCAAAAGCATTTGAGAAACTAAATGTATTTTGGAATATATTTCAACAAAAAAAGTCGATTTATTATTGAAACATGTTAAAAAAAAAAATTTTAAAAAATTGAAACTTAATATTTTACATCAAGTATTCGGGATATATTTGAAAAATATTATTTGCCGGGCCTTGTGAGAAGTTACCAGATTTCTGCAATACTGCTGGTAAGAATGACGTCGCAGGGCTGCTCAGCGTTAACGTTCATTCTAAAATTTGTGCATACATTTGAGAAGCTTGATATGAGCTGTAATTTTTTATCTAAAGACACCACTACGTCCTCCGGGGAGATACAATATCCAACTTTGTTATCTAATACACGTATACAATTTAAAAAATTAACTATCTTAAACAATTCCACTTGTTTCTTATATGGCGATTTTTCCTTAAAAGCAATAGAGACAGTTATTTCCAGGGATGTCAAAGTTCTTTTTTAACAGTTTTTGAGCAGTTTTATTTTTGCCGTTATAAAATAAACCTCAGTTGAGAAATAAAAGGTCGAATTAACTCTTGAAAAGAGAGTTTTTTGTGTCCCGCCTACTTTTCCAGTCCCTGCCATTTTTAGAGAGGTTGTGTATTGATAATCCACACGCAGAGATAAAACATTTTCAATGTGGTCACCTCAAAAAAAACTATTTTTAACGTACATTTTTGAACATATGGTTTCTTTAACCATTTGATTTTCATCGGCAGCCATGTTATGGCTAAATTAGTACTCCATTAAGAAACCGATACCATAGTATGGTTGCTTTCGAACATTTTATAACTAAAATATGTTTAGCGCTTATAATAGAATGCTTGTATTTAACCATAGCATGTTGATCTTAGAAAAGAGGAAAATACTATTGTTAGTTTGACAGAAAATTATTGTCATATTAACGATAATATGATAATAGGCAACCATAATATGGTTGCGGCATTTTGGTGGAGAATTTATTTAACCATATCCATAGTATGTTTATAATTTTTTGTTAAGAATAGTTTTGTTGGAGGTGACCATATTGAAAAATTAGTTTTCTCCGCGTCCACTTCTGTGTACCAAATTTAGATTTTAGTCTATTAATTAAGATTAAAGTCTATTTTCTCCCACGCCCACTTATCTTAACCCGCCTATATTTGATCGCATGTTATGCATTGAAAACCAAGATGCCTGCTCCTAATTTAAAAGCTTTGGTTCTTGGCGTTCTCCAACAACAACAAAGAGATTTATGGTTAAAATTAGAAGCAGTCGTGGTTTTATGCTCATATATCAGCAATTTGTAGATCGATCATAATTTCAATAGCAAACTTTAACGGAGTGTGTGTGACATGCATACGTAGCTACCTAGTCCCCATAATTTCTTGGGTCTTCGGAAAATCCATGTCAACAAACACTCGGACAAAAGGACATCGTTAAATCGACTTCGCTACTCATCCGGACCAAGAATATATCGACCCCTTTGCGCGAAATTATCGTATATGCCAATTTTTTGAAATTGAGTTTTTGATGCAATCTTGTTCTACATTCAAAGAGACGTCACCTGACAAAATATTGTAGGCGAATTCCATTTCGTTGCTCCAAAAATTGAATGTATATTTTCATTTTTATATGCAAGAGAACGCAGAGAAAAGTAGAAAAATGGCTGTCCTGTAAAATTCGGTTTTTGTAACATACGATAATTTCGCGCAAAGGGGTCGATATATTTACTTTATTGGCTCTAAGATCAATATTATAGAAACGGAATGACAAACTCGTATTTACCCTTTCCACCTGTGCTGAAGGGTATACAAATGCCCCGTTTCCAGCTGTGCTGAAAGTAATACAAATAGACATTGTTGCTTTAGCTGAAGTAAGCGAAATTACAACTCTTTTTTTTAATGTTTTCACATTAAGCATTACAATAACATGATTATAATTATAATTATATTGTTTAAATTGTTTTAATTTAACATCACTTTATTTAATATTTGTTTTTAATAGTTGCAAAAAGAGCTAAAATTTAAAAAAATGTCTTTCTTTGCAGTGTTTGAGATTTTTTAGTAATTTTATTTTTTGGTTTGTAGATATTTTTTGTTTGTGGTCTGGTCACATGCACGTCGTCGCAATTAGTTTTATTGTTTTTTTTTTGTTTTCGTTTTATTTTTTTTTTAATTATTTTATTTTCAATACAATTTTTTCAAATATTCATTCATGTCAGTATATACGAATTATTTAATTTATCACCATCTGTCTGTATGCATGTCATTCCTTCTGGCTCTCTGTCTATTTTTCTGTTTTATGCACATTTGTTTTATTTGTTTTTATTAAGGGTAATCACGATGGTCAGTGAGCAAATTTGTAATTTTGCAGTGCATATTGTGATTGATCGTGAGCATACCACTTTTATTTTTTGTGCAAAATTTTAAGGCAACACTAAAAACTTCTGGCAGTACTGTAAAAAATCTTAATTCTTTTTTTTATATTAAAACCCACGAAAATGTTTAATTAAGAAGTTTCTTCAAAAGCAATATGGATTAGATTTGTTTGCAACTGAACAAATATGCACTACAAATTTTGCTCATGGGTTTTTAAGTGCAAACGAAGTCAAATAGAGCAAATTGCAAATACGTACATTTTGTTGTTGTGTTGTGGAAATGTGAATATTTTTGCACGCATTTGCATCGTTTGCACACTTCGCACTACCCATCATGATTTCCCTTATTATTTATGCATTTGTAGTTTTTTATATGTGTTTGTGCTGTTAGTATTTGTTTTTTATTTGGCAAATCAATTTATATTTTATTGTATTTAACATTTTGTTTGATATTTTTATACCTTTTTTTTATTTTTTTAATTGTTGCATGTGCATTTCTTTGGTTCTCTATAAAATAAAAATTTTTATTGGATTTTTTGCACCATTTAACCCTGAAAATGCTGAAGGTAAATTTCGTATGAAATTTATGAGATAAATGGTATTTAAACTAGGAAGAATAAATACTCTCTCCGGCAAATGTTGTTGAATTAAATGTTTTGCTATATTAACAAAAAAATGTTTGACTAAAATTTGTTTCAGCTTAAAATAAAAAACACTTAAAATCCATTCGACAGCAATTAATTGAATATACTGACTCTTCAACGATTTCAAACGTAAACGTTCGTATATAATTTTATAAGAAAAAATATTTTTAAAACTGAGTGTTTTTCATATAAATTTTTTATGCCATCGGTAACGTTCGAAATCGTTGAACAGGCAAATAGTATTGGGTTTTAATATTTGTACATGGATGCTCAATATGAAATCAAAATGAATTGTTTATTTAACAAATATGTATTGATAAAAGCAATTATAATATTCAATTAATGATAAATAATATTTGTAAATTTGAATTATTAAACCACAACTATAAATCTGTCCGGCTGAAAAGATATTCACGTAAATCTTGCGCTCAAAGTACAGTTCACCATTTGAAAGATAATTTGGTAAATTTTTTATCCCTTTTCTCCCTTTTCTCAAAAAAGGTCACGTATTTTTGAGAAAAGGGACCTGGTGTGTCAAAAAACGGATTTGGCCTTAAGATTCTGGTACCTCAAAAGGTGAAGAATAACTTTAAATGCGTTTTTCCCAAAACTTCATTTTCAAAAGGTCCCATTTCTCGGAGAGGGTCACATATATGTTTAAATTGTCCTATCAAACTTAAAAATTATATACTAAAGCCCTCATGCACACTTCTCTTAGAAAAATAGTCCTTAAGTCCAAAAACGATCTATTTATTTTGGTATTTAAATAAAATCGGCAAAAATAATTTAATTGCAGCTTTATTTATTCTATAAAATGTTATTAGCATAATTCTTTATACATGGTGGCGCAGAATAAGCTATTTGGTTTGAATCAGTGTTTGAAAATTTCACTATGTGTATACTGTTCTTTAGTATTTTGTACGTAGAAATATCGAAAACAGGAATAGCTGAGCAGGAAAAAAGATTAACAAATAAGTTTCTTAGTTTGTGATCTTGATACAAAATAAGAATTCTGCTCTAAAACAACTCAACATAAAGAGAAAAATATATCATTGCGTTCAGTTTTTCGTAAAAAACCACAAACTTCGTTGTGTTCGGTGCAGCACATTGATTCATTGGTTTCAGTTGTGGGCAGTGCTCTTTTGGCTGGTAAAGACAACAAAATTTATTTTACAAAAACAAAACATGTACACAATACACACACAGGCTTATCATGCTGTGGTTATGACCGGTATTAAAGCCCTGCACATAGTATTGGAACACCTGATCCATTTTGATTAAATGGACTACTCCATGTTCTGGTCCGATGCAATGCAAGCATGGACCATGTAATTGTTAAAAAGATTTGTAGTGGGACGACATGTCTTCGTTTTTTAACGAAGTTAAAACTAATCCTCTTGTGTATACAATGGAGTAGTTTTCAGAATACTCCTTTGTCACCCAAAGCCGGGTTATATGGCCTAGGCCTACCACATCGTAATGCTAAATGGACCATGTTTTTTCCATACGTTTGGGTAACTTTTGGACTAGTCCTAGTCCCTTGTGGGCTTCATTTTACACGCGTGTTTGGACTTGCCCTATAATTTGCAGGGAGGTTATGTATTAATACACAAACACTAAGAAATCGTAGGCTAAATAATGCTGGGTTTATTTTCGAACACTCACTTAAATTCTTTATAACTTTTTTAATTATTTATTTTTGTTTGTTTGGTTTTTCAGCATTTTTTGAAGAATTAATGATGAAAAATATACAATGGAACAAAGAACAAAATTAATTGAACCCGATTGATAATTACTAAAATAGCTTGCCTTGGGTGTGTGAATTCAGGATGGCGCATAACGAGCTACGCGATTCGAATTCTTTATAACTTTTTTTGTCATTATTTTCTCTTTGTTTTTTTAGTATTTTGTGAATAAGGCTTGGGGAATTATTGATGAATAACTATACAATGGAACAAAAATAATGACATGCAAAATTTTGTGATAAATTATGGAAATTATGTAAGAAGAGGTCATATGTGCATAGCAGAAAATGTACATCACTTACAAGATATCATTTTTCAAAGCTAATTGAAAAAAGTTTCCAAATAAAATACTTTATTTAAAAAAAGTTGTAATAATCGCATAAATCAAAAAGCATTAACCTTTTTAACCATTTAGCTCCTTCTGCTCCACCCTATACAACCATGATCCCATATAAAAAGTACGTCTCCCAAAAATAGCTTTTAATCAGCGCTTAAAAAACTGCTATTTCTTACACTTCTTCATTTGTCATTGGCCAAAAAAAAA
Organism: Pollenia labialis; assembly: GCA_949318255.1. Classification (NCBI taxonomy): domain Eukaryota; kingdom Metazoa; phylum Arthropoda; class Insecta; order Diptera; family Polleniidae; genus Pollenia; species Pollenia labialis. The sequence goes on along the minus strand of OX439139.1, from coordinate 143,826,050 downwards.
CCAGTTGCTTTTACTTCATTAAATGTAAACAATCGCTGTTTAACCAACGCAAAAAGCGAAACATTTTCGTTTTTTGTTTGGCAGTTTTTAGTTTCGACTGCAGTTTTTAACATCCTGCTTTTAATGCCGTAACTTCCTTACAAGTTTTGGTATTGCTATAAAATTTGGCGACGATTAACCAAAAGTCCACCATAAAAATAAACCCTTTAATCATTTTAAGGCGAATAAATCTTATTGAGATGTAAATATCGATAAATTCTTATATAAATAAAAACGTCATTATATAATTTTGTGTTGGCAAATTCATGGGCACATAGAAAGAAAAACGCTCGGGATAAATTAAATTTTTTTTTCTTACTTTAAGTACGAGTCTTACTCAAAAATTCAAGTACGAATAACACTAAAACACTTAAAACAATCCTAAATGGGATTATTTTCGAAAATCAATCACCAAATTTGGTAAAATAAGTACAAAATTCTTAAACCAAGTAAACAAAAAGATTAAACAAAAACTTTTGAAATTAAAAATTTTGTATTCCCAAAAATTGAAATTACTTTTTGATAATAAACAGGCGGGTGCACGGCCTAAAAAACACTTAATTGACAACATCTTTTGTAAGTTGTTGTTGTTTTTATTTTGTTTTTCTTAACCTACTTACAACTACAATTAATGTTGAGAGAATTTCAACTAATTGTAGCGGGGAATGTAAGATGAGATAAAGCCACTGTTTATTGTTGATGTTGTTTTGTTTAAGCTTTGATATTATTACAAGTAGAACTGTTGCTATAAGCCTTATACGTTTAACATTTTTATTTGGTTTAATATCTTTAGTTTTTCTAAAATCTTTATGGATGAAGTTTCCTGATGATCTGGCCTAAGCAACCAGTGAAATGCGCATAGGAATAGCTTATCCCATCAACAATAAATTTCAAGTGTTTTTATCAAGAATAAAAACTGGGAATTGAGCACGAATAACAAACACTTTTGAAATTAAAAAGATTAAACTTTACGTTGGTAGTGCCACTTTGAGAATAAAATTACAAAGTGAGCGTTTAAATCTCATTTAACTTATCAAAGTTTGTTGCAGACTACTCCAACAACACACCACACAAGTAGTTAAAAACGATTTTCTTTTTGTGTGCAGAAACAAAAAAAAAAAAAAAAAAACAAAAAAAAACAAAAAAACCAACAGAACGAGACGTAAACACATTATTTTCAGGTTTAACAAGAAAATTAAGAACTCTTGCTTCTCATTTAGTTTATATTTTCAGTTATATATGCACATTAGGATTTTAAAGTAAAAGCCATATCGGGAATGATGCTGGTGTTTTATAATTGAAATTCTGTAAGGTGTAAAATGGGTAAGTAAATCAATGATAATAAATTTCTTCCTGCTTCTAATTTCACTTTTGGTGTATTTTAAGTACGAATTCGGATTAAATCATTTTTTTTAATTCTTAAATCCAGCGCATTTTTAGATTGGTTCAATCTTAGATTTACTCAAATCAATCCCATTTTCGGATTATTTCAAGTAAGAATTCGGGAAGGAATATGGAAAAGTTAAGTATGTTGCCTTTGAAAATCTGTACTTGATTCAATTTTTTAGTGCTACTAACTCAGTACAAGAAAATCCGTACTCACCTTACTATTAGTACCGCTTCGGTACTAATTTGATTATACAGCCTAGAAAATGTGTCTATAAATACTGTGCTTAAAGGTATTGAATGGTCGGAGTGTTTTTTTTTTGGGAAAATTTTTTGAATTTTAAAATAATGTCCTCCTCCGTATAGGGGTTAAGATTTATTATTTTGTTTTATTCGATATATTGTGGTCTTTGTTAATAATTTATTTTTGAATTTCATTTATGTGAAAGTGCATTTAGAATTTTAATTTCTTTTAGATGTAAATTGATTTGTTTTTATTTTACGTTGTCATTTACATAAATGTGTATTTAGGATTATAATTGAATTTTTAACATATCGCTGGCTCAATGTAACAAGGTTGAATGTGCAAAAACAGATATTTGAAGAAAATCAAGTTTAAAAATTTCTCTTTTTTATTTAAATATTTCCAAATAAAGTTAGGAAATAACAGCCTGTTCAACGATTTCGAACGTTCACGTTTTCAAAATTTGTTTTTGTTTCAAATGTAATTTTCTATGCGAACGTTGACGTTCGGAATCGTTAAACAGGCAGTAAAACTAAGTTTAACTGTAAGGCAGAAATGAGTGCACTAGAGAAAAACTATTTCTTATTTCTTTCTTAACAAAACATAGACAGATTTAATTTAACTTACACTCATTTTGATATGGCATTAAAGGCTGTTCGGAAGTGTTTTTTTTTCGAGCTATCAAAGCTGTCGAATATGGACTTACAAAATTTGGCAACCTGATTTAAGTTGCAATTGAATATGTTCAGGCCAAATTCAACATCAATACCAACCTAAAACAAGTAAGAAAGTATACTCGGACGAGCCTTATGATTTGATACCCTACACTACAGTATATAAAGAATTTTCGAGCTTGTACTCTTTTTGGGGCCCATGTTTAATCATGGACCCGGAAAAAGAAAATTATGTTATGTGGTTAAGATTAATAGAAGAGTTCTTTGCTTGGAATATTATTTAAATATCAACATCGATATGAGATTCGTTTGCCTCAGGCCATTTTAGAGATGAGGTTTGTATTGGAACTATGGTCAATTTCGGACCTACCAGTAAATATTTTTGCCATGAGTTGTAGCTTTTATAATAATAAAAGTAGCCAAAATTGATAAAAGGTATTTTCGGGAGTAGTATTTATATGGGATCTTCGCTCAAATATGGACCGTTTTCAATAGAATTAAGTAGTATGATTTAGATTGCAGTAAAAAAGTTAACCTAAATACCAACATAATAAGAAGATTTATGGGCACTAGGACTCTATCGTGGAAAGAAGCTTGCATGGGGGCTATCCGAAACTATGGAACTATGGAAATGAATATCAAAACGTACATACTAAATTTCATCAAATAACCTTTACAATTGCACAGTTTACCTTGCGCAAACGATTTTCACGGACATTCAGCCAGTCAGCTAGACGGACGGACATCATTAAATCGATTTAGAAATTCTTTAATTCATTAAGCGGTTTACTAAACGGTGGGTCCAAAACCATTATTTTAATGTGTTCCGCACATCATTACAAACGCATAATACCCTGTACCCCTAAAGTGGTGTAATAAACAAATAATTTTAACAAGCCTGAGTAAAATATCATGTTTCGGTACAGTTTAAGCCGAACTTTAATGATTTTCAGGAGAGGTATTTATATTGGAGCCATGGTAAGTTATGAACCAATCATCCCAAAACTCTGCAGAGTGATTTCTGGTATTAAAAAACAAAAAATTTCAATACAGCGGTGAAATTAGTTTTAGCGTTTACAATGAATTTCTGAAGGCTGCTAAATTTGGGCGCAAAGGAAAATTATGGACTGTGTATCAAAAAATTGCATGACATTTTTTCTGGCCATATGAAGCTAAGTTGACAGAAATTTTACGGCCATATCTATACCTGCAACGTTTAAGGCGTATTTATTTAATAAACCAGGGTAGGCTTTATATGAGGCATATTGTCAATTATGGACCAATCATCACGAAATGTGATTTCTAGTCCTATACAACTGTAAAGTATTATATTTTATTTTGATAGCATTATTTATTACAATTTTGTATGGATTATATGGGGCCTAGGGTAAATTATGGACGGATCTTCACGAAATTTTACAGCGTGATTTCCAGTCGAATACAACGAATTTTTGCAAAATCTTATCTCATTCCGTGCCTTGTTCCACATTTATGTTATTTTTTGTATCAAAATTATCAATTTATTAAGGTTCCACATTTTGATTCATAGCTCTGGTCCTACTGAACCGGTTTTGCTGGATTGCCATCCCAAACTGCTTAGGATGACTACAAGCAATTTGACACCAAGTTTGCTCATTTCTTTTGAGTTTTTCGAAAATGAGCGTGTTTTGAACAGACGGACAGACTGATCAACGGGCAGAGATGAATAATAAAAAAGTTTCACACAGAATGACAAACTTAGTATACCCTCTTAACAACTAATTGTTTTGGGGGGTATAAAATTAATTAAATTTGCACCAGTTAACAAATAAATAGTATCAATTAAATATTATTTTAATATTAACATTTTCTGCAGAAATGTTGTTGACATAAGTAAAAGTTTAATTCACCTGATTAAATTTTTAATTAAAGCTAATTTTATTTTTGATTAATGGGTTAATTGGCGAGATTTTTTTCTGTGTGAAAATTAAAAAAAAAATTGCCATACAACCTGGTTATATTGAGCCAGCGAAATGTACACAATCGAATATAATTGAAACGTTTTAAAAAAAAAATTATAAGCATTCATTCTGAAGCAAAAAATTCGTTTGCAGCATAGCATAAGCCCGAAGCCATCGTTTGCTGATACTGTATATCGAAAATGCTTGCATTACATTGCGATTGGGGAAAATGAGTTGATCTATTGGGGAAACAAGGTCAATACAAAGCATATTATTTTCATCCGAGCAGGTAGTGCACAATATTTAATGTTTTCCCATATGAGATGCTGGTTAAACTGCAATACCACATGAGAGATTGTAAATCTCATTGGATTTCTTTGAAGAATAAAATATTTGGTACTCCCGTAAATTACTTTAATCACAAAAAATCAGTTCCGAAAGCAGTGTATAGAGAGTTTGACATCAATGACACCATAAAATTCCGGTCGATTCAAGACAATATGTTGAAGGTAGTAAAAATCGACTCGATTTTATTCTAACCTCAACACACGAACAGTTCTATTAAATTAGAGGGAATTTATTGCCAAAAAGGAAAGAGAGAACAAAGTTATCAATTGACAAAACTTTAAAAAGTTTTATTCAAACCAAGTCTTTTCTTCACTTAAAAATTTAAGAACTTATTTTTACTAATAAAATTATCGCTGACTTTGAGAAACTATTTTGGATTTTTCCCAATTAGAAATCTTTAATTTAATTATGCATATCAAATATCTTTAAAATTTCAAATCAATTAGATCAATCAAAACCAAATCATTACTATTTAATTAAACAAATAATAATAAAAAAAAAATCAATAAATTTTAAGTAAAAAAAAACTACTTTTAATAATCAACACAATCATTAACCAACACTCTCGTTTCTTTTTTTCCAATTCTTTATTAGATTGTGTTAATTGACTGGGGGCATGGGATGACTGGCTAAGTGAGTGAGTGATTAAGTGAAAAGTAAAGAATTCAAATGAAATTCTCTGTTTGTGATGCCAGTCATCCAACAGTTTAATATATTTTTAATATTCATTCATGTCATTGTAGGGTTTGCAGTACCGGGCCGGTATTGGGACATCGGTATATCGGGCTTGATTTGCTTAAAATACCGAAATTTTTATATTTTCGGTTTTAATTCAAACAATTAATAATATAATTGAATACAATTTATTTTAAAATCTCACAATAAAATATTTTACACATTATTCTATGTGGTTACCTCAAACAAATCTATTAAAAAAAGGTTTAAATATAATATGATTACTTTAATTATATAATTGTCACGCGCAACATTAATTACTATTGTTTTTATAAGGAGCATAGGTCCGCGCAACCATAAAATGGTTAAAATAGTCTTCTATCAAGAGGCCATAAACATATTATGGCTTTCTCCGAACATGTTATGTTTAAAAATAACAATAGTGACTGTTTTTGAACTTTAACATGGCGATGTAAAAGGAGGGGGTTCAGTCCGAATCAGCCACTACCCTCATAAAATCCAGTTACATGACTACACTGATAGAAAAGGCGTCATAACGCTGATGTATTTTGACATCAGTACTATGACAAATGTCTTCGTTTTTGACCCCATGATACTTTCCATCATTGTGATGTCAACCTAAACATCACTTGGCCAAAGTGTCATCAGGGTCAAAATATCGGCATCACAGAAATGACGAACATGTCCTCAGTGCGATGACGCAGTCACATCGGAGAAAGGACACATTAGCATCAATTTAATGACAGTTTGCCATTAAGTCAAAGTCATTGGAATTGACTTAAGTCAAAGTGTGAGAATATTATTGTTTACTTACTTATTATTTACTTACGTTACTCTCAATGGTAAGGCACCAGCACCATGCCCCATATGGTTTTCGTAATCATTCTACTTTAAAAATTTGATGTATTTAACCAAATAATTTAAAAAAATAGAATATAGGAATTTTTTTCTTCTTCTACATTGTAGTCGTGAAAATAATGTTAATAATATACAAAATGTGGCATCGAATTGATGTCACTATAATACAGATGACACGTAAAAATTACTAAATTGTACGAAGATGTTAATCATTGGATTGATGTTACTTGTTGCATCTTTGATGCCAAGTGTAGTAACATTGATGTCACAATTCTTATGTTAGGGCATCATCAATATGAAGATGCATTTTTCTATCAGTTTAGTTGTTTGTCTACTACCTTCTGAAGTAACTTCTCTTTAAACACATTATCACTAGTTAAGCGATATGTTCTGTTTTCACCTTTTGCAATTCATTCCTTTTTTTTAATAAAACTGTGTTCACTGTTTTGAAACCGAAAGACATAAATTTTTCTGAAGAGAAAAAAAAAAATGCACAAAAATTATTTCATCATTTTGCTTTCAATTTGCTAAATTAAAATCAAACTTTGAATGTATTCATGCACTTTCGATGCAAGTAAAATAGCTTTTTCATGATGCTGATGAAAATAAACAAGTTTTTTTACTAAGCGAGTTTTACTAAATGCATTTCTCGATTAAAATTACGAAATGAACGAGCAAATTATGAAATGCTTATAAGCGATTTATATTGTTTTTTTGAGATAAATACTGTTCTTTTATTTTTTTAGTCTCAAGTTTGTATTTCAATTTATTTTAAAGCGATTTAAGCGGTTATTTGTAAATTGAAGACAAGTACATCATAATAATGTTCTATACTTTTGTTATCTTAAAATTTATTAGTTTGAAACGCTTAACGATTATTTGGGTAACATTTGCTGCTACAAAAAATACCCAAAATAGAAAAATAATAGTTCTACGTAACGAATTTACAATGTACTTTTGTGTTCAAATTAATGTTTGGAAATAAACACTAAATATCGCTCTTTAGTGTTCGGCTCGGTAGATTTGTGAAAAACACAAACGCTAATAGTGTTTGTGTCATCTTTCGCACACAAAAATATTACATTCTTTATCCAACTCAACAAAAGATGAGAACATTTAATTCCGTTCATTTTTTTTTTAAACCACAAACTTCATTGTGTTCGGTTCAACTCATTAATGATCGTTCGGATGTATTTGTATACATTCGAAAAATACAAATAGAGTGCAAAATAATTTTACGCAAACAAAACATATACACAATACACACATAAGTTATTCGTGCTGCGGTCGATGCTAAATTTTTCGTATGTTTTATCAATGTAAAAAAACGCTTTAGAACATTAAAATATAATGTTTGACTGTAGACATCACTACAATTGTTCTGTTTTTTTTTTAACGAAGAACAGAACAATATATAATGTTCGGCTCTTTCTTGAAATAGTTACGAACGGTATTAAGGGTTGTGTTCGTCTACACAAACACTTAAAAATAGATATTGTTCCTGGGTACGAGAGCCTAACGCTAAATAATGTTCTGTTTATGTCCGGTATTGCAAACTCTATATCATTGTTGTTGCAAAAAAAAAAAAAACGAAATTTTTAGAGCGCACTTGCAAAGAATATAAAAAAATAAAAGAAATCATCAAAAAATTAACACCTCATAAAATTTTTATAAGCAACATTCATTTTAAATCTAAACAGCCCGCAAAATCAAACAACCCACCAAGCCTTCCGCCCATTCTCCCGTACCATCAAAGTCATCCCAAGCAAACGGCTTGTCTGTCTGACTATACCGACAAATAAAAACGAACATTAAATTTTACTTTTATTTTCCATTATTTAGAAAAAAAATATATATTTTGATAAGAGTAAGTCTTTGAATAAATTTGCATTTGTTTATGTGTGTGAACGAACGCATCACTCTTAATTTAGATGAAATAATTTTTATATAATTTTTTCCAACTTTGTTTTTTTTTAAGGATTTAATCAACCATGTACGTTTGTGTGTATGTTTGAAATGTGCATTTTAATCAAAATGTTTGAGATAAATTTAAATATTTAATGAATTTTTATGTGGAAAAAAATTAAAAAATATCTGCTAATACATATGTATGATGATGCCAATGTTAAAGGGGGTACTTAATGGTCTCCAAGGTATTAAAGGAGGCTGGGAGAGGAGAGATGGGTATATTCTAGTTGGAACCTTTTGAAAATTAATCCTTTTTTATAGTCGACATTAAAAAGAAATTATTGTTGTCTTTTGAAAATTATTTGAACACTCACTTGGTTGTCTATAATTGTATTCCTATGGCTTGAGTTTTTATTAAATAGAAACACTTTATTTGTTTATTTATGTTTGTCAAATAAGTTTAATGGTGATGTTTGAAATTTTATCAGTTGTTTATGGGTGAAGTTTTTGCTTAGAATACGATTTTAATAAAAAGAAGAAACAAAATTTCAGTTATCTGACAACCGCCTGACATTTTAGCTCCCATAGGAAAATATAAATTTTAATACCTACCATAAATTTTTAGGATTCAAAAATCAAGTTTAATAATTTTTCGACATGAATTTGAACGTCAGGTGGTTTTTAGATCTGTCAACTTTAATATCAATAGGTTTCAGTTTGAATAGTGTACTGCCAGAACTTTGTGTGCTAATTATGCAATCATGTTTATAGCTTAAACAAAACTATTAGAAAACAAGTAAGGAAGTATATTCGGTCAAGCTCGACCCTATAATACCCTACATCACAAAATTTAGAGACACATTTTCGAGAGTGTACCCCATTTTGGCAGGCCTTAGCAATAATGGATCCGCCAGAACATGAAGTTAAGATTAATGTATAAGTTCTAAGTGCCGAATGTTCAGCCTTATTGTGGTTGTCGTTTTCGTAAACAAACGTGTCGTTTTTTGTAGTAGATTAAAGAACACATGTTGTGTATTACTTTAATCTATTGCACAGTCGTATACGACAGCGACAACCACAATAAGGCCGAATATTTAGATATCTTTATCTTTATGAGAGTTTTTGTTCATTAAGTGATTTCAGAGTAGGCGGCTATCATATATAGGACTTGTGTTAAATTCTTGATTCTTGATCCACACATTATTTTGACGCACTCACAATATTATTACAGTTACGGACTGTAGTTTATTTCAGAAGTATTCCGCTCTGTCAGTTTTATGTAAATAACCATTTAAAATTCCAAGCAAGTCGTTTTTATATAAATAAAAATTTAAAATTCCAAGCAAATTAATATTGTCCGTTGATTAAGTTAAAGTCTTCTGTATGTAAAATTAAATGAAAAAGTAAATTAAAATAACGAAAAGTTCATTTAATTTTTACTGTCAAAAATTCAACAGCGAATTCCGTTGAAACAAATAAATTTTCAGTTATTTAAAATAATTTAACTATCAAAAAATTAACTGCAAATTCCGTGAAAAACAAAGGAACATGCAGGGTTTTGATATAATTTAACTACCAAAAAAATTAATTTTTAGTTATCTTTAAAAACGATTTGCTTGTTATGTGTATAAAATTCCCATATTCAATTTGTTAAAATTATTTAGTTAAATACATCAAATATTTAAAGTAAAATAATTGCAAAAACATATCGGTGTTGGTTGCGGGTTGGTGTCTTATAATTAAGAGTTCTCTCTGTCAACAAAGGGGTCAGTAATGAAATTTTTACAACCAAAATTTGTGAAAAATATAACCAAATTAGAAATGCCTTTTGTAAATTGAGCAAAATATTAAAATTTATTTTAAGTTGCATTGTAAAACAATGGTGATTTGCACTTATTAGGAAAATATTTATTACTTATTAAGAAAACAAAACGAAAAATTTAATTCTTGTACATATTAAAAAAATTAAAACTTAAATTAAAAGTTTTTATTTATTTTAGTCCTTTTTCATAGAGAATAATTTAATTTTAAACCCGTCAAATTTCCCTACAAAATTCAGTATGTATATTGAAAGTTAATAAATTGAATTTTTTTAATATGTCATTTACAATAAACGAAAGTTGAAGTTCACAGTTATAAATAACAAAAACTAAAAAATTAAATTGTTTTCCGCTTTCTAACTCTCAGGGGCAGGGCTGTCAAATGTGGCGATTAATCCTTTTGGCGATAGAAATATACGTTTGGCAATATGGAGAAATTGGAGACTGTCTGCGGACTGCTTTATTTGGGAATATTTTCGAATTTACATATATTTTTAATATTATAAAAATGGATTTTATTTCTTTCTCTTGTTTGTAAATTGTATTTGAAATTTATTATTGTTATTCAAAATTGTTCTATTTGAAATATTTTGTATAACATTTTATAATATTATGGCGGATATAAAGAAATCCGCATATGAAAACGTACATTCAATGGGGAAAAAGTATATGACTGACCGTCAAAGGTTTGTTTGTATAAATTAAATTAAATTATTGCCAAATCACTATCAAAAACCATTAAATAAATATTCATACCGACACCTTATAAAAAGAACAATTTTAAATTTCTTAAATTCACAACATTTTCCTACGGTCAATTTCATAAATTTTAAAATTGTAGATAATCTCAATAGGCCTAATTTTGTATTCTTTTTCAGTGATTTTATGAAATCGATTCGGCGTGATATTATGCACTTCCTACTTTAAGTTCCACTTATCTTAACTACTCTTAAACTCTGGAAAAACTAGCTTATTAAAAAAAAAATTAATTGAAAATCTCTAACGCTTAAAACTTAATTTAATTAATATTAAAAACACATTTGGCAATTTTTTTCTAAACAAAAATCTTAAAAAAAATATATGGAAGCTGTTTTGAATGAGACTTTTTTAAAGTATAAAAAACTTCCGTTAATTTAAAACAAATAATGAGAAAATCGTAGTACTACACCTTATTCGAAGTCATAAATAATTTCCCTCGAATCGAAATACGATAAATAAAATCGTTAAAAATTTGAAAAACTTAAATTGCAAGTTGATCAAGAAAAACATATTCATACGTATTTTATATTTTTGTGAATACCAATATTTATAATAAACTATGTAATTTAACCATTTTGGGAGTAGTATAGTATTAAAGTAGCTATGGCTAATTATGGACCGCCTCCAAAAACTCGATGATTTGGTATGCAATAAAATAAGTCAAGATAAAATTTAATTTAAATTCCAACATAATACGGCGGTTTATGGACACATCGACTCCATATCGGAAAGAAGCTTGTATGGGGGCTCTTTGAAATTATGGACCGATTCTGCACATTTTCAATAGGTTTGGTCTCTGTGACAATTACAACAATTACAACAGTACCAAACTTCAACAATCTTTACGCACAAGGTTTACATGGACAGCTCCATCCAGCCTGCCAGACGGACGGAAGAATATCGTAAGGTCGACTTAAAAAGTAATTCTCAGTCGAAGGCTACACTAATAGGTCGGCCTAGGGCCAATATTTTATGGTGTTACAAACATCAGCACAAACGCATTATACTTCCTCCACTTTTGTGGTGTGGCTCTAATGATTAGCACTTTAACATTTAAAAGTGTTGTTTATTTCTATTTGGGGGCTTGTTCGCTTCAATACTTTTAAATTCGCAATAACATGGATCAATTGAAACTATGACTGATTGTTTGGAATAATAATTAGTTCACTGATTTTATTACTAAATTGAACACGTTTAAAAAATCGGTGTTTTTTTAACATTTTATTTCTGATGATCTTTTCCGGGCACTTAACAATTTTAAGTTGCTAATCGTAATAGTTTTAATAACAATTGCTTGGATTAAAAGTTAAAAAGCTTTTGTTCAGGAAAATATTAAATATTTACGACAATATAAGAAAGTTTATTGATTGAATGTTAGTTAACTTGTTAAGTTAAATAATGATTTAGATGAGTCATATGAAATTTTTAAAATCTTGATACACACATATGTATGTATATTCCTAATAATCTCTTTCAATCAGAAAGGCAGAGAGATATTACGAGCTTAGCATTTTTTTTCCCAAACAAAGTGTATTGTATAATCTTTTTATCCAAACAGGTAAGAAAGCCTATAGTCGAAGCAGCACCAAACATATGATACTCTATATCATCTCTATTTGAATTGGGCCTGCGGGTAATTACGTATCTACCAAAGTAAATAACTTAATAGTGTTTTCTCTTTTACAAAAAATATGACAATGCAATTTGGTGTTCGTTTCTTAAAAATGTTTTGCTCTTTAATGGGAAAAAATGTTTTTTTTTTCTAAAAAACAACCTTACTAATGGCAAAAGCATTGCAGTATTCGCCCCCTATGAGTCGACAGCCCTTTAAAATAGGTTACCTCGGTTTATATGTATATGGGGCTATTTTTATAACGACGACGATTGACTCAAAGACCAACAAAATGCTACACCAAAACTGCAATAATTCGGAAGAGTTTTGAAAAGAAGCGAAAATTCGCGAAAAGTTTTAATATTTCAAATAAGCTATAAAATTGATTAAAAGTCCCTAAAACTATATAGAATATAAAAAAATTCGGTAAAAATGGCTAAATCAGCAAAAATTTACTAACAGCGGTATGACTGCAAAGTCTAGTATTTATGAAAAATCATTGAAGCTTTTGAAAAATAAAAAAAAATACGTAAAAAATCGCTTCTATCTCGAACATGGCGAAAAATTGCAAACTTGTTAGCAAAAGCCAACATTTATTTGAAATCGCTAAATCGATTAAAAAACAATATGCCAGAAAATAACGTAAATGCGTTAAGATGTAAGCTGTAATGATGAAAAAAATAACTTTTTGTCAGGTGTTAAAAACAGTGCATTCCACATTCTCTTAACTTGTGTTTTGTTCTCGTCGAATAACAAATGGCATTATTACAGGACTGTCAAGACATTTTATACATGCACCTTTTCAGAAGTTAATATTTTTTGTAAAGAAAAAAAACACGATAAGATTAAAGTATTTTGAGCTTTATCATTTCGTCAATTTTAACCCCAATCTAAAATGTTCTCCTAACACGGTCCGATATAATTTTTGGGAATACAGAATTTTTAATTAAATAGATTTTGCTTTTCGTGCTTAATTTCCAATTTACAACAATATCAGCAATAAGCAGTGAGTTTATATTCTATTCCCCACTTGTGTTCCCAAACATTACTTTAATAATAAATCGGCAAGTGCACGGCTTAAAAAACTGAACTGGCAACAAGTTGTTTTTGTTTTTATTTTGTTTTTTTTTACCTACTTACAACTACAATTAATGTTGGGAGAATTGCAACCAATTATAGTGGGGAATGTAAGAAGAGATAAACTCACTGTTTATTGTTGGTAGTTTGTTTAAACTTTGATATCGTTGCAAATAAGACTTTTTGAGTGTTTGCAATTCTCATTCACTCTGTAGTTTTTAACATTTTTTTAACATGACTTATACAGTGAAACATGAAACTACGTGCTTAAGGTCTAAGTTAATATTGATGAAGCATAGAGCTGGGTAAATAAGGTTCGAATATAATTTGTAATTGTATTTGTAACTCGTATGCCCAATTTTTAGGATTGTATTAAAATCTATATTAAGTTAATTTTCATATAAACTTAAATCGTATTTAAATACAGATTGATTTTTTGAGTTTTATTTGAAAAGCCTTATTTAATAAAGATAAAAGTATGGTAGCACTACTAAATACAAAAAAATAATATAAAAAAGTGTATTTACTTACAAGGTGGTCTGAAAAAACAGCTGACTGTTAATGCTTTGCCTGTTGTTGTTGTATTGTTGTGATATTGAGGCCATCTTGGTAAAATATTACAATGGAAACTTAAGTTGAAATTAAGTGTACCACATCGGTGACTTAAGTTCCACTTAAGTTTTTAGTGAAGAAGAGAATTTGTATTTAAATCGATTTTAAACATAAAAGTGTTTTAATATCCATCCTGAAAATTGGCCATTAATGAGTAAATAATAAATAACTATTTCATGACCAGTATATAACCGGAACTATCATGGACTAGAAAAACGAAATAGTTTTTCAACTTCTTTATAAGTCTTCGGCTCTTCACAAGGCATTTCTAAAAAAGCATATACTAGACTACTTATCAGGGTTTGATTGCGATGCGAATTCACTTTCGATACGAAAGCAAAATGACAATTTTGTACTCTCTAAAATGAAAATGAAGCAAGCAATACTGACATTAAAGATAGCGCGGATTAACAGTAATGAAATGTCAACATGTAAGCAAGTTTGAAATTTGAAAAGTTTAATAAAAGAAATAGTAACGATTTGCGAAAAAAAAATAAAAAGATGCGAAAGACAAATGTGCAAACGCATTTAAGAGAACCAATCGCTAGATTTAGTACTAAATATTTTCTTTTTGATCGCAATAGAGAGTAACCCCCCTAAATGTGACATAGTGGATCTAAAGACCTTTGTGCGGTATTTTCTTATAATAACGGGGCAGTGGTGACAGTTAAGCTAAATTTTCTACAAAGTGTTACAAATTTTAGTCAATGAAATTTGATAATAATGGTAAATAGCATACCTCTAAATCCATTTTGTATCCATTGTTTTTTGCGGAGAGTTAACAGCACTGAAACGCGTTCTAAAGACTGTACTTAATTGCCTCTTTGATTTTTTGCAGGCAGCCACGTAAACAAACCAACCCATGTACAAATATTTAATAATAAAAAAGATATTTACATACATGCATACGTATGTATATATATAATATGTTGATAAAATTACTAAAAAAAAAATACAAATCCATTAAAAAACACTCCTAAAATAATGTAAACTCTTAAGTATATAAATCTATGTCCATAAAAATAAATTTGTTAGTGTGTCAGGATCTTTTGTACCTTTAACATGACAGGGAATTAAAAACGTAAATATATAAAGTACGATATAAAAAATCAACAACACATGAACAATGG
Organism: Pollenia labialis; assembly: GCA_949318255.1. NCBI lineage: Eukaryota > Metazoa > Arthropoda > Insecta > Diptera > Polleniidae > Pollenia > Pollenia labialis. Next base: position 143,810,947 of record OX439139.1, on the reverse strand, counting down.
AAACAAGTTTTTATGCTCTAACCGAATTTCTAGAGCCCTACAACAAATTTAATGCGCTGTTTTCACAATACAAGTGATTGAACGTGTAGTAACATTTATATGCAAAACACTCAAAAACCGAGTGCTTGTAATATAAAATTTATTAAACGTTCAAACACTTGTGTTGTGAAAACGGCATATAAAACTTTAACAGTAAAGCATATTTATGCTTTACAAAATCTAACAATTTTCATTAACAGGATTTTAAAAGACCTTTTAATTTTTTTAAACATTTTATAACTTTTAAGATTCGTAGATTTGCGTCTTCCAAAAATAAAAAACTAAAAAAAAAATATACAACGAAACTTGTTTAGGAAAACCTGGGTATTTTAAACTTAAAATGTAGTATCATCCTAACAAAAAAATTTGCATTTAAAAAAGTATCACTTGGTGAAGTTTCGATTATACCTACACCCATTGATCGAGATGCCAGATTTTTTGCTTAAATACTTCGAACTGTTCTCAGATGTAATTTGTAAAAAATGAGTAAAATCGGTCCACGGGTTCAAAGATTATTATATATTGTTATTATTAAAGAGGAACAATATATGAAATTGTATTGAAATTTAAGAAATGTGATCATAATCTATGAACTCGTGGACCGATTTTATTCATTTTTTACATTCTCTTCAAACGGGGAGAGTATAAATGATAAAAAGATAAATTTTATTACACAATATAAAGAAAACATGACGAACAATTTTACATCACAAACTCCCTAATTTTTTTTTTGCAAATGAGCGAACTCTGAAAAGCTATAGAATTAGTGTCTACCGATCTCTTATAGATCGTAAAATTTATTAGTCACATTAGGCACTATTATTACACACGGCGCACATTCAACGAACGTTATGATTTAATAAGTAAAATAATTTTTTTGAGAAATTTATGATAGAAAGACCAAAGAAACAAAGTTGTTCAAGTTTTTTTTGAAAGTCAGCATTCGATTAGTTCAACACAAAGTTCATATCGAAAAATTAGTGATGAGGCCCATTTCCACCTCAATGTTCAGCTGAATTATGCTACGGGGCTCACAAAGTCGAAGAATTATTGTTGAACTTCAAATGAACAAATGCATTACTATGAGGTGATCCGGGATAGATTCTCTGATACCAATAACTGATGCTGGATGGTTGGATACCATTATAGCCCGGTTTGGATGCAAGGGCAACCAAGGTTCTATTAGGCTTTGATAGAAGTGGTCTTAAGACTTGTATAGGCTTTTTGGCGGGTTATTCTTCTGTTAGGCCTTTTACAAGTAAATGGGGCAATACCATACCGGACTTCTGCAGATCATGCGAAAATACTGAAGAGCTAGAGACGATTGAACCTGTACTGTGCCACTGTCCTTAGACGCAGGGTCTCAGGTAGAAATAGCTAGGAGGTAGATTTCACGACGAACCGGGGAGTATCGCTAGATGTAATACAGTCGATTATTTGGGGCTCGTCGGGGAAAATAGGCCGTTTATTTCTTATGAGGGGACTGTAGGGAGAGTATTATTCGTTCTTGAGGAGAATAGCGCTCCATTTTCTATTGACGTGAACTTTGTATCTGTTTACTTTAAAAATGTAAAAGCAGAACTGATATTTGCAAAAATTGAAGCACCTTCCGATAGGGCGATGACTTTTGCGCCACTTTGTATGAATACAAGATTTTCTTTAACTTGTCTTTTTACTCCTTTACCAAATTAAAACATGCTTTTTTCTCTGCGTGTAGGAAACTTGTGTTACCAAATAAACATCAAGTAAAAAATGTTCTCTCATTCTTCAAGTAGGGCGCATAAAACGCAACATACATAACCAATATGCACTTGTTTGGATCCTGGGTTGATGATTTTTTAACAGCGGTAAAAAAAAGAGAAATACTATAAATTTATTTTAAAAAAAGCTGTGCCCCATACTTGCTAAATGATACACACCACGTAAATTGTTAAGCAAATAGTCACGTGATGCGCTTTGGTGCAATCATACACAAATCAACCTGGAGGCTCATGCACCACACAGTTGCCTACACACGCTCTAACACAAATTAACATGCTGTAACAGACGCAGCAACTGACAGAGAAGCATTTAGTCCGTCAGTCACTCATTCATTTGCTCATACATGCATTCAGTGGTTTAGTGTGGTCGATGAGGTTTTGATTGCCTTTATTCGTGCTTTTCGTGCAATTAAAACGAATATGGAAAGTGTTTGTTTGCTGGTTGCTCTCTAGTTGGCTGACAACTGCAGAAGACCAGAACAGACCTGTGACGTGCAGTCCAGACCATCCAGGCTTAGTTCATCATCAGCTAACTTAAATGTTGTTGTTGCAGTTGATTGCTGTGTTGTTGTTGCATAGTGTTGGTCTCTGTGTCAGTTTGACAATTGCTAATGTTTTTCTGGGGTTCTTGTTGTTGTTTTGCATCATTTAATGGGCAGTAATTTTTTCTGGGTTTGTTGCAGTTGATGGTGATGTTGTTGTTGTTGCTGATGTTTACATTTGATTGTAAATTTTTTTGCAATATCTTTTTTGTTTTTTTGTAGTTATTATTAGTTCTGCTGCTGCAGTTGCTTGGTCGCAGCTTATTTGTGTGGTAATATTTTATGGTGTCAGTGTTAAATTGCAATTTTTATCGTCTATAAATGATGTACACATCCATGCAGGCTCTTAGCGAATCAAATATCTGTGCAATATAAATGCACTCACGGAGACAAAGTAATAATTTTTTTCTTCATATTACAAAAACAAAGTTTTGTGTCTGCACATTCCAAGTGATTTTTTTTTTTTTGTTATTGGTCTGAAAAATGTAAAAAGATTTACAAAACCACAATACTAATAACTTTCTAGGCCTTTCGCACTTTAATGTCAGCCTTCTTCTTAACTTTAAATGGCACCTGCTTCTTTTAAATTTTGGACAATTTTAAAAATTTTTTATTTGTAAAGAATTTTGCGAGAAAATTAACTATTGATAGAAAATCTTTGCCAATTTTACATGTCATTGGAGATTGTGCAAAAATTTTGTTTTTTTTAAGGAAATTTTGCAGTTTATAAAAAATTTTTAATTCAAGGGAAATTAAAAAAAAATTGCTTTTTATAAGAAATATTGGAAACAATTTAATTTTTATAGGAAAATTTTGAAAACAATTTAATTTTTATAGGAAAATTTTGAAAACAAATTAAATTTTATAGGAAAATTTTGAAAATATTTGGTTTTTATGGGAAATTTTTGAAAAAATTAGCTTTTTATAGAAATTTTTTTTAAAAAATTTGCTTTTTTTTAGGAAATGTAGAAAAAAATTTTTTTTAGGAAATTTAGAGAAATTAGCTTTTTATAGGAAATGTTGCAAACATTTGCTTTTTATTGGAAATGTTGCAAACATTTGATTTTTATAGGAAATGTTTCAAACATTTTCTTCTTGTAGGATATTTTCACAAAAAATTGCTTTTTATAGAAAAATTTTCAAAAAGTTTCTTTTCTTTTCTTTTCTTTGGAGATTTTGCGAAAATTGCTTTTTACAGAAAATTTTAAAAACGAATTGCTTTTGATAGAAAAGTTTTGAAAAAAATTTGCTTGTTTTAGGAAACTTTTAAAATTTTTTTTTAAAAATTTACTTTTTATAGGAAATCTTTGGAAAAATTAACTTTTTTTAGCAGTATGTATATTTTTATTGAAAATATTTTATAAAATTTACTTTTTATAGCAAATATTTAAACAAATTTAATTTTTATAGGACATTTTTGAAATAAGAATTGCTTTATTTAGGAAGTTTTTAAAAAAATTTACTTTTTTTTAGGAAATTTTTAATAAAAATTTGCTTTTTATGGGAAATTTTATAAAAATTTTCTTTTGCGATTTCTGTTGGAAATTTTAAAATTAGCTATTTCTAAGAAATTTTTAAAAAATTTGCTTTTATAGAAAATTGTTATTTGTAGGAAATTGTAAAAAATGTGTTATTTATAGGAAATTTCGTAAAAAGTTGATTTTTATGGGAAACTTAAAGAAACGCTTTTAAATAACCTAAATTAAAGTTCCTTCTAGAAATGATAACATGTACCTCGAATAATCGTAACAAGGAAAACGTTGTAGACAACTAAATCATCCCAACATCGCATTGCTTTGGTGCTTCATCAGCATAATTTGCACAAAACACCAAAAGCAATGTGTACATGATTATTTTATGCTTACATCATGAAATAATATTATTACCATTTTCATTCTCATTATCAACATCATCTTCACTACCACCAGCATCTCCATTTTATGAGTCAAGACATTGTCAGCATCCTGCTGTTGTTCGCCATATAAGTGCTCATATTCAGTGTATTGCGTTGTAAGAGGAGAGTCTTGTATTGCATTAATTTGAAAGCAACAAACGTGAACAACAACAACAGCACCTATAGCGAAAAACAAAACAACAACATGATGTGACAATTTTCCATTAAGTTAAATGAGTTTCCTTTTCCTTCGTTTACTTTTTGTTGTTATTCATTTTGGCATGTAAGTATTTTCTTGTCAAGAAGTTTATTCGTTCGGTCGTTCTCGTTGCATTCAGAAAAGAAAATGCATTTCATGTCACCTTAAACCAGCAAGAGGGAATTGAATTTTATATATATAAAAAAGATTAAAATAAAAGTGTATAATGTTTCTTTAGGTGGTACTTTGTTGAAGTAAAAACTCATATTGCGATAAAACGAAAATTATTTTTAATGTTTGTTTTTTGTTTTTGCATTATTCGAATGGTAATAATATATAGTATTTCTGTTAAATGTATAATTTTTTAAGGTTTCAAGTCGAATAAACAAACCAAATGTCATGTTTAGTGAGTAATTTAGTTTATGTTTTTGTTTAACTTGAAATTTAAAATTAATTTCACAAATTTCTCTATTTTGAATGAATTTGTTTCAAAATATTGTACGAAAGATAAATCTAATACTGCTTAATGTAACAGGTATCCAAAAATGTATTAACGTTAATGTTCTTCAACAACTTCACTAATTTACCACTTACACAGTGACTATAAAATATTACTTAAAAAGGATCGAGCCCTAACCGCAAAAATAACGTAAGCGCCATCATTTTAAATTTTCGTTACCCGCTGACAATTCTTTAGCTTAACATCGGCTCCAGCTTAGCCACCGATTACTTTGGTAAGAATTTCTATTCTCCTTTTTGAACACCTTACCACATTCATTTTTGTTTGACTGTCCTTAAAAAGTGCAACTTTAATAATGTCTGCCTTCCAATACTGTCAGCTCTTGTTTATAAAGCACCAACATTTCATTAAAAAGTTTAAAATAACGACATATACGAAAATGTGTTAAGAGCAGTGACTTAGAGTACGAAAATGGCTTAAATTGTTTTGTTATAATATAAACATATACAAATATGTAAACACAAATGCTCATTAAATTTTTATATGTTCCATCGGCTAACAGCCGGCTTCGAGCCGCCGCCGAGTATTTTTAGCGTCATCCGCCGCCGCCGATAAAATCCCAGGGAGCAGGAGTCTGACTTCGATCAATTCTGTAGAGGAAATTATATTCAACAAATTCAATGTTATATTTATAGACTCTTTTAAAATATAAGTGTCCGAAAATTAAGCAACAATTTGGAGCAACATTGATAAGTTTTATTAAAAAAATAATGTTTATTTACTCAAGTACTAATTTTTTCAAAAATTATCGAAAAAAAAATCTCTTCATTTATAAAATTTCTGGATTTAGAATTATTCGATGAATCGATTAATTTTAAAATTTTATTCGTTTAATCGAATAAGTTAAAAATGCCAAATATCGATTAATCGTTTAATCGAACAAAAATAAAACCCGATTAATTGAACACCCTAATTCTTGAAAATGATCTAATTTTTAATTGAAATCACGCTCATTGTTTCTAAACAATTTTTCATTGAAATTCTTCACAATTGGTTCAGTAGGAAAAGAGCTAAGATTCCAAATATGGAACAACATCGATTAATATTTATATGGAATGCCCCAATTTTTATTAAAGTTTGCAAAAAATGACTTAATACTAAATTCCGGGAAAACCGATCCATAATCTACAATTGGCCCCATATAAAGCTCACTCTCGGAAAACCCGTAAAGAACAACTTTATTCTAGTTAAATTAAGCCTGTCATACACTGAAAAGAGAAATCAATCCATCCGTACTCAAATCAAGCCGAAGAGGTGTCAATAGTACGGTTAGTACGTATTTCCTTAAATCAAGTACAGAATGCTTGATTCAAGTAAGTAAAATTAAAGTGCCCCGTATTTAAAATAACGCGAATACGGGATTGAATTAAGTAAAAATGACGTAAAAATTAATCTAAAATTGTGTGATTGATTCAAGAATTTCTTAGTTGGTTTTAATTCTAAATTCGTACTTAAAATAACCCGAAATTGAGAATTTGATTCTAATCTAAACACTTACTTATTAAAATTTCCTTTCAACACATGTTTGTTCCACATTTGTTGTTTTCCCCCCTTTGTTCACAGAAGTACTCACAAAAGAGCCAGCAAGCAGCATGCCTGATTTCGAAATTATTTCACTCAAAAAATATTTTAACAAATAGTGTTCGGGAATTTTTGCTTCTTATTTTACTTTTAAAAAATGAAAATAATGAATGTTTATCATTCTACAAAATTTTTATTAAATTATTTTAAGTGACAGAAGGAGTAAAATGAATATTAAACATGAAATTAATTAAATTTTTTTTTTGATAATTATATTTTTGACTGAACACGGGAATGAACTTTCGATCCACAAATACCATTGGTTAAAGATTGATGTTTGACTATTGTTAGACTGGCAGGCGACGCAGTGGCGGAAACGGTAGAACGTGGTTATTCTCGGAAAATGTAAATTCAACTCGAGTTCAATCCCGCGTTCAGTCAATAATAAAATTTTATTATTGTACATAAATAATTTAAAACCAACTGTGCAATAACAATACAAAAATCACAATTGTTTTAATTAAAAATAAGAGAAAATTATTTAAAGTTTTATTGCTTCTTTTAACTATTTTATAAACTCTTCAGTCATCACACAAAAAACTAAATTATTTGTCCTCGAAAAATAATCCTGCTGCATGTTGTCTTACACCAGTGTTGCCGGATATGGGGGTCTGAATCAAATTGGGGACTTCAACACTTTTTAAGGGCCTGACTTTCGTGAAGAAATTTTGTTATTTATGTACAATTTTTAGAAATTGAATTTCATTATTCTATATTTTTTTCCTTTTATTCTCGGAAAACCCGAGAAATTTTTTATAAAAACATTTTTAAGATTTTGAATTGAATTGCAGAGTATACTCTTTAATTTTAGTTGTTATTTTAGAGTTCTTTTCTGTATTTTTCATTATTATTGCTTTCTTACAAACAAAAAACTTTTTCCTCAAAGATGAAGATAAAAGTTAATAAAAAAATAGAATTTGATGAAATTATTTAATTGTTCATTACTGATGTCCTAGTTTTTATAAAAATAAAAATTGACAATATTGTATGTTTTTTATTTCGTGATATGGATTTGACTGGGTTTCGGTTCAATGGCAACACTGTCTCACTGTCCACGGAGACATTTGCCGCAACCGCTAAAAGACGTGCCAGAAATGTGAATTAAGTCTTTGTTTTTTTTCTCGTTTCAACTTTTTGCTACGCTTTGATTTAATTTATGTTTTTAGTCTATTTTTAAGAATGTGCTCAATACGACAGAGGGGAAAATCTTCTTAAGTTACAAAAATAGTAGAAGTAGAAAATAAAATCAAGATTAAATCGATTTGTTATTTATGCACAACAGCCAATTTATTTAAAATATTATTTTTAAACTTCGGCTATGGCTTTAACTTAAAGTTTTTTTTTTTGGAGAACTTAAGGTTTTTATTCAATAATATAAAAATTTTCAACACTTAGAAATTAATTCTATTTTTAAAAAGCAATTTTAAAGCCTTGAGGCTATAGACTAAGAATTGGACTGCAGAAAAGACTGATACATTTAAATTTACTCATGGTCTCTTTCTTCTGGAGTAGTAAAACTAGATAATGGATAGAAAAACTATTTAGCGAGGGTTGTTTGCAACATTTGGTAATTTCCTTAAATGGTGCAAACTGTTTTCATTTTTAAAGAAAAAATTAGTTTTTAGCCCTACGAGGTTCAACCAGTTCTGTGCAGATCTTTTGCATATAAACGAGTATATATATCCGTTTTGTTAACGTGCTAGAGATGAAGCCGCCTATGCCTTTCATGAAGTGTCTCAGGCGAAGGCGATGAGCACAAAATTAGACTGCTTTTGTGTTTTTGTGCGATTTCAAACAAAATGGATAATACGCACCAAGCATGTCTGTAAATGTTTAATAAAACGTTTAGCATATGTCATAAAAAAAACAAAGTCTGCACATCAAATGAGATGTTGAATCCAAAACGTTATTTATTCATCGCGTTATTCTGTTACTACAACGTTAATATTGCTCTATACTCATACGTTGCAAAAAAGAAAAAAATACAATAGTCTGCGGCTCATCGAAACTATATTTTAAAATTCGCAAAAACAATGTTGACGCTCCACCTTAATGTATATATCGTACTTAATCAACAAGAGAACATTTAACATTTTTATTTTTTCACTTTTTGAAAAACATCGACACTTATCTTTCACATCAACTCTCTCTAAAAATATCGCGCTATTTGATTTGATTTTTGGTATTGAAACGGTTCATATAAAAATGCTTTTTCATAAATCAAAAAATGTTTTCTTGCACAGAAAAGATTTAAGTTTAAAGTTTATTGAAGTGCGATGGATATCTACTTAAATTTTTTTGTTTTTGCAGAGAATTTGCGTTTTCGACGTTTTTTCAAAAGGATATATTGTTCTTCGACTTGTTGTATTTAAAAAATTAAAATTTCGTTTCTTTAGAAAAATTCTATATAAATTCTATTGAAAAGTTTGTACTTCGACAAGTTTTCTTTAGAAAAGTTTGTGATTCGACAAGTTTTCTTAAGAAAAGTTTGTGATTCGACAAGTTTTCTTTAGAAAAGTTTGTGATTCGACAAGTTTTCTATAGAAAAGTTTGTGATTCGACAGGTTTTCTATTATAAAATTTGTTTTCGACAAGTTTTCTATAGAAAAGTTTGTGATTCGACAAGTTTTCTTTAGACAAGTTTGTGATTCGACAAGTTTTCTATAGAAAACTTTGTGATTCGACAGGTTTTCTATTATAAGATTTGTGCTTCGACAAATTTTCTATTGAATAGTTTGGTCTTCGACTAGTTTTTATAGAAAAGTTTTGTCTTCGATAAGTTTTCTATAGAAAAGTTTTGTCTTCGAAAAGTTTTCTGTAGAAAAGTTTGGTCTGAGACAAGTTTTCTATAGAAAAGTTTGGTCTTCGACAAGTTTTCTATAGAAAAGTTTGGTCTTCGAAAAGTCTTCTATTGAAAATTTTACTACTCAACCAGTTTTCTATGGAACATTTTAGTGTTCGACTAGATTGACCTAAAAAATGTTGTTTTTTTTAAGTAAAATAAGGTTTCGATATGTATTTTAACAATGAACTGACATATTTAGACACCTTAGTATCAGCAAATATTGCAACTCAGGACAATTCTTTTGTAATAAAACGCAATCGGACCCTCGTAATAATACTAAACTACTGTAAACTATAAATTTGTTTCGTTGTTGTGTTTTTTATGGCCTCTGGTAACAAGGCAACAGCAGCAGTAGTTAAAGAAAATAAAAACAAAATTGAAATCTAACATTATATCTACTTGTTTCTCAAGGACGTAACTAAAAACGTAGGAAAGATTTAAAAAAAACACACAATTACACGGAAGATATACAAAAGCCAACGTAAACAAACATATACTTATACAAGTTATTTTAGTAACAACATACAAAAAATCGTTGTTATTTTTGTTGCAACAATATGAACCCTTTAACTGCTAAGAGCTGCATCAAGAGCAACATAGCCTCCTTCTCAGGCTTCGACCTCCCTTTCCAGCAACAACAACCACAATGATAGCAACAAAATAAACAAGCTGTAAAATAAATGTGCTGTTTCTGCTGTCGGTGTTACTGTTCTGTGCAACGACTGTAGAGAGCTAAAAATATACATTTAATGCCAGAATTTATACAAACAAGTTTTAAAGCAAAGTTGCAACAAAACCCAACTAAACCCGCCAAGTATTCAGCAATAAATACACAACACTTTGCAACAGCAATATAAACAGCAGCAGCAACAACAACAAATGGCTAAAACATTAATAGCAACCGTATGCAACTGTAAGCTGTAATAAGGTGCAACACACCATCATCATTATCTTTATCTCAAGCATCATCAGCAGCATCTTCATGTACACTCGTAAAATAAAACGAAACCTGTCACACGTTTGTCTGTCTGTCCATTTTTTTCCTTTTTTTTTTTAGCTTATCGATTATTCAACATAAAAGGAAAAAAAATAAACATACTTTGCGCTTTAAAACTTGTCTGAACTGGTATCAAATTTTTAAGAATAACTCGCCTTAAGTCAATCTTTTTAAATCATGCAAGTTGTTGTTAATGCAAATCGCTTTTTTTGTTGCTGTTGTCTTGTGCTCACGTGTAGAATGATAGAAAGCCATAAAAACACAGTCAAAAATATCTTAAATAAAACAACGAAGACGATGTTAATCGTTGCATTTCAAATGGTTGCAAGCAGCAATTATTGTTTATTTGTTTTGCCAGTGTGTTGAACATTGTTGTGTGGTTTCTCAAATTGTTGTTTGTTTTACGGGAAGCATGAGTTTATGTCAAATGTGGCTTGCTTTTTTGTTGTTGCTGTGGGTGTTGCCAAAATGGTAATTGCTCTTGTTTACTATATTGTCATTTGCTAGGGGCAAGAAATATTAAATTCCAAACAGTTTTATGACAAACACTTAAGTTGGATGGTTTTAATTTTAGAGAAAACGCCAGCACAGTTCTTTTAATAAGTTCTAAGGGCTAATAAATCAGTGCAAGTTAAACTCTCTCTTTTGGTTTAAAATGTGTTTTTCTACGAAATTTGTTGTTCAGTTAGTTTTCTGGTCAAAATATGTTCTTTGAAGTGTTTTCTATAGAATTTATTATTATTCTTTTATTTTAAATTTACATAGAAAACTTTTTTGCTTGTCAAGTTTTTTATAGTCAGTTTTTTGAGGAACAAGTTTTTTGTAGAAAATTTTTTGTTTGACGAGTTTTCTATGTGCAATTTGTTGTTCGACGTGTTTTCTTAAGAAAACATTTTTAACGAGTATTCTATAAGCAATAAGCTGATCGATGAAAGTTTTCTGTAAACAAGATTTCTATAAAAAAATTCGTTTTTCGACGAGTTTTATTTAAAAGATTTGTTGTTCGACAAGTTTTCTATAAAAATTTTTTGATTAAAAACTTTTAATTGAAAATTTGTTCTTTAACGAGTTTCTATAAAAAAAATTGTTCTTTTACTAATTTTCTAAAGAAATTTTCTTCTCTAACGAGTTTCCTTTAAAAAATTTCATGTTCGCTGAGCATTCTATAGAATGTAATGTTCGACGAGTTCTTTTAGGAAAATTTGTTCATTGACAAGTTTTCTGTAGAAAAGTTTTGTATAAAAAAAAATTTGTTGTTCGACAAGTTTTCTTTAAAAGAATTGCTGTTCGAAGAGTTTTCCATTGAAAATTCGTATAAAGAAATTTTTTCCCATAACGAGTTTCTTTTAAAAAATTCCGTGTTTGACGAGTTGTCTATAAGAAATTTGATATTCGACGAGCATTCTATATATGATTTTCGACGAGTTTTCTATAGAAAATTTTTTGTTAAACAAGTTTTCTATAAAAAATTTTTTTTTTCAACGAGTTTTCTTCAAAAGATTTATTGTTCGACAAGTGTTCTCTAAGAAATTTATTGTTTGAAAAGTTTTGATAGAAAACTTCTCCTTTTACGAGTTTTCTAAAAAAAAAATGGGTTTTCACGAATTTTCTATAGAACTTTTGTCCCCTATCGAGTTTCTTTTAAAAAATTTGTTTTTTGATGAGTTGTCGATTTGTTTTCAAAATTTATTTTGTTTAACGAGTTTTCTTTTAAAAATTATTTGCATGATGAGTTCTCTATAGAAAATTTGATGTTTGAGGAGTTTTGTGTAGAAAATTTTTTCTTATACTAATTTTCTACAGAAATTTTCTTTACTAATGAGTTTCTTGATTTTTCAATAGGAAATTTTATGTTCGACGAGTTTTCTATAGCACATTTTTTGTTTAATGCGTTTTCTATAAAAAAAAATAAGTTTTCTGTTAATTGTTTTTCCTGGATTATTTTTCTAAAGGAAGTTTTTGGATTTTAAAGAGTTTTCAATTTCAAATTTCTCAATTGAAATTTGTTATTTACAGAATTTTGTGTAGAAAATTCATTAATCCATTAGTTTTTTAGAGAAATTCAAATTTTCTTAAGGCATTTTAGCCAATCATTGATTTCTGTAGAATAAAATAATTTGTCAAGTTATATGTTAAAATTTTTCTTCTACAGTGCTCTTTAAACAAATTTTTAAATGACAGCATTTCCTAAAACAAAAAATTTAAATTTTTATGATTCAATTCAAAATTTTTACTATTCAAATTCTACATCGAGTTTTCTATACAATGAAAGCTGTAAAGAAATATTGATTGCACAAATTAAACGTTTTCTATTAAATGGTTTGTGCCTTAACAAAAACTTAAATTATACTGAATGACAATTATTTGTTTGATAAGCAAATTTGTCATAAAAAAGCTTTCTATATTACAATTAAATCACTTCAAACACTTTGACGTCAGCAAAAATAAAATTCAAAATGAAAAAAAATCAAATTGGCGATAATCCCGTTAAGTAAAGTTCAAAATCTTATGTAAATTTCTGAAATGTTATCAAAAATTCATTTTGAAACTATTGAATACTCATTATCAAGAATATGGCGAAGAAAAGAAAAGTAAAAATATCGCGTGTTTTTTTTTAGCTGCATGAGAACTTTCGATATCGATAACTATGGCTTGACAGCTGAGAATGCAAAACTGTGTTGACATTTCTGTTCAGCAAGGTTGGGTAAGTCATCATAAATCGTTTAACGCTAGAAAAACGCTTAAAAATTGTAAAAATTTACTTTGAGAAAGTAGACCTATTCGCTGGCTCCCTCTTCGTGCGTTTTAACGCTTCTGGATTATATTTAAAGGGGCAATATAAGTCATTGTTTAATGCCGATAAACCAGCAACATTAGAGACCAATATAAAAGATATATTGGAAAAAGTAGGAAGCCGCGGCGGACAGATGCCGAAAATCGTATTTAAAATATAATTACCATTAAATTATCAACCGGATTATAATAAACTTAATTTCATTCTAACAATATTCGTGTCTTGTCTATCACTTTAAGTTCTCATGCAGCTAAAAACCCCCTTTGGATAATTACAATGGAAATACCAATACATTTAAGAGAAGTTAAACTTACCTTATATTGTAGTAAAATTAGACTTTTGGCAATGCTGAAATTAAGCCACTCAAGCAAAACAAAATAGCACCATGACTCCAAATGTAATTTAATACGAATAAAAATAATGAAATGTTGACACGGTTATTTTTCGGTTGTTGCTACTGCAATGTTTTGTTGTTCATAGAATTTAACACCTTTTATTTAATTTACAATTTCACACAAATTTCATTAAACTTTAAAAAAGCGAATGAAATTAATTCACACACTTTACAAATTTTCTTATTTTAATTTTTTATAAATAAATATATTTTTATATACAAATTTTTTACACTCTCTGAAAAAAGAATAAGAAAAAAATGTGTTATTTTAAGAGTTTTTTTGTAATACGTATTTTTTTTTTCTTAAATAATTATAATGCCAATTATTTTCTTTGTTAAAAAAAAATAAAGGTGTTAAATGAAAAGGCGAAAGTCCTAAGTTGTTTGTCAATTTAATTTATTATGAAATACTTGAGAAATTATGATTGCATGAACTTCTTCTTATGATAATTAAGTTTCTTTATAATGGTCACACTTTTCCTATATTACCAAATATTTGCTTTATGGCAACACTTTTTTGAGTTTTGGTCGCAAATTGGTTTTTCTATGTGAAACTTGCTTAGAACTGTTTTCTATAGAAAAGTTAATCTTTGAACAGGGCTTTAGAGAAAAATTAATAATCGAATAGAAACGTTAATCGTCGAACAGTTTTCTATAAAAAACGTGATCATCGAACAGTTTTTTTATATGAAACTTATTCGTCCAACTTAAAATAAAACTTAACTATTAATCAATTTTTCAGAATGAATTTTAGTTAAAACGTAATGATCAATTACTTTCGACTAAGAACTTAATCATTAATTAGTTTTTTTTAAGAATTAAATCGTCGAACATTTTTTTAATAAGTAACCTAAATCGTCGAACGGTTTTCTATAATCTTAAAATATAGAATTAAATTATTGAGCATTTTCTTTATGTTTAGAAAACTTATTTAGCAAAGAATTTCCTATAAGAAAAATAATACATACAACAATTTTCTAAAAAAATTTAAATTTTAGTAGAACTGTTTTGTATAGAAAACTTAATCATCTAACAATTTTTTATAAAAACCTTTTCTAAAGAGAATTTTATCCTGGAACAGGTTTAAAAACCTAAATCGTCGAATAGTTTTCTACAGTAAACGTGATCATCGAACATTTTTTTTAAATTATTATTTTTACAAAAATTTTCTACAAAAAATTTAAATTTTAGTCGAACGGTTCTGTAGAGAATTTAATGCTGAAACAGTTTTATATAGAAACCTTAATCGTCGAAAAGTTTGCTATAAAAAACGTCATCATTGAACAGTTTTTCTTATTGATAAAAAGTTTAATCTTAAAACAGGTTTCTATAGAAAATGTATTCATTAAATTATTTGCATTAAAAAGTTTTCTATAGAAAACTTAATGAAAAAAAGTTTAATTTTGCTAGAAAACTTATTAATCGAAGAGTTTCCTATAAAAAAAACTTTAAAAAACTTAGCAAAGTAGTAGTGGAATAGGTTTCTGTAGAAAACTAAATCATCCAACTGTTTTATTATAAAAAACTTAATCATTCAACAGTTCTATACAGAAAAATTAACTATCGAACATTTTTCTAAAGAAAACTTGATTTTCAAACCGATGTTTATAAAAAGCTTATTCGTGAAACAGTTTTATATAACAACCTTAATTATCGATTATTTTCTACTTAAAACAAAATTGAATAGTTTTCTCTAGAAAACTTAATTCTTAAAATGAAAAGTTAAATATCGAACAGTTTTCCATAGACAAACAAAGTCATGTATCAGGGTTCGATAAAAATTGAAATTTTGAACTTTTTTCTAAAGAAAACTTTATTATCGAGCATTTTTTTTTTTTTTTTTTGTAAAAAGATAATTGCGCAACATTTTTCTATACAAAAATTTAAACCACCGAAAAAATTAAAATTCAATTATTTAACAGTTTTCTAAAAAAAAACTTAATCATCGAACAGTTTTTAGAAAAAACTTAATCATTGAACATTTTATTGATTTTTTCTAGTAAAAAAACTTAGTGACTCTGTGCTAGTTGCAAAAACTAACAGGTGGGGCACCTGGCGTTTTAACCTAATTCGAGTTTACTTAATCCAGTGGTGCTAACCGTTTTTTTTAGGTTAGCTCTTGTTTTCGAGATATACCGTTGTTTCGAAAATGGATGAGGTTGCTCAACATATATCGTAACTCAAAAACAGGTTTATTGTATTGAATAATTAAAAAAAACAAAAATTCCGCAATCAAATTACCTTTAAGTGAGATTAAACCTTTTTCGTTTTAGAAACAGTTTTTTTGTGGTAAAAAAAAACAATTTTTTAGGAAAATTTCGAAATATTTGTCCTTTAAAAATTAAAATTTTTTCTACACGTATAGAAAACAAAGTTCTAACCAAACAAACCATAATTAAAATCTGTTTGAAAAACTAATGGAGGTCGGTCATACATTTTATCCCCCCAGGGGCGACTCCTAAGTAAATTTGAGACTTTTGCTCTTATATAATTCTGTATTGAAAATTTCTCCTTAAGAAATGGAGATAGCGCATAGGTATGCTAGAAAAAAATGATGAGGATAAAAAATAAAGTGGGTTTGGTCATACATTTGAGCCGTCTAGGGGCAACCTAGGCGCTCCATGGATCAAATTTAAGCCTTTCATCAAACCGCAATATTTGAAGGAGCGCCTCCTTAAGGTATGATGATAAAGGTCAAGTATTTCTGAGAATATCGAGGCCGATTATACATTTTATCCCCCTTGAAGAGAAAATGGAGGCCGCTATTACATTTGATCGTTGACTCCTTCAAACTTACTGCCTGTCCCACAACAACATAAGACACCAGGACAAGAACATTTCTTTCGAATATTTATATATTTAAAACAATAATTAAAATCAAAAATTTGTTTTTGTTTTCGATGTGAGTATACGAAAGAAATGCTCTTGTCGTCATTGTGGGCCAGGCAGTGAATCATTAAACAGTTTTCTATAAAAAAAACTTCATTATCAATTAGTGTTTTTAGAAGGAGCTGAATCATGGAACATTTTTTTTAAATTAATTGTAAATTTTTTTTATACAAAAAAACCTAAAGTACACATTAGTTAACTAACACATTAAGCGAGGCAAATTCCAGTTTGCCCATCTTTAATACATCCTCAAAGACGGATGCACGACAAAGTTAATTACAGCACGACATGTGAGGGACAGCGGGAACAAATCGCCAACGACATTTTCGAACAAGTCTCGCTTAAATCATGCACAACACAAAGAAAGGCAATTTCACTCTTCTTGTCGTTAATTCTATTGAAAGATTACGTAGTCGACAATGTCGCCTCGCCAACTTTATCGTCAACGACTAGATGCATGACAATATCGTATATTTTGCCATTCGGAAATAATTATTATATGGTTATTAATTTCAAACAATTTTTATATATATAGCAATTTTAATTTCTGGTTAATGCTACATATTCGGATTTTATAAGCAATCCTTCAATTCGCAGTGAAGTATAAACTGCATGTAATCCATTTTCCAGCCCGCGGCCACATTCATCAGAATTTTTTTGTTTTTACTGGTTTGTACTAATTCGTAAATTTTATGTAGGTATTTAAATCAACAATTAAAAAAAAAGAAGAAGTCATTGAAAAGCATTAAACTACCGCAGAAGAAAACTTTGTCATCAATAGCTTTTATACAAGGAAAATTGTAAGACAGTGTCGCCTATTTTATGTTCACACTTGTGTTTTTAACAGCGTTTAGGCAAAATGTTGATTAAGTTAATCAAAGCCGTTCACATTACTTTTGAGATGATTAAGATGACAGATGATTAAGAAAAAAACACAACAAATAAATTTAAATTTCCTTAAAGTATTAATGGATAAAAATACTTTTATAAAGTTATCACAAGATTATTTTAATCATTTGAATGATGAAATTGTGAAAATTTATGAATTATTTAATGAAAAAATTAAAAACGTTAAGCAGAAATCGTGGCCGGTTGTACACGTTCATGTTGCCGATTCTACATTATTCTCAGTTTGAGGTATGTTCAGAGGTTTCTCTGTGATTAATGAAGTGATTAAGTTGTAATCATGTCAATTTGAAGTGATAAACAAAGCACTTCAATGTATGGTAAATCATCTCGATTATGATGTGATTAGAGCTTAATCACGCGTTTAAGAACCAAGTGTACCACAAAGAGTTAAATAAAAGACAACTTATAAGCCAATGTCGCTCATACTGACGTGCACGACCATTTGCTCTAAATTGTCTTTTAAAAATCCAAGACTATAGGGGACAAGTCATGCAGTCATCTTTGATGCGATAATCTGGCCAACTGGGAAGTGTATGGGCTTAATGTGTTCGTTAACTAATGTGAACTTTAACTTTTTTTGTATAAGGGGGCTAATCAGCAAACAATTTTTTATAGAAAATTCGATCAGTTTTCTCTATGACATTTCAATGGATCGATGAAAACACTTGTTTTTTTTATATATACTCTGCCAAAAATGTCCTTCGTAAACCCGGTAGTAAGCTGCCACGTGTATAACGAATGTTTAACTGTTATACAATAAACAAAGTATTTCTTGAGCACAAAGATTTTTGTTAATGTATGTTTCATAATTATTTAAGATTTTCTTTTATTCTCTTTATTGCACTTGATTTTCTGTTGATTTTTTTTTTAATTTTACCGGTTGCTATTAATCTCTTTTCCTGCAACAATAATTATTTCTTTTTGTTATCTCATTGATAATGATGAGTATTTTTTAAATTTCTCATTTACTTTTTTGGCTGTAGGCCAAAAATCAATAGGAATTTTATTTCGTTAAAAAAATTTTTTTTTGTTATTGTCTGCCAAAAATGTTTTTGTTTTTTGTTACAAATTAATGTGAGAGCATTTCTTTGTTTAATTTTCTTTTTATTCGTGCGGTGTTTGTGTAAATAAAAGCCTATAGGTGTTCAGTGTTTGGTGTAAATGGTCTTGTAAAATATCAAATTTTTACAGGAAAAAAATCTAAAAAATTTTTACCAGTTAAAAAATAAAATTAGTTTTAATTAAAAATTTAATCAAGTGAATTAAACGTTTAATCAAGTGAATTTAACGTTTAATTGATACTATTAAGTTATTAACTGGTGCAAATTTAATTTATTTTTTAATTAAATGGAAACTCTTATTTTCTAACGGAAACTCTTTTTATGTTTTTGTTGAATTTACAAAAGTGCTACGATATTTTGCATTTTCGACAATTTGCACCAAACACTGAACACCACTATTTTTTTTAATTTTAAATTTGTTTCATTTCATTTTAAAACAACTGTTTGACTTTGTTTGTCTTTGTGTCCAAAATATACTTAAAGAAAACGAAACTTTGAACTTGAATAAATTTGTTGCTGTTATTTTATTATTTATTTTATAAAAAAAAAAATACATTTCACGCTTCTCTTACAAATGTCAATGTTGTTAGTAGAATCTCTGGTTTTATAGTCAAATTTTCAGCAAATATTTTTAGTAAATGCTTTTTTATAAAAAAAGCAATTTAAGTTCGAAATTACCATATACTAAACGAAATATTAAAAAAAGTTTCATTGCTGCTTCTGAAAAGCACCCATATTTTTATGATTAAAAAAAGGTGTTAAATTTATTCTAATATAATAAATTAAATTATTTTTATATAATTTTTTAATTAAAAGATATAAATTAGTGATGCGCTTGAAGTTCAAGCGGAAATGCTCAAAAGCAATTAGACACACTTTTTTTTTTAGAAAAGTTGTGGGTCAGATAAAAAAAAAACTATATTAATTTTATTTATAATTGTAATTACTATTGCAATTAATATAATTTCACTTTTTACAATTATTATTTATTATTAATGTTGGGAAAAATGTTGTTTTTATAAATTGCGTTCTACTGAAATAGTTTTTCTTTTTTTGTTTTAATAATCACAACTGAAGTTAGAATATTATTTAAATTAAATTGTTTATAAAATTTAAAAGCTGTTTAAGGTTAATGACAGCTATAAATTGAACAAATTGTTGTTAATTATTAATTTAATAAATTAAATTAAAATTTTAATAACTGTCCCTCCTACCGTTAAAACTTTGAAACTGGAGATTAGTGAAAAAAAGAACAGAATTGTTTTGACAGAGACACCGTAATAGCTCCACAATATTTTCTTAAATGGTTGTTTTTCTTTATTCATTTTATTTATTTAGGATTTCATTCAGAGAAAGAGTTTTAAAAAAATTTTTATTGCACATATTTTCATCAAATCGAATTTTCATCCAATTATTTCAAATGAAGTCCAAATCAATCTGTCCGTGAGTTCGATCCCTGGTGCAGTCAAGAATGTTAAATTATCAATAAATTTTAGTTAATTTCATGTTGTAAAATTCATTTCTTCATTAAAATAATATGATGAAAATTAGACTATATGAATGCTTGCCTGATTAACATATACAAATTTTGATTAATTGCATAATAAACCACACAAATGGCTTGGCAAACATGTCAAAGTTTTACGTGTGTACAAATATTTTGAGTTGTTAATTGTTGCTGTTTGGACAAGCATTTGAAGCAATGTTTGTAGAAATATTCAAACATTTTAGGGCCCAATTATGTAAAACGCAACGCAACGCCAAAAATATCAGTGAAAGCAAAAACAAATTCAAAAATAGTATTTTGTTTAAGCTTCGATATTGTTACAAGTAAGTCATAAAAACCGTATTTAAAGTAAAATGGGGTCAAGTTTATTAATATTTATTAATTAAATACATTGGACTAAAAAAAAATTAATTATACATACTTGAATTATAAATAAACGTTAAAACTAAGAAACATTTCAATATTAGTCATATTATAAAAAAAAGAAGTTACATCTACAAAAACCCTTGATAATGTTTATCACTTTTTAGAAATACTTGTTCTCTATTTTGAAATTAATTCTCCACTTCTGAGTCCATTCTTCCAGCTCCGATTCGAGCAAATTGGGAGAGAAAAGCATGGACTCACAAGTTAATATTTTAAGGTTGATTGAAAATAGTGTCCGTGGACACTATGACACTGGTCGTTATGACATGCTACCATTTTTTACATGTAAGGAATATGGAAACTTGTTGATATTTTAAAAAAAGGTTTCCTGATATTCTTTCCCTCAACAATAATTTTCAGTGAATTTATCAAATATTGAAAATTGTGAATTTAGCACGTCATACAAAGATCTTTTAATTTTGTATTCCCGAAAAAACTTTGATTCAAAAATAATTTATAATTTTGTTTTTGCTTTCTATATGAATTCATAATGCATTTTTAAATTTCAAACACTTCAAATATTGTGGCGATGTTTGTAGAAATATTAAAATTTTTTTAATATTTGGCAGACATGTTGGAAATTTGACAAACTTTTTGTGGCGAACTTGAGAAAAATGTTGAGCAACATTGATTATTTCACACGAAAAATTTGTCATGTATCAATATTATCTATCTCGCTGTTTTTAAAAACTTAACGTTTTTACTAGTTACAAGTATACAACATTATTTTTGACGGTAAACAAAAACCATAGTTGGGGGTAGTGCACTAAATGCTGTTTTAAATCAACATTGCTCTCTAACTTAAAAAAACTGAAAAAAAATTAGTATTTACAATCATTTACCAGATTTAGTGATGATTGGTATTTTTTTCACTAGCACTAAAAAAATGTACTGGTATTGAACATTTTTTCACTATCGCTAACAGTGATTGTATGCATAAAATCTGCACTCAATCCAAATTTGTAGTTCAAAATTTGAACTTGCAATCAAAAAGCTGTACGAAAACATAACATCACTAAACTTTAAACAAATTTAATTTTTTACGTGCATGGTTTTTAATTTTTCCGATGATATGCATAAGCAAAGGAAATTAAACTAAATTAAAGTCTGTCAATAACGGAATAATTCTTGGATTTAATCATTAAAACACAAGTTTTGTATTTTAAATTGTGTGCAAAATTTTTAGTCAAATAAGTGAAGAAAAAAAAACTACAATTAACTGATGATTGTTTTTTTAAATCAAACTATTTTTTAGCGCAAAATGTTTTAGCATTGCAATCACTTATGTGTAGTGAGATTGCTAATTTTTAATTCATCACTCAACATCAGCAAAATTATTGCAATCATTTTAAATTAGTGCACTACCCCCATCTATGACAGAAACCATGTGTTTTGATAATTGTCATTAAAAAAGTAAAACAATTTTATTTAATAATTTTCTAAAGTAAAAAACAAAAAAAAATTATTTTATTATTCATTTTTGCACTTTTCTACATTTTTCTTTTTGAAACGCTTGTTATAAACCCCACCTCACAAATACAAAATAAAATAATCCAAAAAAATGATTATCTGTTGCTTAAAATTGCGTGCGAAATAATATGAGCTGCACTTGTTTCGCACGGAAAATAAAAATGTTGCTAGAAACATTTCGCATGTTTTTCGTAATATAAACAGAGTGCAACTCTATCAACATTTTTTCGTTTGTATTTCACAGAAATTTTTTTTATATTGAGTTTGAAAACATTTCGCACGAAATACTGAACAGAGTACCAGGCTTAATGTATTAATTTCACCCAAAACTTTGCAGAGTGAAGACGTTAAAAAGAAGCTTCAAAATAGTTTTAGATAGTAAATTAATTTTTTCTAGTAGTATAGCTTGCCACAAAGCAGCTCTTTGCCTAATACTAACAGATACAAGTAATAACATGAATTTTTAATAATAAAAAATTGGATTTGAATGTCAACATTGCTTTGGTTTGGTAAAAAATTGTTTATTTCAATATCGAATTGATAAAAATACTATTAAAAAATCTATCCACCTGTTCTCATTGAACCGAATAACCCTATATTTTGTCAGCCCCTGCCGCATTAGGGTATGCAAAATGCTCGGGCTAAGCACAAATCCACGTTCTCCTAGGGCCACAGATTCATTCTATGTATATAAACCCAATGTAAATCGTGTGCACTATGCCATATTCCAGTTAAAGGATACTAAGGTTGCGGCCCTAACGACAACTCAGGTCGTGTGCACCGGTGTCGCACATGGCGCTAAATCTGTTAATCAGTTTTCTATATGAAACTGTTTCCTAAGTCAGCTTTCCACAGAAAACATTATTGTCAATCTACACAAAACTTCTTTGTCGATCAGTTTCCGTAGAAAATTTCTTCCTTAATCAGTTTTCTTTAGAAAACTTCTTCCTCGATCAGTTTTCTTTAGAACAGTTTTGATTTGATAAGTGTTCTTTAGTTAACTTTTTTATCGATTAGTTTTTTTTAAATCATTTTCCTCAAAAAATACTTCTTTCTGTTTTGATTTGTTTACAGCTTTTTAAAATGTCAGATTAAAATCAAATTTATATGAATAAAAGATGTGTTGCCAGCTTAGTTTTTTTAATCTATTCGAATTTGTATGAGATCGTACTATTAATTGCAGTTTATCAGTTGCATGTGTATATTCGCCTACACAAGACGTGTTTACCTACTACGCTTTCTGTGCTTAATTCTTTACCGATAAACAATATTAAATAAAAAAAAAAAAAAACAAAAAAATTAAAAATCTTACTTTCCCCCCCTTTTTTATCATCAAATCTCGTATAGAATAACAAAAAATTATATAAATTTACAATTAATTTTAAACATGAATCAACCACCGGATCGTGGTAAACCACCTATCACTTTTGATAGGAGCAAATCAATGGCAATTATAACCCCCGGTCCAAAATACTTGATTATGTCCAGAGTGAATAATGACAAAACTGAAAATTCCGAAATTTCTGAAGTGCCAAAAAAAACTCTTTCTGAGGTATCACCATTCTTAATTAAAAAAGTAATAGACGGTACCTGCGGTGGAGAGGTGGAATCGTGTAAAAAACTACTAAATGGAACAATTCTTATAAAAACAAAAAACTTTTCTCAGGCCAGAAATCTTATTCAACTAACATCACTGTCCCCAGAAATTAAAGTCGAGTTAAACGAACATCAGACACTCAATTATGCAAAAGGAGTTGTGTATTCAAATGACCTTCGTGGTATATCAGAAGAAGAAATTCTTTCGGAACTTAAATCACAAAATGTATGTAAAGTCAACAAAATATTAAAAAAAGTAGACAACAATTTAAAAGAAACCGGTTTGATAGTTGTTACCTTTGCTAGTACGTCTCTACCCTCTGAGCTATCAATTGGCTATGAGAAAATAAAAATAAGACCCCATATCCCCCTTCCCCTAAAATGCAAAACCTGTTTACGTTTTGGGCATTTGGCTAAATTTTGCAATAATAAGAGAATCTGTTTTAATTGTTCAAACGAGTATCATGTAAATGACGACAACAATGAAACATGCTCTAATTCTCAATCGTGTATAAATTGTAAAGAAAACAACAAAATAGACAACAATCATTCCCCAAATGATAAATCGTGTCCAATCTTCCTAAAAGAGAAAGAGATCCAAGCTATAATTACTTTAGAAAAAACTAACAGAAAAACAGCAACAACTAAATATAATGAACGTCACCCAACTACATCAAACACATACTCATCAACAGTTAAATCAACTAGAACAACTTCAAACTCTACAGCAACAACTCCCGATAATAAACCTACCAATAATACAAACTCTTCTCATGTTAATAAAGAACAGACGATGCCGCCACCTACTAAAACAACATCTCGAGAATTAAACGATTACTTAGATGTTCTGTCAGAAGCATCTGATATCGACAGTACATCCTCGCAAAACACTACCGATTCAAAAACTAAACAAATTTTACCACGAAATACATCGAAAAGAACAAGAAAACAATTACAAAAACTACAAGTTGAAAGCAAAACTAAACGTACCAAAAATGTATAATCCAATAAAAAAATTTAAATCACCAGATAGTTCATTAAATCTCCCAAAACTTTTTCCAAATTAATTAACTTTAAATTTTTCTACCTCAAATTTTAAAATGCTTTTAAACATATTACAATGGAACATAAATGGTTTCATTAATAATTACAATGAACTTCAACAACTTATTAAACTCTATTCACCAAAAATAATTTCACTACAAGAGACACACATACACAACCAATCAAACATTCCTATTCCTATAAATTACACGCTATACTCTCACAACACATCTACTACCCGGTATGGCGGTGTAGGGCTACTTATTCATAAATCCATAGAACATACGACAGTAAACCTACAAAACGATTTCGATGCTATCTGTATTGAAATAAAATCTAAAATAAAATTTAAAATCATATCAGCGTATATAGCTCCACACATAAAGTTCTCTCAAACAAATCTTCACAATATGTTTTATAATGTAAATCCACCACTTTTAATCACTGGCGACTTTAATAGCTGGCACCGACTTTGGGGCTCTACTGCGAACAACAGGAAAGGTACAACATTAGTTAATTATATAAGGAACAACGACCTAGGTCTACTTAACGATTCATCACCAACACTTTTCAATACACACAACACTTTTTCACATGTTGATTTATCATTTTGCTCCCCATCCCTTGCAGTCCACACCGAATGGAAAACAGAAAAAACATTATACGGTAGCGACCACTTTCCAATTATAATCTCTCTTTTTCGACAAAGTTCAAATATCACTACAACACTTAGACCAAAATTTAAAACTGAAAAGGCAAATTGGACCACATATAACAACCAATGTCTCCTTTTTGAATCCAAACGGCCTATAAGTGTAAATTTAAACAAAGAAACCGCTAACATATGCAAAATTATTCACCAGTCAGCCAATGTGTCCATTCCCCAAAGTCAACCAGTCATCCAACAAAAGGTACCGTGGTGGAACCCAGATCTTAATAGCCTAAAAAAAGAAAAAAGTAAATTGTGGTCGCTTTATAAACATAATATGACAACACTTAATCTTATCAACTACAAAAAAACGAATGCTTTATTAAAACGAAAAATTAAAATTGCAAAAAGAGAATCACTTTATAAGTTTACCTCTACCATTAACCCCTCCTCTAAGACAGAAAATATTTGGAAAAATATCAGGTCATTTACCGGCTACAAAGCAACCCAAAATATACACGCTATCACAAAAACATCAAATCAAGATGAACTCATAACAGACAAGTTAAAAATAGCAACAGAATTGGGTAACTTTTGGTCAGAAAACTCTTGTGACTCAAAATATCCAACAGAATTTCGTACTAGAAAGTTCAACACATTGTTAAATATGCAAATCAGCACCCCAAGCCCCGGAGCCGCAAAAATAGAAACGAACATCAATATGCTCGAATTAAATTCAGTTTTAAACAAATTATCCGGTAAAACGCCCGGGTTAGATCGGATCTCTTACCCCATGATCAAACACCTACCTAGAACTATGAAGCAACGTTTACTTACGCTTTATAATAACATATTAGATTCATATATACCACAGCAATTTAAGGTAAGCGTCAACGTCCCGATACACAAAAAAGGATCCGATAGAACCTCTCTGAGCTCCTATCGGCCCATATCATTAAACCCATGCCTGTCAAAAGTACTGGATAAAATTGTTGCAAATCGACTTTGGTGGTTTCTTACTACGTATAAACTGTTAGATAGCCGACAATTTGGGTTTAAAAAGGGAAAATCTACGACGGACAGTCTTCTTTACATGGATCATCAAATTGTGGAATCCCTTTCGTTGAAAAAACATGTGAGCATAGTCTCACTAGACTTCCAAAGAGCTTTCGACAGGATAGGTCTACATACAATTATAGATCAATTAATTCTTTGGAATGTTGGACCCAAGATTATAACTTATGTAAAAAACTTTATGAGTAATCGGAAATTTATGGTAAAAAACACTTCCATTTATTCAAAACCGTTTCCTCTTCATAATGGTATCCCACAAGGGTCACCACTTTCTGTTGTGCTATTTTTGATAGCATACAACAAACTATGTCATATAATTTCACTACACCGAGAAATTGATTTTACTTCATATGCCGATGATTTTAACCTCATAATAAAATCCAACAAAGAAAAAAACCCAGTTATTAATCTCAACAACCTTTTCAACGATATAACGGACTGGACAAATTACTCGGGAGCCGTTTTATCTCCCAATAAGTGCAAATACATACACATTTGCCGGAAAAGAAGTTGTCGTTGCGAAATAATATCAAACCATATTCTATTATCCGAAGTCAAACATCTACGATTACTGGGTTTACATTTCAACAACAGATACCGATGGAGCGAACACATAGACAACTTAGTTAAATCATTAAATCAACAGCTCAATATAATTAAATGTCTTTCAAGCTCTAAATTTAATTGTAGTACTTCCACTTTAATTCAAATAACAAAGGCTCTCATTTTATCAAAAGTCAACTACGGACTACCAATTTTCGGATATACTTCAGAGTCTCTGCTTAAAAAGGTAAATAAGCAAATAAACGCTGCCTTGAGATCCTCCCTAGGAGCATTCCGAACTACTCGTACAAAAAATCTGTTCACCGAGGCAAATATCTTACCCCTCGAAGTCCAGAGGGATATTCTAACAACGAAATTACATCATGCTCTTTCTGACAAGGATTCGCCTTTGGCAGAAATTACGACAAAAATAAAAAAATCAAAAAAAGTACCCAAAATTTTGTCTACTATAAGAAGAATTCAACAAAACTGTAAAACTATCGATATACCCATTCAAACTCCCCGAAAAAAAAATAATTACTCTCCTCCTTGGCACTTACACAATAACAATATTGACTTATCCCTCCATAATTTCGCAAAAAACAACCATAACCCAATACAATTTCGCACTATGTTTAATGAAATTCAGAACAACCTATCAAATTACAATTTCATATATACGGATGGTTCGAAAAACAACAACAACAACGTA
The DNA here is from genome assembly GCA_949318255.1 of Pollenia labialis. Lineage (NCBI taxonomy): Eukaryota > Metazoa > Arthropoda > Insecta > Diptera > Polleniidae > Pollenia > Pollenia labialis. The sequence continues at coordinate 143,783,502 of OX439139.1, read as the reverse complement.
GGTTACAGCGTAACAACAGAAAATACAGTTATAAAGTTAGGAGTCCTACCCGACCACAGTTCCATACTTACAGCAGAACTGATCGCCATCAATATTGCAGTATCATATATTGGAATCAAAAGAGGCAAGTATGCCATTTGCACTGACTCGCTCTCATCCTTAAAAGCCATATTAAATATAACTAATAACAACATATATGCATCTAACATCCGAGATTTTCTAATCAAAAGAACAACAGACATAAAATTAATATGGGTTCCTAGTCACATCAACATTCCAGGAAACGAATTTGCCGATACTGCGGCAAAACTGGCTCTTAGATCCCCTGTATTGAAAACAGAAAACCACAACATCAAAGATATACATAAGCACATAACAACATTTTTTAAAAACAAAGACACCACCTATTCACAAACATCCAATTGGTATAAAACAATAAACAACAACTCCGAAAGTACAACTATCATCAGCAGTAACATTACCAGACCTGACTCAATAAAAATAACCCGACTAAGGCTGGGATATACAAAACTCACACACGGCTGCCTTCTAAAAATACCAGTAACATACCCATGTGACTGCAATATCATTTATCCAACAAACCCATCACACATGCTATTAGATTGTGCACTTTACCACAATCAAAGGCAACTAATCTTAAAAAGTCAAGATCCCATCCAACTACTTGCCGACCCATCTGAAGAAAATATATCAACAATCATTAATTACTTAAAATCCACAAATTTATACAATTTAATCTAAATACACTAAATAATATTTCAATATGTTTACAATTAATTTCAAAATTAAAAGCATTATATTATACACATTGAGCTGAAGGCCTAAGCTGCTATTGCTCTTTTCGTAAATTAGCTTATAATTTTATATTTAAGTTAATTTTTTTTTAATAATAATAATAATAATAAAAATTGCAGTTTATATAATTAAAACCTCATTGCACCATTTTTTAATTTTATTCAAATAATATTAAAATCTACAAAGTATTGGCTTGCTGACGATTCGGTTTCTTTAAACAACTTACAAGTGCCTACGTTGTTATGTCTGAATACATTTAAAAGTAGCGTTTTTAATATTTTTTTTTCAGTAATAGGAACTTATAATTAATTTTTTTTTTAATTTGCAAAAACAATATTTTTCAACGACAACCAGTCGTATTGACATATCGCTCATTTACTTCAATAGTGACATAATGCAAAAAATTAAATTCTGAATTTACTGATCCAAAATTGGTCGCATGTTTTTCTTTATATTCTGTATTAAATTCATCTTTTCTCTTCTATACTTTCCCTGTTTGAAGGGAATGTATCGCAATTTTTTTAAGTGGTTGGAGTAAATTAGAAACTTTTAAAGCGTTTATCGCGAAACGGATTTTTTTGAGTTATGTCACTATTGAAGTAAATGAGCAATTTGTTGTTTTATCTATTTATTGAATTTTGATATGCATATATAATTAATGTAGCTTTTCTTTTGTGCTGTTTATATATGTGGTACTTTTGTGATTTTAGCCTTTTTTTATAACTTTTATTATCGTTGTAGTTTGAATAATTTTAATACGAGCACATCTTTTTAAACGAATCTCTTTTTTTCTCAGAATTTAGGGCCTTCGAACATACGCGGTTGCTCAAGAAAACCACAAATTTAAATTGTCACCGTTAATATGATGAAACATTTGCTGCAAAACATTTGAGTATATTAATGAAAAGGGAAAGCGTTTGTTATTAAAAGGAAGAATAAGAAAGAGAGAAGGCATACAAAATACCTAAAAGCAACAAAAGAAAGTTGCGTTATATGGACATGAAGGGGGACTATTAGTAGTGCTGTTCTTATGACATATAAAACCTGCTCGAAGCTTAATTTTGTCTGATTTTAATAGAAAGCGAGTCACCTGATTTCAGCTGATTATTTAAACGAGTTATCAAAGGGAATTAGAACTTAGCAGAAAAAGGGAGATCTGTGTGCTCTCGATATACATCAAAGTCGTTTCTTCTGTCCTGTATTAATTTTTACTCACGTGCATGATTTTCGCGCGGAGTAAACAGAACCGAGAAGGACGCCAAAATAATATTGATAACAATGGAAACTAAAAATATGCCATAAAAAAGGGTTTTATGCGCATTAAATATGCAGTATAAAAACATGAAAATATGACATAAAACCAAAAAAAAGCTTATTTAAAAACGAAACATTCAACATTATTGGGGGATTCACAAGGTGTGCTATCCAGTCATATCGTCATAATGTCCTTAATAATATTTTACAATTGTTTAAAATAAATGTTGTTGTATTTTAAACAAAATAAAATTGTTAAAGCTGTGCTAATTGATTCGTCATTACTGTATAGTAGAAATCTTAATTATAAGCGGGAGCCCACAGCAGTCCTATATATTTCTTGTAATTATTTTAGGACGTATGACTTGACAACTGTATGACTACCTTGTGAATCCCCCATATAATAAAATTGTATTTAAAGAACCAAAAAAAAACTTAAGCCGGTAAAGCCACGCCATGCACAACAGTATTTACAAAAGAATTTTCAATATTGAATCGTATTTTGATACAGAACAAAATTATATTATGACGCTATGCTCCATATAAGAGTTATTTGTGGCGAATATTATCTAGATATCACCTTCTATATAAGAATCTATCGTCCTAACGTGGTTTTAGGGACGGTGGCTAATTTTTGTTTTTTAACATTTAAAAAAACTTTTTAGTATTGTGGTTATTTTGTTGAACTGTTCTTTGGTTTTTAATCCAAATTTTGATATTTTAATTAGGCTTAAGTTCATCAAATTTAATTTTCATTAAATTATTTTTATGAAGAAAGGAAATTTACAACATGAAATTAATTAAAATTAATTGATAATTTTTCATTCTTGATTGACCTGAGGCTCGAACCCAGGCGTTTAGGGACAGGTTACCCTTACATGTTTCGATTGCAACCACTCAATCTCTTTGGAGGCTTTTGCCGTTTACCACTCGCACCCATCGACGACTGCTGGCAGTCAATAGTCAAACATCAATCTTTAAACCAAATTGAATTTAACCTTTGGTAGATCGAAATTTGCTTTGAATGATTAACTATTTTCATTGATTTTACATGTTCTTCCTTACTCCTGTTTTTTTTTTTTTGGCCAAACTGGTTCCAATTAAACTAAGTTTGCATTAAAATATTTTTGGGCCAAATCTAATTAAAATACGTACATTAGAGCGGCCAAGTTGTAATGACAAAAATTTGTTGATATTGTGCCATCGATTTTTCGATAGCTTTTGTCTTCGCCTAGAAAAAAAACCTTTTTTTTTTTAAAAAAAAAGATGATAAAGCCATCGTTAACACCAAAACGACAAAATCTCGTCCAAAACCTCAAGAAATTTTTTTTTGGCAAAATTCTATCGCCGTCGTTTTTAGCGTACAATTTCACCTTGGAAAAGCAATATTTAAGAAAAATTAAATCAGCCGGTTTTTTTAAAATCTACTAAAAAAAACCTTAAAAATAAAAGTGGAGAAAAAGTAAAAAAAAAAATAAAATTTGGATGGCTCGAAAATAATTTTTTTTTCATGCCAAAAGCTATCGAAAAATCGATGGCACAATATCGATTGCTAACTTGACCCACCCTTACTTACATAACTAAATGATTTACGAGAACAAAGACTTAATTTCGCAAGAGCGTTCTTTAAGCAAGAATTTAAAACTACGCGGCGAAAGGCATTCTATATATTGACAGCATCAAAATATCGAGTGATATCGAGTGGCTATTGGGCCGATCCAGCTGTTTCAGAAAGTATTACAAAATCCAACGCTATCACGCTTCACTATAGATACTGTATTTTTCCGTTGAATTTCTTAATTCTACCTTTTATCGCGTTGTTTTTGTCAATCTTGCTTTCGTCAAATTTTGGAGCAATTTTTTTTTTACAAGCTTGAATTCTGATAAAATTTGGCAAAGTAGAAATTTAAGTTTTATAACTAACATTACACGTTTTATATTGGAAAGCAAGCAATACACTGTATATTCCATTTATTAAACTAAAATATGCAAAAAAAATGCAGCAAAGGTTAATTATGCTCTAACAAATATATTTGTCCAGTTCACAAGCTCTTAGTATCGTCGTATTCGTTGTATAATTGTCTAATTATAAAATATTTAATATATTTTTTTTTGGTAATTTTTAAACAAAAGTGTTGTCTCATTATACGATTGATTTTTATCTGTTTTAAAAAATTTTGCGTTTATGCCAGGCCTGGAAATGTTCGATTTGTTCAATGAATTTGTAAAGTAAATTCTTCTTAATTATTAACATATAATTGATTCATTTCAATTTATTTTTTAAACTATTTTAATTAAAATTGCTTATCAATTAATATTCATTACCATTTGTTCTCGAATTAAAACTCCCCTTTTCTCATTTAATTTTATATCAACCAATTCAAATAACAAATTTTATTAAAGAAGACGAAAACGAAATAAAAAACCAAGAGGGAAAATTAAAAATTAATTTATTTGCCTTTTTTAGTTTTATTTTTCATATTTTTTTACTATTTGGTAAAAAGAAATTTGTTAATCTTCTTAAATATTTTACTCATAGTGAATTGAATTGAAATTTTCCATCTTCGACATTTACCAAAACGACAAAGTAACTAAAAGAAACTATACAAGAAAAACAAAAATCGTATAATTTTAAACGACAAGTTATACGACAAAGCTTGTGAATTGGACATTAGTTTTTGCCCTCATTGTAAGCTTAAGGAAAAACATACAATTGTATATTTACGGTTTTCCCTATGCATAACACATCCGTCTTAGGAAGTAAAACGTGATTGAATGTCTAGAAACAAATTAAACAAAACCTATTCTTAATAAGAGAGGAGAGAAGAAAAGCATGTTCCCTTCCCCTCTCGCCAATAAACTCAGACTTTCTGAAAGAAAACTTTGATAGTGAGACCCCTTTCAACTCTTAATTTAACTTGCCGTGCTCAGTATTGTCAACATAATTTAAAAAAAAAATTATCTTTTGCTTATTTTTTTTTTAATTAATTTTTAATTTTCCTATCAAATATTTTTACAAAATTATGTGCAATTGCAATTAAATTGTATAACAAACAAATTTAACATAAATTATTTAACATTTGCATGCAAAGGAAATAACAAACATAATTAATTAATTTTTTAGTTTAAACATTTCTTACACACACACATACACAAATACTATTTTCATTTATTAACTTTTCTTTAACAAAAACTCAGTTTCAATTCCCAATTCATATAAAATATGTACATATTTCTATAAAACAAACTGTTGTTGTTTTGTAGTTTTCCTAAATACATTTATTTGTAATTGCACCATTTGTTTTAATTAATAAAACTATTTACAGTTGTAAAAAATATTTAATCAATTTCTATTTATTTTTTCATTTTTATTTTAATGTTATTATTTATTTGTATACAATAAAGTTTGTTGCAAAAAACAACAAATTTAATAAATAAATTAATAACATTTTTAATTATCAGGGCAAGTTATTCAAGCAGTTGGCTGGAATTTGTTTTTATAAAATTACATTTTTTTAACAGGCTGCCTGACGCCTTTGTCGGTTTGTAGTTTTGAAAAAAAGTTAAGTGATTCGTCTTAAAATCGGCTGAGTTCCAAAGCGTCAGTTGCAAAGCACTTCGCTTTTTTCTAATACATTCTACAATGCAACCGTGTATAACTTTACAATATTGTTTGACCCAAAGTGGACCCAAAGTGGGTTTATCTAAATTCCATCTAAAAGATTTTTCACCTTCTGGTGTAACATCCTACGGAAATTCGGCAAAAAATCTAATCTTGACATATCCGAAGAGATCCATATGATCTCTTGAGATCGCACCTGAATAGACTTCTTATCTGGTTCCACGGATGTCAGTAGCCTACCATTAAGGGCACCAGAAAGACTATTTGTTGGGGCTTTCGAAAGAATACTTCTTGCGGAAAATGCCCTCTGTCTTTAAAGGGGAGTTCTACCTTATCGTTAAAAAAAATACTTTCGGGGAAAATGCGGTGGTTGTGGTTGGAAGGGAGATCCGGAAAATCCCACTCTAGGGCTGATTTTTAAGCAGGCTTAAGAGATGTCGGCCTGAGAGACGGATCATTCCAAAGTGCGATTACTGACAAATAGTTGAAATATTTGCAAAAAACAGCGGATGTTAAATAGCTCCGACTCCTAAGTAAAGGCGAGCTTATAATCTTGCCATATTATGCATTCACTTTGCTACATGTATGTGCTGGTTCCTCTCACACTCAGAGTTGGTTGGGTAAGATTCACAATGAGATAAGTCCACATGGCAGGTGCTCATTTAAATATTTTCCAGATCTGTCCCAAAGTGAACCAAGCAAAATTATAAGCAAACTGTGTATCGTTAAACGTAATCATCAATTTTTGACTTTGATTGCAAAATATTCTGATGTTTTGGAACTTTCCACCAATGCTAATGAAAACAATATTTGTTTGTTATTAAAAATTGATTTAAAAGTTATTCCTTATTTCTGTTTTTTTTAAATACTTTTTTTATATTATATGTATGTATTTTATTCGACCTTTATTATATGTAATACAACTAAATTTTCAAGCTTGAGGTCTTTTTTTTATTTTATATAAAAAACTTTAACGTTTATTTTTAACCAATATTTCGGCACTTCTTTGAGTGCCTTCTTCAGGGTTCTTTTTTAACAAAAAATTAACAATTTTTTTAAAATAAAACAAATTTAACAAAAATTGACCAACTTATGAAAATTTTTTGGAATTGAATAAAAAATATTTTTCAATACAAACTTGATCTATTACAATATACAAAAATTTTTTACCTTCCGTTTCTGTTTTTATAAATTAAATGTCTATAATTTTGTGCTACATTCTCAGTGTCAGATTTAAAATTAATTCTCGACATTATCGGTACATTTATGATTTGTAACATTTCTAACATAAATCTACGTTTATAATTATTTTCTGTGTTTAAAACAGTTGAATTTTCAAAATCTGGATAATGGTTTAGATTAGCACAATGGGATGATAAAGCTGTTTTTTGTGATGAAATATGTCTATATTTTTAATCTGACTTATGTCCTGCTATCCTAAATACTTTTTGCCAAGAATTATTTTTGAAGACCAAAGTATGTATATTTTTCTGTCTATCTATTTATTGTTGACCTTTTCAGATCAATTTGAATTACAAATGCAAACTAAGAGCTCGTGTCCAAGCTGTAAACAATAATTAGTATGCGGTTATTTTTATTGAACTGCTTTTGAATTTTTAATCCAAATTTTAATATTTTTATTCAGGCTAAAGTTCATCAAATTTAATCTTGAATTAAATTATTTTTTTTGGTTCAAAGATTGATGCTTGACTATTGACTGCCAGCCGTCGTCAATGGCCGTGAGTGTTAAACAGCAAACCTCTCTGAAGAGATTGTGTGGTTACAATTGAAACTTAAAGGCAAACTGTCTGTGAAAGCGTGGGTACGATTCTCAGGTCAGTCAAGAATAAAAAAGTATCAACTAATAAAAATAAAAAGTTTTTTCAGCTCGACGCAAATTATTTGTAAAATATATATATTATTTATTAATTAATTTGTTTCAATATTTCGATATCCATCGGATATCATTATTAAGAAATGAGTTACAAGTATATTTGTTAGAGACGTATTACAATCATTCAATATTGTACTGATAATATATATTTTTTACGAATAATTGGCCTCGAGCTCGAAAAAACTTTTTATTTTTATTAAAAAAAAAAGGTCCAAGAAATAAAATTCAATTTAATTATCAATAAATTTTAATTAATTTCATCTTGTAATATTCCTCTCTTTATAAAAATAATTTAATAAAAAATTTCATTTGATGAACTTTAGCCTAAAAAAAATTATAAAATTTCGACATTTAATTGATTTGAACAAAAAAAAAAACAAATAACAGTTTTTGAGATCTATTAAATAAGTTTATCAATGCATTAAACGTTAGTAAAAAGATGAAAATTTTTCAAAAACATACATTATTTTAAAAAAAAATATATATTCAAAATATTTTTTGAAAATAGTATTTTCAGACAGAGCATTTACAGAATCGTTTGACTACCTATTTCTAGTTTTAATCTAGAAGTCAATGAGAATACACATTCCCCTTCTACAGATGTTTGCCAAGGCGAATTAACTACAGGTGGTGTCGAAACGGCATCTGATTTTGACAGTTCGAGCTTATTTGTTTTGATTTGTTAGTGTTTTGCTAACAATGGTTGATATTTCGAGCCGAAAACACTAACAATGCAATGCAAAAAACAATATGTTGGTTTTCTTGCTGTTGGATTGTTGTAGTTCCGATACCATTTGTAGTTTAATTCGCCTTGATGTTTGCTTTAACAATAAAACATAACTTTCAGTTTTCTCACCAATCCCTTCAAAAACTTGTAATTATTTTTTAAAGAAATTCATTTTTTTATTCGAATCCGCGTTTTCTTTACTCATTGCTGAAATGTTAATTTTCACTTTTGTCATCATCTGTTACAGAAATACTATGAATTTACTGCTTTTTCAGAATTTGATCCAAAATATCTTTTATCCAGCTGCTCTGCAATGTAGTTTTTCTTGTACTAAATTCTTTTAATTTGTATTTTCCCACAGCTAACATTGGTTACTGTTAGCTTCCTTTTAAAATTTAAATTTAGTTTTTAGCGGCTTTAACCAGTCTTAAGGGAGAAAAGAACTACACCCCACTGCCCTGAGCACGGTCGGAAAGATGGGTAGCGATGGTCTCCCAAGAGATAAGGCCGAGTGAAATTTGGACCGTTAGATAAGTAAGCGATATATGAGTATGAAGCGGATCTTGGAGTAATCTTTGATAATCATTTTTAAAATTATGTTGATTTAATAAGATTTTTATTAAAGTTAGACGCATATTTCGGGTTTTTTTTTATAATTAATAACAAAATTCTTTATTTTTTTGCTTGGCAATTTTTAAATTATTTTGTGCATATAAAAAATTGCCCATGTTTTTTTTTTTACTTTGGCTCATTTTGTTGTTGCTTCTTTTCTCTTGTTTTATTTCAATTAAAGACAGACTAGAGCTGCTTATCAGTCACGCGAGTTATATTTTTAAAAAAAATAAATATGTACATTTCTTTTTCTTTTTTGTTTGTTTTTCATTTTTTATATGTATAAATATTTTTCTTTTTTTTTAAATAATTTATTCACACTTCCCCATCACACTTTTAAATTTTTTTTTGAACCGATAATTATTTTGCATTTGGTTTATGATGACATTTAAACACTTAAAGTTTAAATAACAAGCCAGTACTTTAAGTGGCGTTTTAGGAGACTTTAATAGCTACCACACGCAGTGAAAATTACAAGTTTTAAAAAGCTTATGGAAATTAAATTTTAAAAACAACTTAAGAATCTTAAACACATTTAGCTTTCCTTAACTTATAAAACCAAAAGTAAAAAACCTTTCAATTATTTTATTAATAAAGTTTCTAATTCATCAATTGATAATAATTTTAATTGATTAAAATATGAAAAATTAAATTTCCTATTCGTATTATTGTCATAATTACATCTGTACTTATGACCAGCTTTTAAAAAACTGCAGTCAAATTAGAAAAACTGCCATTTCTTCGAATAAAACTGTTGCTTTTACTTCTGATTTATTAAATTTAACAGTCGATGTTATTCTAACTCAAGCAGCAAAAAGTTGTACACACATTTTCGTTTTTTATTTGACAGTTATTGGTTCCGACTGCAGTTTTTTAAAAACTGCTTATGACAGGAGTTGCAAAAAATTTTGTAGCAAGCTCTTATTTTTTTTCTATCAGCTTTTTGGATTAATGAAAATCTTGAAACCATTTTGTTAAAAAATATCAACACTTTTTTTGAGCATAATCAAGTTATTATTAAGTTTCTTTAATTTGAAACAACAGCGTATGTCCTAAAATTAATGTATACAAAGATTAAAATTTTATATATTTGGTATTAATAGAGAATTGGCGATATCTTAGGATCAACACTTCAAGATATGGCTCAATTCCAAAATATTAGTTAAAAAGCCAAATGCTTTTTCAATGTAGTTTATAATGCAACAGTGTAGAATTTTACAATGTTATCTGTCCTAAAAGGAACCAAAAGAGTTAACGATGCGTACGCAATAAACAAACTGTGCATCGTTAAACTTGATGATACATTTTTGACTTTGCCTACAAAGTATTACGGTCAGGGAAACCGGAGATATGGTTTAGAAATGGTCTGTTGTGCGCATTAACATGCAGTAAAAACTAAAAAATATGACCTCAAAATTTTTAAAAATATGCAAAAAATATTATAAGCATTTAATGAATTTCAACAAGTTTCAAAATATGCTTAAAAAAATAAAGTATGCGATATCAACTTTAAAAATGTTTTTTTTTACTAAAATATACTGCAAAGGGTAAAATATGCAAAACTATGGACTAACAAAACGATGCCAAATACCATGCAATTGAATATTTGCGGTTTCCCCGATTATGATGTTATGTTTATGATAAAACTGATGATAGGCAGAGTTCCAATACCTCATAATAAGGGAAACCAAATTAAAAGACTTCTGCTTGGACAGAAAATCTTTTATTCAATAAAATCTTTTTTTTTTAAATTTCCTCTTCACTCGTTTGCAGGAAAGAAACCAGAGTCTCTGGCGGGAATCGAACCTGCAACCCCGGCGCTGATAGACTAGCTCGCTACTAGCTAGCCTACCGGGCACTCATTTTCCTTTTTTTAAATTCATAAGTATCCCTAATGCTTTAAATTAAATTAGTATAAGGAGAAAGAAGCTTAAATCTGCCTAAACTTTCAAAGAAGAGCTTTGTATGAAAAAATCACAGTTCGACAAATGGTAGGGATCAGCTATAGGCGGCGGTTCTGCTTACAGGGGAAAGTTATATCGGTAAAAAAAATAAAAATTAATACTTGTCCCGGCGTTATACTGTCTCAGCCCAGAGATTTATTAATTTAAAGTTAGTAACTATTCGTATAGAAATTATTTATATTTTCAGTATACAAAAAAAAAATTAGAATATGCACAGAAAAAATTATTAGTATTTTTTTTTATCAATTAAAAAAATTATTTAAAAGTATTTCAATTTAATTAATTTAATAATTGAATTAATTATTTTTTCTGAAAGAAATTTAAAAATATAATTTTGATTTAATTAACATTTTAGTTATTTTGAAATAAATTTTGAATTAAAATAATAATAAAATCACAAAAAATTATTTCCTTTAAAATTATTTAAACTTGTGAAATTGTTTTTGGGAATTGTCAAAATTGAAACGGCAACGTTTTTTGATAATTTTTTTTAATTAAAATAAAATTAAAAACATCGTTTTCTCAAAATTAAACAGAACTAGTATTTTAAAGAAAAATTTTAATTTGAATAATTGTCGAAAAAAAATTATAACATTTTAAATATATTTTTTGAGTAAAATTATTGATAATATTAACATACATAGTATAGGGGACGCTTAATTTAATCACAATGTTTTTTGTTGACTTTGCAGGTTGATTTTTTATAATGTTGTATTTGTTTTTAATAATATTGCACTTTTTTCCGGGGCAATCGTATGTTTTGCTGGGATATTATTGATATTCAACCAAATAAATATTTAAAACAGATTATTGTAGTGTTTTGCAATTTGCAATTAATGCAGTAATTTATTTTTCTTTTTTATTTAGGTATATATTTTAACTAATTTTTTTATTTTAATTTCAACCATAAAAAATTCACCTTTTTCAATTAAATTGGAAAATAATTTATTTATAATTAAAATTTTTGTTGCTTATAACGTATTTAACGTGTTCTCTTTATTTTTTTATGATTTTCTCTTAATCCGCATACGCGTTCCGTTTAATCCGAAGGTTCACATCCGACTATCCTCAATGTTGTAAAGGTCTGTAAGTTTAATTTTTTTCATTTGTTTTTATTTTATATATAAAAATGTATTTTGTTTTTATTTGTTTATTTTTTCTTTGCTCATACACCGATAAAAAAAAGCACTCACTTGCTAATATTCTACTCATATACACATGTAAACAAGAGTTTGAGAAACGCATCTTCGGCTTTTAAATTTGATTGGATTAAATTCAGTTCGATTTAATCCAATGCTTATTAAAACAAAAAAAAAAATGCTATGATCATCTTCGTATAATTCGCATGAATATCTTGTTTTTTTTGTTTATAAAAAAGATCGTGATAATCAGCACAGAACTCTGATCAGTGTGGCCAGATCTTAGAAATTTGTGCAGCTAAATCAAAATTAAAAAAAAAATTATGTATGTAAAATAGCAAAAATAAAAAAATTCTTGTCTGCAAGTATTTTGTTAGGAATTTTTTTTTAACACAATCACCGCTATTATCTAATTCGATTTTCGATAGTAAATTCAAAAGGTAAATAAAAATACTTATCTTGCCATATTATAAAAGAAAACTTACAAATGAAAACACGGAAACAAAATTAACGTTTAAATTACCAAAATAGTTTAACGGATAATTTGGAAACAGATTAACATGAACACCTGTCATATGTCCTTATTTCATGGTGGATCTTAACCACTTGGTGACCATTTATCCATTAACCGAATGCCCATGGATACTTCATACACAGGTATTAATTTTGAGTGCATAATCAGAAAAAGTAATACACTTGCCCCATGTTAATGAGCCGGAGCTATTTAACCTCCACTGCTATAATAAAATCCACCATCTTCTTTTTTTTTTTGAGCTTTTCCACAAATTGGAAAAATCAGCCTTTCATCTGGAAGTCTCTCTTCCCACCGTTTCTGGTAAAAACCACAGCCACATCTTAACCCCAGAAAGTATCCTTTCGTCAACAAAGTACACTTCTGTTGCCAGAAAGGCTGATTTCCATTTGAAAAGCAAAGTTTCTGCAATGATAATCATCCTGAAAGACAGGAAGCATTTCAGTATACTAATGGAAGCCTCAAACAATAGTCAGTCCGCAACCGTGACACCGAGGGCTTCTGGCTCCCGTAGCACCATATAAAAATTTAATCTGATGAGTACCCCGGTCACTAGAAATAAAAACACTTAAAGATCCTCATTATTTTGGAAGTTTGGTGCATCCCAGGTATGCATGCACTTGATTTGCCCGGGAGAATTTAATACCAAAAGGTGAAATATCCTTTATATTGTCCCTAAGACCCCCGGGAGAGTTTTGCCCGACAGGTTAAGATAGCTCTTAGGTATGTATAAGACCAGATAGATATTTTTTGAAGAGATAACGGCCCAAATTCTTATTCACGCTTTTTTTTTGTAAGCCACTTGTAAAATACCAAGTGACTGTCAATATTATTCGATTGTTGTCAAAAACAACTAAGAAAATACAATTATTGTTCCATTTCGGTCCCGACGTCGATCTTCATAATGGGGGTGATTATGAATTTACTTTTAACAGTTTCATTTAAAAGTGATTTGATAAAAAAAAAAATTAATCAAAATTAAAAATCCTTAATTAAGCAACAAAAATACTAAAATGGTTACACTGCCACTGATCATTATTATTAAATAATATACTTAGTCCATATTGTATTTTTGTATTGGCTTGCCAAAATAATCATAAAAATATCCTATAAATATCATTTTTAAATGGTAAATGTTCCTCTCTCTCTTAATACTCTTTCTTCATTTTGCCAGTGATCATTTAGTTAAAAAAAAAAACAATAATAACAACAAAATGTAAACAAACGAAGACGAAGAAGAACTAGTAAGATTTCATTTAATTTTAAGTTTTTTTAAACGGCTGTTGTTATTTCTTCTGTTTGTTTAATTTACGACGTCATATATTCCGTATGAATGTTTCTAAACGTCATCAATACATACACGACTTTGCTCCTCTATGCTGCTGTGAAGTGAGCAACTAAAATAGCAAGTTCATGTGATGTAAATAAGACAGTGTGAGAGAATGACGTAGTGAGGAGGGAGGGCAACAAAGTGTGTCAGAATATTCAAGGACAAATAACAACATATTTTTAGATTTCCGATCTTTCCTATTGTTTTCAGTATTTCAGTGTAAAACTATTCGTTTTCTAATTTGTTTAATTTTTTATATTATCGCCTAAAATATCTTGATCTTGTCATTCGCTGAGTAATACTCCTCAAGGTCTTAATTTTTGATCTAAAGAGTAAAAAATATGCAAAAATTACAATCGATAAAATAAAGCAGTTTTCTATTTTAAATCGCATGTCCTCTCGAAATATGGAATTTTGCGCGATTAAAGCCATACCGGATGAAGTCGATAACATGTGACTTAAATCATTTCTATTTAAAGGTTTTGTCTGGTATTAAATATGGTTCAAATCCGTCTGTTACTTAAGCTAGATCCTATAGATACGTAGACCGTGTTTAAGTTTTAGCGATCGTACGGACAAATTCAACAGATAAAATTTCTTTACAAAAAATTAATTAAAGGCTTGAGTGGGCTTACAAATTTATATATACCTCAAATAATGGTCCGCTGGGAATAAGAGCTTGCGAATCATTACGGTTACTCGAGACAAAATATAATTCTAATATGAAATTGTATGTCACATTTACAGAATGCGGAGATATTTAAAGTCTTTTTTGTTTGTTGCAGCATTAACATTCGATTGGGACCGAGGATGAAAACTAGCAGCCGTATTCATAACAAAAAGTTAGCCACAGTTTGTATACTACGTACAACGTGCTGCTAACTAGAATGCCGATTAAGCTTTGCAGCTTGTTGGCACAGAGTTAATTCATAACGAACTTTTCTCCATCTGCCAACTTTTAATAAATCAACTCTGAATTTTTATGATGCCACATTGTTTAACTCAAAAATGCAACTCGTTTTGCATTAATCATCGCTGAATTTGTCATTTTTTTTTTGTTTTCGCTTCACATATAAAAATTTTTAAAAGTTTTTAAAATTAAAATAAATTAAGTAAAAGAAAGTAAATTAAAAAAAAACAGTTAATTAAAAAAACCAACAAAATTGTTTTACATTAAACGGCTGTTTTTCACAAGTTGGCAAATGCTTGGCAGCTCGTTAACAAGAGTTTAGCAAATCGTTAGGCAGAGTTTGGTAAGTGTATTATGAATAAGCTTTTTGCTAACTTCATGCCAAATTTTCATTATGAATACGGCTGTAGATCTCTTAGGAGAACTTAAATCACAAAGCGGAGTTAAAGCAAAATCGGAAAATTTTGTTTAACTTCAATATTTTCTGATTAAGACAATAACTGACTTATTTTATTGTTATTTATATGTAATTGTTGATTTTTTTTGTAATAAAATCATAAGCCACACCAATTTTTACAGCTAAGAATACAATTTTGAATTTCGTCTATTTTGAAGTTATGATTTTTTTTAATTACGCATTAATGTGTGCGTATGCAATGACAGTTTCGCAAGTAACGACGACTAAGACCGCTGTTACGGTTCACAACTCAACTCAGTCGCCAAATACCTGAAAACTAATGGTATTTTCTTTTCTACAAAAAAATGTGCCTATTTTTTAAACAAAATTCAATTTGGTGTATTTTTCTTAAAAATTTTGCTCCCGAAAAGGGGGGCTTGTTTTATTCTAAAAAACTCATGCTTATCGGGAGCAAAATTTTTAAGAAACAGACACCAAATTGCATTTTTTTTTTAAAAAAAGGCACATTTTTTTGTAGAAAAGAAAACACCATAAGAGCCTGTTCATAAATTTCGAACGTTAACGTTCGCATAGACAATTATATTTAAAACAAAAACAAAATTCTAAAATTCTATTTTTGTTTTAAATATAATTTTCTATGCGAACGTTCGAAATCGTTAAACAGGCAGTAGGTATAAAAAGATTTATAAAAAAATTAATCAAGTTCTGAAAAAAGGTTTCTAAAAGTATTCAAAAGTAGTTCTGCTAATGGACTTAAGCAACAGAGGCAGTTTTAGAAATATCGAAAGCGTGGGAGATCCGAAAATCTTAAGCTATGGTCACAATTAACAAACATTTGATGCACCACACGTAAACATTTGTTTGATTTTGGATAACGTTTGCTAGATTAAATTAAAGCTGTGTTCACATTATGTGTATTTGTCATGTGGATTGTCACTTTTTCACATGTTAAATTTGTACATATCGTCTGAACCCCTTCAAACAATATCATGTGTTATTTCTCTGTGTACAGTACACATGACAATTTTGATTTAGAACGTGTTCTATTTTCAAGTGACAAAGCATATGACATCAGCTGTTTTTTATTAACAAAATTGTTTGTGGCGGCAAAAATTAATTGAAATTTCAATACATATATATTAAAATAGTAAATAAATAATAAAACAGATAAAAAATACACAAATTAATTATTAAAAATATTTTTTTTATTTTTGATAGGTTATGTCAAATGTACGTTACATACCAACATGTGAACATGTAAATTACAAACCTTATGTAAAACTCAAATTTTGACATACACATGAAATCACATGTGGATAGAAAAGTGACATTCCATATGACAAATACACACAATGTAAACATAGCTTAACATTGTAGTTAATTTGTTTCTTTAATTCTTTTCATTAATACAATTTAGTAGATCAACAAAAATTATTAAAACGAAAGTAAAAAGTAGATCAATTTAGTTTAGTGTTCACGGATTTTTTCGCCAAATATTTGTTAAATGTTAACATACCTTTAAATAAGGAATTTTTCTGAAATTTTAGAAAAATGTTTAAACAAATTTTCATATTATTCGAATGTGTATTCTAAGTCAAATTACAATCCTCAAAAACTTTTATACTTTAATAGTCTTATTCCTTCAACAAGTGTTTTCCTAATGGTCGAAATTCGGCCATATTTTTTTTAATATGATGAACAAAGAAAGTAATCGACCGTAATTGGTTTGCCTGTGCCGATTTATATATAAGTTTTATATTGTCGAAATATTCGAAACCCGGTTTCTTGCAAATGTCGAATCGAATTATTTGATAATTGGAAAAAAACAAAATTTTTATTTATATGTTATGCATGTGTTAGTATCAAATTTGAACGCTTAAAACTCTGAACATATTGAACAGATTTTAATAAAATATATATTGTGCACTTCTGCCAGCAAATACCTTTCAAATGGTGTATTTTTTATTTCAGTCGCTGGGCAAATAGGGGAAAAAAGTGTTCTTAACTGTTTTGTCTTAGCCGATTTATATATAGATATTTTCAAGGAATATTTTGTATAATAAAAAATTTTACTCAACATGAGAAATAAATTCCCAAATTCTATTTGATAAAAATGTTTAAAGTTACTTTCAGACGCTGACTATAAATTCCTAAAAAAGGTCGCAAAATTGGAAAAAGTTTTATGAAATTTGCTACAGAGGTTCTAGCGATTTCTCAAATATTCGTATTCGTATTCGAAATGCCAAGTATTCGGCTACTTTATGACATTCGTATTCGCCAAATTCTCAAATTATCGTAAGACAATTATCGACATCTGTAACCATGCTCTGTAACTTAAGTGAGAACTTCTCGCATCGAAAAGATGTGAAACAAAATATTCCATCGTTTCTCGAAAAGTGAGAAAAAAAACTGTGTATGTAACTCATGTCGAAAAAAATCAAAAGAGATTACATCGTTACGTTATAAATGTCATAACATTGCACTCGAAGCTGATGTGACATTGAGATCGTCAGTCGAGAGCGTCAGTAACACGTATCGTTGACGACGACCAAAATGTACTAAAATTGAAAATTTTTCAATGACGGCGGCGAAAATACAACCTTTGGCTATACCAAATAATGTAAAGTACGACTTAAATATTTGTTGTTTGCCAACGAGCTTTGAAAACATTCGGATATTTTATAAAAATGTTAAAAGCAAAATAATTAATCAATGAAAAAATGTGCCAAGAACAAAATATTATTATGTATAATAATTCTTTGTATTTTGCATTTTTAATTTTTTTTTTTTAGTGTTTACTTTTTTTCTCGCCTCATTTTTATTCGTTAGTTTATTTGACATTTTAAAGCAAAAACTTTTCTCACAAAAATGTTACAGACACACTTTTTTTGTAAATTGGCGAGTAACTTCCTTACGTGACAGCAAGGAGGTACTCGCCAAAAAAGTTACAAACACAGTTTAGTGAGAAAAACAGCTGTTTGTTTCAATATATGGCATTTTTGTTTTATTTCACACATTTCAATCGAAAAGTTTCTCTGGTTAATTAAATATCAATATTATTCCAATGCCATTACACAAATTGGTAATGCGTACGGTGAATTAAACAAAGATCTAAGAATCTATTGGCAATAAATTGGAAAATATAACTGAAATGCATGAAACATTTAAACAAATTGGCGAAGATCTTTTCGTTCTGCTTTCACAGTGCAACACGTAAAATGCAAACTCCTTCACGCGTGTAATTTCTTGCAGTACTTATCGAAACTAACAAAACGTCTTTTTGGTTATGCGGATTTAATGGTCTCATTTAACAAAGTGCATGTTCAAAAGAAAAATTCATTTATTTTAAGTGAGCGGTTGGACTATTTCCTAGATATTATTTTCAATTTAGTTAATAACTTCCAAATATCTTTTCTCCAATGCACAGATTTCACTTTTTTCACAACCTAATAAAAATGGAAAATTTCAAGTTTATGAGAACATTTTACTCAAACCAACAATGGAGATGCCATAAATGAAAATGTTTTGCACAAACTAAAGTGCGAGTTGATTCGCTATTTAATGAAAAATTGTGAACAAAAATATAACTTTTATAACGGTTTATATAAGCCCCGCCTAAATGCAGTCATTGCCATTAAAGGGTTAACTCCATAACACAATTTTCCATTGTGCCAAATAGGGTACACTCTCGTTCCATTAAAAAACTTCTTCGTAGTAAGGGAATGTCTAAGCCCTTAATTTTTAATTGTCTATAAAATTTTTTAAGAATTCCTTCACTGCATCTCTATATATCATATAACGTAACGCATAATTGTGCGCTTTTCTTTTAAAATGTACCATGAGTGCTTTGCAAAGTAAGAAAAGTTTTTAGTAATGGACTGGCTGGCTACATTTCTATTTATTTAATTTTGATAATAATTTTATAAGAATATTCGTTAGCTTAAATGCAAAAAGGCGTAACTAACAAAAAATTTAAAATCGAGTTTTAGATTGATTATTATGAATGATATTAAATTACATGTCTTAAAAAAATCTTACTCGATCGAAAATTACGCTTTTATTAGCAAAAAACAAAGGGACGTAACTGCAAGTGTGTTAACTTGATACATACAAAACGACGAAATTACACACTGTTTTTCCAACAAAATATAATGAAATGGTTTTCCTTGAAAATTGTTTGAAGAATTCCATGGACAACTTACCAAAGCATGTTTTTCTTACATGTTTATGAATGGTCCAAGTGTGAATTCCTTCACGCATGGACCTTCGCTTCTGGATATCGATAGTCCAAAAAATTTGTGACACTGTCCCGGAGCAGGGCAAGCAGGTTTAAGCTGCTAGAAAAGGCGTAACTTGGACTCCTTGTTCACGGGGCACTGTGGTTTAATCTGGGTAATACAACAACCAGTATATGCAGATTCTGTGAGGTGGATGACGAAACGTTTGAAAATCTGCTCTGCTGCTGTCCCGCCTTGGGGACTTCTATTTCCTATCTTCTATATTTTACCGGGCAGGTTAACGGGCGTTGTACGCAGCCTTAACCTGACATGGTGAGACACATATGCTGCACAAAAGATCCATTGGGTCGCGGTGCTCATGGCCTTCACGTACATACAATACAATAATACATGTTTATAGTTTTCATTTTACAAGTTTTTTGCTTCTACTGTAAAATTTTATTTTTGTTAGTTACGCCTTCTTGCAATTTAGCTAACGATCAAAATATGGACAAAGAAATCTAAAGAATTATATAGACACACAGAGCATTGAGTTCCATATAAATTCAATCTTCAGTATCAAATTTTTAACATGGATATTTCTAAAACTTTTCAAGTTCTTGTTAGTTGTTTACTGCTGACAACAATACGAGTGTTATTTTATTTATTAGAAAATTAAACTAATGTACTTTTGATCTCTGACGTCAAAAAATAAAAAAACCTTACAAATTAAAATGTTGTTTTAACAACTTAATAAATAATAATGCCAAATATTATTAACGTATTTCTTATTTTGAAAATATGTTAAGTAATGGTTTCTTTATAGTTTTTTTTTTCTATTTACCGCAATATTTCATTAACATTATTTAGACTTTAGAGTTTGTAAAAAAAAATCTTGTAAGAGTAATATGTTCGGCTATGACGAATCTTATATACCCTTCACCATCGTGCAATTAGAATATGAAGTTATATAAATGCAATCCACATTTTTTTCGGATTTTGGTTATTGATAAGCAGGATGCTTGAACTTAATTTTTAAACTTTGGCTCTTGCGGTTCGTATGTAAAAAAGCAAAAAAAAAAAATATGCACATACCTTGTAACTTATGGTGATGGGTATAAAAAAAGCAACAGCAACATGGGATTTTATTTTTATTAAAAAAAAATTTGAGGCAGTCGTGGTGTTTTGCTTATATCTCCGTCACTTATGGACCGATCATACCGACTATATGTGATATAAATACAGTGTAACCTCGGTGAACGCAACCAATAGAAATTTTGGGCTGTTGCGATAACTGATTTGTTGCGCAAACCAAGTCACAAATTTCTATTCATATTTTTCTATTTAAAAGCTTATTTTAAACCAATCAAGAATGTTATAAACAAAACTAAGGTTAGCTTTTAATAATCGCATTTATTTGATTGAAATAAAGAATAAAAACAGAAAATCAAAATATACATTTAATAAAAAATTAATAAAATACACATTCAAATGTATGTTAATTTGTACTGATGGTTATTATCGAATTAAAGATTCATGTTTTTAAGGGAAAAAGTCTGAAATTTTCGACTGAGTTTTTGTGCTTGTCTTATATTTTTTTGAGCTGCAATTTAAAGAATCTTTTGCAATACTATTATATCCTCCAAAGAACAGCGTTTCGCCTCTGCCCATTGAAGACATACGTTGAAGCTTTTTTTGCATTCCGGCATCTTATTTTTGAAGGTATTGGACCTAACGCAACATTTTCACCCTCGTCTTCAGTTTTGCTTGGTTCATGACAGGCATTTTTGTTATTTTGATGAAAGAACCACTAAAAACAAAACAAGTCTTTCTTGTTTTGCTTTTGCAATTTTGCGTTAATTGAGGCTTTGTTTTTTAAAAACTTGCGTTTGCAGAGTCACCAATGTAACGAAATTGGGTGTTGCCTTAAGTGAGGTGTTGCGCATATCGAGGGTTGCTGTCAACGAGCCTACACTCTATATAACAAACAAGTCCCCATTATATCTGGTGTCTTCGGAAAGCCCATTTAAACAGACAGACGACCAGACAGACATGGTTTTATCATACTTTTTAGGGTCTAAGATCAATATTGGAGAATCTGCAAACGGAATGACAAACTTTAATATACCCTTTACCTTTGGTGAAGGGTTTAAAAATCTACATATAAATTTATTTATACTTCTTAGAAAAATCTCTCAATTATTTAATTAATTTTAATCATTTTCCATAGAAAATTAAATATAGCTGATTTTATAAGAAGCGTTAAAATTAAGGATTTCATGCATTAGATTTGTAGAAAGACTCATACATTATTTGCAAATTTAATCATGTGCCAATTGCTTAATAAGCGGGATTTCGTTAAATAAAAAAAAAAACGGAAATGACTTGAAAGGTATAAAAATATTTTTGAGCACAGATTTTTATGCATAGAGAACAACAAGTGTATTTTAAAAAGTTGTATGTAAGTAAATATTTTTGTTGCTTTGCAATACTGCGTTTTTGAAGCCAGCAAATGTGTAAATAAAAAGATTTTTATGTGTATTTGCCACCACAAACAAATGACTGGCAATACAGCTGATGCCAGATAGTTTGTCAGTTCAAAATAGAACACGATCTATTAAAAAAAATTTTACACTGCAAATTCGAGCTGACATTTACAAAAGCAAATTTTTTTGCTTTTACACGCAAGTATGCATTTTGTAAGATATCGTTATTTTATTGAAGTGGAATTTGTCAAATTGATACACTTTAATTGGGAAACTGTAAAGATTGGAAGAAAATTTCACAATTCTTAAATATCACTGTAATAGTTGAAAAAATAGACAAGCCGCGCACATAGCGTTTTAACATAATTTGGGTACGCTGAATCCAATGGTGCTGGCTGTTTTTTAGTTCAGGTTTTCGGGATATACCGTTATTTCGCAAATGAAGGAGGCTGCACAACATATATTCGCGTAACTCAAAAACAGTTTAGTTTATTAAAATTACTAAAAAAACCCGAAATTCCGCAATAAGATTTCCTTTAAAAAAGGTAAAACCTTTTTCTAATATGAACCATCATTTTTTTTTTTGGAAAAAAAAAATATTTTTATCAAAATTTCAAAATTTTTGATTTTTAAAAAATTCATAAACAATTGGAAAACTCGAGAAAATGTTAAGCACAAAAATTTAATTGAGGTCGGTCATACATTGTATCCCACTAGGGGCAACTCCTGGCATTTATTGGACTTTTTCTTCAATATATTTCTAGTCTGCTGTGAACATTTTGTATGGGAGCCACCTTAAGGACTGGAGATAGCGGCTAGGTATGTTAGAAAGAAATGTTTGAGATGAAAAATAATGCAGGTTATATTATACATTTGACCCATCTAGGGGCATCCTTGGTACTGCAGCAGCCAAATTTAAGAATTTCATATGGCCGTTTAATGAAATTCTTAAGTTTGGCCCTGCAGTGCTTAGGATGCACCTGCATGGGTCAAATGTATGACCAACTCCATTTTATTTTTCATAAAGGAAATTTGATTGTGCAACCTCCTCCATTTTCGAAATAACGGTACATCTCGAAAACCAGAGCAAACCTAAAAAACGGCTAGCAACACTGGATTCAGCGTACCTGAATTAGGTTAAAACGCCAAGTGTCAAGCTTGTCTAAAAAAAGTGTCAATTTCGAGCACAGTGTAATTAACCTAAATTTTGAGTTTTGAAATGTCAATTGTAAATTCAATATTTTGTACCGAGGCTAGGAAAATATGTTTATTACCAACTTTTAGCCTAGAATACCATATTTAGATAAAATATTAACCCGCAAACATGTTTGAGTGCCTATTGTTAAATACACCAAATTGTTCTCGTATGACGATAAATTTAGGCCTTAAAAACGATTGTAAGCAGGGTTTAAAAAACTGCAGTCGAAACTAAAAACTTTCGAAGAAAAAACGAAAATTTGTGTACAGCTTTTCTCTTTTTGAGTTGGTTTGACAGCGACTGTTTACATTTAATTAATCAGAAGTAAAAGCAACAGTTTTTTTTTTGCTAATGACAAATTAAGATGTTGAAGAATTTACAGTTTTTCTACTTTGCCTGCCGTTTTTTAAACGCTGATTGTTAGTATAGATTATGTATGTCCATGTTGTACTCACACTTCGTACAATATCCGGCCGAGTATGAGTCTAATAATACTCTGGGTGTACTTATTGAAATAAATAAATAGCTAACTAGCAAGTTTAAGAATGAATGTGTCTTTATGGACTGAATACAAATAACAAAGTGAAAGCCATTGAAAATATATGAAACAAATTAAACCTATTTTTTCAATGAACTATTTCTTTATATTACAATTTATATTACGGTTCAAAACCGATAAAGTGTGTTTCCAATAGTACTTTAAGTTTTTCTTTATGATTAAACAAAAGAAATATCTACGTCACACTAGTAAATAATCCAAAACAATCACGCAAGCATATGTATTAGGGCGAGTCAATTTCTACGGCTTAAAAAAATTTTAAAAAAATCTGATAGTAAAAATGGAATCTTCAATAAATTTTAAGCAAATTTTCCACATAAATCAACTCCTATACCGCGCCTGTCGCCTCTATCCACATGGAAATCGATCCCCTTTTCTTTAACAAAGCAAAGTATATTTTGCAAATATCAAAAAAAGAGGCATAACATAATTTAAGCCACCTTAAAAAATATGTATATTTTTTGTTCTTTGGATAAATAACAGTTTTCTCCAACTCGGGAATGGAATGTTTATGAAGGTAAAAGGGTGTAACTTAGTTTTCAATTATGTTTGTAATTTCTAAAATATTGTTCTTAGATTTTAATGAAGTCCGTTTGTCCGCCGAAATGGGTATTTTGAGGGCCCCAGATATGATTCGGACCATATTGTTATATATTTACATCACATTTAGTCCTGAAAAATTTGCTATTGCAGTGCAGCAAGATCCGCCAGCAAATGGCTGAGCTATGAACACATAAACACGACTGCTTCTAATTTTATCCAAAAACCCATTGTTGTTTTTTTTTTTTTGTATATTAGGAGAACGGCAAAAGCCAAAGCTTCCAAATTAGAAACAAACATCTTGGTTATGTGTTTATATCTTAAGAACGGTAAGAGAAAAACTTGGCACAAATAGCTGAGTTATCAGTACACAACCTTTCTGCAAAATGGTCAGGATTAAAGAAGTGGTCGTGGCACCTTCCGTACAAAGACATTATAGATTTCTGGATATCTACTAAACGGATAAGATATTTTTGGACCAAATTTAATTTGAAATTGGCGAAGCTACAAACGCTGAAATCTGTCGCCGAATAGCAAATTGCTCTACTCTCTTAAAGGTAATGTAGAACATGATCAATCTCCACTTAGTAAATTATGTGGATTCTAATTCACTTTTGTGTGATAAAGAGTATGGCCTTACTTTCGACTCATTGGAGTCGTTCTATTTACCAATTTGGTGAAAGCACGGTGCACTCTTTTTAAAGCTTATTGCGTTTGGCTTCGGTAGTGATTTCTCTTGATTTATATTGAGCTTTCTCAAGGACCGATCTATTCGTGTTGTTATAGATGGGTTCTCATCGAATTCAGGCGTACCGCAAGGCTCTGTTCTTTCTCCTTGACTTTTTCTTTTTTTTCTTAGCGACCTTGTGGGTCTAACTTCCAATTCTATATATTCTTTCGCAGATGACAGCAGCATTTGTCATTAATTTTCCTTTAATCACCTTTAACCTCACGACAATCTCTAAGTGAAGTCTTGCGAATAGGGTCGATTTTAATGCTCTTAAGATTCAATGTTGTATGTTGACCCAAAGGCGTCTTGTGGAGTCAGCGTCATCTGTATCTATGGGAGGTATAGATATTGAGGAATCAGACATTATAAATGTTCTAGGCATGAAAATCCAATATGATGTTTGTTGAAACCAACATGTTTTTCAAGGCTCGAAAGAAGCATTCAAATGTCTTGGTTCCTAAAACGGTGCAAGAACTACTTCAGTGATCTCCTTAATATTTATACCGCCTACATCCGACCGAAAATGAAATACAACTCCCGTATCTGGGCAAGTGCTTCAAGGTCTATATTAAAGTTTCTATATTGGGTGAAAGGAAGTACGTTGAAGCTAAACAATGACAGTAGGTTATCCAGCTCTATTGGCTTATTGGAGCATCGTCGGAATGTGGATTGCACGTCATTGTTCTACCAATACTACCACGCGGTTGCTAGTTATGGATGTACTCGCCTTTCCAGCGGATTACGTTCGTTCGTTGCTGACTGTCCAATGTATCGCACAACGCATTACAGAGAAAATTCGTTTACCGGTCGAACTATCCGTATGTGGAATCGTCTCCCGGCAGAAGAAGGAACAATTTAAATTAAATGTCCACAAACACTACTCCCTCTGTCCTTATACCGATACCAACACAATGCTTTGCATTAGTGTAGGGGCACAAACAAAATCTTTTAAAGTAAAACATTTTTGTAAACGCTTAATAAACGTATTTTCTATGAAAATTTGTTCAATAAACCTTTTATAAACCAGTGTTATAACAAAACCATAAATGTTTTATAAATAAGGCAGTAAATGTTAACACTTTCAATCTACAAAACAAGGTTTCTGACTAAAAAAAATTTATAAAAGCCTATTTTTTTCTTCCATAATATTTTCCACTATGTCGTAAATTTTCCTTTACCTCTTAGCTAAATACGAATATAAATGTAATATATCGTTGACATCCACACACATCAGTTGTGGGACTTAATAGTATGTACTTGTGTTAGTATATTCGATGCATTTAAACCAAGTTTTTTTTTTTAGCTTCTGTAGTTTTCGTTCATACGATCTTCATAGCTCTTCATCTTTTTATCTTCTTCTTGCAACTTTATGAGGAGGATAACGTTGGCACGAGTAATAAAATTTCCCCTGTGGTTACAACTAATTAAAAAACATTTTGCATAAAATTCCCAATTTGCAAACTAACAAGTTTTTAAAAAAACAACAAGTGCTCATGTATGGGTGGCTGTGTGTAGGGCGTGGAATGTTAAGCATTTTTTATTGGAAAGTATGCGCATAAGATATGTTTAAACAAATTCAAATTATATTTCAAAATTTAATAAGATATGCATAAACGGACGACACAACAATATACATATGTAAAGTAATATCACTTTTTTTAATTCTGCAATACATACATTTTAACCCTTATCCTGTACTAACAAAAAAAAAAAAAAAAAAAACCTATGTGGTATTTGTTGCCCAATATATCGAGCCCTGTTTTCGATTATATAGCAAGTGACAAAAGAGAAGGGGTTTTTTTCATAAGCAGTGCAATACTTTATTTTGATTTAGATGGGCTCTTCCTCCGCAAGGGTTCAAAGTCTCTGAATTTGTTCGTCATCGTAACGAGTACTTTAACCTATTTGCAAAAAAACCCC
This sequence comes from Pollenia labialis, assembly GCA_949318255.1. Classification (NCBI taxonomy): domain Eukaryota; kingdom Metazoa; phylum Arthropoda; class Insecta; order Diptera; family Polleniidae; genus Pollenia; species Pollenia labialis. The sequence goes on along the minus strand of OX439139.1, from coordinate 143,756,634 downwards.
TAAATTTCGATTAAATGTCGCTTACAACTGGAAAAAAAAAGTTTTTTTTTGCCACGCCCCAAAATACAGCCTTTTTGTTTTTTCATATGTAGCGCTGTCTTTTGCCATTTCGGATCCTTCCCCAAAATGTAAAATTGTTCACTTGCGAAGAAAGCCCTTTTAAAACTCAGCATGCAGGATGCCATTTCTTTTCCCCTCTCTCCTAAAAACTCAAGACTTGACGAGTCAAACTTGACGTGTGTGTACCGGCACTTAGTTACAGTCGGCATTTTCAAATAGATATTTTAAATTTACTCATTTCGAAAGAGCGTTATCTGTTAAAACACTTCATACATAAAATATTTCCGGCGTAATGAAATAAATTATTAATGGTCAATTTTACCAATTCTATTTAAATATCTATTCATATTTAAATATAGTTTTTTACTTTTATTTGACATGAAAAACAAATTTTAAACATAAATTGATATTGAAATAACACGGTGAAATTGGCCATAGACAGGGGAGAATGGGGCAGTTTTGGCACTTATTTTTGAAGCTCTGATTCTAAGAAAATGTGCAACAGATTTAAAAATTGTATCGCTTGTTGTTGTTCTCGGATATTGAATGGTAAAATTCTGTTACAAAATTTTATGAATACTGAGTATTTGTTCTTTTTTTGGAATTAGTAAAAAAATTAATTTTTGCTGAGGGTGCCCGATACCGGGGTTGGTTCGGCATTTGACTGGGCATATTCGTCGACTATATTTTTAAAGGGAATTGTTTATTAATAATTAGTATTGTGGGAATTTTGTTGAACTATTTATGGTTTTTAATCCAAATTTTCTATATTTTAAATCAGGCTTAAGTTCATTTAATTTAATTTTCATTAAATTATTTTTATGAAGAAATGAATTTTAAACAATTATCAATAACAATTTTGGTTGTTGGTGACAATAATATGGTTAGTCTAAACATAATATGTTTAAAATTTTCTTTAAACATATTTCTGTTTAGGTGACCATTTCATAACATGGTTTTTCTCTGCGAGCATTTAATGAAAAATAATCTCATTTCTTGGATTTGGTAACTTGAATTATATTTAGCTCCTAAGAGCTTGCGAACTATTTTAATGTTCATGCTTAACAAATAGAGATAAAAAATAAAGCAAGTTTCCGAAATAAGTTTATTGAAAAGATGCAATCGCCAAGAGTTTCAGTAATATCAGGAGCTCAATAAATTGACGATTGTGCCCCAATGGAAAATGCCCAATCTACACCGAAAGCACTATTTACACTTTTCTCTTGCCCCTTTTAATCTTCCACAAGAACTATATGCCTTTTACTTTTTAGGAAAAAAAACACATTTGTTAATGTAGTTTTGTAATTTTTATTTTCAATATTGATGGTTTCCAAAAACAAAATACTTACGAAATAGAATTAAAATATTGCAAAAACACTTGAAAAAACAATAAATCATGTGAAGCTTTTTCAGTTTGTAAGCTAGAGATAACAAACTTAGCGGGAGTTACATATTTTGATTTTTGATACATTAAAATACATATGTACATAAATAGTTAGTGATGTAAAATTAGTGCATCATTTCAAAAACGTCATTGACGACTGTACCCCAATGCCGAAACTGCCCCAATCTCCCCTATTAAATAAATATAAATTTAATATAAAATTCGCATTCCACAAATACTTTTAAAAGTCTACTTAATCGTTTTTGATTCTGCATTATACTGAACCGAAAAGCAGTGCAAGTTTTAAGTATGATTTAATCTAGACGAAGAAAATTTTTCAAAAACAATTAAAACAGCTAAAAAAAAACTTCTTCAACTAAGTTGTTACACACTTGGTTTATGTGCAGTAGCAGCCATAACAATTTTGCAAAAAAGCTGTCATTGTTATTTTTGTGGCTGTGCCATAAAAGTGTGTGAATTATTGAGGAAATGGGACTTTATAATTTGGCTCTTAGAAGCAGATTTAAAAAGAAAAAATGTTTAATGTAATAAAAAAAAAATCCCACATTCTATTTGATAAAAAATATATTATTAGATTTTAAAGTGTTAAATTTGTTATGCGTTCTACTGTACTAAAATACAAATAGTAACTCCATGTTTAGACGATAAAGAAGTGTGTTTTGTTTTATATGCAGAACGAACTAATTTATTGTGCAAAATGTTCAACAAGCTGAGTGTTCTCAACAGTTTTTACTCTTCATCGTTGTTGTTTTTTTAGTTTGTAAAATTAAATTTAATAATGCTTGTTTTATTATGTTTTTTTTTTAAATAGCAACGAAGCACTTTAATTTAAAGTGAGTGGCTGATATTTCTTGCTCCCTTTAAATGCCTAAAAGTACGCTAAAAGTTTGACTCCCTTTCTAAATAAAATCTATGTTTTGTTGATTTTTTTTCAGTACATTTTTACATGTAGTACTACAGGTTTAAAAAAAATAATACTAGTATTACTTTTTTGCACCCCTGTTGTATGCAACAGATTTTTGCACTTTTGCTGTATGTACATCAGTGTTGCCACTTCGTGGGTAAATACCCGAATTGGGTGTAATTTTTGCTTTCGTGGGAAGAGCGTGGACAACTTCGTTTAGGTGTAGATAAGGTGTAATTTGTTGTTTTTAGGTTTATTTCTATCGTTTAATATAGATTTCTCATGCTTCAGTTTAAAGAATGTTATACACCTTTTACATTTTACGACAGCCTGTCGTCTAAATGCACTACAGGAATTCTATCTACTAAAGAAGACCACAAATACTTTGCACCGCCTCAAGGGTGGAAGAATGAGGGACGAAGACCATTTGCTATTAAATACGTCAATAAGCAAAACTGCAGAATTTGGGTTACGAAGAATAGATAGCAGTTCATGAACAACAATTACACCCGCTTAAGTGATTTCCGAAAAAAGTTATGGGAAATATTTTAAAAATAACACGTTTTTACGAAGTAGAATATGGTCATCACATACAGGATATCCTGTAGTACAGTAGAATCGCGAAAAAGTTAAACAAAATGTCCCAGGGTTGTTAACTTTTTCAAACTATTAACTTTTCTAAGCGGGCTTTAATTTAAAAAATACACAATATAAAACATGGATCTTTCGGAAATAATGCTCTAACCTCATTCCAATGCTTTAGTTTTTCAAATGCATTCGCCACAGCCTCGAAAATTTAAAAATTTTTTTTTTTTGATATCCATAATCCAACGCTAATAATTTTCTTGAATATTTTAATTAATTTTGTTTAAAATCTATACTTTTGGAATCTTTTTTTATTAAAACTTTCAGAAAAGTTAACTTTTTAGAACGACGCAGGCACGCTAAAATTCGGTTAACTTAATCGCGAGATTAACTTTTCCGCGCGTTAACTTTTGCGCGATTCTACTGTTTAATTAAAATTGATCTCCCTTAAATAAATTTGTTGCAATTTTCTCCTTTCCAAAGGTTTTTTTATGAAATGGTAGCACTGATGTACTTGTACAATTTTGTGGTGTGGCAGATGATGTCACATTTTTAATACAATTTACTTTGTCATCGTCCAGATTTGCAATATTTTTTGCTGCAATTTTTAAAAATACTGCTTTGAAATGGCAGAAGTGTGATTATGAAACCAAAGTTTTGCAATTTTTCTATTTTTATCTTGCTTTCCTCTTCTTCTTTTTATATATAAATACAAATACGCCTACAAACAACTTCAAGTTAAAAAGCGTAAGAACAACAAAACAAAACCGAATGGCAGAGTACATTGAACTGAGTACCCCGCTCCAATCTTCTCACCCAACTACCAATAAACGTTAAGAATTGCTGCAACTCAAATTGCAAGTCTGGACGATGACTTTATGGTATTTTATAATTTCCGTGGAACTTGGCAACTCGTTTATTTTTTGTTATGCGCACAATTCTTTCGAAAAATGTTTAAAAAGTTTTCCTTTTTGTATTTTTGCTAAAAATCAATATTTTAAAGGCACAAACACCTGTTCACATACAATGAACGGGAATAACTTGTGGTTTTGTTATGTGGTGGCTGCTGGCTTGTGCAAAATTTGTTTAATATAAGTTTTATTGAATAATTAATTAATTTAATTAATAATTGGTGCCTTTCAGTGAAAAATTTATTTCTTGTTTGATATCGGACGTTTGTGTGTATTTATGGAATATATGCACTCACTGTTTCGTCTGGTTCATCCTATTTATTACAATTAATTTTAAATGTAAAAGAAACTTTGTGTTCTTGCAGACAAGAAAATATTTGCTGTGATGTCTTCTTCCTTTCGCTTACTCTCTTTTGTGTGTTTTATAATTCGCCACCAAATGTGTTCAGTCGTGTTAACACATTGTGACCTTGACAATTAACTTGTAGTGTTGCCAAATATCTATTTGCTCGAGTTTTGTTCTACTTAAATACATCCACATATTATTTGGAGAAAAATAAAATAAAATTAATAATTAAAAATATGAATAACATTGGAGGTTCTTTTTCAATGAAACGACACGTTATTTAAACTGTTTTATATATTATTTACATATATTTTTTGCTGCCAAAAAACTTCATATTTAAAAAATATGGCTTTCGTTTGTTTAAGACATGGGTAGAACCCAAATTAAGGCAATTAAAGAAAGCTGCAGAAACAATGATTACTATGAACGTGCAAAGTACGAACATATTTAACTAAAAAAATAATATGTATGATATTAAGTTTTTGACGTAATGCAAGTTTTTTTATGCGTACAAGAAAAGTTTTAATATCCCTGCGGTAACTTTGTGTCAATTGTTTCAACAGAACTGGTCCTGGAATTTGAAAAAGAAAGAACGCATGACCGTGAAAGGCGAGCCAATCATTTAATTGGCATATGAAGAACAAAAAGATAGAAAATGTATTAAGAGTAATCACGATGGTCTTTGTGCAAATTTGCATTGCATATTACGATTGATCGTGATTTGTGCAAATGTGTTATTTTTCTAAAAATTTATTCTGGCAACACAAAAAACTTCTGGTAGCACTGTTAAAAATCAGCATTTGTTTACAATTTATACACAAGCAAGCATGTTTAAATAATTTTTTTCTTTTAAAAATTAAATTCTCTATTTATGTTTAATTCAGTGTTGCCATTAGGATACGAAAGATACATTTTTCGTATCTTTTGATGTCTTCAGGTACCATGTATAATCCTGACATGTTTTGTATCTTTTGAATCTGTACGCGAAATGTACAGAAATAAAATATTAGAGGATTTTTAGCCAACTAAAAGTTATTAAAACTGATCATCGTTGCCGATAGAAAGCATAAAGGGTGGTTTAACATACGATCCACCTAAATTGATTATTACTAGTAGTGCCAAGTTGTTCTGAAGAAATATTTACATTTACGCCTTAACTCATATATTAGTTTTTACAAAGATGAATTTGTTTTAATAACATCCAAGGATAAATAGTTACATACATATAATTAATGTTAAAGATTGCTTATTGTATTTTTAAAAAATTACATACCTTATATTTATGACCCAAAAATAATTTTAAATATGAAGTTGTATGCCATTTGTCCTATAATACGAATCCACTCGAAAGTGGATTACTTCAGCATTTTTGGTGTTCTGCGTTTTACACCCACATGTTTTTATTCGTTTTTAATTAGAGAAGTGGGGGGTTGGTGAAAGTTAAATGAATCGACTTTTTTTCTAATATTTTTAACAAGAAAAAAAATTTTGTTTTTAGTTTAAAATTTTCTATTTCTAATTTAATAAAAATATATAGTAACATAAATCGCAAAAGGCCTAACTAACCAAACTTTTTGTATTGATTTTGATGTAATTATAACTCATTTTTTTACGCTTCTTATGTTATTTTCCGACAATTTGTTTCAGAGTTTGCTTCAAATTTTGCTATTTTTAGCCATGCTCGCGATAAAAGCGATTTTTTCCTGTAAGTTTTCTGATTCTTTACAGCTTTACCGATTTATAATAAAAAGTAGACTTTCTTATCATGCCGCTGTTAGCAAATTTTTGAGAATTTCCGCTATTTTAGCAATTTTTACCGAATACACAAAAACATGTGGATTTGAGAACACCAATTTATGAACTATGCGGATTTAAAAAATTTTTCGTTATCAATTCGAGTCGAAACCTAGAATATACCTCATTTTCATTTACAATATTTTCTTTACAATATTCATTAAATATGAAATTAAAATGCTATGTTAAACGTTAAAAAAGCATTTAAAAAAATTTTTTTTTTCAAAATGTATCTATTTGGGAAAAATTGTATCTTTTTGCAAACTAAAATGTATCTTTCTCGAAATTTTACTGGCAACACTGGTTTAAATTCACGAAAAGATGATTAATATGTCAAATGTTATTGTTTACATTTGTTTGCAAGTGGGTAAATATGCACTACTAATTTTGCACATGGTTTTCTTTAGTGCAAACGAAGTAAAAAAGAGCAAATTACAAATACGTACATTTTGTTGTTGTGTTGTGCAAATGTATGTATTTTTGCACGCGTTTACATCGTTTGAACACTTTGCACTACCCATCGTGATTTTCCTTATTAAATTAATTTTACCCCGTTTTTTTTATATCGAAATAAATTTAATACACAATTTTTTTATTAATATCTGTTTTATTCAGCTTTATTTGGAACAGGTTTACTATTCGCCGGGAGTGTGACATATTTTCTTGGGACTTTCTAAAATGTGGTTCTTGAATTAAGTTTTAGGACTTGTTTCATTGAAACAATCACCCTTATCATGAATAAAATTTCACATGTAAATTTCCGAACGTGTGAACAGTTGGTATCATGAATAAAATTTGTTGTAGAAATTTCCGAATGTTTATATTTTTAAACTCCGAAAAAAACAATTTGTAAATTTATTTTTTTACACACGATTGTTAACAGCTCACATGGGAAATATTTGTACAACTTATAAAGAAAATAATTCACAAAGAGTTGTCTGTCGGAAAAGAAAGAAAATGTAAGTTTTTATTTAAAATTAAAAAAAAAAACGTTTCAAATTCACAAATTTAACTTCTTTCATTTAGCGATCCCAAATTAGTTTTAGGGTTTGTTTAAAATTTTGCAATTTTTCACGAATTTTAGAAATGTTCGCGATAGAAGCGATTTGTTATTGTAATTTTTCTGATTATTTACAGCTTAAACGATTTACAATAAATAGTAGTCTGTGCCATGTGAATTAAGAATTTCATTCGGAAATTTTCACATGTGGAATTCATGATAAGGGTGAATACCTAGAACAAGCATTAAAGTTACGAACACTAAACACGATCATTGAGAATAGATGTGTGACTTGTCAAATGGTGGCTGTTAGGTATCAACGACAAAAGTGTTAGAACTACAGTCACAGTTCGCTTCCCTCTAGGGATGTTAGAAAAAAATTTAAATATATAAAGTGAGCGTCCATACCATTTATTTCTTAATAATATGTAAAGAGTATGTATAAAATATTGACAGTGAGCCTAATCGGTCTACTTTTCAGTTGGCGCTAGTGTTTTTTATACGGGACTATCCCGGTACAAAAACTCCTGCATCCCTCAATTTTTGGAAAAAAAAATTCTTTTATACTTGTGCAGAATTTCCCGGGTTTTTTAAAATTAATTATGGCAACTTTCCGCTGATATAATTTTTAAAAAATTCAAATCTGGTAAGATACAATGGAGCAATAAAAATGAACACAATTTTAAATCTGCTTAAAGACCCAGATTTAGTTTTTAAAAACGAAAAAAAGTTGTATCCACTTTCTTAAAATTTTTATATGATTTTATGTGCAGAGATAAGCTTCTGAAAATGCAGAAAATATTATTTCTGTAAGAGATGGTGACAGAAGCGAAAATTCACATTTCAGGCAACTATAAGCAATCGGTAAAGAAAACGTTAATTCGATTGAAAGACAATTATTTCCATTAAAAAAGGAATTAAAAGTTTTGGAAGGAAATGGTGCAAAAACTGAAAGTGTCAGGAGATAAAATATAAAATGTTCTTTTGACAAACATCCGCAGAAAGGGAACGTTTTTTCACATTGACATGACTCTTCTTGATAAAAATTGGAAATAGGTTTTAAACGATTCTGTAAACGCTTATTCAAACCAGGGGCCTCACAGTTTTAAACCTTAGTAAACCTCCTCTTGACAACTGAACAATTAGTTGTGATGAGTTGTAATTTGTTTTTATTAGCAAAGTTGTAAACCATAATATAAAAATTACAAATCAACTGATTTGATTTGTGAACCTTAATAGTGACCTATATTCACCATAATGCTATGTTCATACGACGATATAAACCACTCGTTTCGCTCTCTGAAACTACATTGCCAAACATGCTGTTCATATGATTCATTCTTGTTTCATTTTGACATTTTTTTTGTGTTGTTAGTTTGATTCTTTTTAAAATGGATAAAAAAGTTAATAAAACTTAAAAAATATTTTGTTTAATACTTTAAATAATATTATTGTGTTATTATTATCACTTTATTGTATTAAACATCAATTTTTATTTTGTTTTTTCTTTGTCTATTTGATTCTTTGAGAGCTAGTTAAGATAAACTAACGATAACTGTTATCAAAATTGTAGATGATAGTACATTTTTCCTGTTTCGCAGTCTGTTTCAAAATGAAACGACCTGTTTCGCTCTCAAAATTTTGTATGGCGAAACAAGTCGTTTCAATCATGTTTGGGGCGCGAAACAGGAATAAGAGAGCGAAACACGAATTTTGCTGTCTGTGTGAACATGGTATTATGGTTTGCATGTATGTGTATTTGTTTGTTTGTTTATTTTGTTTTAGTATAGGCAATGTGGTAATTTTTTTTTTATCTTTTTTGACAAGTTTTCAAGAAGCAAAAAGAAACAGAAATTCCCAGTTTCAATTTTTTTTAAATTATTTCGTCAAGTAGATTAAATAATAAAGATACAGCATTATGCTAGTATATGTAAACAAATACAAAGGGGTTTGGGGGATGAAGAGAGGGACATCGTTAAATCAACTTCGCTTTTGCTAAGGACCCAGAATATATATACTTTAAAGGGTGTAGGATCAATATTGTGGAACTAACAAACGGAATGACAAAGTAATATAAATCTCTTACTTCCGGTGAAGGGTATAAAAAGAGAATTTGTTGGGATTTCAGTATTTTGGTTATAACTCAGCTATTTTTTTAACCGATTTTACAGATTATTTAAGAGGATATACCATTTACATGGGTTATACAACTTGGACTCGGAAAGATCTATGGTTCTCGAAAATGGGTATAACTAAAAAAATATATTTTGCACATAACTTTTTCGTATCTGAACCGATTTTTTCAAGATTTTCAAAAAATATTTTCTACCAAAGATCTTCGATCTATTGATATATAAGGGATAACCATAGGTCATATATATGACAGCTCAAAAATTAAGGTTTTTATAAAATTTTTGATATTTTTTTAGGGGAGGTACCACGCCCACTTCTCCAGTCGCTCCCACATTTTGTGGGATGCTGTGTATATATAACCTTAATGTGTGTACCTAATTTGGAAATGTTGGCTCTTGCCGTTCTCCAGATACATATACAGAAAAACGTAATAAAAATACAACAACAACAAGGAATATTTTAAAAAAATTAAAGGTATTCGTGGTGTTTTGCTCATATCTAAGCCATTTTTGGGCCGATATGGCTGAATTTTAATAGCAAAATTATAAAAAGAATTCCTGACCAACCAGGCCCCCATCATATCATAGACGGACAAATTAAAAGTTGTAGGGATTTTTGTGGAGACAATTTTTGTAACGCGTAGGGAAAAATGGAATTTTTTTCGTGCTGCTTAAGGACTTTTTAAAAAAGTGTATAACAGTACAGGTGTAGTTACTTAATTTCCAAGACCAAACACATATTTGAATTGCGTAAGTATTTCTTACTTTTTTCTAAGTATTTTAAGAAAAATGTTCTTCTTACAAGATTCTGTTCTTTAGGATAAGAATATTACAACATTTGAATCGAGTAAGTATTGCTTACTTTTTAGAAAACTAAAATTTTAGATGCTGGAATCGAATTATAATTTCTTAAGATTATGAAGAAATTTTTTCCTAAAGCAATTTACTTAGGTGTATTATAAGAAAGATTTGGTTGAAAATTCAAGCCATTACATTCAAATTTTATTTAATTCACGACAGCCTTTTTGCATGCACAAATAACTTGTATTCTTTGAGAAACGGATGGTTTAAATTACCAGGCTTTTCTTCGTATTGTGTAGAATTTTTAGCAACGAATACTTGATTTAAGAAACTGTATGGCATCAAATTTCTTATGAAGTTTGAACTTTTGTTTACTGTAACTCTCTTAATTTCTTGACTAATCTTCACAAACGACCTACGGTTATATTAATAATTTTATTATCTTTCACTAAAAAAAAACAGAAATACATAATATGTTAAACATTTTTGAAGATATTTTAATTTCAGTCACATCATCTTTTTTAAAAGCCGACAATAACGGTTATTTTGGAATATCTCAAAAACTGTTTTACATTTGACAATTCTGACTTCATATTCGGATTCAGAGGATAATTTTACATAAGGATTCATGGTGTCAGATTCATTTCGTCACGACTTTGTTGGAAATTTGTGAACCAGTGTAATAATTCGAGCCAAATTTCGATCTACGAAAGGTTGAATACAATTTGGTTTAAAGATTGATGTTTGACTATTAACTGCCACCAGTCGTCAATGGGTGTGAGTGTTAAACGGCAAAACCCTCTGAAGAGATTGAGTGGTTGTAATTGAAACATGTAAGGGCAACCTGTCCGTGAAAGCCCGGGTTCGAGCCCCGCGGCAGTCAAGATTGAATCAATTAATTTCCTTTGTTTCCTAAATTCCCTTTTTCATAAAAATAGTTTAATAAAAATTAAATTTTACCAACTTTAGTCTTATTAAAATACCAAAAAACATTTTCTAAATTTTTTAAGACCCCATATGGTATATATATTCTGGATTCTTGAGTAAATTTTGTTCGTCTGTCCGTCTGTTTAAAACACGCTCTCTTTCAAAGTACTCAAAAGAAAAGAACAATATTTGTGTCAAATTACTTTTAGTTATTCTGAGCAGCTTTGGATTAAAATATAATAAAATCAGTTTAGTAGGATAATAGCTATGAATCTAATTGTGGAACCACCACCATAAAAAATTCATAATTTTTTTACAAAAACTAACATAAATAGTGGCGGAATGCACATAAAGATATAAGATTTTGCACAAATTCGTAAAGATCGGGTAAAAATTTATCTTGGACCTATATAAAGTCCATTCACGGCTCACACTGTCGAATTTTGTGAAGATCTTTCAATTACTTTCCATAGTTCGCACATAAAGCCCACTCCTGAACTATCCTACCGATCGGTGGAGGGTATGGGATATCCGGCAGAGCACTCTAACTGGTTTTTTTTAAATTGTAAAAGGTTCTCTCGAAGTCTCCATAATCGACAAATTATTTGTATTAAGATTTTCGCTTTCCGTTTTGAGTAAACGCGACAAAATAGAAATAAAATGGATAGTTTGAACCGTAATCGGCTAAAATTGATGACGTATTTGCTATAAAAAAGATAGTGATATTGAGTTACATCCAATACATCAAGTTTATATGCACCTTAACATTTCTAGATTTAGTTAATAACTCCTGTCTGATACCACGGGATACACTTGATCGGAGGGGTTAGGATAAGTCCCGGATGGATAATTGACAAGGGTCGCATAAGTAATTACGTGGTGGATGTGAAAAATCCAAAGTTTCGGGGAGAAGGATTTAAAAATTATGAGGTTTATTTTTGGCCATAACCAAAGTGGAAGTTTAGCCAGTGCACTAATGACCCTGTTTATTTGTCCTCCACTTACGTAGTCCAATAAACCTTAAAAACGTCATTCTGTTAAAATTGTCCGTTAATTCAAAAACGTATACAAAAACTCTTTGTAAATACTTTTAAGTAAATTAGGAATATTGCTTAAATTTTTCAAGCGTATTTTAAACAAGCGATTCGAAAACAAACCCGACATTAAGTGGCGTACGACACGCACACACACCCATAAACGATATAAATTTGTTAGTGTTTGTGTATTTAATACACAACCCATAAAACCTTTCATAACTATTGTTAGAAAAGTGACAAAGATAATGTAGTGTTCTGTTTTTCGTTATAAAACAGAACAATTGTAATTCTGTAGACAGATGTACATTAATGTGCTGTTGTGTAAACAGCACATAAGCCTTAAAACGGGTGTCGTTTTCTTTGTTTTCTTTAGTCTAGGATCTGATAGGGCGATTTCTGTTGCGCAACTTGTTCTCAATTTTCTTTTGAATTGGCTGACATGTTCAAATACGATGATTTTAAGGCTCAGTTAGCCGGCAGTAACAGTAAAGTTGCAAATCAGCTGCTTCATTTTGTTGAATGTTAAGCAATTTGAACGATTATAGTTAGCAGTAAGATGTAACGTCTCAATCTGTTAGAAATAGGCTGGTCTTACTTCTTTACGGTAAAGTTTATTTGCTGTTACTGACTGAGATAACTGAGCGTTTATGCTGCAACTTTCGTGTTTGCTTTAGTTCCAATTTTCCCACTATTTGGCACTTGTATGGTATGTACAGAGTTGTCAACTCAGTGCTACCCGCACTGTTTTTAGTGCTTTTAACGACACGAAAAAATTTTTAATCAGTGCTCGTTGCTGCTTTTTTAATTTTAAATTATTTTTTGCAACGTAGGAACTATAATGTGCTGAACCCCATACAACGAATGTTTTGTTTTTTTACGAAAAACAGAACGCTATAATATGTTGAGCTTTATGAGTACAGTTTTTGTTGTGTACGAAGATCACAAACAGAAAAACGTTTTAATTACACAAACACTATTTCCCCGTAATTATAAACGATTATTAAATTTAACAAACGTTTATTAAGGCAAATTTTCATACAAAATTTGTTTTGTAAACATTTATTAAAATTAAACAAATTTTTTAAATATAATTTATAATTTCTACTGTACCGAACACCAAAAAGCATTAAATAATGTTTATTTTTGAATTTCCTTGAATCATTTACTTTTTTATTAGCGGCTTTTGGGTAACTTACAGAATCTTTCCATAGACTGCTTGAACAACTTTCGTTACGCTTTTATTAACTTATTTAAATGATATGAACAATTTGTGTACCAGTTATAAAAAATTTATTTTTTCCGCTAAGATAACTCAAAACTCTAAGAATCAAAAGTTAACTGAAAAAGCTGAATTTATTTTTAATGAAATAAAACAATGTTTTATAAAACACGATTTTTGTTTGTTTGTTAAGTTAAATATTTGTTTTAATAAACGATCAAATATTTAAAATAAATATACATAATTTGCTCCATTAAATTAAGACAAAGTAACTAATTATGAAAGTATTATGAGTAAAATTTAAAAAATGCGGGATGTGCAGTAGTTGGCAAATAAGAATCGAAAGAAAGATCGGTTTCAAAAGTTGGGTCCCTTGACAAGAAGTCCCCCATATGTAGATAAAGCCTAACTAAAGGTAAAAGCAGGGGAAAAGAGCTAAATAGAAATGATAAAAGGGGCTAATATTTTTTTCGAGTTCCAGGTACATAAAAAGGGCTTAATAAAGCACGCAAAGTGCTGGTTTGGTATCAATGGCAGTTGCGAACACGTAGAAGAAGAATTTAATTCTCTCAAACCGCTCTCATTACCACAGGGTAAATTTAGGATGGGCAACAAGTTTCAGTATACCAAAATATCGATTTAAAAAAAAAAGATATATATTACTGTTTGGGAGTTTTTAATTCCCAAACTAATTGCTTAAGACAAACTTATTTCTGAAAACCCTAAATACAAATCTACTTATTACATACTTACGAGAACGTATGTATGTATATGCATATATTTTATATTCAGCAATTTGTATTCAGGTTTTTTCTGTTTTGATCATTAAGTAAATAATAACGAAACATTCTTTTTTTTTTGGTTGTTTGTTTAAAATTCTTTAAATTCTTTTAATGATACCTTTGGTGATTCATATTATATTATACCTACTTGTTGATTTGAAATTAGTTTTTAAACAGAAGTAAAGAAGAAGTCGTAGTGATTACAAGCTTAATGGTTTAAAATAAATATACCATAACTTAAGATAAAAAATTAATATTGTATTGAATTAAACTAAATTTAATATTTTTATTTAACCTGCTGCGAACATGTGTGTGAAGATAAATATGCCGAGTTAAATATGTTTCGACGTAACGGCTTACGTTACTACATATTTAACTCTGGATGAAATGACGTAACGAAATAATTAAATATGTCATATTTAACTATCGCATATTCAAATATGTCATAGTATCATATATTTTTAAACTGGCTTAAATATAAGATGTGGTTGTCTTGATAAAAAATAATTTAAAAAATGCAGAAAACATATCCAATTAAATTAATAAATTAATTTACTAATAATTTCTATGGACAAATTACAAAAAAACGAACAATAATAAATTGGAGTTGTGACATCCTCCCGTGTCACACATCGGGACCATATGGAAAATGAGGACTAGGGACCACACTATCCTTCTATGGTACCCATATGCCTGAATTGTATTTGTGATTTTTTTTAAAAAAAATTTCAAAAATTTAACTTTGAAATTTTTTTGGTGTTCACTATAAGATTTTAGCCATATTTGGACAGATCCTTCGCTGTCACTCATCCGGAGCATAAATATACCCTGCGGGAAATTTGTGTCAATAGGTCCAACAGAGTGGTCCTGGGAATTGTGAAAATAGAACAAGTACAAAAAGAAAGGACTCATGATCAGTGAAAGAAGAACCAATCCCTTAACTGGTTTATAAAGAACAAAAAGGTAGAAAAAGTAATGAATTACAGTACAGTTTTAACTGGTGCTGTGACACATGTTTTGATCATTTCTAAAATTTGGATCTTAAATTTAATTCTAGGACTTGTTTCATTGAAATAATACTACATTGTATTGAAATATTACTACATTTTAGTAGCTGACACTAATTACGTTCATTGAGAATAGATCTGTGACTGGTCAAATGGTGTCAATTGACCCCCTTCAATGACAACCCCATGTAAAGTGTTAGAACTAGAACCGGTCTCTATCACCACAGACCTAACGGGATTACTTTGGTGTCAGTTCGCTTCCCTCTAGGGTTTTTATAATTCAACTCTGAATTTTAATGATGCCACATTATATTAACTACTCAAAACTGTAAGACGTTTTGCATTAATCACCGCTTGTTTTTTTATGTAATTTTATTAATTTTTCCTCTACACATTAACGGCCGTATTTATAACGAAAAGTTTGCATACAGTAAGAACGCAGTTTATTAATAATACACTCACCAAACTCTGGCCAACGATTTGCTAAGCTCTTGTTAACGAGCTGCCAAACGTTTGCCAACTTGTAAAAAACAGCTGTTTAATGTCAAATAATTTTTATAAGCAAAAGAAAAATCAAAAAATGTGCGCAAATTAATAAAAATTTTAAATTTTTTTTTACAATTTGTATATGTATGTGTTTTTATAAACAAACGTGAAATTTGTAAAAAAAAAAGTTCTGTGTGCGAAAAAAATTTTATTACATATATAAAAATTATGGAAACTCTTGACCTTTTGGACCATTTAGAGTTCTTGAGAGGTGGCGCTCGACGTCGATCAAAAAAAATTTATAAAAAGAGAAAGAATCCTTTTTTGGAATATACCGACTGTGAGTTTCGTAAAAAATACCGATTTACAAAAGCAAACGCAAAAAAATTAATTCATATGGTAAAGGAAGACCTAAAAGGAAAGGGAAACTTTTCATACACCGTGCAGGTATGTATGTTATTTTTAAGATATTGTTCAAAATATGTGCTGAATGAAACTATAACATAATATTTTTGAAACCTCATCATCTAGGTTGATTGTGATGCATCATTAAAAATTACGGATCTCGTTGCTTGTTGGAGAGGAAGCACCCATGATTCGAGAATTTTTAATGAAAGTAAAATAAAAGATAAATTTGAAAATGGCAATTTTATGGGACGATTGCTTGGGGACGGTGGGTATAAGTGCACAAACTACTTATTTACCCCAGTATAAAATCCGAAAGATAGAAAAGAAGAAAGGTACAACATGCTACATATTAAAACACGAAATGTAGTGGAAAGATTATTTGGTTTATGGAGAAGTCGATTTCGTATCCTTTGAGAAAAAATACGGCTTTCTAGAAAGAATGCAAAGATTTTGATAGTTGCTTTAGCAGTTCTTCATAATTTATCCATAATATTTAAAGAAGAACAATTTGGTAAGATTCTATAAAGTAACTATGTAAATTATTTACATTATTTACTTTTTTGCAGATAGTGATGAATATTTCGAACGCTCAATTCTGGAAGACACAGCACCTGAAGCTTCGCAACATAATTTACCACATACAAATGTTGATCGCGCACTTTATATTCAGCAAAATCCTTGCAGTATTCTTTTGAGATTTGATACACCAGAATAATTACAACAAATAATTCTCATTTAAGGAAAGAAAATTTTTATCTTACATACTTAGAACAAATATAATTTGATTTCAATTTTAATTATTAAAAAAAATATTAAGAAAAATAACAATAATTAAATAAAATAAATAATCCATTTTATAAATTAATTAAATGAGTAGTATGTATGTATGTTTAAATGAAGTTTAGAACTTTACGATTTGACTAATTAATACAGTTTTCTCAAACATTACAAATAGTGTATTTAAGTAAAATAGCCACTTTTCTTTAAATTGTCTATTTCAATTTTCAACTTTTCTATTTGTAGTTGATGTTGTTCCCTCATTTGTAAGGTAGTTAGTTCTAAAACTTTTTTTTTTTTTCTTCAAAGACACCAATTTTTTTTTCAAATTCAACTTTTGTGTATTTTATTTCCAAATCCTTTTGCTTAATACTCAAATCCAATAATTCGATTTTGAATTTTCACCACACTTCTCATCGTTTTTTCTGTTAAGTACTTTTGATTTTTGAGGTTCATACGATATATCTTTGGCATTTTCCTGAAAATCATCTTCATTATCCAAAACTTCAATGGGCACACTGGTTGCTCGGTTTTCTATTGTTGATTTGTCTATGGTATTTAGTGTGGAAGATTCTGTTTCAATAAAATTGCTATCAAAGATGTTGAAATCTAATTCAAAATGGGTAGGCAATCTGGTAACCAACTGTTCCTCAATGTTATTAAGTGGTTCAGGAGGTGGACCGCCACCAGTCTGCTTCATTTGCTTCTTATAAGCTGAATTTTTAGATTTGGCAGCAGACTACGTTTTTCGCCACTGATTTTGAATTTGTTCCAAACATCTGTTAGTTTTGGATACTTTATTAAATAATTCGAGGACTGTATTCCAAGCTTCTTTTTTCTTCCTATTAGTATTTGTGTCAATTTTGGCATTTTCGATAATGTCTAATTTATCCAAAACTAATTTATCCAAAAAAAACATATGTATATTTTAAGCCATACATTTTGTTTAAAAATTATATTTGCTTACTTTTTCATCCTGATCCCAATTTGGAGATCTTTTAACAATTTTTGTATCTTCCTTTTCCATATTTTGGTTTTTAAACATTTTACAATTTGAGGAAAAAATTTAAACAGAAATATCAACAAATACTTCAGAGCTGATTTTCAAACAAATAGTTGGCTATACTAACCCTTTCCAGAGTTGATATTTAAATTATTTTTGACAGCTAAAAATTCGTTTTAAATAAACTCTTTGCTAACTTTCTGCTAAGCCAAAACGGTCTGCTAGTTAGCAGATCGTTGCGTGTGATGTTTAAGCAGTGGCTAAATTTTAGTTATAAATACGCCCGTAATATTTTAAGAAGTTTTTAAAATCAAATTAATTTAAAAAAGAAAGCAATTAAAAAAAAAAAAAAATTATAAAAATCAACAAAATTGTTTGACTTTGAACGGCTGTTTTTCACAAGTTGGCAAACGTTTGGCAGCTCATTAACAAGAGTTTAGCAAATCGTTAGCCAGAGTTTGGCAGTGTATTATGAATAAACTTTGTGCTTACTTCATGCCAAATTTCCATTATGAATACAGCTGCTTGTTGTTTTAAATAAATGTTAGAATCAGTTAAAAATAAATTTACTTGGAATTTTAAATGTTTATTTGTTTAAAAATGACTGAGCGGCATACTTCTTAAATTACTGTAATATTATCGTGAGTACACAAAACTAATTTGGAGATTTTTGGCGAATTTTTCTAAGCAAAAAAATCTTATGAAAATAATATTTGGGGAGTTTCGTCGACGAAGGTGAAAAGAAATCTGACAACCCAACCCTGCTTCTTTTAAATTGTGAAGCGTTTTCTGCTTTGACTGCGACTGGTAGTTTTTTTTTCACTTTAAACAGCTAAAAATAGCCAAAACAATGAAAAGAAAAAATTTTACGAATTTTGCTAATTTGACTGCATTTATTTGATAACGAATTAATAGTTTTATCCACCACTGCTCTAGAGTAAATTTGGAACAAACGGTTAATGAAAAGTTCTAAAAAAATCACTTCTTGGATTCATAACTGTCAATTCCAAAAGGAGCTAATTGCAGACTCTGATTTCTTTCCTGCAGACAAGCATAAAGCTTCGCGGGTTAAGCAAGGAAATTATAAAAAAAAAAAAAAAAAAATAGAGTTTGAATTGCTGGTAAATGCAGAATGAAAAAAATTGTATCATATTCAATTACAACGAAAGTCTTAACTTTAAAATCATTACAAAGTTAGCTAAAGTTAAGATTAAGTTGACAGATAATAAAGTGTTATCTGTCAAAAAGCGTCTGTTATCTGCCGGGTAACAGCTACCTTTAAGTTGTAATAATGGCCCTAAGAGTATTTATACTTACTTTTTTGTTACAATTACCATTTAAGAAAGTATAAGTCAGTCCATTTAATCAGAATTTTCTTTGAAATATAATTTTATTTGATTTTCGTATTTTTATAGTTTTTATACGTTTTTTTTTTCTTAAAGTGATTTTTTTCAATGAGATAGTTTTTTGAGTTTTAGTTAATTTTACTATTTTTTTTTTTTATTAATTTTATTATTTTCGTAAATTAGTTACACTATTTTAATAATTACACATGATGATGAAGGTTTGTATGTATTAGTTTTTCTATATATTTACAAAGTTAAATTTTTTTTATAAGGTTTTGCTGTTTCTTTGTTTTTATTGTCCATATTAATGTGGACATACATACATAAATAAATAATTTAAAAATAAACATTTTTTGAAATTTATTTATCTACTTTTTGTCTTAAGAGGAGGAAATAATTCAATAAGGTATTTAAATCGTATGAGAACTGGTTTTTCACTTAAATATTAAATAAAAATAATTTTGTTACGATTTTTTTTTATTAAATTTAGTTTTGATTATTATGAAATTTTCGAGATGTTTTAAAAGTAATTATTAATAATTTATACAGTTTTTTAAACACTTATAGTTGAGTTTTTGTTTTAATAATACAGATTTTTAAAACTAATTTAGTTTATTCGAGGTTATCACTAGACTAAATTGTTTATTTAAATATTTTAATGCAATTATAAGAAAAGTAATTAGGAAATATTTTGTATTGTAATTAAAATGTTCCACTTCCAAAAAAAAAAAAATCGATTGGCTGGGAAAAAGAAAGTTAACAGCGGTAACTCATGTTAATGGAATAAATGAGTGTTAATTTGATTTCTACTTGAACATTTTATAAAACTTGTGGGGTTAAATTGAAAAACTTTTTTTAAGTGTTAAAAGTTTTTAAAAAGTTTCTTAAACGAAAAACTGTCTAATTAAGCACTAAGGTAATGATCTGTGTTTATTCGGACTAAAGCTACTTAATTTCGCCTAGCTGATCACAAGTAACGTGTACCAAACAAAATATTGCCTTCTCTCTCTCTCCATTAAAATTTATTTACAGGATACATTTTTAGTTTAACAGGATATCGTCCTTACAATTTCTCGCAAGTTGTGCAGATAACTGTTCCTTCATCTATATATAACGGGCTATCCATTATTCGGTTTCAAAAGCCAAACATACATAAAGCTATGATTTCGATGAAATTTTTATTTCAGTATATGCTTACCCCTTGTATTTCGGGCAATATTACGAAAAACCACAGGACTGACTGTAAGGCTTTAAGTCCTTTTAAATTTCTTTATAATCTTGTCAATTCCTTGTACAGTAGGTCGATTATGACGACCATAATCACCTCGTAATGCTCGAAAAGTAGCGACGTTTGAACGACAATTTTTGTAATAAGTTTTAACTATTTTTATGCGTTCTTTTGTTGTTACGCGATATTTGTAATTGGCAAACCTAACACTAAATATTCACAAAAAAATTCTACACAATGTTTCACCAATTAAAGCATTAATCAAAAATAAAATCAGTTTTAATTAAAAATTTAATCAAGTAAATTAAGCGTTTAATCAATCGAATTAAATGTAGTGCATATATGTGTGTGATACTACTCAGCTTTGTAATTTATAACAATGTGCCCATTGGTATACTATTACATTGATTTGTAATAGTATTATAAAATAATAATATGCTGAGTAGTGGGAAATGCAACAAATTCCAAACTATATGCACACGCCAGAGTTAATGATAATTATAATTAAGTTAATGTTAATGTTAATGTTAATAATAATAAAAATGAAAATAAAAAATCATTAATGAATCTCAGAAGTCAACCGAGAAAGTTTTATTCGAAATTGTCACGACATAAAAGCTTAATCAAGTGAATTAAACTTTTAGTTCGTACTATTAAGTTGTTTGCTGGTGCAAATTTAATTAATTTTTTAATAGATATCGCAAATTTTTTAATTGAAACCTATTTTTATTTCTGTTTGACACTTAAGTAAATAGATTTTTAACAGCTGGCAGCCTTTCCACACCGGCTGTCATAAAAACCACTTAATGGATGACCCTGTATATTCAAAAAATCTTTACTTAGGAGGTCCATTTATATTGCGAGACACTGCTAAAACATGAAGCGATCGAAACCGTTTAAAAATTTTGTCATATTATATTGAAAATGCAGTTAAACTTTATTATGGGTCTATTGGAAGTCATAAAATTGGTTTGGAACAATTTTTTTTTTTGGTAGGATCCAACTCCAGTGCCAGCATTAGGTACTAAACTTAAAATTTTTTTTTTCTTTAAATAAAATTTAAATTTAACAGCCGTCTTACTTTTTAGGACCGAGATGGTAACTCTGTGATTT
The DNA here is from genome assembly GCA_949318255.1 of Pollenia labialis. Classification (NCBI taxonomy): domain Eukaryota; kingdom Metazoa; phylum Arthropoda; class Insecta; order Diptera; family Polleniidae; genus Pollenia; species Pollenia labialis. The sequence goes on along the minus strand of OX439139.1, from coordinate 143,735,363 downwards.
AAACATACGATAATAAATACCGTTAACCGCCACTGATTTAGAGAATTTCGTTGTTCAGAAAAATGTTGATCTACTTTGTAGCCACCATAATGAATGAATGAATAAATGAACGAAAATGACTTGATTAATTCACGATGATAATGCGAAAAGAATTGATTTGGCAGAGTGCCTATTAATCCTTTAGAATGAAATTTTTTAATCCTAAAATTGCCTTTTAAGTTTTAATTATTTTACTTATAGTTGCATTTAAAAATATTCAACTAAATATTTTTTGATTTATGAAAACTTACATACGAAAATTCAATTCTTGTTGGCGTTTTTTGTTATTAAATTTTACATGTTTTGTTCTTTTTTTCTAATTATAATTTTTTTTTGTTAAATTTTACAATTTTTCTTGAATTATAAACATACATACATATGTATATGAAAATATTTTAATAAAAATTTAAATTTTATGAAAATTTTTTGTTACTAAATAATTTTTGACGTTTCTATCTTTGAAGCAAGGCGAATTCATACAGTTGACCGCATCAGAGAGAGAGAGAGAGAGAAAGAGAAAAATAGAGAGAGTTATGCTAGCTGCCCCTTTTATTGTATGCAAGGCCTATGCAATAGGTCTGCTTACTTCTACAACAATACAACAACACAAAAAACAACAGGCAGTTTGCTTGTGTAAAATTCCCCGCCGTTGTCAAAATCTTACTACATAGGCGAAACAAAAGGAAAAATGTGTTTTGTGTGCATGTATGTGTTAACGTAAACAAAAATATACATGTATAAGGAAAATGTAAACAACTTTTGACATCGTTGAGGAATAAACCAAATTAACATCTGCTTCTTGCGCAGACCTATTGGATAGACCTTGATTGTACGTAGGTGCATTTAAATTCGATAAACATTATTTTCCTGCGCATGTACATCATAGTAGTAAATGATAGTATGCTGAATGCTTTTTTAAATTTAAACCTCTTTACTACAGTGACATAAAAATTACGTCAAAATGAGAGCAAAAAGTTAACGGACCTGCGCAATGCGCTATCTTGTTTTCTTTGTTTCATGGGTATATGTATTCTAAATGTCAAACTCTCGACAAAAATATAGACTGTATCTGCACATCTCTATTTGCGGACAGCTATATGAATTCCCTTATTTTGAAGTATAAATAAATAGAAGAATTTTTTTATTAGTATTTTTTTTACATTTACTACACTAAATAATAAAATAATTTAAACGCAAAAATATTTTTTGTATTTATAATTAATAAAATTTACAAAATATTTTTGATTAAAAAAACATTTTTTTTTCTATTTTTTTTTTGTTGGTTTTAATTATTTGTTCTAATGTTTTTACATTTCGTTTTGATTAAATTTTGCTATTTTTTAAAATTCAAAAGCTAAACGAATAAATTTATTTTAGAAATATTTATTTTTATGAAAAAATAAAGATGGTTTCATTGACAAAATATTTGAAAAAACGATAAAGGGGCTCAGTTTTATCGTTTCCATTTATTTATTGTTTGATCACCATCTTTGTTTTTATAATTTTTTTTTATTTGTTTTTTTTTGTTTGTTTTTTTTTGTGAGTTTGAAAATATTTTGTTAATTACATAATTAATTGAAATTTTCAGGAAAAAAAAAATTTAAATAACCCATAGCACCGTTTTATAATTCGTTGTTTTTCTTTTTATTTGTAATTGTTACTTTAAATTATTGGTCATTTTGTTTTTGTTTTCTTTTAAACGAAAATAAGAAAATTTGTTTAATAATAAATTTTTTTTTTTCATTTACATATTGTAAAACAAAATGCAAAAAAAAGCTAGAAAAAAAATTTGAGTTTTACATAAAAATTAAAAAAAAGAAAATTACTTTACTGATTTAAATTAGTTTTAAGATATAAAATTCTAAAGGATTTCAACTTGAATTATTAAACTAATACAATTTGTAAATAATATAATTTTAGTCAATTTTTTATCTATACAATTTATAATTTTTTTTATTAAGTTGTTTTAAAACTACGATTTAAATAGGAAAATTTTTAGTTATAAGTAAAAGTTTTTTCCAGGAAAAATCCTTAAAATAACAATTTTGGTGAATTGGAAATATAAAAAAATTCAATTCACTTCCGTTCCTGGCAACAATTTTAAAAAATATTGTAAAAAAGTATTTATATGATTTAGATTTGGGATAAAATGTTTTTTTACAAAAATATTTTATGGTAATTGCTCCACACTGCGAACGTAATTAACATTCATGTAAACGGTGGTGGCAACAACCACAAATGCAACATCAAAAACACAACATTGTATATTATGTGTTTCTTTCATTGGTCGATATATCAAAAAACAAGCTACTTTTGACATTCCTCTCTCTTAATTAAAAAAAAAGTACAGCTGTGCTGTAAACGCCACCTGAAAAATTAATTCTTCTTGATTAGAATTTTAAAAAAGCAACTCCCGGTTTTTAGAACGCGAGCGCAAAAGTGACTCGTTTAACTAACATTTAAAACAAAAACAAATTTAGTCATAATGTGGTCAAATATCCATGGCAGTCAAAATTATTAATAATATATTAAAAATTTACCATATTTTTGATTAAATTATGATTATTTATATAAGAAATTGGTCAGCACGAGTTTGTGAGTGCTAACCAACATCTGAATAATTGGCCGCAAATCTTTATGAGATTATAACCACGGGTTTTCTTATAAAATTTTTCCGCGAAATGTGTTTTTTTGCACAATTTAGCCAAAAACAATTTAGGTCAAAATCAGTTTTTTTAAAATGAATTTGATTAAAATTTATTTTAATATTTAAAGTGCCAAATTTGATTTGAAAAATGCCGAATATGATTTGTAAAATACTCAATTTGATTTCGAAAATTTTGGAATTTGTTTTTTAAAACCCGGAATTTGATTTTGAAAAGGCCACAACTGAAGTTTAAATCCTCTGCATAAAAAATTACATGAAAATAATTAAAAAATTCATAAAAATAGCAGCGCAAACACGTACATAAGGCTCAGATTTTAAATGTTGATACATTTTTACAAAAGCTAATGCTTTTTCCAATCCAAGACGATTTCAATGGTTATTCTATATTAAACGATAACGTGAATTTTTTTTCTATTGATGCTGAACTAGCAGGGCAATTTATTACTGAAGTGAAAAAGTCGTAAAAGTTTGCTGGTAAATATATTTAAAATTTATGACATTCAGATTTTTTTTAATGCAAAAATGCATTTTTTCATTTTATCAATAAAATAAAATCTTAACTCAATACCGTTATTGTGAAAAATATTCTGCAGCTTAAATTTTAGATGACAAATACAAGAAATGTGAGGTGGTTTTGAGATATCCATTCTTCTGCTTACTTTGCATTTGTAGCGGAGTCACTTTTTAAAGCATTAATGCCCGTAATTTCTATAAACAGATATCTAGCTGTGTATAAATATCTATGGTGTAACGAATTTTTGATAATTTTAACATGTTTGTCTTACCTACTGGTTGAACTGTAGTGTATTTTACACCATCGATTTTTGACAGTCAATTTAAAATATAAATAAAAATACAAATGTTGCCATATTTAAAAAGAAACCTTAAAGGAAAAAACACGTAGGCAAAATTAACGTTGAAATTACCAAACTATTTTTACCGGATAGGTAAAGATAACTGTTAGGTACGAACACGACCAGATATCTGTTTGTTGAAATTACGGGCATTAGAGCTTTTTGAACTTTAATAAACATTTGTTGGATATTCAAAGCTTCTTTATACAACTAAACGTTATTTAAAATTCTATGAATGTCATAGTCAAGGTTCAAAAAAGTTCCACTGTACAACACTTGGCAGTTAAGCATTAGATTAGGGAATTAAAAAAAAGAGCTCGATTTTAAATCCACTTCATTTTGTATTGCAGAACATACCCGGATGTCATAAAAAATCTTGAAGATTTTCTTGCTTAATCTATACCGAAAAGGGCTGAATGGACAACATTGCTTAGACCAATTATTATATCATTACATGAAAAACAACAAACCCCAATAAAGCCAAATAAAACCCAAAAAAACCCATGAAAAAACCCGGGTGCAGTTCTTTATTCAAATTGAGTTTCACAAATGTTAAAGAAGGATAGTTAAAGATGACAGTGAAGCAAACGAAATTTTCGTGGTCGCTTTAGATTTAATTCTAGAACTGGCTTATGAAAAAAAGCGATTTTGATAAATTCTGAGTTGTACCTGTTTATGATTAAGTGTGCGATATGTGCCAAAGGTTTATCAAATTATCTTTTAAATTACCGCTAGAACTTTGCGCACAAAATTGACATGAATGAACGAAAGTAATTCATTGGATCGATTCGAATAGTGATTCTGAGCAGACTCGTTCACCCAAAGATGGCTCCCGACCAAACCCCCAAAAAATCTTTTTAGTATTCGCTCACACTTTGTAAAAAGTAACCAATTTATTTCATTCTCTGCACTGTGAGAAATGTAAAGAGCAAAATGGGAATTTAAAATCTTGTTTGTGATTTTTTTTTTGACAATTTCTCTGTCAAAGTAGGTTGTCACGAGCGGCAATATATAATTTAAAAAAAAAAAATTTTATGTATGTCATAAAAAAATATACGGAGCTGTTTTGAAAATCACGTGCTTTTAAAATTACACTTGTGATTTTGAGGTATAATTAAAATCACATCGTTTTTGTGTTTTTCGTTGTGCTTTTGGCAATTGAAAATCAAACCGAAAAACATAAAAACGGAACACCCATTTATTTTATTTTGTATGCATAAAAGGGTGGTCCTTATTTAGGAATTGTTCGAATTTTTCTTCACGATTGTTCTAAATATTGGAACCTATTATATCAAAATATATCAAAAAAAAAAATTCGTACCAAATTGCAGCTCTCAATTTGGAAACTATCCCGGCCCCCACCACAGCCAAAGTTTAAAGATTAACATGGAAAAAGTTCTGTGGTTAATTTGGAATTTTGTAAGTTATGCACTAATGGGCTCTTCATATCGACAAATAGTAAATCTTTTAGAAAATTTAATTACTTCAATAGTATTCGATGTTATAAACAAATTTCTAGTCAATTTTGATCGTAGTTTAATGATTTAAATATAAACAAAGGGTTAAAATTAAAGATAAATATAAATAGATTACGGCCCGGTTTCACAACTTACTGATAGCTTAAGTAGACTTTAAACGGCCTTATAAAAACTGTTGCATTATTAAAATTTTACTGTTACCTTAAGTGAGCAATGAAGTACCTGGTATGTTAAAGTATAGTTGTAATATTGGAACACATTTTATACGGCCGATAGATAAAGGTAGGATTGTCTATCGGTAAGTTGTGAAAACGGGCCTAACTATTTTTTTTTTGTAACTTCAATGGTGTGAACAAAAATTAAATTTTATTTTTATTAAAGATATTTTCATGAATTTGCTTTATTTGTTTAACTTTAGTGGGTCAGGAAACATTGAAAATTTAATGGTTTATATTGTTTTTATAAAGAACAAATTTCAACTTGTTTGGAGCTGGAAAGCAGCAAAAAAGAAAGATGTTGTTTGTTAATATACAATTTGATATTTGCAAAAAAATCGAAAAAGTCATTACCTTAACATACATACTTACATGATTGTTTGCCGAGGTCTGATCTAGACCAATAGTTGAAGGTGTTACACACATCACAACAAACGCATAATAGTCTCTCAACCAGTGCTGCCATAACTGTTTGATAAGAATATGCCAAAACTTCAAAAAAAATCTGCAGTAAGTCTGTTTAAAAAAAAAAATTGCACAACAAAATTCTGCTTTTCTAAAAAGTAAATGAAGCCAAAAAATCTGTTTTTGGACAAGGCAATATGCTCAACAGCAGTTAGAATATTTAAAAAACAAATATGCAATTTCCGAAAATATGCAAACATGGGAACACTGTTCTCAACTATTGTGGTGGGGGTATAAAAAAATAACAATTGAACTATGATTTCTATCCTTAAAGAGCATTTTTCTCGTTTATTTCAGATTTCTCCAATTCACCATTTATTTTGTTATTAAAGAGATCTTTCCTGTAAGTTGTTTTTAATATTTTTACAATTTTATTTCTATACTTAACTCGTCTAAATTTAATAGTTTACGAAACCATGTTTAATTTGTTTTATTTATTTTATAAATACACATTCAATGTACAGGGTGTTTATATTTAAATTTTTTTTATCTTTTTTTTTTTATTTTCTATATGGAACTAAGATTATGAATTTAATGAGCATTATTTTTATTTTTTATTAATGCTTATAATAATTTTTAAAATTTTTATTTAGAATACAGGAGGTTTTTATTTTTATTTGTTATATAAAAAATGGAAAATAGTTTATGTAATAAATTTAAACTTATTTATATACAAATTAACTGGCATTTAATTTTTGGGGATTTTGTTTTTTTTTTAATTTTATTTATATTTAGAATATTTAATGGTAATTTGTAATTACGTGAAACTGTGTTTTAGGTTAGACTTCATATATTTACATTTAGTTTTTCCAAATATCTCTTGAATGAGTTATAAAATGTATAGTTTTTTTGTTTTGGTGAAAGAAGAAAAAAAATGAATGTGAATATTTTGTGGTTTTTCCTAAATAAATTAAATTTTATATAACAGTTAAGTTTTTTTTTTTTAGATTTTCTTCGTCTTTTTTTTTATAAATTTATATAACAGTAACAATAGTGGAAGACTTCCCTGCTTAAAAAATACTTGTTGTTCTTCTTTTTTATTTTAAAGTTTAAGTTTAATTTTTTCAGTTTTTGAATATTTTTATGGAGTTTTTTTACTTAATTAATTTGATTTGTATAGTTTTTGTTTAGTGATTTTTACTTTCGCTATGTTGTTTTTATTAAAAAAATTTAAATTATAATTTGATTAATTTTTTTAAATTTTTTAAATTTTTTCTACTAATTAATAAAAAAGGTTTTTCTACACATTTAGACATAAAAAATAGAAAATGTTTTGATCTTAAATATTTATGTATTTTCTTATTTCTATTCTTATTAATTTTAGTTTACATGAAATTTATTTAGTTTTTTTAAATTTGTTTTGTTATAGAAGTTCTACATCAGTCGTTTTTTTCAATCCTTTATGAATTTTTAACTTTTATTTAAACAAAAATTCTTCTAAATTCTTAGCTGGAGAGGAAAATAATCTACACCATTTCGTTCAAGAATTGTCGGCTATAAAAAGAATCAAGAATTGGTTCTCATAATCGAATCTTTTCAGTCAACAACATTAAACATAAGTCGCGAAACGAATGGAAAAGTGTAGATTGAGGCTCGTTATTCATATTGAAATGTATTGAGTATAGATATACAAATTCAATTAATAGCCCTCTTACACTACAACGAAATCTAGTACCTACGAGATTTCAAGCCAAATCTAGTTGTTTTTGAGTATATTTCCCATACAAAACAAAATCTAGAAGTACTTAGTGATGTAACTATGGCTATGCACAAGAAAAAGTGGTATTTTAATAAAACAAAAAACAAAACAAAAACAATTATGGCGGCTTGTTAAAGCTGTTAGAAAACTAAAGAATATTGAGAAAATAGTAAAACAAAAGGAAAATAATATTGATAAAAAAGTAAGTTGATTGTGAATAAAAGGAAATGCAAATAAAAAAGTTTTCATGTTGTTTTTGTAAATATTATAAAACTGTAACCATCAGCTTGTTTTCTTAGAAACTCAGCTGTTTAATATCGTTGCTTTGATTTTACTTATACCATCCGTGTAAACATGAAAAATACTTACAACAGACTTTTGTTTTCTTTTCTTAAACAAGAAGAGAATTTCGTAATACTTTGATTTTACAAAGTCGTAATACTTTATATTATCATGTAAAGATCCGTTGAGTGGGTCGCAAATTTGTATGAAAACCGTTACGTAATCGATCGCTTGCATTATCGATAGACTGGGGCGCAAATTAACTGTTTGCCGTTGACAATTTACTCGATCGATAACGGTAGACATCGTGGGCTAGGCTGTTAAGTTGGACTTACATAAATATTTTTTGTTTGATCAGCACCCGTATTCCGTAATTCGCTTTGCTTAAGCTAAATCTCGATCGCTAAAATACCTAAGAGAATACAAAATTTAAACATTTTAGCGATGACATTAAATGCTAAAATTGCGGCGAATTAAGTTGTTATGGCATTGCCAAATTTAGCAATGCACGTTACAGTATTGCATTCATGGCCAATAATCGCTAAATCAACTTTATAGATTTTTAGCGATAGAGGTTTCGCTTTAGCGACTCACAGAATACGGCCACTGATCTGATGCTTTATTATGAATTTTACCATAGGCTTACACCAGATTGAGACTTTGATTTAAAAATCATGTCTGTTTTTAATTCCTTTAAAGGTTGTTTCCAAAAACACAACACATTCAAATGATGATTCTTTACTTGCTTATTTGCACTCCGTGTTTTGTATTGTTAAGAGCCGCATTAAAATATTAAAATTAAATTAAGCAACATAGCAAAAATACAAATGTGTGCAAAGGAAAATATAAAAAAGTCACAGAAAACATAAAATTAGATTTTTTTCTCTACCCCGATTGATTCTCTACAACGTTCGCCTCAAAGGCTAAAAATCATGTTCTTAAAATCCTGGCAAAAATCATTGTCTGAATCTGGTGTTAATATTTATAAAAAAAAATTCAAATTTTAGAATAGTTTATCTTGAAGCTTCTTTAACCCTAGAAGACTAAAGGCTCAGTTAGCCGGGAGTAACAGTAACATTGGAAATCAGCTGATTTATTTTGTTGTATGTATAGCAATTAGAACGATTATAGTTAGCAGTAAGATGTAACGTCTCAGTCTGTAAGAAATAGATTGGTCCTACTTTTTTACGGTAAGGTTACTGTTACTGTTACTCCCGGCTAACTGAGCCTTGACGACATTTAATTATACCTTAAAATAGCAGCACGTTAATTGTACGTAATTAATGTGGTATTTCTATATTTTTTTTTATGTTATAACGTGTTGCTTATTAAATAATAAAAATTAAATTATAGTCCATATTAAGGTAAACAAAAACAATTTTTAAAGCAAAATAAAGTTTAACGACTAAAACTGGTTTGGTTTATATTTTTGGGTTTGCTAAAAAACTTTTTTAAAAAGCACAAAGTTGAATTTGGTACCGTTACGTCACTGGAAGATTGTGTAGCAACAATAATAAAAAAACTAGGGTTTAAGAATATTTGTGTACTTTTTCTACTTTTTTCTCTCAGTGTAGATTATTTTCACCAACTAATTATCAACCATTTACAATTGTCTAAGCACTCTTGTGAATGTGATATTTATTTTGTTTTTTTTTTTTTTTGAAGGATGCTTTTCTTTTTTATTTAACATTTTCGTAGTATAACAATTAATTAATTTCCTTAAAATAACAAACATAAAATTTCATTATAGTTTTTTCTTATTTGTTCATGGATTATTTTCAGTTTGTGCTTTCGGTGATTTTTTGCATTTTGACATTGGATTTCGTTATTTTGCTTTCAATTTTACTTATTTTATGATTTGATTTTATATCTGGCTTTTTTATAATTTTTTTAATCCTTTTTTATTAGCAAACAAAAAAGAAAAAATAAAAAATAGAGAAGGAATAAAATTCTTAAATAAGTTTTTTCTCTCTCTTTTTGAAAAGATTTTTTTTCTGGAAGTTTTTGCTGTAGTTGTTTTTGTTGTAGTAGTCATTAAGACGTATGTACTTATATTGTTTATGCAAATATTATTATTTTTATTATTGTTGTTGTTACTCTATATTTTTGTTTGTTGGTTTGTTAACACCCAGGGGTTATTTTCGCAAAGTTTTTCTTTATGATTTTTGCACACAATATTAAAAGAATAAAAAAAAAGAAAATAAACAAAATGTGCATAAATAAAACTTTAATAAAAAAATAGGATTTTCTTTTTTGTGTTAAATAATAAACATAATTAATAATTTTGCATATTCTTTTCGTATTCTGGTAACACTTGAGTCCTTTTTCAAGTTGCTACTGAACGTAGAAAAGGGATAAGCATTAAAGTTGCCGCTGATAAAGTTAACATTTTTCTTTACACGTTATCTTGCACCATTTTTTTTATGTTTTCCCAAAAAAAAATTATAATTTAACAAATTTACATAGTTTAACTTAAGATGTTGTTGAATTTATTCATAAAAATTTTACCAGCCAAACATTTTTTTATTCTATAGAGTGAAAAAAACCATTTGATTAGTAAAGAGATTATTTAATCTTGCCTTTTTTCCTTAAATTTAATGAGAAAATTTTAAATATGAAATTTTAGTATGTTTGTTAAAAACATAGATTAGAATTAAACTGTGTGCACGTTTTGTTATTACAGCTTTTTAATGAACTTTGGAATAAAAAAAACAGAAATAACATATTTTTTTTTATTTTGAAAACGTGTTCAAAATTTGTTTATTTTGCTTTAAAATCGTGCCTTGACGTATGAGTGATATGTGTTCTTTTTTTTACTTTACATTCATACGCTCTGGTGCCCTGCAGTCTCTGTAACACACAGAAGTTCTGAAATGTTGATTTAATGTAACATTTTTAGAAAAACAAAATGACTCGTTATTATTTTTGTTTTCACTTTCAAAGTCAATAGAAGTCAGATAAAATTGGAATAAAAGTAAAAAATTTGGCAAAAAATAAAATTTCATTGTAATTTTCAACATTTTTTTTTTAATTTCTTTGCCTTTTAAAAACAGATATGTATGTACATAACTATATCAAAATGAAAGGTCCATGTATGTAATTTCATCACGTTAGACCGGCTGGAGCGATTTTGCTAATTTTTTTTATTCGATAAGGAGCTGGATTTTAAAGAAAAAAAATTTAAAAATGTCTGCTAAAACTTGGAAAATTCAAGGTTTTAATATATGCACATCTCATTTTTTCTAAGTATAAGCCAATTTAAGGGGAAAAGTTAAAAACTAATACTCTGCTTCCTTTTACTTTTTATTTTTCTTAATAAGAGAAAAAAAGGAGAAAGGCGAAGTACTAATTTGTTTAAATCATACCGCCTCCCTTTCAATTCACATTAGTAATTAGTAGCTTCCAAGCGAAGCCGGTCAGCTAGTTTTTAAAAAAAATTATCAATATTTTGGAAAATATATAATTTTAAAGATGTAAGAATGAAATTAAGCTGAGCTAAATCTTTTATATTTTCCACTAAAACTTTGTGTGGGGTCTGTGATATATTATGACCCAACCTTAATAAAGTCTAACAACTGTCACAGCTTAAGGCATCAAGGGTTGTATTTTCGGAAATCTATGGCAAATTAATTGTCATATAAATCTGAATTCGACCAAATTTTCCCACAATGTGACCTCTTCAAAATTTTATTGGAAAAGGTCGTACGTGACGCTGCAGTATATAGAAATTAATAATAAAAATGTTCACCAAAAGTCACATGCTGCTCGCATATGCAGTTCATATCGACATCGTGGGACGTACGTTGCGACATGTCACTGCTGCCTTTAATAATTTAGAATTAGCAAAAAAGGTTTCGGCAGTAAACGAACACAAAACTAAGTTGATAGTTTAAAAAAAATATATAATCAACGCCATTAGAACAAACTGTGTATGCTGATAACTTAAACTTCGAGGCATTAAATTAATTTGTATACCTTGGTACCGCCATAAATAAAACGAAACATCAAATTGGAACTGAGCCGGAGAATCATACTTACACAGAAAGAAAAACACTCGGGATGAATTAAGTTTTTTATACATACTTTATGTAAGAGTCGTACTTAGGAATTTTTAACACTAAGTCGTTCTTAAAACAAACCTAAATGGGATTTCTTTCGAAAATCAATACCGGAATTTCTTAAAATAAATACAAAATTCTTAAACCAAGTAAAAAAAAATATTGAATTTTTCGTTGCTAGTGCCACAATGAGAGTGAAATTACAAAGTGAGCGTTTTTAATCTCATACAACTTATAAGTATTATCTCTCAGCATTGCATTCCTTATGCGTGAGTTACATACCCAGGTATGAACCCAACAACACAACCACCACCAAAACCACCAAGACAGAGTTAGCACATACAAAACAATAACAACAATACATTAACTAGCTGCATAAGCAAAACACTATTAATTCAACCTAAAATAAAAATAAACAAAAGAACGTTAAACTTAAAATTAATAATCAGCAAGTAGGAAGTAAAAATAAGAAAGTAAACCAAAATGTCAATAAACCTAAAATAAGAACAAACTAAATAAAAATGTCAAACCAGCAAGTAGGAAGTAAAAATAATAAAATAAACAATTTAATACTTATTTAATAAGTTCAATTATTATAGTAGAGTAAGCATATTTTATTTTATATAAGAAACAAAAGAATTATAATAAAATATTATTAATATTTTAACAGTAAAAAGATAAACAAGTGTTTTTTTTATCTCCCTGTCGGTCCGAGAACTTAAATGGCGCAGTCGGTAGCCCGGTTATCCGTGTATTATAGTAAAATTATATAAAATACAATTGTGAAGAGAAATAAAGTAAAACACTTTATAAGTACAATAGTGAAAAAAATAGTAAAAGTGTAACAATTGTGAAGAGAAATAAAGTGAAACACTTTATAAGTACAATAGTGAAAAATAGTAGAAGTGTAACACGGATGGATCTTAATCCTTCATAACCGGAGAACTTTAACCCTCATCTACTCAACAAGGAATCAAAGAACTTTTAAACCTCATCAATTCAACAAAGAATCAAAGAACTTTAATCCTCATCTACTCAACAAGGAATCAAAGAACTTTTAAACCTCATCAACTCAACAAAGAATCAAAGAACTTTAAACCTCATCTACTAAACAAGGAATTGATCAACGCTAAGCCAGGACAAGGAAGCAACGAATATGAAATATATATTAATTACAATCCTAATGTAAGTTAATACAATTATTTTATGTAAACATCTAAAAGAAGCATTAGGAATCTATTATTAGACCCTATATCCAATTAGTAGATAAGCTATCGTTACCAAAACATATAGGAACTATAGCTCACAAATACGAAACTAATAATAACAAAAGTAAATAATAATTAAATAAGCTATTGTAACCAAGGCATATGGAAACTCTAGCTCTAATAATGAACTAAGGAAAATAATAATATAGAAACAGTACCCCATACAAAAAAAAAGAACAAGAAGAGCGAAAACAAATATATAAAGGATATAATAACAAGTATAAATAATCACTAAATAAGCTATTGTAACCAAGGTATATGGAAACTCTAGCTCTAATAACAAGCTAAGGAAAATAAAAACATAGAAAAACCCAATTCCTCTCAGTCAGAGCATAGCGTGACTGCGATTCAATCCTTAATAAAAAAAAAAAAAAAGCAAGAATATTCAGAAAATAGTTACCCCTCTCAAATAAAACTTGACGAGAGGAAGAGTACATACACAAACTTTTAAATTCAACCAGAGCATAGCGTGGTTGTGACTCAAAAGTAATTATAATAAATAAATACTTATATATATACAAAATTTGGATATAAAGAAAGCTTCTTTGAAGGTGTAGAATTCATATTTATACTTTTATTATTACATTTTACAATTATTATTACTATTGTTAAAAATTACATATATATATAAAAAAGGGTCTGTTGGAATTATCTTGCTATCTATTTGATGCAACCAGTAGTAAAGTACTTAGGACCAATAACAAGACTTAGGAAAAACATTACAATAGAAACAGACAAGATGACACAAGCAAATCAATCAGGTAATACTAACACAGACCTATTTAACTCTCTCAGAATACCAGATGCCATTAAAGATCTTCCCCATTTTAATGGCAACCCTAGGTTATTATACGAATTCATTAACAATGTAGAGGAAATACTACTCTACATTCAGAGTGCAGATAGTACACCATATGGAAAGATTCTCTTGAGGGCAATTAGGAACAAAATTGAGGGGGAAGCAAACGAAATTCTAAACATGTATGGCACTCCCTTAAACTGGGACATGATTAAAGGTAATTTAATCCTACACTATTCGGACAAAAGATCGGAAACATCTCTAATAAAAGACTTACATAATGTGAGGCAAGCAAATAGAACAATACAACAGTTTTACAGCGATATTATAGAAATACAATCCGCTTTGTGTAATAACATACTCATTCATGAGAAAGACCAAAATGTTATTTCATCAAAAAAAGAACTGTTCGCTGATATGTGTCTCAACACTTTCTTATCAGGACTAAGGGAACCCCTTGGCTCATCAATTCGAGCAATGCAACCAAAAACTCTTGCCTCAGCTTTGTCCTTCTGTCTTAAAGAACAAAATATTTACTACAGACAATCCACATTCTATAAACAGCCGTACAGAGCTGATAATTTCAAGAACCCACAACAATTTGACCAAAATCCTGTTCAACAATATAGACCGAACAATCATGCTTCAAACTACCCACAAAAAAGGAAATTTGAGGGATCGGAAACTAAATTTTCAAGAAACTACCAAACATATGCATCACCAAATATAATACCTAAACGCGAAAACTATAATCAAACCAGAAATACCTTTATCAAACAAAGCCCAAGCACACAATCGAGAAATGTTAGACAAAATGAAGTGCACAATTTTGAACAATCAACCAACAAATAGAACAAATAAAGAAACAAAACGACCAAATAACCGACAACTTACAGAACACTAGCTTACTAAATACACAGATAGTAGATCGACTGAACAATCTCACGAAACACATCAATACGCAGCAAGATAATATTCAGCGGTACATTAACACTAACTCTCGTATGCTAAGTAACAGAATACAAAAAGAAGAGGATTCAATTGAAGAAATACAATATATTAATCAAATTAACTATAATTTAGACATATTACAAAATCACATAACAGAAATTTCAGAAACCATATTATTAGCCAGATTAAACATTATTTCTAAAACAATATTAAGTAGTCAAGAAATTGAAATCATAAACAGCTACATAAAAAACCAATTTATTAATATTTCATCAAGTGATCAATTGTATGAACTTTTAAGCCTAAAAGCATATTATAATGATACAAATATAATTTTTAATATAAAAATACCTATCGTAGAAAATATTACTTATGAACTAACTCAAATTATACCCTTGCCAATAAACCATACAAAATTTATCAATGTAATGCCATATGCACTAGTTAATGAACATAAAATATTATACACAAACAAAATTTGCCCACAAATTGAAAAAACATTCTTTTGCGAAAGTATCATTGAACAGGAAGACATCAAAGAATCGGCCTGTATAGGCAATATATTAAATAATAGAACAGCGGAATGTCATTTCAAAGAGAAGGGTCACATCTCCTCTATATCACAACCAAAACAAAATGTTGTACTTTTTATTAATGTGCCAAACACTTATATAAATACTACTTGTAAAAAACAACCATTTACCATAAAAGGCACAATCCTAATTAAATTCAGGAATTGTACAATTATTGTAAATGGAATGATTTACGAAGGTAAAGCAAATATTTTTTGGGACGAAATACTTCTAATTTCACCTACATATAGTCCAATACATCCTAAATCAATAACAGAGGAACTTTCACTCCAAAAGTTAAAAGAACACCACCTCGATAATAAAATGAAATTAATTTCTCTTCAAGAAATAACTAAATCTTCACACAATACAACCATTGTAACAGCTTTAACTATTAACATAATACTTATAATAATCATAATCATTACATTAAGCACTTCAGTTATAATCAAACATAACTACGTCCCAGAAACTGGCATCGCTTCAGCCCCAATTCAATCATTGTGGCCTTCGCTCTACTCTAAGGGGGGAGGAGTTACATACCCAGGTATGAACCCAACAACACAACCACCACCAAAACCACCAAGACAGAGTTAGCACATACAAAACAATAACAACAATACATTAACTAGCTGCATAAGCAAAACACTATTAATTCAACCTAAAATAAAAATAAACAAAAGAACGTTAAACTTAAAATTAATAATCAGCAAGTAGGAAGTAAAAATAAGAAAGTAAACCAAAATGTCAATAAACCTAAAATAAGAACAAACTAAATAAAAATGTCAAACCAGCAAGTAGGAAGTAAAAATAATAAAATAAACAATTTAATACTTATTTAATAAGTTCAATTATTATAGTAGAGTAAGCATATTTTATTTTATATAAGAAACAAAAGAATTATAATAAAATATTATTAATATTTTAACAGTAAAAAGATAAACAAGTGTTTTTTTTATCTCCCTGTCGGTCCGAGAACTTAAATCGTGCGTGCGCTTGTGTTTGTCAAGGTTTGTTGTAAAGAAGGTAAACAACAATTCGCTTGTTTTGTAGAAACAACAGAACAAGAAGAAACACATACATTCAGCCATGTCACAGAGTACAATTCCGTTCGGAATCGAAGAAAACAAATTTGTTTATTGATAGAAAGTGTATTTTGATAGTTTTTTTTTGCCTTTCAGATAGAGAAATCTCCCATTCCGTTTATTAAACCAAACATGATTTAATTCAGAAAAATTTTTTCGTGAAGCACCAAAATACGGAATAAATTCTGTTTCCGAACGGATTTATACTCTGTGACATGGCTGATTATTTTCACGTTTTAAAAGTAAAATCTTCAGCAAAAGTTCTTATTTAGTTTATATTTAAAGTTTAATATGAACATAAAATTTTAAAGTAGAAAACATTCTATCCTCCTTCTGCCTCTGGGATAAATGTTTTAGGTCAGAATCAATCTAATTTTACTTAACGGTTATTTCAAGTACGAACTCGGGATTAAATCAACTTAATAATACTTGAATCAAGCGCATTTTGAGATTGATTAAATCGAAGATTTACTTAAATCAATCTCATTTTCGAGTAATTTCAAGTACGAATTCGGCATTAAATATGGATAAGTTAAGTATTTCGCACTTGAATAATCTGTACTTGAATCAATCTTTCATACTTGATTCAAGAAAATCCGTACTAACCGCACTGTTGATACCGTTTCGGATGATTTAAGTACGGGAAGATTGATTTTTTCTTTTCAGTGTACGTGTGATGCAACTTTGAGCTTAGCAAACTACTTGAGAACGGGGCCTCACTCGGCAGGGGGAGCTTTGATTTTATAAGACACTTATCCTTCCCGCATTTCTATATGGCGTAAAGGCATGGGCATTTGCTTTAACAAATGAAACTGTTCTTGGAATATTCGAGAGAAAAACATTTCGAAATTTATGTGTGCCAATCTGCGTAGGCTGAGAATATCGGTGTTGTGCGACCCGAGAGCTGTATAAGCTACACGCCAACTTCAATGTAGTTAAATGCGTAAAATCCAAAGATTTCGCTGGCTAATACTTGTACAAATAAATTACGGTGCTCCAGCAAAAAAGGCATTTGAACCGAAACTCCGTTAAAAACCCTAAGTATAGGAAAACCTTTTCAAACTCAGAGTTAGAAATTAGGAAAGAAGATCAGAAAGCCGAGGTGCCAGAAAATCCATTCTTAGTTCGGTCAACAATTCAGATGGGTTGCTATAAATGGTCAACTAAGCAAGTAAAACTTTATTTATTAGCATCGTTTTATGTGGCTTAAATTGTTTAAAAGAAACTGTAGACCGATCAAAATTAAATATCATGGTGATATTTTAATTCGCAGAAAACAAAATGAAGGAAAATGTTCCACTAATCTTATTACTCGCTATCGCTTTAGGATTAATTCTGATCTATAGTTTCGGAAACACACTACTAGTCTAAAATTTTCAACTGAAATCCTTGTAAAATTCTAAGAAGACAGACATCGCTAGGTCTGTTAAAAGCATGGCTTAGCTAATACTAGATTTCTTATAAACATAAAGTTTGTTAATAAAAATTTTAAGATTCATATTAAAGAATGGCCAAATGGGTATGTTTCCTCAAACAGATTTTAGAAATAAGTCTAAAAGCTACAGCAATAACATTAAGTCCAAATACTTTATTAAGCACTGGTATTGAAACAGTGCTGTTCGACGTTAGCTCGTCCGTTGGCCAACCTTTTCAGCTCTTCGTACCGTGCGGGAATCTTTCCCTCTTGCTGGAAGGTGGCCAATGTTCAGCCCATCCCCAAGAAGGGTGAGGCTACTAACCCTGACAATTACCGCCCAATCGCAATTTGCTCTTCGCTCTCGAAGGTGATGGAGAGAATGGTTAATTACAATCTTGTGAAATATCTGGAGACAAATTCACTTCTCAGTGACATACAGTATGGTTTTCGTGGTAGCCGATCTACAGGAGACCTGTTAGCGTTTCTTTCATAACGTTGGAGTCGGTCCATTCATCGCTTTGGTGAATGCAAAGTGGTTGCTCTGGATATTTCCAAGGCGTTTGATCGGGTGTGGCATGGTGCGCTTGTGTCAAAGCTTATTGCTTTTGGTGTCGGTAATGATTTCTCTCGATTTATATCGAGTTTCCTCAGTGATCGCACTATACGTGTTGTTATAGATGGGATTGCATCAAACGAGTTTCAGCTGAATTCAGGGGTACCGCAAGGCTCTGTCCTTTCTCCTACGCTATTTCTTATATTTCTAAATGACCTTCTTAGTCATACTTCAAATCCTATCTACTCTTTTGCAGATGACAGCAACATTTGTCATTCATATTCCTTCGATCATAGGCCAAGCCTTTTTGAGATTGGGGGCAAAAGGCAAAATATGAATGACACTCTTAATCACGACCTAGCTACAATCTCTGAGTGGGGTCAAGCGAATAGGGTCGAATTTAATGCACGCAAGACCCAATGTTGTATGTTGACCCACAGACGGGCCGTGGGACCAACTATGTCATCTGTATTAAAGGGTGGCATTGATATTGAGGAATCGGATACTCTTGATGTTCTGGGCATGAGAATACAGTGCGATGTCCCTGGAATAAACACGTTTTTAAAGTGTCGAAAGAAGCATTCAAGTGTTTAGGTTTTTTAAAACGGTGCAGGACTTACTTCACTTCATCCGATCTCCTTACTATCTATACCACCTATATCCGACCGAAGATGGAATACAACTCCCATATATGGGCAGGGGCTTCAAAGTCTATTTTGAACCTTCAGGACCGTGTACAAAGGAGGGCGGTGAAGCTCATCAATGACAGTAGGGTATCCAACTATATTGACTCATTGGAGCATCGTCGGAATGTGGGTTGTGTGACACTTTTCTATCGATATTACCATGGGAGGTGTTCCACTGAGATAAGTGAACTTATTCCACCCGCCCGAGTATTTCTTCGTAATACTCGCTCATCCAGTGCATCACATCCGTTTGTAGTCGATTGTCCTGTGTTTCGCACAACGCATTATAGAGAAAATTCGTTTTTCAGTCGAACTATCCGTATGTGGAATAAACTTCCTGCAGAGGTCTTCCCCGGTACTTATAATTTATTAAGATTCAAGTCAAATGTCCACAAACACTTTTCCCTCTTTCCTCCTTCCCAAACCTTATTTTCCTGATCAACACAATGCACTTAATATATAGGGGGCATCCCCTGAGTGTTGGTTTATCGCTAAAAAAAAAAAATTGCGATTTTCTCAATGTACCGTCAAACTGCCTGTAACTTAATGTCAACATAAATTTATTAGACCGATAAATTGTCTGTTAACAATTTTGGGTTTCTCAATATACCGACAAAAAACATGGGTTTAAGCTGGCAACACCTCTCAAAATACATGTAAAAGTTGGGAGTCAGCTGATTGAATTTATCTGTGGGGCAAATAAAAGGAAAATAAATAATCGGCAGATAAGTGCTGGTTAGCTTTGCGACAGAATAGAGGCAAATTAGACATTGAGAAAACCAAATTTCTGTAATGTGCAGTTTTTCGTTGAGCAAAAAGTTAATCGTGTATTGAGAAAACGGCCATTAGAGATGGAATTTGGTTCTACAAATGATCCCATTCCTTCACATAGCCCCCATAGATGCCTTGGATGTTATGCGTTATTGTTTTTATTAATCGCATAAAGTTAATTCTGTTAAAATGCAATTTAACATAATTTAAAAATTCACGTTTAAAATAATTTCTTTTAGCTTTTCAATGTATGTAAATTTCATAATTATTTTCTTTTAGTAAATCTACATTATTAACGCATTTATTTAAATTAAATAAATTGCTATTTATATAAGTCGTCTGTCTGTCTGCTCCCGCTTATGTACATTAAAAATCCATATAAAACGAATAATCATCATTTTGTAATATTAATTTTTATTAAAGTAAATTAAACTCTTATACAAGATTAATGCAAACAGACACCACAGAATGGTCGAGGAATGAACAAAAAATAAAAATAAAAAATGGTTGAATTTTATTAATACATTTTTGGTCGTAAAGTTATGTATTGTAAGGACTATATGGCGTTATAAATAAAGCAAAACCATTTAGATTATCGTCATCATTAAAATGAAAAATATGCATTATAAATTTATATATTTTTTATTATTTCCGCTTTTGTGATTAAAGTGTGAGAAGTGACTTGTATTATATACGAAATTGAATCTGCAAATGCATTTTCAACACCATGTGTTCGGGATATTTTGCGTAAAATAATATTTGACTATAAATTTTCCATTAATATGGTCAAATTGAAATGTGCTTTTTTTACATATATTTTAAACGAAAACAAAAACAAAAAAATATTCTTTATATCTGGAACCAAAGTTAAATTAAATAATAAAAATAAATTTAATAAGAAATTAATTAAACGCTATTTATTTAAAAGTACCGAAATGTAAGTTGGAACCTAAAATAACTTTGGTAAAATAACATTCAAATTACACATTAATAAAATGAAAACGAGGCAGATAACTTTAACATCTACAGCTGCCAGATTTTACAATTTATGCTCAATTTGACGATTTATACGCTAAGTTTTATGATTTTTCAAATGACAAATTGTGTACTAATTTACAAAGCTTTATTAGTAGCAACCATCCCCTGAGTGACAGTCCTAACAAGAAAAAAAATATAATAGTTAACGCTTGGGATTCAGGTAAAACAATAATTTTTCAACCACCTTTTTAAGCACTTAAACAGAATTTCTAATGAAATTCGATATCTTTCAGTTCATGTGGGATCCAATTTTCGTACTTATTCTTGTTACGACTTGAGTTTCAAGATTCTTAGGTTGCATGTATACGATGTCTTTTCAGACATGTCTAACAACCTGTTAGTAATTGATGTGATATCTTCTAAAAACTGTCAATCACAGAAAAATTTATTTGCTACTTTTAAAATAAATATTACAATTAAAAACAAAACATTATTGATTTCATTTATAAAATATTAAAACAAGTAACATAATTAAAGTTCACTCTCTTTTTCCAAACACAACCACGTCTGATTTGTTTATGGCCGATCGGGTTAGTGAAGAAAGAAGGGTTGACAAACAGACACGAAATGAATTTTCATGTTTGTTCATATGATTTTTCATGTTTTTTAATATCTGTCAGAGATGAGCAATGAGTAGTGAAAAAGTGAGTAGAGCTAAACCATGACTCATAATTTCTTGTACTTGTACTCACTCGTACTTATTGCAATGTTATTCAAGCTCATATTCACTTAGAAGCTTAATTTGATTCATTGTACTCACACTTATTCACATATGTTGTGGTTGATTTAGAATCAACTTAGCTCAATGTGTATTTTATACACATACACATATACATATGTACATATACACTGTATAGACGAAGCGAAATGCGAGGCTGCCAGATTTGTCCCCGAAAAAGCAAATTGACGATTTGGAAATTACAGTTTACTAAAGTTGTATGTATGAAGTGGACGATTTTGCTGGCAGCGCTGATTATGAAGTTGTGTGTTTCATCTGTTGTGCTAAAGCGGTAAATGGATGAGCTAAATGAGTTGAATCAACGTGAGTATTATAAGTATTTTTCTGAAATTATACATCAAACTTAATTCATTTATGAGTATGAGTATGATGTCGACGTCGCACTCATATTAAATTCTCTTGTGAGTATGAGTGCATCAGAGTAGTTAAGTTTAATGTGTGGTTTATAGAACACGAGCGCAAAACTCGTCCGTTCAATTTACATTTAAAACAAAAACAAATTTCGAAATTTTGGGGGTAATTTTGTTGTTCACTTCACCTTGCGTTGAGAAAATTTTCATATAAAATGAATTGAATTTTCAAAAAACAAAATTACGCCCTTTGTGTGTATAAAAAATACGTTTGTTCATTAAAATTGTTCACATTCAACAAATATTTTAAACAATGAGTTTGTAAATAAAAAATTAATTACAAATTAGTAATTTCAACAAAATATTTTGTTGCTTAATAATTTTATTGTGTGGCAATTTTAACAGAAAGAGATGCATTAAAAATGCGAATCTAATTACTTTTTCATTTAAATATAACAAAAATCTCATCACAAATATATATCTTTAACATAAACGGACTTAGGATGAGGTCTTAACACGTGCTCAAAACGGATTCTTGACACAATCATCAAATATAATTTGAACATTGGAATAAATTAAACGATGTTAAAATTTCGGTAAGAGGGTTCAAATAACAGCTTCACTTACTCCTTAGATAAACTTTGTTTTCAATTACATTAATTTTTTACGAGATTAAAACAAACAAAAATTAATTTTTTTAATTTTGAATTGAAAATTTTTGACAGAAATTTTTTTTTATTTTTTCAACTAAAACATATTGTTAATATGACAATTTACAAACAATTTAATTAAGAAAATTGGTGAAATTTTTAGAATAGTTTTAAAAATATTCCTATTTTGGATTTTTAAAAAGCTTGCTGCTCTTATTAAAGTTGTTCTGGGAAAGAAGTTAATTGGCGGTTTTATTATATCAATAAAAACAAATGGCAAAAAAAATTTTATCTGGCAGCTATGATGACAGCCTATACCATGAAAAATTACTAGAACAGATAGCAAGAGAGAAATAGTAAAAAATATGTTTACTTTGTTGCCGTTACTTCAAAGGTACGGAACTTCAAGGGATAATTTTCCATTTTTTAGAGAGTTTGCCTCTCCAGTCGTTACTCTATGCTCCATACGCTTAACCAGTTGTGACTCAAGGTGAAAGTTTCTTAAGGACTTACCACCTAAAATTTTTAATTTACCGGCCATTTTTCATTACGCTTCATTTTTGTGCAAAAACTATAAAGAGTGGTCCTTGATCGATGCCCACCGAACATTTAACTGACTAAATTAAAAAAAATGATATTTATTAAAATCCATTAAAAGCTACGCTTACAGCCCAAGTAATCCAAATCGATTTATTCGGAAAAACATTTTTTTTATCTAAGCAGAATTTCTTTAAATTTTGGTGCATTCACCTTTTAGAAAAAGGATAATGCAGAAATTCATAAAAATCGGCCACGCCCATGAAACCCATATGTTGCTACTCTTCATTTTATTAATTACAAAGTGTTGAAAATTATTAATTGTTTGCAAATTCCTAAAAACGTATCGTTAACTTTTTTAAAATTTTACAGGAGAAGTAAAAAGCTATTTAAAATGAAAAATTTATAAATCTCATTAAACTGTTTATAATTTATTTTATTTCTATTATCCTGGTAAAACCTACCAGTTGTTTTGATAATTAGCAAAGTTGCACATTTGGCAAACTGTTTGATGGGCCTTTTAGCGTTTATCATATAAGCTTTTGTAGAAAGGGCTTTTGTTTTTTGTTAACAAAATAGTAAATTTTGGTCGAATGATTTCAAAATGTTTTGCAAACATTTGTGTTGTAGCAAAATATCAGTATCAATGAAAAAGTCCTTTATTTATTTTTGATTAGGTAGCGTAGTTAGGTAACGATATGGTTTTATTTTTAAATATCTCGTCTATTCTAATTGTTGCTAATGCTACACTCACAATATTTTGTACGTTAAACTAACTGAATTTGTAACATAAAATAAATGAAAATTCAGTTTAAAACCGGTCTACTTATTTTTCATTTATTTTTAACGAAAAGTTCTTTTAATTTTTATCATCAAAAAATTAACTGAGTATTCCGTAAAAGCAAAGAAATATTCAGTTGTTTTATTAAATTCAGTAATTTTCGTTTACTCCACAAAAGAGCCGAAATTCTGAAAAACAACAGACAGACACCTGCCCGCTTGTTTTTCTAATAAAAGAGAGAACATTATAGTTTTCTTAGCCTGTTACACACGCTTGTTTTACTTTTGTTGTACTGACCTCTTTTGTTTAAAGAAGAACTCACAATCATAAGATACCAGCAGCATGACCGATATGGTTTTGCAATTATTTTACTTTAAAAATTTGATGTATTTAACTAAATCATTTAAACAAATAGAAAATGGGAGTTTGTTACACAAAACAAGCACATCGTTTTCTAAAGAAAAGTAAATATTTATTTTTTGGTAGTTAATTAATATAAAACAACTGAAAATTTATTTGTTTTTACGGAACATGGGGTTGAATTTTGGACAGTAAAAATTAAATGAACTTTTCGTTACTTCAAATTACATTTTCATTTAATTTTACATAAAGAAGAATTTAACTTAATCAACGGACAATATTGATTTGCTTGGAATATTAAATGTTTAATTATTTAAAAATGATTGAACGGAATATTTCTTGAATAAACTGCAGTCCGTTACTGTTATAATTCTGTGAGTGTAATTTTAACAGTTTTTCTTAACTGAGCTCTTGGCTTAAGGTATGTTCACATTTAAAAAATATTTGACGAAAAAATTCAATTAATGCGTGGCCACTTAATTGATCTACTTTTTACTTTCGTTTTAAAAATTTTTCTTGATCTAATAAACTTCAATACTGAAAAAATTAAAGAATAATGTAATAAATAAAATATTAAATGATGTTTGCTGTAGCATTTAATAAAAAATAAATTAACGTGTGGGACGTCAAATGTTTGTTAAATGTGAATAAAGCTTTCGAATTTGTTTCTGTCTCCTTAAAAATTATTCAAATTGTTTGCTTTTAAAGAAATGGATTCATTATAATTTTCTATAGATTTATTTATTTTTTGGTTACTTAATTATGCACATACATTTAGGAATTTTTATTAAAATTTTTAAAAGCTTTTTATATAAATAAACTTTAGATTTTAACAGTATTAAAAGCCTGCACAGCTGTCAATAATTTAGTTAAAAAAAAAATAAATAGAAAAAATTGCATCTGTTGAAAAACTTTTTTCTTTGAATTTGTATTCTTTACAATGTGACTACAAATTGTGAATAGTTACATTGTTAAGAATGTGTGTACGTTTGTAAAGAGTAACGAAATAATTTATGAATTATAATAAAAATTTAGGTCGGTGTTATAAATTGTTAGTCTTAAATGCAATTTGAATTTAAAGATTTTTGTATATGGGTATTTCTACAAGAAATTCTGCTTTTTGTCACGTTACGCCACTAAGTATTTGAAATTGTTTCTTAATGAATAATTTATATGTTATTTAATTTTTTTTTGTATTTTGGTGTAAATTGCAATTTAGTGAAAGAAATGAAAAATTTCAACAACATGGGTCTAAAATACAATATAAATTGCTTGCCGACGTAACGTCGCACTACTGTGGAAGTGCCCATATGCAGTATTTACATTAAATGTTAAATGCTTATTATAGGGCATTCCAATTAAATGTCTCAAATCAGTCAGTCCCCTATTCTTTAGTTCTTGGCAACGTCATTCAATTCTGGTAAATGCGCACTAATTGCTGACACTGCATACGATTAAAGGATTTAAAACGTAATAGAGTGAACGGGATTGCTAACACTGTATTGGTTGCAATTTGTAAAAAGCTGACTACCCTACTGGTCAAGCTAATTTTAGTAAGACGAATTCAATTATGAAACCTGTTTTTTAAAGTTAGTTAGACTAAAGTATAGGGCTTATTTTTGTACCTGATTGAGAACTTAAAATTACAGAAATATTGTTGGAATGAAATGTTTTATTTTTATCCGGAAGATCATTTCATGGCATTTATTTTTTTTTAAATGATTTCCGACATATGCCCGCCGTGGCTATGAGTTACATGGTCCATTAAACAGTCTAATTTTGAATACTTTTTTTAATTAATCTGGACGTTTGGCGTCAATGTTGGCTTGAATATTTGCTTCCAATACTTCAAAAGTTGCTGGTTTGTCGGCATAAACCAACGACTTAACATAGCCCCTTACAAAGTAATCCAATTGCATCAAATAAAGTTGTCTACAAATTGATATTGCAATTAATCAATTGTTAAGTGCGCTTTAAGGCAAGTTGAGCCGCCGTGGTAGAACCAAATGTCGTTGATGTTTAGTTGATTAATTTTGAAAAAAAAAAAATTGTTAGCAACGTCAGGCAGTTTCTTGCTCTTTTCGTAGGTCCAAACTCAAGGTAAGTTTCCACAATTTATGATGATTTGTCGAACCTTAGCGAACAGAAAAGTCAACAGAGTTTGACATTCTTAGCTGTCAAGCCAGAGTTATCGATATCGTAAATTCCCATGCATCTAAAAAAAACCGTTACCATAAAGCGATATTTTTTGAAACTTTTGAGGTCATTTGTTCAGTTTAAATTATTTATTTATTTATTTAATTAATCCACAGACTAAATATGGGAATGAGCGTTGGCAGCATATGCCATCAGCTCTTCGTTTAAAATAATCCAACTCTGTTAAAGGCAATTTTTCATTATTTTTTTCAAGACTTCAACACTGGTATAGCGGTTACATTCAACATATACATAGGTAATTTTTATTGAACCAGCATTTGAAAAAGATTTTAATTTGTGTAATCTGTACCCTTTGGTTGGTTGGTTACGTGGCAGTACGCCCAAAAACTAGGCGTGGTGCAAGTAGAGCCGGCAGTGACTCCGTTTTGACACCACTCAATTCGTCAAGAGTATACAGGGGACTAGACCCAGCCCGTTGCATTGAGATATTTCACCAAATATCCGAGTTTCACCCGCAATATCTCAGAGGGTGAAGGTGATTTCCAATCAATCCATGTCGTGTTGTACTTAATACTGGGCAAATGTGGTCCCTTATGCCCAATTTTCAGGATAATATTTAAATCTATATTAAGTTAATTTTCATAACAAACTTAAATCGTATTTAAAACAGATTGGTTTTTTGAGTTTTATTTGAAGTCTTATTTAATTAAGATAAAAGTATGGTAGCACTACTAAATACAAAAAAAAAAATATAAAAAAGTGTAATTATTTACAAGGTGGTCTGAAAAAACAGCTGACTGTTAATGCTTTGCCTGTTGTTGTTGTATTGTTGTGATATTGAGGCCACCTTGCTAAAATATTACAATGGAAACTTAAGTTGAAATTAAGTGTACCACATCGGTGACTTAAGTTTGATTTAAGTTTTTAGTGAAGAAAAGAATTTTGTATTTAAATCGATTTTAAAAATAAATGTGTTTTAATATCAATCCTGAAAACTGGGCATTAATCTTATAGAATATTAAGTGAACTCATAATTTTTGTTCAGAAGAATGGCGCCAGAACAGCGTAGTAAGAAATAGACTTATGAAATGAATAATTTTGTGAACACGTTTTTCTTTTTCGAACTGTTCGGTCAATTGGCCACAAATGCTGGTCTTGGATTATCCTTAACCCGGGTGTACTGGCACTCCAAGTGTTTCTCATACGACCCAACAGAGTGTATGCTGCTTGATAGCGTCAATTAAACTATCGAAAGCTAGAGTTCGTTTGGTCTGGATAGACCAAATTCGCTCGAAGTCCGACCTAAGGACCTTAACTGTAGGCGCTACGGGCGTCAGCTGCCCCCGGTGCAAGCCGGGCTGACGGGTGGTTTGGAGGGACGCTAATTTAGGAGAGCACGTAGTGGTTGTTGTTTAAACCCAAAGTCGCGGGTAGGAACTCGATCACGTCAAAGTCTGATTTTTCACCTTCGGGGAGAGTTCGGCCTGTAAGGGGGTTCCTAGGTGCTGTTGCTATTCGACAGATGCTGCTGGAATTTAAATGAAGCAGCGGAGGCTAGATAGCTCCAGTCCTCAAACAAGGGACGAGTGTATAAACTTCGACGGGTTTATACACTCAAAGTTGCCACCTGTGTATGAAAATGAATTCTAACTCACACAGGGGCATTTTGTAAGTGCTTAATATTAACTCACCAAGTGATTTGGTTTGGATCACTGTGAAGTAAGGTCTTAGGACGATACTCACGTTAATCTATATTCGAATCTGGCCACAAAGGCTGTGTATATAACGCCTTAAAATTATATTTTGAGAAGTTGCATGTATCTTTGGGCGACTTTGAGACAATATTTGGCCGAGAGCTGACAAAAAAAAAATTCCACTCTCATTAATCCGCATCATAGAGAATACATTTTGAAAACTTTAACGTTAAATTTACAAAAAAAAAATTAAAATTAAATCGGATGAAAAGCAACTAATGCTAAAAATTAACTCGTAAAAATAATTTTTTATCTTGATTTTTTAACTACACAAAAAGGCATGAAATTACTTTCAGAAATTTTGAAAGCCTCTTTTCACTCTCACACTGTGTTGTTGCCTTAGATAAACACTTTTTGGTTTTTATATTTTTTTATCAGCAATATATCCCAGAATAAATAATTATAAAATAGGAAATTAAACTTTGGGTTTTCAGTTTTTTATAGACATTGTTTTTAAGCGGTTTTTAATCCATCCCATAGTTTAAAGATATTTACAAACTGCTTTGTATCGTAACGTGCATGCACATAAAAAATAAATTAACATGGCGCAATGTTCATTGGAAATGATAGCAAATTTCTGCAGTAGTGTGAACTTTATTTAAAATTATAATTGCTTCATATTGATTTTAAATAAAAATGTTAAAATAACAATGTCGAATTTTGAATTATTAATAAATCCTGTTGTACTTGTTTCATGTAGAAACAACAACAACGCTACAATAAGAAAAACATTGATTTTTCATATTTCCATGTTTAAAATAATTTATAAAGAGTATACAAATTCCCGTATTCTTTTGTTAAAATAAATAAGTTAAATACGTCACATCTTTTAAGTAGAATGATGACGAAAACCATATTGGACCATTCTGCTGGCGTCTTTTAATTGTGATTACTTCTGTAAAAATTAGGGAATACAACAAAAATTAAACATCTTTACCGTATTCACAAAACCCCTTGTATCGTTGTATCAATTGTATGTTGTGTTAAAATACATGGTTCATTATTGGTATTCTATACAACATATATGATTAAAGGATCCTTCTCACCAAATTTCATTAAAATAGAAAGGGGTCGGGTCACACTCTTGGTCGATTTGACATGGAATTTTTTTTTTCCCACGATGGAACGGGGAGGTTTCCCCACAGTGACAGGTACCGCGACCAGGTTACCTCTACATTAAATTCAGTTTGTTTTCAACTTGAAATAACTTTCGTTCAACGTGATTCGTGGTATTATTAAAATATAAATTTAATTTCGATCTAACTTTAC
The DNA here is from genome assembly GCA_949318255.1 of Pollenia labialis. NCBI lineage: Eukaryota > Metazoa > Arthropoda > Insecta > Diptera > Polleniidae > Pollenia > Pollenia labialis. Next base: position 143,705,868 of record OX439139.1, on the reverse strand, counting down.
TGAAAAGTTAAATAAGCATGAATTAAAGTTAATTTAAAAGAAAAAAATGTTTTTCGCAAGTTATTCTAAAATCATATTTAATTAACATGAAGTTTGTATGAAGAAAAATGATCTACGAAAAATTTTAAATCAACCATGTTTTCGATGAATTGACATTGATTTTTGTCTGTGTGTACGTAATTGTTCAACTTTCAAATGCTGATATGTTTCACTAGAAATATTCATGTACATTCGTATGTCTAAATATTTTATTAGACAATATTTTTTTAAATAAATCTTTTTAGCATCAATGAATATTCTAGTGAATATTTTTAAATTTATTTAAACACGAAAAATTTTTTGTTCTTTTTTTATCGTTTTAGAAATTTCCAAGAGAAAACATATTATATTTTTTTTTTATGATTAAAAAAAATAATAAAATATTTGCAATATATATTTTTTCTATTATCCTGTTTTAAATACTCAATGAAAATGTTTTGATTTCATATTCATTCTGTATGCAACCAATTTATTTTGGTTAATCATGCATTAAATAGGCTCATAAAGCAATTTTGTTTTATGCTTCTAATCTACATTTTGTACACATTTTTAGAATATCTTTCATTATATATTTATTTTTATCCTTTTCGGCTTTTATTCTCTGAATATTATTTTGTAAACAAAGAATTTAGAATCAAATTGCTCATTTTATTACTAATGGAATGAGATGTTTAGCAATATTTATATTCAGCTATTAACAATTGTTACATGGCTTTAGACCAAATATGGACTGTTAATAATCAGGGAAACCATAAATATGAAATTGCATGTTTTTCCTTGTGCGACCAATGAAGGCACAAATAACATATTTATTCGTTTTAGACCTTTTTGTGAATTTTAGCATCGATTTGTTAGTGCATATTTTTGCATATTTTACTATTTGCGGCATTTTTGTGGATAATTTAGATAAACGAGCATTTTTAAGTTTATAGCGCATATTTTGCCTTTTAAAGGCATATTTTGATACATGTAAAATTTTTTTAGAGGCCTACATAGCTTTCGCAAAAAAAAAATTTTTTATTGGGTTTGTTTTTTGGAAATTCTAGTTAAGATGGCTTTTCTGTTTTAAATTTGTAACTGTTGCTTTAATTTCGCCATCTACATTTTACTTTTACTAAAAATTTTAAGACAAATCAAGTTGTCAAAAGATTGGTCCAGAGTTTAGTATACCGATCGACTCAGAATCACTTTTTAAAGTAATCTAACAATGTCCGTCCATCCGTCTGGCTAGTTTCTCTGTCCATGTTAAGCTTGTGCGCAAAGTTCTAGTTTCAATTTTGTAGATAATTTGATCAAACATGGACGAAGTCTTTAATTTCACATATTCCCCATAAAAACTTCTGTACAACTTCACCCATCCTTGAATAGATTTAACATTCTTTTAAAGTAACAATTTAGCGACCGTACCTAAAATCCCTTTAAGACAAAAACCCATATGGATGTTAATATCTAGGACATATTTTCCAGTTTTTACTGCATATTTAATGCGCATAAAACGCGTTTTAAGAGCATATTTCTGGTTGCCCTGTTAATAACAAAAAAGGCAAGTTTTTAAATGCACAAACTTTTTTTTTTATTAAAAACACAATGAAGAAATCGAGAATAGTGCAAAAATATAAAAGCATGAATATGCGTATAAATAGGAAAAGGCTAAATAAACCGAAAAATGGCCAGTAATAGTTAAATACCATAATACTTATCCAATACCGAATATAATCCCATGTTTAATAATGCATACTAAAAAAATTTACAACATTTTTGTTTTTAAAGCAAAATATTAATAGAAAATATAAAAAAATATTATATCCGTGGTCGTATAGAAGAGCAGCTTAAGTCGATACAGGACAGAATTGAGTTATTACATTCGGAACTTTACAGAATTCAGTATGCTTAAATGCTTTCTAATCGTTTTGAGGAATCTTCTTTTTCAACAAAGTTTACTTTACTTTTAGGCTTTTAAAAATATAATGCATTGATGAAAACATCTTATGTGCATATAAAATAACATTGCAATCTTTAAACTATTATGGAACAACATTACTAAAGCTACGGTCACATTTGTCAAATATTTGACGAAAAACACGGAACCAACAAGCAAACTACATAATTATTTCCTTTAATTCCAATATTTATTATGGTTATAATTCCTCATCTTACAGAAAACAGTTTTTTGCTATGTCAAGCAGTATAATAAGCTTTATTTTGTGATATTAAGAGTTTGTTAAGTCTCACTAGCTATTAACAAAAGTAATGGTTACGGTTATTTGGTCAAATATTTAATAAGTGTGACCGTAGCTTAAGATTGACATCTTATTTCTAAAATGATTTTTTTTTGTATGAAAAATATCATTCTTGCGGAAGGTTATGTTAAGGTTATATGAGTTTTTATGATGGCATGAATAAAAACTCTAGTAAGCTCCATCACTATTTTGATGACCATTTGCATGGTTGCAAGATTAAAAAACAAGGCGAAATGATTTTTAATATGATTTTGAGTCAGTAGCCTCAACGTGCATTATTTTTATTTAAAGAAATTAAATTATAGAATAACGTGAAATTTGCACTAAACTCTTATTTCCATCCGCTTAAGCTTACACAGCTTTCAAAATTTTTCCCAAATTATTATTATTTGGGGTTATTATACCCAGTAAAAAATGTGCTCCGAAAGGAGCAGGTTTTATGTATGAATTCAAATCGCTTCAAACCTGCTGATGGGATGCCTGATTTTTGTATGGGGTGTTTCCGGTTTGGAGGACTATTTTCTGCTGGCAATAAGCGCTTCATTTAACATGCAAACAAAGTGCTCCTAAAGTGCTTTTTTAAGTGCTAACTGTATTAACATATTCATTAATGTTTTTCTTTTACTGGTTTAAATGCCTTTTTTCAATCATTTTCGTAAGCCATAACATACTTTAATTTTTTTCGCTTTAAACCCTGCTTCGTTGTTAGCACTAAAATAGTACCTTTTTGTATATTTCAATCTTTATCATTTACTGCTTTATAAGAGCTCTCTTATTGAAGCGCTCGATTATGCGCTTTTTCTCTTAAGTGCTTAAAAAAATCCAAATTCTTTTACTGGGTAGTAAAAATAACGGGAAACAATATTGATATGATTCATTTAGTAGATAACGGTACAATAGTATTTTTTGATGTAAACTGGTCTTTTAGGCGCAATCCAGAGTCAAAGGCTGCACTGGAATCTCATATATTTTAAAATCAGGTGAATGCTACCTGGGTTGCACCAAACCTCTGAAAACCAGAGCTCCATGGGGTCCAATGGACTTAATTGATTGAGAAGTTGTACCTATTAGCTTAAGTAAGGCGGTTCGGCTGTTAGTAGCCCCTGGTGACACAGCACCGATCAAACTATTGGTGAGGCCTCCGTTTAGCATGCATCTTCCAGTCTATCAGGATGATTGTCTTTGCGGAAGTCTTGCTTTTCTGAAGGAAAGCAATTTTCGAAATTTCGTTCTGTAACGGCTTCAAGTCAGGGGTGCTCTTTTGACGGGAAACACGTAGTGGTTGTTGTTTAAACAAAAAGTCGTGGTAATGCTGACGTCCAGTTGGAGGAGTGATCTTTGTAGTAAAATTCAGTTCGTAGGTTGTTGCTATTCGACAGAAGCTGCTGAGATTATAAATAGAGAAGTGTAGGTTAGATAGCTCTGGCTTCTAAACAATGGGTGGGTGTAAAAGTTTTAATGAATTATACACTCGAATTGCTTGCTACCTGGGCCCTGCTTCTTAAAAATACAAGTCCAATACATTAAAAAAAATCAACTATGTATTTTACAATTTTTGCTTTTGTTTCAAAACTTTATTTTACTTGTAGATTTGTAACTTGTAGCTTTGAGAAACAGGACCCAGTATGTGAAAATTAACATTCACTCAAACAGGGGCATTTGGTAAGTTTAACACACCATTTGGTTGAGATCCACCGTGAAGTTAAGTCCCAAGACAGGTATGTATTCACGTAAATCAAAATGATGTATTTGCAATAAAAGACCAACATCTACATGTTTCAAATGAAAGTATGTAGAAAACTTTTTCAACGCATGCCTGCCAATGTTATGAAAACATTAAACAATTATCAAAAACATTCTCTGCTTTATATGTATTCTTTACCAAACGTTTTAAGTAAATTTATTTGATTTGAAATAGTTAATGGAGAAGCAAGCATACCTTAACCTCTCTTGTAGTTACTGTTACAAAATTACACCATGGGGCCTTATCGGCTTGAACTTGCACAAATAAAAATTTATTAGTTTAACATCTAACCAATTGTGATTTTTACGGAAAATCCCTTAAAGCAAGGTCATATTTGATCACATACATTATGTCTGTTGAAGTATGTGTTAAATACAAAAACATATAACTACATATGTATGTTATAAGTTCTATATATAGACATTTATGTGTTTGTTTTTGTATCGTACGTTAGTTTTATCACATGTGTTTGGGTGTTTGTATTAGTGGTAGTATATCACTTTTTTTTGCTATAAAAAATTTGAAAATAAAGAATCCTTAAGCTTCTGTCAAGTACAGACATATGATGAAGAGGAATTTAATACTTTCAATAAAGAGAGAAAAGAGAAAACATACAAAAAAAAAAACAAGTTCGAGTGCTCAACTACCAGTTAAACACTATTAGAAATAATTTAAGAGTCGCTGTTGAATAAAAAACAAATTTAATTAAACATTTTTGATTTTACTTAAATACAGATTTCCTAAAATATTGAGGAACATTCTAATTAGTTTTAATTTGTTAAAATTATAAATTGAAGATTTATAATAAAAGTTTCCTAATTGTTTTGTTGCTCTTATAATTATAAGCTGTACTGTCTACTTTCCCAGTGGTAAACATTTAAAGGACCGCAAGTGGCAGGCCTTTTTGAAGGCCTCTATAATTATTTCTAAAAGATTTGCTCCGTATGACATCCTTCTTTCAAAAGTGTGCCTTCTAAAATGTATATATTTTTTTGAAAGACTTTTCAATATATTGAGTACACATTCGCTATACCCTTCTTTAGGAAGGGAGAAAGGAAGTTGTTCAGTTTTTTTTTTGTTTTTTAGTGACATTCCTTTCTTCCTTCTTTGAGAAGGAAACGAAGTTGTTATTAAAAGGAGTGTGGAAGGGTTTGCTCCTAATGACAACCTTTGTAAAAAAATATATAAGTATGGAATGCGGCGTGCAGGGCTTGTGTCTGATAAATAAGGCCTTCTATAAGGCCTCTTTACTCAGTTTCGCTACCGCTGGGTTCATTCGATACGCAAAAGTATGTGTATGCTGCAGAAAACAATGCTTAATGGCATGTTACTTGTATGTTAAATTTTTTTTTTTTTTTGTATTATGTATTCTAGAAGTAGTTGTAGTTGTAGTTGTTGTCTGTTTTGTTAGTACGAGTGTTTTACAAGTAATTTATTTTAAATAAATATAAGCTCGACACCAACTGTAGGATTTATCTTAATGATTCATCTGGGGGTATGAGACAAACAACACTTTAACACACACACATACGTACACTTTGACTTAATAAAAAATCCAATCCAACAATAAAGAAAAAGTACTACATCAGCAGGAAATTTATAAAACAAATACACCACAAAACTATACAACATTTTATTTTTATATATTTTTTTTCTCTGTTAACACAACTACCCAGCGGGATATGGGAGGAGTACTGGTGCCTTCTAGAAAGCCTCGGTTTTCCTTCTTTTGGATGTACAAGGACTGCTCGCTCCATTCCATATTCAGATCTTGTTTGCACACGTTGTCATTGCGGAGTAGGCCTTCCACTTTCGCTTCTTTAGCAGGTACATAAGAATGTTAACGGGATCAAAACTAATAATTATTTTGCTTTAACTTGTGCAAAAAACAAAAAATACAAAAAATGTTACTCCTTCTCTACTCCCTTCTCATAGAAGCGAGTGTGGAATGTGTATCTTATATTTTATACCAAAGAGTCGAGACTTCTATGAGGCATTCTTTAGCAGTTCGATAAGAATAGTAATTAAACAGGCTTTTAAAAAGGCCTAAAGTAGGAAGGTCTTCTGAGTTTTCCCGCTAAGAACATGTAAAATATACTCATACATAAATACAAACATGTGTTGACTTCCTCCCGTCTTTTCTCGTAGGATACATTAAAGACAAGTACTGCGTTGCTAGTAAAATATACAGAACATTTTTGATATAAAAAAATGTTAAAAAAGAACAAAAATAAAACTGTATTCCTTTTTGTTTGTATTATAAAAAAAAATAAAATAAAATGACCTTGAGTTAAAAGAAACCAAAAAAAGAACGTACAGAAACAACAAAATGGAAGTAAAAGAAAATATTGAAAAACTTTATTTTAAGTTTTATTTATTCTATTCCTGTCTACAACAGGTGCATCTGCTATTCGTATGAGTTTAAGCGAATTTCTTAGAAATTTATTTACATTTTATGTGAAGAAGCCGAGTTAGTATTTATGCATTTTCTGAATGCATCTTTTGTTATAACTGCCGTATTCACAAAACGCCTTGTACCATTGTATCGGTTGTATGTTGTAAATCAAAGTTTTTCTTGGGATTCAAAAATTTATTGACAGGGTTTCGTTTAAATGTGCTCAATTCCAATTTCATACTATTGATAAACTGAAATTTATTGTAAATGGGATAAGCTATTCCTATGCGCATTTCACTGGTTGCTTAGGCTGAAATACAATAGTGTTAGCTAGTTGTTGTTGGTAGCTTTCATATCAAATTAAAATACAACTTCCCAGCATGCAAAATACTCCGACCTTGTCTTAATCAGACATTTCTGGCAAATGTCTGACATCATTTATAGAGACTTTGTTCAGATTTCTGTTAGACATTGATTAAACGTACTGTCTGGCCGATTTCTGATCGACTTGGGATGATTATATTTGGGGAATTTATGTAGCTACATATATCGCAGCTCTTCTATTTTCAGCATTCTGATGGAATTCATATAGATGTTTTTAAATTGTTATGCGTGTTCTTTTTTTAAAATAATTACAATTCTCATTAAAGCCTAGTAATCTGTTCGAACTTGCAAAAAATGTTGAGCAACATTGTTTATTTCACACAAAAATTTTGTCATGTATCAATATTATTTATCTCGCGATTTTTAAAAACTTAACGTTTTTATTAGTAACAAGTATACAATATTATTTTTGAAGGTAAATCAAACCCATAGTTGGGGGTAGTGCACTAAATGTTGATTTAAATCAACATTGCACTTTTACTTAATAAAACTGCAAAAAATTAGTTTTTACAATCTTTTACCAGATTTAGTGATGATTGGTATTTTTTCACTAGCACTAAAAAAATTAATTGGTATTGAAAATTGTTTCACTATCGCTAACTGTGATTGTATGCATAAAATCTGCACTCAATCCAAATTTGTAGTTCAAAATTTGAACTTGCAATCAAAAAGCTGTACGAAAACATAACATCACTAAAATTTAAATAAATTTAATTTTGTACGTGCATGGTTTTTGATTTTTCCGATGAAATGCCTAAGCAAAGGAAATTAAACTAAATGAAATTCTGTCAGTAATGGAATAATTCTTGGATTTAATCATTAAAACACAAGTTTTGTATTTTAAATTGTGTGCAAAATATTTAGTCAAATAATTAAAAAAATTAAATTTAATTTAAATCAAACTATTTTTTTTAATCGCAAAATGTTTCAACATTACAATCACTTATGTGTAGTGAGATTGCAAATTTTCAATTCATCACTCAACATCAACAAAATTATTGCAATCATTTTAAACTAGTGCACTACCCCCATCTATGACAAAGACCATGGGTTTTGATAACTGTCATTAAAAAAAGTAAAAGTTTATTTTGTTGGTGATTTGTTTTGGCTTTGATATTGTTACAAGTAAGACCTTGAGTGTTTATAATTCTTATTCGCTTTAGGGGTTTATTTGTATAATATTTTTGGCTTTTCTAAAATCTCTGGAAAAGGTTTCCTGATGAGCTGGCCTAAGCAACCAGTGAAATGCGCATAGAAGCTAGCTTTCCCTCAACAATAAATTTCAGTGTATTTATCAAATATGAAAAACTGGGAATTTAGCACGTCATACGGAAATCGTATTAATAATAAATTTTGTATTCCCGAAAATAACTTTGATAATATAAAACAATTTTATTTTTATAATTTTCTATAGTAAAAAAACAAAAAAATTTAATTTTATTATTAATTTTTGCACTTTTCTACATTTTTCTTTTTGAAACGCTTGTTATAAACCCCACCTCACAAATACAAAATAAAATAATCCAAAAAATGATTAGCTGTTGCTTAAAATTCCGTGCGAAATAATATGAGCTGCACTTGTTTCGCACGGAAAATAAAAATGTTGCTAGAAACATTTCGCATGTTTTTCGTAATATAAACAGAATACAACTCTATCAACATTTTTTCGTTTGTATTTCACAGAAATTTTTTTTTATATTGAGCTTGAAAACATTTCGCTCGAAATTCTGAACAGTGTACCAGGCTTCAGATGAAAAATTTTTCTTTTATATATTTTATTATTTAAAAATTATTCAAAACAATGGTGCGTATGTACGTAAATTTTTAAATTATAAACTTTTATTTTGTAATAAAATAAAAGACTTCCTACAGAAATCTTTTCGCTTTTTAGATTAGAATTTTATTCCTTTTCTTTCAGCTATCTGTCAGAAAACAATTAATAGTTCGTTTCCATTTACATGTTTTAGGCCAGAAAACTAGCTTTGCAGCAAAACAAGTGTTTTGCTACTTGTTTTCCCATACATTTTTCGTGTTTGAAAAACTCAAACAAAAACTAGTTTTGCCCCAATACTTGTCAAAAATCATGAATACAACTCTGTGTTATCCATTATCGGTGATTGAAAATTTCCAAAAAAGTGACACATTTACCTAAATATCAATATTTATTAAATAGGTCTATGCAACTCTCCAGCTTATATTGAGGCGCTCAGCGCAAAAACGGCCTAAGCCCGAAAAAATGGTTCTATGAAAAACGAATTTTAAAATAAATAAGTTTTTAAAATATTTTTATTTTTTTCTTATTAATCGTAAATAAATATTAGTTGTAATATTTGTTTAGGGTTAATTATTAGGTCTTAATTAATTTGGATAAATACTGTTTTAAACAGTTAATACAAAAATTAAAGTGGCTTAGGCCATTTTGGAATTCATTGATATATTGATAAGAACTGAGGGTTAGGCCATTTTGGCTCCATTTATTAAAACATACAAAATTTCTTCAGATAAATAATAAAAATAATTTTTAGCGTTTTAAATAATACAAATGATTAACAATAATAATTATTCGTCTTCTTCCTGAATATCTTCTTCTTTGGCTCTCGAATTTGTTTTTAAGTTATTATAAAATGCATGGTTTATAGGAGGTATGAACTCTTTGAGTTCCTGTAAATCCTTAAACTTTGCAGCTTCAATGAATCTTTCTCCAGGATTAAGCGGTTCCAATTCCAAATTTACGAACTTTTTACTTTCAACTTCTTGAAATAAAACATCTATGTTATTTATATATTTGTATAGAATTACACTATGCGACAGTCAAAATCGGGATGGGATGAAACCAACGGGAAATGTTATATCGGTAAAAAAGAAGTTATACGTGTCCCGGCGTTTCGCTGGGTCACGTCTAGGAATTGAGATATATTGATTTGAAGTTAGTAACTATCATATAGGGGAAATTGTGACCTTTGGTGGTCTTTTTTTTGACATAAATCGAACTGGTGATTTTGCTGAATCAAATTTAAAAAAATTAGGAATTACAATTCCTTTAATCTGTTCATACAACGTTTCGCTACATAAGCAACAGTTTCGCAGTTATAAATAAATTTATGAAGAAAAAAACAATTTTTTGCCTAAAAAATTAAATTTTTTATTTTTAATTCAAATAAAATCCAAAACGGTAAAAAAGTGTCAAGTCCTATTACTTTCACGCAAAGTCACATAAACTTTAAACTAAATGAGACATAGATTAAGACGCGTCTCTTAAGCACGTCGGTATATAAATCTGTCAAATCGGTTAAAAATGGCTGAGTTATAACCGAAATACTGAATCCCCAAAAATGACTCTGTTACTAGTTTCTCGATTAAAAATTGTTCCCTTTTTTTGCCGTGATGATTACACGATCCCAAAATAATATTTTTATTCCTTTTCAATGATACCAAAATCTTGATCGCATGGTAGGAGTGAGTGGCCAGATACTAAAAATTTGTGGTCTATCTGTTCCACTGGGAAGGTCGAATTATTGGTTGCTTAAAATGCATTTTAGAACAAAATCGCAACAGGTGATGGCGTTATTAAACTTTATTACTTAAACTATGGTTTTTATTTTAACATACGTTTTTGGCCTAGCCCACACATATTTTTTATTTCTAGGATTCGATTTGGCCTAAGCGGCTTAGGCCATTATGGCATCCACATTTTTTTGAACTTTGCATAGAGGAAAAACAGTTTTCAGCAGGTAGTATAACCTAGTGTTATACTATGCAATAGGGAGTTTTTTTAATATTTATTTCAGAAGGTTCCGGTTACATCAGCATAGTCAGTTTGATTTGTTACCTCATATGTTTGTTTGCTGCGTAAAAATAATAAAATAATTTAATACAATGGCAGTAAATTATGTGCTTTTATATACGTACATATTTGTATATCTGTGTATTAAAAGACATGTTTTTTTTCAACACATATTTTTTTTTTGCTTTCATGTTTGTTTACAACATAAATGTCAAATTGATTTCGAAAATTCGAAAACCAAAACCAGTTTTACATAATGAAAACACTTGGCCACGTTTTGCTCAAAACAAGTTGTTTTGCTCACAGAGGAAATATCGTATAAGAATTTCAGCTTACACATCTGAATTTTCCATGCCATTTCCATTTGATTTCTGTCAGATATCTATCTGAAATGCCGGCAAAAGAAAACAGAATTTTCACGACATGCCGGCCAGAATTCGTGTCAACCAATTTATACATTTTTGGGTCATTAGTATACGATTCCAACTTCATTGACGACGTTTCTTTCAGATATCTGGAAGACAACGGACTATTTTGCTGGCTGGGTTGCTATCAATAAAGTACAAGTACACAGAAAGGATTATTTACTAAATTACCAGAAAGTATGGCTTGATCCGAGAAAATGTTGCATGATTCTCCAAGAATTAATTATTCTCATTAAATTTTTACCAACTGCTTCTTTGATTTAACACCACTAATGTTCAAAGTCACATCAAACCAGCGCTGCCAATTTACCCATTTAGTGAAAATTTAGTGATTAAGTCATGAAAAAATAATCTGGCAACAAGTAATTTTTTTTACCATTTTTATTTAGCCAAATTTTCTTGAAGTTTTTAAAATTTTGTTAAGCCATTATTAGCCACTATTAAGCAATTTGTTCTAAACATTTTACCAATTTTAGTAGTGAGGATTTGGCAGTACTGCATTAAACCAAAATTGTACTTTTTCAACGGTGGATATTTATCTTCACAGCAGAAGCGAAAGCAAGAGTTAACTTTTTGAGTTCCCAAATATTAACCTTATTTTTCTTTTTGTCAATTGCCAAATATAAAGTTATTTAAAATATAAATGTACTGTACAACTGAATTTGAATACACTTGCTGTTATTCTTATAATAAAACAAGTAAAAAATATGTTTTGGGTTTTTGTACAATTAGGGTAAAAAAAGTACAATTTTTTACGGAATTAAGTACAATTTTGAAAATATCATTTATCATCCCTGGCTTGGTTTAAGCAAAATATGTATTTACTACTTTAAGAAAATACTAAATACGAACGAAATAAGTTAAAGTCAAGAAATTATTAAGAATTTTCTTGTCTTAAAAAACGAAATTGATTACTTACGAAAATTAATTTCTTTCCGTGTACCAATCAATTAAATAGAAAAATAAATAATTTAGTCCATTTTCTTCGACACTATAATTTTATTTCTTCTTATTTTTAAATCAAGGAAGTGGGAACACGATAACTGAACCTAAGTTTTATAAGGCTTTAACTTATGTACCAGTGATTTCTTAACGACTGGAAAACTCTAATATTTATGACATCAATTGTTATAGGATGGCTCATAAGACATATAATACATTAGATAAATTATTTAGTAAAATGAAAGATAGAACAGGGTAATTAGATAAATTGAATATTATTTACAAAATTCCTTGCAAGTATAAGGAGAATGAAATATGTAGTAAAGTATATATAGGTACTACGAAAAACAATTTAAAAACTAGACTAGCAGGACAAAGATCTGATCAAAAATACAAAAAAAAGTCTTCTCAAAAAAACTGCATTGTCAACACATTTTGTGCCAATTTTAATCATACACCAGATTTCGAAAATACAACAGTTTTCAATACAGTAACAAACTACAAACGACGTTTCATGCTAGAAATGTTGCAAATAATCAAAACACCAATAGAACAAAAAATTAATTTTAATACCGATACTGGCAATGCAGCTCAAAATTACAGACAGTTAATTTATAAGAATAAGTTTGTTTCCTGTGTATTATTTCTAGTTTTCTTGTTGTCAATTATTGTTGTTTTATTTAAATTTTGTTTTTGTTTTTTAAAAAAAATTTTTAAAATTTATAAACCAAAGATCCCTGAAGAAGCTGTCCATTGTGACAGCAAAATATTTTTTGCATAACCTGACCTTGAGCTTGATTTATAAATAAGAAAAGAAGAATTATTATTTATTAAAAAAGATTATTAATAATGTAATGAAAATGTAAATAAAAACATGTAAGAGTGGCTGTGCCGAATCTTTGACACTGTCCACCGACAGTTCCAATATTTCAGAAGTGGGCTTTATATGGGATCTATAAATTATGAATTTACCAATTTTTATTAAAACTGACCTGGCAGTATTTTAATTCTTTGCAATTCAAGGCGTATTAAAGTCTATTCCGAAAATTCATATGAAATGTAATTTTCGAAAGCCCTATTTGTTTAAGGCCTATTGTAAATTATGGACCAATCTTCACGAAATTCGGCAGAGGGATTGCTGGTCTTATGAAACTATGGCAGACCAAATTTTATAACAATATTATTATTGGTTACGGTTTTAAACGTGATCTTTGTATGGAGCCTATGGTTAACTATGATCTGATCTTCACGAGATTGGGCGGAGTGATTTCGTATCTTATGAAACTAAGACAGACCAAATTTTATTACAATAGCATTATTCAGTGGTTGCTCCATATTTGGATTCACAAATCTTATACTACTGAAACGATTTTACTGGCTCTTAATTTTTTGACCACTATTTTTCCAAAAAGCGGCTAATAGATACGAAGAAGAAAATGATCGAATGTGGTTGTTAATTCACCAGTCATTCTCAAAAAATCGTACAACTTCTTTTTTAACACCATTCTGCCAGCAAAAAGTAAAATAACAAATTTTTAGTTATACTTATCACGTATTTCTTTTGAAAAATTATTTTCCTTATGTACTTAACACATTTGCACGTCACTGTACAACACTAAAGGCTTAACCATAATATGCATAGCCTTGCTTAATGTACTATGTAATGAATGTATTTAAAAAAACAAAAACAAAATAAAAAAACATTTGATTCCGTACGGAATGTGCGATTAGATTCGCACCTTGCTTAAGCAAATGACAGTTTCATTAAAGTTAGCAAAAAGTTTCCTTAAGTTCAATATGATTTGCCTCATACAATTAACATGTATTCGCACATCTGCTTTAGCCAACTTAAGCACATTGTGGTTGGGCCTTAATATAATCTTACATAATCTTAAAACACAAAAATACCAATTTTAACAAAAAGTGCACTTATTTAGAAACTTATAACTAAAATTTTTTCCACCACAATTCTAATTATTGTTAAAGCTAAGGCACGAGCTCTATGTGTACATTTGTCCTTCAAGTTGTGCTGAAAAGGTCAACAAGAAAATGAAAGACAAAATGAAAAGAATGTAAGAAAAGGATAAACTCACTGTTTATTGTTGGTGTTTTGTTTTGGCTTTGATATTGTTACAAGTAAGACTTTGAGTGTTTATAATTCTTATTCGCTTTAGGGTTTTGTTTGTATAATATTTTTGGCCTTTCTAAAATCTTTGGAAAAGGTTTCCTGATGAGCTGGCCTAAGCAACCAGTGAAATGCGCATAGAAGCTAGCTTTCCCTCAACAATAAATTTCAGTGTATTTATCAAATATGAAAAACTGGGAATTTAGCACGTCATACGAAAATCGTATTAATAATAAATTTTGTATTCCCGAAAATAACTTTGATAATAAAAACAATGTACCTTGGACTTCAAGCAGAATTCTTGACATAAGTACGGAAAAAACAGAAGTTAGGAAAAACATGTAAAATCAATTAAAATGGATAATCATTCAAAAAAGCAAATTTCGATCTACCAAAGGTTAAAATACAATTTGGTTTAAGGATTGATGTTTGACTATTGACGTCAGCAGTCGTCGATGGCTGCGAGTGTAAGACGGCAAATCCATCTGAGGAGATCGAGTGGTGGCGATCGAAACATGTCATGGTAACCAGCCGCCTGGTTTCGAATCTTAGGTCAGTCAAGAATGAAAGATTATCAATAACAATTTTAATTAATTTTCATGTTGTAAAATTCCTTTCTTCATAAAAATAATTTAATAAAAATTAAATTTGATGAACTTAAGCCTGATTAAAATATTAAAAAATTTGGATTAAAAACCATAAATAGTTCAACAAAATAACCACAATTCTAATTAAAATTTTTTTAAAGTTTTTTTTTTTTTTATATATTTTCAGAGTTTAACAACAAGTGGGGTCTCTACTGCAGTACTGGAAAAAACTTTGCGAAGTTAAAGACAAAAATTCGTCATAACATTTGGCCAAACTAAAAGATAATTTTATGTCAATTTTAAATAATTGAAAAAAATATAAAATGTTAAATACTCTTATTTATAAATAATAAAATAGGGGGGCTACTCTCTATTGCGATGCGAAAGCTAAATGCCAACTTGGTACTCTCCATCACTTTCGCAAAATTTTTTGAAAATTGAGCAATTCTGGCATCATAAATGAAAGATGGCGCGCGCAGATTGAAAGTAATGAAATGCTAAAATATGTAAAAATATTTGAAATTAAAAAATGGTGATGATTTGCGAAAAGAAAAAAAATCAATAGAGGCGAAAGACAAATGTGCAAACGCATTAAAGAGTAAAAATCGCTAGATTTGCTACCATTTTCTTTCGCATCGCAATAGAGAGTAGCCCCGCAGGTTTAAAGAAGGATTTTTAACAAATTTTCATAGGAAATTCGTTGCACACCTTTTATAAACCTGTTTTATTTTTTATGAATAAGCAGTTAAGAATTCGAACAATATAATTTGACTCTTATGGCCAATTTCAAAATTTTATTTAAACAAGTGTTAATTTAAAGAAAATGTAGTAAATATAAATATATGTGAATTTACATGTTTCGAGCATTCATTTTTTCCATCTTAGTGGATCAATTTGGCGACGGACCAACCTCCGGTTCATATGTTATGTTCCACGTGAGTGGTTGATAAACAAAGAAAGATATCGTTCTTAACTGGTTTGCCTGTGCCGATTTATATAGTCAAAATATTCGAAAGCCGGTATCTTGAAAATGTCGAATAATCGACCACCCTATTTTTTTTTATTATTATTTGATAATTGGAAAAAATCAAAATTTTTATTTCTGTGTTTTGCATGTGTTAGTATCAAATTTAAACGCTTATAACACTGAAAATATTGCACAGATTTTAATAAAATGTATATTGTGCACCTCTGCCATTACATAACTATCAAATGGGGTATTTTGTATTCTACTCGCTGGGCAACCAGAGAAGAAAAGTGTTCTTAACTGTTTTGTCTTAGCCGATTTATTTATAGATAACAATTTATGTATGTTTGTTTAAAATTCGTTTTTCATGTCAAATCAAAACAAAATTATTAGGGGTATCATGGAATAGTTTTTTAATAAGATTTCTGTAATAAAAAAATTTTATGACAATTATTTTACAAATAATGATCTATTAAACAGAATTTTTAAACAAAAATTGTAAAATTTAGATTAAAAGGTTAATAAAAAGAACTGCCAAATTCTTTCGTTTTACGTTTTCGATTTCAATGACACCCCTGTATGTACATATATGAAAAACTATATTTGAATATGAAAAGATATTTAAATTGAATTGGTGAAATAAGCCATTAATATATTTTTTTTATTTATAAGACGACTAAAGGCCTAACCATAATATGCATAGCCTTGCTTAATCTACTGTCAAATATTAACAAAAAGTCTCTCAAATGTATTAAAAAAAAAATCAAAAACAAAATAAAAAAACATTTGATTACGTACGGAATGTGCGATTAGATTCGCACCTTGCTTAAGCAAATTACAGTTCCATTTAACTTAGCAAAAAGTTGCCTTAAGTTCAATATGGGTTTCCTCATATAATTAACATGTATTCGCACATTTGCTTAAGCCAATTATTGTGGTTGGGCCTTAAGCCATAAATAATTTTATTATTTCTTTAGTCAATAGAAAAGGGAACAGGAAAGAATCATACACAGCATTTGAGACGCATAGGAATAAAGGTGGTTATTTCCATTTAATTCATAAACTAATCTTATAATGCCATACACAAGTTGCATTTTGGTGAATTCTTATGATGTGTGTATTTTTCTATAACAAAAAAGCTTTTATCGAGCGTTAGTTAAAAAGTACTGATTGAAACAAATATAGCAGCCTCCACTAAAGATTGCCACTTTTTTATGCTCTAATAATAAAATGATTATTTTTTTTGCACATTTTCCGAAAAATGCCACCCTTTTTATTTTAATATTTTTCTAAGGAAAAATAAAACTTAATAAAAAAAATTTAAATTTGAAAATAAATATTAAATTATAAGTATTTCATCTTAATTTTCGCTTAAAGTTACATTATTATTCTGTATTAATTCATTTTTTTATATGTATGTATGTATGTTAGGCAAAGTGTTTGTAAAGTATAAAGCTGAACATTAGTGAATTAAGAAAAATAAAACCAAAATTAAATAATAAAAAAATCCAATTTTTATTAACATCCGATTATGTAAAATAAAATAAAAGCCATTGGATTGAAACAAACTCAACGATCTCCAGTTTTAGTATCCTAAATCTTGGAGTGGGTTTGGTTTAAACTTGCTTGATATCTCTTTCTATTTATGTTGAACTAAATTGCAAAACATCATATAACCAATGCAATTATCATTGAAGATATTTTTTCTATACCCCTCAATTTTTAATGGTGCATTCAAAAAATTGCAAATTATAATAAAAGTTGCTAGGAAATCTTGCTTTTAAGGCGCTGAGGTACATTTTCATGCTTAAGAAAATATCATTTAATTATTGCTATTTTAACCAACAATATTGTTATTTTTTTATAAATTAAGTTGTTCATTTTTTCATTGATTATTTAACTCAATCAATCACAATCACTTAAAGACTTGTGCTTTTTTTCTGCATTCTGTCGTCACGCAAAAATTGAATCATAATTTTTTCCACTAAATTTTTACTTAAAATTGATTTCCAAACACCAGCAACGAAAAAAAACGCAAAAGGTACTTATTTTATAAACAAAATTTTTTAGAAAAAAAAACGTCACATACTTTAAGGCATTAAGAAAAGAAATATATTAGACACCCTGTGCAACATTTGACGCTACAGGTTGACTCAAATACTTTGGAGCTCCCTAAGGTATGCTATAAAAACTTTTATAAAAAATAAACACCTTGCTGTTTTTTTGAGATTCTGTGCTCCTGTTAGTTGAAAATCAAATTGTGTCCTAAAATTCACTTTAAAAATTCTTCAATTTGCGCGTGACGTCACACAACACATAAACAAACAAACAAACAGTGAGTGGAGCGAGTGCATGCATGCATTGCGAAAGGCAATTGAAATGAATCAATTTCATTCATCATCAATGATATTATGGAATTTGATGAATGATGTGTGAAGAAAAATAAAAAACAAAGTAGTGTTTGTTGGTAATTTTTTTTCAAATTTATTATTTATTTTTTGATTAATAAAGAAAATTATTTAATATATTAATAAAAAATAGGTAAAAAAATATTAAAAAGTACAAAAATAAGCAAATAAACTAAAAATAAAAAGACAAACATTTTTTTCATTTTTTGTTTGATAGTAAAATTTTAAATAAAATTATAATAATATGATTTAATAAAATAAATTACATACATAACTATAAGAACT
The DNA here is from genome assembly GCA_949318255.1 of Pollenia labialis. Classification (NCBI taxonomy): domain Eukaryota; kingdom Metazoa; phylum Arthropoda; class Insecta; order Diptera; family Polleniidae; genus Pollenia; species Pollenia labialis. The sequence goes on along the minus strand of OX439139.1, from coordinate 143,687,543 downwards.
AAAATAATAATAATACTAATAGATTTTTTTTAAATTTTATTATCATAATCAGACAAGGTGGTAAGTAATAATTATGCGTTAGAGCCGATGTTTGTAACACATCAAAGTTTTGGTTCTAAATTTAATGTTTTTTTTTACATGTGATCACTTTTACAGAAGTGTCACGTTACCCCACCAATCAAATAATCTTATTTTTAAGACGCAAGTTGTTCTAATTTTTGCTCTTTTTTACTTTATTGCGCTTAACACCAAAATACTAAAAAAAAAAAATTAAATATATTCATTATCGTGGTTTGCGAGTTTAAAATACGTCTATTACCAAACCGTCGCAGGCGTATTTTTAATTCGCCAAACATGATAAGACTGGCTATTCTTTGAGAAACAATTTAAAATGCTTGGTGGCGTAACATGACAAAATGTAGACTTTTCTGTAGAAATACCCATACATCAAGAGTTCTGAATCAATGGTCCGGTACGTCTAGGTTTAATATTTTATATTCCGAACAAGAATAACTGTAGAATACGTCATATATGTATAAAGTACCTACATTTTCATTAGGTCCCATTATTCTAAACTCTGAAAATGTTCAACTTGCTTACGTTTTGAGATTTTTTGTGGTTTCCGTTGTCAATACACGTGTAACGATATTTTTATTATCCATAATAAATTTAGTTCCACTAACGAACACCATTAAAATTGCTGCTGCATTTCAACACTGTAACACTCTGTATCTGTATCTGAAGTGTTGTGCTGATTGGTTATCGGAACAACAACATCAGCTGCAACCACATAAAAGTGTAAGTGCTGAACTGTGTATGTGCTTATTCTATCATTGGTCGGCTAACAAGCATTCATTGTAACGATTAATTGCAATTGAATTGAACATCAAAGTTCAATTCTTTTTCACTTGTTCAGATGTTTTTGTAGATGTTGCTGCTTTTTTTTTATTTTCTTTTTCGTCCGCGTTTTATGCCCGCTGTGCAAAATTGTTTGAAAACAAATACAGAAGGAACTGTAAAGGCTGAAGAACAAAACTCATTTAAAATTTTCTGTTTACATCGGAATTTAAATGGAGATTTCAAAAGAAGAAAAAAATCTATAGAATGCATGTGAATTTTTGTTAGGTCAGGCTAGTGAATGTTACAATCAACAATAGAACAGCGAGTGCAATCTGTAGCACGGAATAGTAACAAGCAATTTTTTCAATTCATTATCCGATTGGTTCGACAGCCGAATATATTTTGCTGATTTAGTAGTTACGGATTTTTATTTATTTCTTACTGGCTTGTTTCACAATAAAATAATGTGGGGGTTGCGGGTTCGATTTCCGACAGAGACCCTGGCTAAGTAATGAAGTTTGTATTGTATGATTAATAAAAAGAATCAAAGCACAAAATATGCAAAAACCTGAATATTTAAGCAAAAATTTTTAAATGGTGAAAATTTATGTGCTTTTAAAAATAATAAATGATTACAACTTGACGTTCAATTTTATATTCAAATTAATTTTTCTCGACTTGTTAATATTAAACCCAGCTTTACTATATTTGCAATTAATCTCAGTAAGACGGAAATTTTTATGTGTTGTGAAAATAGCAGAGAAAATTAGTGATATTTTCAGGTTTTTAAAAATTAGGATTCTTGCTCCTAAGAGCCAATAAATCAGAGCAAGTTAAACTCTCTTTTTGGTTTAAAATGTGTTTAAACCAACAACTCTATAAATCAGTAAACATATAGACCATCTTTAAACGCATAAAATTGCGTTGAATTTGACAAGATTTATTGTAGTGCTGCCACATGTTATTTATTATTTAACTGCATAAAATACATGGGACATTGATATATAGTTGTTGAGTTTAAACTACATATAAATTTAAGTTTAGTTTAACTAAACCAGCGTTTAAAGATTCACTATCATAGATTTAGTATTATAATCAATAGCACACTCCAAAATTGCATATAATTATACGATACAGTATAAGAAAAATAATCGAGTGGTGATCGGACCATAGTAAATCAACGATCATCATGTTAAGACACTTTTTGCAACTAGAGTAATGCGAAATTTTATCCCACATTTTTTGTGCGAATTTAATTTTTTACAAAAAAAAGAACTCTTCTGGTAGGAATTCGGTACTATTTTAAAAATGTCGTTATTTTGCCTGTATTAAAAACTACTTCCAAATTCTTGCGATTTCCAGCACACCCCCGATAGTCAAATGAGCTTAAAAGCTTTATCAGTTCTTCAACATCAAATCTTAATCTGCAGTCCTTTTCTATTGTTGTAGCTGAATTAAGCTTCGGACTATAACAGCCATACCTAAACCCGACCTAAAAAGCGCTTTCTAGCTGTCAAAAGTTCTTATGCTCACACAATTTGTATGTAGTATAACGAATTAGCGCGGCGGCAACGCTTGCAGTTGGTAAATCCGATTTGGACAGTGCATTAAGTAGTGAAGTTGGCCGCGATTGTTAATAAATAATGGCAATTTAGCTGTTTTTAGGTCAATCTGGAGGTTTTATCTCCATTTTTTATTTCTATTATGCGAGTTTTATTAATAAGAAAGTGAACAGTACTGTTCGTGACACAACGTTGACGCTTTTTTCTAGGTATGATATATCAACGTACAAGCTTAGCGGAAAAAAACGTTCCGCTTTCCGCTCTTGTTAAGGTTATGCTGTAAACTTTAGTTCTATTTTTGTTTGGAGCAAATTTTGTTTGCCCTTTACCACTATAAGCATATGTTAGAACTCTAAACGAATGATGATGATTATAATGATCAAGGTCCATTGAAAAGGTCTGTGCAAGAAGCCTGCTGATTATTGTTTATGTCCTTTTTAGTTGTCAAAAGTAGTTTACATTTTGCTTACATGTGCATGTATACGTTTATGGTATGCCACACATACACGTTTTTTCCTTTTGCTTTGTATATGCGGTAGTATATTTTTGACAACTAAAAAGAATCGTATTTTGTTTTTGTACAAGTAAGCAGACCTTATAGATGGGCCTTGATAATGATGAAGTCTTGAAATTTATTACAATTTCTATCAATCGCTCAGTTAAAAAAAAAAAAATTGACGTTTTGCACTTTTGTTTGCAGTGCAATTCAACAAGGGTTTTTCATATCCGTTTACCTCTCTATTTTTTTAGTTTTTATTTCTGTTTCTACTCCTGTTTTAAAGCCTTTGTATAATTTTTTTTATTCAGAGGGAATTTAACACAAATTTCATTGAAAATATTTTTGAGTCTGATTTAGTTGTTAAGTTTCTATGTTTTTTTTGTGCCGAATTTCATGCATTTAAAATATTTACATTATTTATTTCATTTGTGATATTTTATTTATAAAAAGATTTATTAAAATATTGAAATTCGTTCATAGATTTTTAAGAGCCTGAATTTTAATAGATTTTATTTTTTCATTTGCTTTATTTTCCATTTAAACTAAATCTAAAAACAATATTTTATGATTGCATAAATAAAATGTTTGTTTGTTTTTTATAAAATTGGAAAAGTGCAGCGTACTTTGCAAATTGATTTGAAAAAGTATTTCTTTTTTATTTTTTTTTTGGTCCATGTATTTTCAAATATTTTTTAGCATGACATTTTAAAATCATAGAAAACAAGCACTTTTTATACGTAGAGCATTCACCACAAATTTAAACAAATAAGTTGTTATTACAGTTTGCTCTCGATAATAAGAACAATGTTAGAAATAGTTCATATATAATCGAGCGTGTAGTAGATTTTTTAATACTTTTGGGACAATAAGAAATAATTCATCCAAAAATGTACTAATAAGAAATACGCTTAGAATATTTTTCTTTTGTTTCGAGATCTAATTTTTTATGTGTCAAAATCTATATTTTTCTATGTTTGTTTATTCTCCAACGATAACTTTTGTCTCACAAAGAGATCTATACGGTCTCTTGAGATTGCAGCTAACCAAAGATCCTTTATGGTACTATGGGAGTCAGTAAACTGATAGCAAAATTCATCTTCATATTGATGATACCCTTACATCAGAATTGTGATATCAATGTTACTACAAATGGCATCAATGATGCAAAAAGTAACATCAATCCAATGACTAACGTCTTCGTACAATTTTGTAATTTTTTACTTGTCATCTATTTTATGACTAAAGTGACATCAGTTCGATGCCACATTTTGAAAAGTGTCATAGGGCCAAAAACGAAGACACATGTCATAGTACTTATGTCAAAAACCAGATTGACTATTGGTTGAGGCCTCCGAAAAGTTTTTTTCTAAAGAAAATATCTTCAAATCAAGGCTTGTGTGGTTTTATCTTTACATAAATAAAAAACCTTTTCAAGAACTAAACGTTTGATTTTCAACAAGACAAAAAAAAACCAATCTTAAACAGACAACAAGGATTTACGACAAAGTTTCGTTAATATGATCAATTAAATTAATTCAATCTTTTTTTACAATTAGTCATATTTTGTACAATAGACAATTAAACTTATGTTTTAATATCAGTTTAATATTGTTTTATAATCTCAAAGTAATTTTACATAATATTGACAACAAATTTAATCACACCCAATTAAATTTCTTTATAAGTAATTAAAACATAAGGACAAGGGTCAAAGATTGTGAACGTTTTATCAACAACAAATTTACAGTTGCAACCAATTTAATTCATGTTATGTAAACTGTCAAGCACTCCAATCAATGAAAACTTTTAAATGGTTTTTTTTTTTGAGTACTCCAATAATAACGAAAGTTTTACATCCATTTTAATGTAAATTTCCACAGTAACAGCAACAAATTTCATCATATGTTTTTAAAATTTAACTAAAAAACATTACAAATGAAACTTTTTGCAATATCAGCAACAACAAACTAAGAAAGCAATTAAATAAAAATACCTTTAAATCTATAAAAATTTAATTAAAATCTACAATTCACAGCCTTTTAATGCTTTAAAATGAGCTAAATTTTGAGTTAAAAACAAATGAAAAAATTTTGAAATAAACTTAAATAAGCACTGAGAGAAAACTTTGCAAATAACCCCGGTTATAGGAAAAATAAAAGCTTAAAAAACACACACACAATATTTAATATTAATTTTTTTTCAATTTAAAAAATATTTCGATTCGATTTTATAACTTTAATAATATTAATTTATAGTTAGTTTATTGATGGCGAAACCTTTTTTTTGTTTGTCACGAAGTTGATTAAATTCCCGTTGTCTAGAAATTAATTTATAACTATATAGTTTTTAATAAATTTACAAAATCTAAGCAAAAAATAACCAAATCTAACGTCTATAATGATACATGTTATAACCCATGGGTGTGCTGCCCATGGCACGCTCGGTTGCCTTTTCGATACTGGCATGAACGCACCGATAACAGCACACATAGGCCAAACATCACTTGAAGAGTATGCGACGAAATGCTCGTCGAAAGTCCTTGTTGAAAATGGTATAGATGGCCGGATTCAGTGCCGAATTCATGTAGCCCAGCCAAAAGGCAATGGCAAACGCCGAATCGGGTATGTGGCAATGAGTCGAGCACGCCGGCATTAGAATGTAGAGAAAAAAGAAAGGCAACCAACAGGCAATGAAGGAACCCATTATAAGGCCCAGTATAAGGGTAGCTCTTTTCTCTTTTTTGCGAGCTATTCGGCGTTTCTCCTTTTCGGGATCGCGTGGCTTTTGTACTTTTGGTATGGCAGGTTCGAGTTCGGCTTTAACGATCTCTTGTTTCGGCACATCCTTAACGGCCACCGTTTTAGATTCATTCTGCCGTCGATTGTTGGACTTGCGTCCGAATATTGGCTGACATAAACGAAATTTTAAAGGTTTTACGACCGCACAACGACTAACGACACCAGAATCGGAACTTGATGGATCAAATTCACTTACCATGTCAGGATCAACACCTACCGACAAAGCTCGACAGCGTCCGGCCAAGGGCGACACTTTAAGCTCGTTCGCACCTGAGGCTGTTATCGTATTGGCTGCAGTTGTTGCTGATGTCGTCGTTGTGACACTACCATTGTTGTTGTTTAAAGCAATTGCCGTAGTTGTCGTTGCGCATTTATTGTTGGCAGCCATTGATGGTGGCACGGGTACATTTAAGGCCCCATGACCCGTTGTTATTGTACTCACTTTTAGGGTTTCCTTACAATTCGCCGATGCACTTAAACTACTTGGTATGTCTATATTATTGGAGGGCAGGAGACCCATATTACTACTACAACTACTATTGGGATAAACTAAAGGTTGTGGTTCCATTTCCGCCGCTTCGGAGGTGGAAATGTCTGATGCTAAGTCGCAGGTTACGGTTGGTATTTGCATTGGTAGTGCTCCGGCACTGTTCGGTGGTGTTTCAATTGTGGCTATCTGATGTTGTTGGTGTTTTTGTAGTGCACTCGAGGATGGCATTGGTATGGTACCCTTTTTGTTGGCGGTGGTAAAGCTGGTAACCTGAAAATAGAATGAGATGAAAACAAATTAAATATTAAATTATTTGTGTGTTTTTCGTTTAGATTTAGTCATCATAAAGATTTTAATTGATATTATTATGGTTATACTTCTGTAAATATGTGATTTGTCTTTTCTCCTACAGCTATTTATTGGCAAATTACACTGTGCAACGAAAAAAACCAGCCTCAACACTTTTAACGCGAAAAGAATGTAGAGTACTAGTAGAGAAAATCTGCCAGAGGGCTTTGAAAAGTTAACTCGGGCTCCCGAAATATGTTTTTGAATTTTTTGAAAAGGCGTTTGGTATAAATCAAAGAAAAAATATATTAAATGTACTTCTGAGCTAAAAAATAATTTCAGATATCTTCAGTAGAATCGTATGGCGATTCTTTTCTTAGAATATATTAACCCTCTTAAACTCATTTTAAGGGGTAATTTTTGTCCATTTTCTAATTTCCCCACAAAAGGATACTAAAACAGCACTTTAGAGGGTTAAAATGTTCCACGAATATTTTCTGCATAAAATTTTATTAAAACGGATTTTCGAAATTTCGGGCATTGAAATTTTTAAATTTCATGAAAAAACCGGTTTTACATGCATTGCACGAACTTTTGGTCTTAGAAGACCCGTGCAGCGATGACCCGAACTTTGTTGCACTGTGTTATTTAATAATAAGTATATTTCAGACAACATCTGGATACAAATGTCTTTGCGTTACAGGGGGTTAACTGCACTTTTTCACATTATCGGAATGCGGAAAATATTTTTAATATTTTACCCGGGAACCCGAGAAAACAAATTTTTTTTTTAATTTTTTTTTTTTTAAATTCAACGACATCTTGATACGACAGGCCAAATTTAAAAACATCATATGAATATGGTCAACCGTTTTTAAGTTAATCTAATATATGTAGTGAAAGTGCCTTAATTTTGGACAAAACGGTATATTTGGAAAAGTAGAGCTAAGATTTGAAATCGGCGACCTCAAATTAGTAACTATTGGCAATAAACTTCCAGATACGCAATTCAATTACTGGCTTTTAACCCGCATTGTTAGCGTCTCCTTTTTCTTCGTGGACATAATTGTATGCCAAAGTTTATTTTTTAGGCTTTAACAAATTAAACCTAAGTTGAATAGTACAGAAAATTAAAAAAGTACCACTTGTAGACCACAAAAGCAAATGAAAGAAAGTAAATTTCCCGTATTATTCCAAATTATATACAGGTTTGTACGCGTACGCAGGACATTGCATCTTGAATTTTATGTTTCTAGAACCAATACTTACGAAAATTCAAAAGGTACCCGTCAAAGAAAAAAAAGTACCAAAAAGTTCCCTCATAGATTCGTATCCACTCAGGACATTGCATTTTGAATTTTGTGGTTTCAGGCTCATTATTAACGATAATAAAAAAATACCAGTTGTAGAACCAAAAAGCTAAAAAAAGATATTAAATTTCCCGTATTTCCCATTTTGGTACTATTTTTCCCCCCCTTAAGTACCAAAAATTGCAGTATTTTTGTGGATGCCCATAATTTAGTACGAATTTGTCAATGAATGAAGCAAAATGTTTTGTAAAAAAGTACCCAAAATAGTTAAGATATTTACCTCTTAAACGTATGAATTTCGAAAAAGTACTAAACTTGTATTCGCATTTTTTTTTTTTAGTTGAGTTTCGAATGTGGTATAAACTTTATTTATATCTAGGCTTATTGGTTCAAAAGATAGATGGTCTAACAAAAACGTACTAAAATTCAGGTTTTACCCGTTTTACCCTAAAAGAACCGAATTTCAAAAGAACAACGATAAGTATTACAGTTGTTATGTATCTCTTTTAGTTTTGGAGATAAAAGGTTTCCGAATTGACCCTTTTTTACCCTCAAACATTCGAATTTCCAAAAATCACGTCGTAGTGGACCGATTTTGGGGAGGGACCCACCTCCAGTCCAAATTTAATGTTTTTAGCTTCAGGCGTTTAGGCTATGCGATAATGAAAAAGTGAGTCAGTAACGTTACAATTTTATATGTATATATATATATATAGATTTACAAAAAATTTTGACTCAAAAGTTTCCGTTTAAGGCGAATTCACTTTTTCTACTTGAACAATTTTACACTGCTTATTGGAGCTGACATTTATAGATGTAATTTTTTTGACAAGTACACTGCTAAAAATATATCGTGTGAAAGTACCTCCAGTCCAGCCGCTCGCTATTGTTTATGTGGCCATTTAGTCGACTAAAATGGGTGTAGAGAACTGGTCCTACGAACAAAGAATGAATAATTTGACATAAATGTATTGTTTCTTTTTGTATATATTCCAGGGTATTCAAAAGATTAACCGTTGTTCGATTATTCGATTTGTGCGTTTAACTGTTCGAATAATTTAAAATTGCTTATTTTCGATTTACGAATAATTCGCATAATTTAAGTAGTTTAATCGATTAATAAAAAAAATGTTTTTTACATTATTAGTTTTTTTCATTTTTGTAAAAAACAAGTTATTACGTTTTAAATAACCTTCTATTGATTCTTAACTCGGCAACATTTCCTTCGAGTAACATTTTTTAAAATATACGTATTAAAAGGTCTAAAACCAAAGAGTTTGGAAAAAATTTCTTTTTTAATTTTTAATAGTGTTTATTTAGCATATTCTTTTAACACAATGATTTAGATAAAGATGTTTTTTGAGACAAATTACCTTAACAAGACTATTAAAAGTATTAGAATTGTTGAAATTTCAAAAAGAGATTTAAGTGGTATAATGGAAGACTACCAATTTTTAGAAAAGACAAGATAAAGAACAGGGAAATTTGATATGACGTATTAAGGCTCCGTTAGGCGAACGTTGCTGTACCGTATCTGTACTGTATCAATCAGCTGTTGGCTTTTTGTTATATGAAAAGCAATACAAAAGCTTACCGAAGTGTAATGTACCGTAGGTGCAACGTACCATTCTGTATAAAATAGAATTTCATGCCGTTTTTGCGTGACTTTTGTAAAACAGTGATAGACGGCTTGTATGTTTCTTGGAATGTGGGTATTTTTGCTCTTTTTTTGGTACTTTTTTCAGTAAAGCTATGGAATTGTGACAAAACAACTTACATTACAACATTTTTTCATATATATATACATGTGTTAAGATGTATAAAATAAGTAAATGCATAAACACACACAATGGAAATGTATAGCATATAAACGGCTTTAAATGGTATCAAAATCTTGTTTGGTGTATGCACATTTACAATAAATGTATGCTAAAAATATATATATGGGCTACTTCAAATTTTTTGAGCACCTGCTGAAACCGACATACTATGGCTCTTATTTCGTTAAGTTTTATGAATTGAAAAAAACGTTGTACAGGGTTTGGATGACTATACTTGAAGGATATGACGTGCAAAGTTTTACGTTGAAAAGTCCTCACCTTAAGAATTGGTGGTCATCTAAAATTCCAAAAATTAAAAAAACGACTTGAAATTTGCAAGAGTTTTTTCATTTATTCCGCTTTCTTTGTAATAGTTTTAAGCTTTCAGATCCAAACGCATACAAAATATAATCACTAGACTTGGAGGATATATCCACTAAAAAATTTTGATATCGCTGCTGGGTGAAAAGTTGCATGGTGTTTTAAAGTGAATCCAAAATTTTCCGATTTTGAAATTTTTGAAGATTTTACATAGAGTTTTTGCGCCGTTTAATAAAAATTAGTTTTAAGCGCAGAATTAAAAAAACTGCGTAATTTTATAAAGTTTGAGGTGTATCAAGTTGGTGTCAGCGCACCAATAACGTATCACGGACATCACAAACTTAAAAGAAATTAGCGTACATTTTTTTAAAAATGTATCTTTTTTGCGTCTGACAATCTGAATTGCCTTTTAAGTTGGCTAGTGTATTGCGTGATGTGAGTAACTTCGTAAAGGGCACCTCCGAGGCGAAACGCACTTTAAAATTTTTAAACGCAAAAATTTTATGAACTTTTGAAAATTTTTGCAAAAAAACAATGTATTTTTAAGCTTTTTTTTATATCAAAACATGTCATGAAAAAATAATTTTTTTCAACCCTGGCGCGTGCAGCGGCAGTTTTTTACAAACACATTTCGCTTTGTGACAACTGAAGCGCTGTATCAATTCCGCTCAAACGTACATCGAATAGAAGACTTTACTGAGCTTGATACTAAAATTGAAAACGCACCAAAAAATTTTAAGGATTTAAAATTTTATGGAGGAAACAAAATGTTTCTTTTCATATTTTTTTTTAATTTTTAACTTTAAACCGCAGTAAAATTTGCGCCGTGTAATAAAAATGATTAACGCGAACGGATTTCACATGCTCAAATATCGGTTTATACACACGCAAATCAACATTGATGTCAAACAAAAAAAAAATGTCGTAAGTTTTTGAAATTGCTCATATGCTAAAATACAAATTTGTTTATGGTAAATCTATAATATAAATATTATTAAAAATATTATAATACTGTTAATCACTTGGTACTTTTTCAGCACAGCGGTCGCCATTTAAACTTTTTTGATTCCCATCGCTGTGTGTATTGTTTTATGCAGGGCTGTGGAGTCGTCCGAAAAAAGTACTAACTCCGACTCCGACTCCAAATGCTGAAATTTTTTAAGTGCGACTCCTACTCCTACTATAATCTTGATGCTAAATGTATATGAGACTCAGTGATGTTAACTTTTATTTTTTTACTACCGTACGGCCTTCTAAAAATTAGAGTTTTTGAGAAGCCATTACCGTACGCAAACATTAATGTGCTGTTTCCAAATGGCTGATTATGTAGCAAAATGCATCAGGGGTGTGCTGGAAATCGCAAACGCAAGAATTTGGAAGTTGTTTTTAATAAACTTTAAACCAAATTCTTATAATTTTTGATTTAACATCCTATTTAACAGGAAAATATTTGTTAAATATTTGTCATAAAATACTTTTATTACAAAAATCTTATTTAAAAACGACTTTTAAAATTCTTGCGTTTTACGTTTGCGATTTTCAGCACACCCCTGTATATAAAGAGCACTTAGTACATCGCCTGTCATTTGGAAACTGCACATAAGAGCAGTATTCATAAACCATTTATTTAAATTTGAAATGTGTTATAAGAAGATAATTTTTATTTTGGAAAATTTTTTTAAATTTTTTATGCCGATAAACTTTGGAGTCGGAGTCGCGAGTTTTTGTGGGTACTACGACTCCGACTCCGGCACAAAAACATCAACTCCGACTCTTCAACTCCGACTTCGACTCCACAGTCCTGGTTTTATGTATACTATTGCTTTTTGTTTATGTATGGGAAAAACATATGACACATTTTTAAATGTTCTATAAGTGCACCAACCCGGTGGCGTTTTTTGAGAGACTTTGTCAAGTTGATATTTTCATCTATGATTCCTCCTGACAAACTCAAGGCGCAATTTCTATGAACATATCGAAATGTCGATGAAAGTACGCGACAACGACACTGCTAAATACAGTTTTGCAGACATTTTTATGAAAGATTCACTGTATAAAATAAAGTTGAAAGTAATCGACATTGTCTGTTATCACTCGGTATAAAACGGAACTCTGCTGAAATTTGTCTGCTATACTTCAATGGTTGAATAGCGGATAATTAAATAAACGGATTAAGGAGAGGCAACACAAAGCACGAAGTAAATAAATTTATGTTTGCTATTTTCTTGTTTATCACCGCATTGAAGTACATATATTGAAACTTGACAACATTGTCTGAACATCGATGATATTGTCTGTTAGGACTCACTAATACGCGGGAGCCTAACGAACAAAATCAGTTCTGGTCATCTATGATATTTTGGACAATCGCTTAAAAAAAGAAAATTCAGCATATGTCATTGATGATTTAACATTGTCAGTATGTTTCATGATGAATCATCATGACGTTCGCCACCGGGAACGTGCTTACAGTACGGTGCGGTACATTACAGGTACAGTAACGTTTGCCAAACTGGGCCTTAACTCTTTACTTTAAATCTCTCCAACGTCAACAATAATTGAAACAATCTTTTATAAATCAAGTTTTATAAAAATTAAATATATGAATCGTTTGAAACATAAACATTTAAGCTGTATACTATTTTTGAAAGAATATTTTAGTTTAGCGTAACTTTTTTTTAAATAAATTTTCCTCTTTAATTACATGATGTAATTTTGTTTAATTGTTGTCACATTTTTAATTAAATTTTTATGTTAAAGATTAAATTTTTGTTCTTATTTTTAAAATTCTTAACTTGACAAAATTAAAAAAATTGTTAAACCGAATAATATTAAATTGTTCGATTAAATTTTTGCCTCGAACAATTATTCGCGCGATTAATCGATTAATACAAACAATCGATTATTTGGATACCCTAACATATTCTGAGTAATGTAATGTGTACCACCACAACGACAAACGCTATGCATTACTGTTCGTCGCGCTATTACAAGATACAAGAATTAAAAAATACACTTCTTTTAAAACCTTTCAATACAGTAAACGTTTTTTAGCTTTACTCCTAGTGCTTGACAAATTTCCTCGTACCGTCTGTAAGAATTTGTGATGTTTTCTTGTGTGTCGTATGTGGCATCTGCACACAAAGAATTGTTTTTGCAAATAATTGTTGTTGCAATTTTATCAAGGGAATTTACATAATATTTCGTGCACAAATATCCCAAGCTCCCAATAAAAAAAATTAGAATGTGTGTATTTTATGTGCCAACTTCCATTGTTGAGTGCATTTTTCATTCCCTTGTTAATTTTTACGAGCTTTTCTTATGCCCGCACTTTCACTTTAGTGAAGTATTTGTTTTTTGCCACTACACGTTCACACACTTACGTAATTTGGTCGTTTTCACTTCTCTTCAGTTGGAAATATATTCAAAGATTTGAATGTGTGTTCAAATGGAATTGTACAGGCCTCTTGTATGTATATGGTTATAATAAAGAATAATTTTGCACGGATGTATTGGTACTTTTTAAATATTTATGTTCTTATGAGTTTGCAAAGCAGTTGGCTTATTTAAACTAGTTCATTGGCAATTTCCATAAAACAAATTTCATTCATAAATTTAAGATATCTTTAAAGAACTAATATCAGGTATTTCCTTTCGATTTTTTTTTAAGTAGTTAAATCTTACTAGTAACTAAATAAACATCTCTTTAAGATAGTCCTTCAGAAAGATGCGCATCAAATACCTTCTTTAATTTTGTATTTTATCATTTGATTTTTTGCCATTTCCAAATAAAAAAGGAATATGATGATGAAAAACACTTGTAATGCACACGTGACAATAAATTTAATACATCCCATATGATATGCGATTCCAATCAATTTTACTTAACTCATTTCCCACATATATCCTGTACAACATGTATTGCGTGTATACATATTTAAATTAAAACAGTGAAGACCAAATATAAAACAATATAATTTGTATAAGTTGCAGGATTGATTATCCAATTTGTTCTTTTACTTGACACTTTTAAATGGGAACAGTTGTAAATTCAGGTAGCGCCATTTTCCTGGTATTCGAAAAAGTAATTGGTTTCTTCAGCTACTAACTGGGTTGGCATCTAGATATCAACGGTTTGTAAAAAAATTAACCTGCATAAAAATACTGTAAAAAATTTACACATTTGTTTGCCACTTTTAACACCCATCATTGAGTATGTAAGGTTTGGTTTGTATGTGTGTGTGTAATCCTTCAATAGCCTGCCCTGCAAATATTATTGGACCACGTGATCCAATTTGATTAAATGGACTACTCCATGGACTGGTCCGATATAATGCAAGCATGGACCATGCCATTGTTAAAAAGTGTTTGTATGAGACGACATGTCTTCGTTTTTTAACGACTTCAAAACTGATCCTCTTGAGTATACTTGTGGGCTACTCTTTACACGCGTGTTTGGACTGGTCCTATTATTTGCAGGGTGGATACTGTATGTCTGTATCAACAAGAAGAAAAGGAAAAAATCGTATCGTTGATTTTGTGTAATTGGAATTTTTTCGGCAGTTTTTTTTTTTTGTGAAATATTTCTTATTTAAAACTTTTCATTTTCTTTTCTGTTTCCTATAGGACTAAGGAATGAATCCAGGCGTAAAATGAAATGAGCGATTAAATGGGTTACACGATTTTGTGTTACAGGTCGATCTTGAACATGTTTTTTTGGAAAGGAGGTACTTTAATTATTGTTAAAAATAAATTTAAAATGTAAAGAAATTTTAAAACATTTTTTCCCCCATCTTTTTTCTGATTACCCTGTATTTCTTTATATCTGAAATATGGGACATTCTGTCTACGTTGCCATCATTCTTTGCAAGCAAATTTTTCTGTTAAAATACGTTTTTTATATGCAAACAAATTTAAAGCATTCACAGTTATGTATTGATTCTATTGTAATTTTTTCAATTATTTGGAAAATTATTAAAATGTGTTTAATGATGTTGATGCTGTTAAATTTGCCTCCATTATTAAAATGTCTATGAACAGTGCAAAAAGAATTTTGCTTTTGCGGTTACAAATATTTAACACTGTGAATATCATGTTGATGAAAAGTATACATATTGAGTAATTGCTATATAAAGTTTATAACAATTTTTAATTGTTTTATACTTTAGTGATTAATTGATGAATTTAAAATATTTTTTTTTTGTGATTTTGATGAAATGTTTTGTTTAAGTTTTGATATTGTTACAAGCAAGACTTTTTGTGTTTTTAATTTGTATAGTATTTTTAGCTTTTCGTAAATCTGTGGAAAAGGTTTCCTGATGATATGGCCTAAGCAACCAGTGAAATGCGCATAGGAACTAGATTTCCCTTAACAATAAATTTCAGTGTATTTATCAAATATGAAAAATTGGGAATTAAGCACGTCATACAGAAATCATATTAAAAATGTTCTATGTGTTTATTTGTTAAAGTAAGCACAATAACGCTTGAGGTGCACAATTAATTTAATTGGCACCAGTAAACAAATTAATGCTATAAATTAAAAATTTTATGATATTAACAACATTTTCTGCAGTTATGTTGTTAATATAACTAAACGTTAAATTCACTTAACAAAATTTTTAATTAAAACTGTTTTTATATTTGAATAATGGTTTAATTGAAAAAAAAAATTGGCGAGGATTTTTCTGTGCGGTTGATACTTTGGTATGCATTTTATAAGTTTCTAAATACAAGTTACATGTAAAGCGTTTTATGTGCCAAATTTTTGTTTTTAATCAGTTGTTGAGTTATTATTTTTTTATCAAATAAAAACAATTTCAGCAAAAATTTACTTACAAGAATTTATAAAAAGAGTAATTTTCGTGAATTTGTGATTTTTCAAAGCATCATAAGTTTTTCCGGCATGACACCTGTTTAAAAATAATAAACACAACTGAAATGTTACTCAGTAGCAGGGTTGATAAAGCTGGTACAATTGTACTTTTTTTGGAACAATTCAAAACTAAAAAGAACGCTGGTACCCCCGTGACTCATTTGGTACTATTTCCAAGTGTTTCAAAACTTTTCACTGTGATATTAGAATAAGATTTATTTGGAAGGTTTTTTGTTAGTTGTTTTCGTTTTTCAAAAATAAATTTTCAGAATTTAATAAAATATTTTAAATATCTAATATTATTAAAAAATTTACGCCCCCTGAAGAAGTAGACAAATACTCTACGAATCGTTGGGAAAACTGAAATAAAATTTATGTTTTATTTACATTGAAGCTCCAGGCCTAACAAGCTTAACAATAACAACGAATATGCGTTATACGCGCACTTTTATGATGGTGTGTTTTCTCTATATAACATGTATTTTTTTCCTTATGAGAATTAAATTTTGTCGGTATAAGGCTCTGCTTGGTCGCGTCAGTTGACTTATTTAATTTCTGTGTGTTTATTGATTGTCATTTAAGTTTACAGTGCGAGGGAAGGATTTGTTATCCTTCAGCTAAAATTTAAATCTTAATAATGTGGTTTTCAATTCAGATATTAATATATGTTTTCATTTATACCAAAAATCGCATAATTAACAATTGAAAATCGGATCTACAATCATTATGCTTCGTAATATAGATCCACCAAAATTATGCAACGGAACAAGACTTGCGGTCAAAAAATTAATGAGTTATGTAATTAAAGCAACAATTTTAAATGGAAAATTCAAAGGCGACGATGTTTTAATAACATGCATCCCAATGATACCCACTGATATGCCATTTCAATTTCAACGATTACAGTTTCCCGTTCTTTTGGCTTTTGCAGGTTGTGTTAAAAAAAAGCAATCATCAGTTTATTGCAACTTTTTTCTTCACTCATTTCAGTGCAACTGAAAATGTTGCACTAAATTTAAAATCAAAGACTTGTTTTTTAATAATTAAAGCTGTTTATTGCCAAAATTTCATATTGTTTAATGTTCTTGGATTATGCATATCCTCAAAAAAATCAAAAACCATGCACATACAAAGTAACATTTTTTAAATTTTAGTGAGACAATATTTGCATGCAGCTTTTTTGATTGCAAGTTGAAAATTTGCAATATTTCCCTGCAAATAATAGGACCAGACCACACACGCGTGTAAAGAGCAGCCCACAAGGGACTAGAACTAGTCCAAAAGTAAGCCAAACGTATGGAAAAAACATGGTCTATTTAACATTACGATGTCCTAGGGCAGGACCATATAGCCCATCTTTGGACTACAAAGGAGTAGTTTTAAAACTACTCCATTGTGTACACAAGAGAATTAGTTTTAACTTCATTTAAAAACGAAAACATGTCGTTAAAAAACGAAGTCATGTCGTCTCACTACGAACAGATCACAAAGTTTTTTTAGTGGTAGTCAAAAAAGTAACAATCTTCACTAAAGCTGGTAAAAAAGAGTGCAAACTTTTTTTTTTTTTAGTGATAGTGCACTGCTGATTTAAATCAGTATTTAGTGCACTACCCCCAACTATGCTATTTTTCCCCTTTGTAAGCATTTGACTTCCACAAGCATCTTCATCTTACACGGTTTGTTGCAGTTTTTTTCTAATCGGTTGTTGTTCCAGCTAAGGAGAAGATTGGTCTGCTGTAGCAGGTAAGATTAGTTGTTGGAGTATCGATTAGTCTACTGTTATTTTGCCTTGTATCAGTTTCGTTTATCGGTTGTTGTTTCATCTAAGTACTTATATGATTGGTTTGCTGCAGCAGGATCTGGGATAATTCAGCGGCCATCTGTCGTTGCTTAAAACCAACGCCCACCGTGATTTTGTGTGGCGGTGGGTAACCTTGCTTATCTTTGACTCCTACCTTTTTCCAGAGGACCTTATCCATGATGTTATCCTCTATTTACCCGGGAGCTTCTTGGACTGATTGGTTGGAGGAGGGTTAAAGCAGCTTTTTTTTTAAATCTCCAAAGCCATGATGAACATTTTTCGTTCTCTGCCAGGGATCGAGTCTGGGATGCTTGGTGTTGTAGGCAAGCACTTTAATCACTACACCACCCCACAACCAGACAACTACGCCATATAGTGTGCATATTATGGATCCTTATGAGAAGAAAAGTTCAAATCACAACCATGTTATTGTTACCTCCGACCTTGTTTACCACAAATAATTGTAATGACATTAAAAATGGTTAATAAGCAACCATTTTATTTTGGTAATTATAACAAAGGTTTTATTCATAATATAATCATAACATGATCGGAGGCAATAATGATATGGTTAAGGCGCATTTATTGTGTTGTGGTTTAACCATAACATAGTTGCTTGTGACAATATTTAAAATTATCATAAGATTTAAATGATTTTCTTATTCGTGCTTAATTCCCAATTTGTATTATTTGATAAAAACACTAAAATGTATTGTTGATGGGATAAGCTATTCCTATGCTCATTTCACTGGTTCCTTAGGCCAGATAATCAGGAAACTTCATCCATAAAGATTTTAGAAAAACTAAAGATATTAAATCAAATAAAACTGTTAAGCGTTTAAGAATTACAGAAACAGTTCAATTTGTAACAATATCAAAGTTTAAACAAAATCATCAACAATAAACAGTGAGTTTATCTCTCCTTACATTCCCCACTACAATTGATTGGAATTCTTCCAACATTAATTGTAGTTGTAAGTAGGTTAAGAAAAAACAAAATAAAAACAAAAACAACTCGCTTTATTTAAAAAAAGGGTTGCCAGTCAGTTTTTTTAGGCCGTGCACCTGCCAGTTTATTATCAAAATAATTTTCGTGGGAATACAAAATTTAATTTAAATGATTTTGTTATTTGTGCTTAATTCCCAATTTTTATTATTTGATAAAAACACTGAAATTTATTGTTGATGGGATAAGCTATATATCGAATAATAAACATTGGGAATTAAGCACGAATAACAAAATCATTTAAATTAAATTTTGTATTCCCACGAAAATTATTTTGATAATTATCATAAAATGTTTGTAAATTTTTCAATAAAAAAAATTTTGTAAGCATAAGAGTGCTCCAATTTGATCTAATTAGACGAGACTTTTAAGCATAATAAAAGACAATCCGCCAACCAACGCCCCCGTGTGGACACCAACCATCAGTTGTAAATTTTAGAACAGGATTGTCTGGATTTTGCGCTTACCCATTCCTCAAGTGCTTAAGATAAAGTCAACCGCCATCCAAAGTTTAGGATATAAGTCAGTCACCACGTGATCTTCAAACGGCCCTTACCAGATCCTGTGTTTATTTTTAATCATAGAAATTCTAGTGGTTATAGCTAGAACACTAGATGGCCTCGACCTGTTGGAAATCAGCTTATTTTATATCCCAAACAAGTTTATTTTATTGACTCCACTTATTTGCTATGAAAGTACATCGTCTAGAGGTAGATGGACCTTAAAGCTAAAATTAAGGATTTTATAATTTTTTTCAGAATCAAGAATATACAGTTTAAGGTCAATATTTCTATGTGGTACATACAGACTAATAAAATTAAAATAAACATCTTTGAATTCAAAACTAGACAAGTGTTTAGTTTTATAATTTTTTTAAACTTAAATAACATAAAAGTCAAATAAAAATATCAAATTGAAAAAGCAACTTCAAAATGAATCATACTTTTCACTTGTATTTATTTAGATCTGCTCTTTATAGTAAAAAAAATCAATTAAACTCTCAATTGGTTTCTAAGCTCAAGAACTTCCTAATGCAGTCATGCAACATCAACACCACTCAGCAATGACTTTTCAATATTTAAATGTCCCACAAAAAAAAATTAAAATGGTTTACAGCTAATACTTCATTTACCTCTTCAAAACTAAAACGAAAGTCAAGTTGTAAAATAAAATTTTTTTTTTTACCCATCACCGAGAATTTTCCGAAATGAAAGATAAACAAATAAAATTGTATGTGGAAATTTTGTGAAAAAGTAGAAACTTGACAAATAGTGAGTGCAGTATTTACTTTAAATGCAATGACTTCAACTGCGACAACATTTGTGACTATTAAATACTTTTGCAAATATGGCAACTGTTAAATGAAACTGTTTTGAAATAGTTTAACAAACGAGTTCGAGTTAAATGAACTGTATTTCTAAAAAAAATCTCTATTAAAGATTCAAAGAAAAATGAACAGCAATGACGAATATTGAAAGTCTTAGATCAGATTTGTATTCTAATATGTTTACAATATTTCAAAACAGGTTGTTAAGTTGTAACCGATTATTGGTGACAATCTACCTCAAAATCTGAGTTAACACAAATTCCTTTAATACACTAAAATTGTTTTCTGCCTTCGAGATATAATTTTGTTCTCTACGTTAAAAAAAAAGAAGCGAACCAGGTATGTGTACATACATATTCTTGTTCGATGAAGAAGAGAGACTAATGTATATTTGATTTTAAAATTTAAATGCATGAACAGTATAAACATATGAATGTACACGTGTACATATGTACACGAGTATGATGTAAGCTAAGATGTCTACAAAATAAGTAAATGTAAATTCAATGACAACATTTGTTGCAAATACCACAAGCAATTAACGCTGCACAAACATTTGTAAAAGCTATAAAAACACTCACGCATACAAACAGTATCTTACAGTTACGGGAGAAGAAAGCCACGAAAATCGGCGTATCAATTTTCTGTACGACGGGAAGAGTTACGCTGTAAATGGTTGATTTTTTTATGTGGCGCTTCAGCGCTGGTAATTACATTTTCGCCAAAATTTATGCTTGCTTCTATACACTATGTAGAATATACCCAATAACAAATTTATTTATTTTGCAAAGCACTAATTTCAAAAGGACAGGACACAGTTATGTGCCATGCAATAAGTTATATGGAGATGCAGCAAGGTAAGCGAACGAATTCTTAATACATTTTATAAAAAAAAATAACATTTAAAGAGAATGCCGTCCCTTAGAACGAAGGGCGAATATTAAAAAATAACTGTAACAGCAAGAAATTCAATTTGTAAAGCTGGTCGTTGCACTTGCCAGTTTTTATATGCGTTGAATAAAATGCTTTTTGTGTCTCGAATGACACTGGCCATTTGAAATGCATGTCTTCTCTAGGCGAGATGGTAAGCAAAATTGTTACATTCCTCCCTTACAAACCTGCTACTTTTTAAGCTCCATTTTTTATAAGGTTACTTGTGTGTTTAACATTTTATGAAATAACCTGGCAGTTTCAGAAGTAGCATTTGACTTCATATTAATACTTTTATAACAACTTTGCACCACAACAATCGGTGTAGAAAATTTGAATAGAGATCTTCGTTGTTAGAATATAAAAAGATAATTTTCCGCAAATCTTTATACAAATGAACTTGACAGATATTTCGATATTATTAATTTTGAGACAAACAAACATCTAGAAACCCAATATTTTAGGTACTCTAACCTACTCCATATAATATTAAAATCTACACAACTAAACCTAATTTTGACCAAAAACAATTCAATTTTTACATTAAACTATTTTCGATTCCAGCTTTTTTCGAAATTTAACGCTGAATTTCCGGAAATTTTTTTAAAGTTTAAAATAAGAAAACAAGAGAAAAAACTACACTAAGCATTTATACATAGGTTCATACACATGCGAATACAACTGTTTTTGATCTAAACAACATTTTAAGAATATTTAAATTCCATAAAAACCAGTCCAAGGAGAGTTAGCCCGCTAAGCACAGCATGGAAAAACAAAGTTTGGTACCGTTTTACTCGGCTGTTGGAACCTTTAGTCCATGCTGCTGCAAAAATTAAGTCTACTTTAATAAAGATATCTAAAACAAATTAGAGTGGTATTTGCAGCTGTGCCGGATCTTTGATACGTTCTACCTACAATCAGTTTATATCCAGAGTGGGCGTTATATGGGACCTATTGATTCTTAAAAGAATTGTATATGTAAAGTTCACTTTTTTATATTGTGGTGTAAAGCGCAACGAGCTCTACATTTACTAACAAAAGGGATAAAGGTTGAACGACATGGTCCTAAAATACAACCTTATTTGCATTCTGGCGTTACATTTAAACAAGTAGACTTTTCGCTGAAAATGCCCATATGTACCTTTAAACAAGCACAGATTTTTAAATTTGGTAGCTTATAAAAAAGGTATAATTGTAAATTTTTCTGTACATACAATATACTTCATTGCTGTTCAAAGGAAAGCTAAGGTAAAATGTAACAAGAAGATACAATATAATAGTCTGGTAGTGTATAAAAAAGTCATTTCTGAAAAATTGATGAAATAGGACTACTTATTACAAAAAAGCTTTATAAAATACGTAACTTAAATTTAGCTCATAGAATAAATTCGAAAAATAAAAAATGTTGAATATAATATAAAGTAACCTTCGAAAGGAAATAATTCCCAGTTTCTATTTTTAAATAACATAAAACAGACTAGCATCAATTATTCATCAAGGTATGATATAAAAAAAACAACGATTAGGTTAAATCCTACAAACAAAGTGTTAGACACTATACTCAAAAGAAAAATTAATTTATCCGTACTCAAATCAATCCGAAGCTGTATCAATCAAGTACATACAAATTTAAGTACTGATTATTCAAGTGTAAGAACGTTTTTCAGAACTGTTGGGTAAACATACATATGTAGAAAAATTTATGTGTTAATATTAGGGTATTCATTTAATCGGGCTTTGGCTTTAATCGGTTAATCGCTCGATTAATTAACCGAGGATTTGGTTTAATCGGTTAATAATCGGTTAATTTTGTTATTGATCGGTTAACCAATTAATAAAGTTTTGTTATAAATTAAGTAATTTCAATAAATTAAATTAAAAATGCAAAAATTATTTATTATTTGGAGTTTATTAGCAAAAAACCAACGAACTCAAGCGAAAAAAAATAATATTTTTTCTTATCGCAGATGTTGGAGAAATCGAAAGCCACCCATATATTATTTCTCAGTAAAGTATAAAAAAAGTCCGTTTATTCGAAACAAATATAACGAATATCGTAATACACAGTACAAATTGTTTGAATTCGTAAATGATTTTTTTCGAATCGAAATATGCGATAACCCCTCAGGATTTCTCTAAACATATAAAATCTTCCATTTTGCCATTACAGTCCGGTTTTAATTTTTAAAATTGTTAACACTTGTTTCGGAAAATTCTGTTAAAAGATTGTTTGTGTTCCTAGCAAGAGTTTCTTCTGTTGTTAGGTCATCATTTGACTCGTCCTGGATAAGCTCAGTACAGAACATTCTGCAAAAAATTTATTTCCTAATTCCTTAGTTTCTGATTTTGTACTGTATTTTAAGAATTTATTGCTAAAAGGAAATATATTGTACGAAAAAATATTTTCTAACAACATGCCTTTTGTTTATGTGACGAAACAAATAGTTAAAAATATAAAAAACTATGTTAATATGCTACTTATTTTTAAAATTTTGTAACATCGTTTAATCGATTAATCGACTGAGAGTAACCGGTTTAATCGTTAATCGCCAATTTTAAACAAACCGGTCAGTTAATCGGGTAGTAATTAATCGGTTAACCGATTAACGGTTACGAATATCCTAGTTAATATGAATTTAAAGACTGAGTAGTTTAAACACAAACATTTTGCAAATATTTAAAACCAAACGGAACGGTACATTTAGAAAAGGCCGAGAGTAAATTCTGCCCACACACTCACACACAATTGCACTTACAAAAATAAAATTTAATCAAGCATTTCGAACATTTGTCAGTATAATTTGTTTGAGTGCTTCCCTCCAAGCAATTGGCAGAGTAAATTTCGATTATCTATGAAAGTTGAACTACTTCGTCACATTTGGTAGTTAAACAGTAGATTTTGCGGAATTTAGTAACAATAAAATACATTTGAATCTAATAAAAAGTTCTAAAATAAAACTTTTTCGTCACTTTAAAGAATTGTTCATATAATTGTTAAAGTTATACAATTACAACAATAACAAAAATAAACATTGCTCATGTAATATTGGTTTCTTCGCAAATATTTCCTATTAAAAATTGAATACCAGAACGAGAAATTTGCTTATGACAGTTTTGTCAATGTGATTGGTGGTGTTGAGTGTAAAATAAAGTTAAATTTTAAATATTTAAAAATTAAATACAACATTTTATTATATTATAAAGTAACCTTCGGAAGGAAATAATTCCCAGTTTCTATTTGTTAAAAATTAAATAGTAATATTGTTCTCAAACTTAGGACCCCGATGGATCCAAAAGTTAGCGAGCGTTCTAGTACCCAAAAGTATTAAATGAGTGCACAAAACAGCCCAAACTCATTTTTCGGGTAGATTGGGTACATTTTTAATAATTTATCTTGCATTAATTTTTTTTTTACCAATAAAAGTGAACTTAAAAAAATGATAATTGTCTTTATTAAAGGATATTGGAGATTTTTTGAACGGTTTATTTATTCACGGACTTCAATAATTATTGTTGAAAATTAGCGTTTTTATTTTTCTAGTGAAAATTTATGTTTTCAATGAAAAAATTTATAAAATAATTTTTGCAAAGCATTAAAAAAATATGCTAGTTATAATATCATGAAACTTTTATAAGGTTAGTGTTTGAGCAAAATTGCGACTTTCTGTAATTCCTTTAAAAAAATTTGTCCACATTAGGTTTTTAACTTAAAAATATTCATGGCCAATTTCACCAATTTATTTAAATATTGATTTATGTTAAAAATTGATTTTTCATGGCAAATTAAACAAAATTATGAGAAAAAATATATTTAAATAGAATTGGTGAAATTGGCCTTAACAACTGTTTTGACTAAATGTTCTGTAGATTTTTGATAATTTCTAAAACTTTTAGCTCAGTTATTTTTGTTTTTTACTCAGACTCTCCTAACAAAAACCAACAAAGATAAGCAGTAAAATGGCCCAATTTGTATTATAAAAAAGAATCAGATAAAATTTAACTTCAAAAGAGTACTTTTTAGAGTCTAAAGCAATACTACTAAATTCAATTGATATTCAACTCCCAAAGCGCTCTAATTCGTCATATAATATAGACACTAAGTAGATTCTTACGGTATGTATTACGGTAAATATTCCCGAACGATGTTACTACATACATCAATCAGAATTGAATAGCAAAAGCGATAGATTTTTGCTAAATGGGGAAACTATTTAGATTATTTTTCGATCGAAATTGTTTGTAGGGTTATGATGCATGTGCGTTTTCGTGCGTATGTGTATGAATAAGAAAGAAATTAAAAAAAAAAACGAAAAGGCAAATATCAGTAACATCAGCAAATACTACAAAAATTTAACAAGCAATTTTAAGTTCGAAATTAAATTCTTCTATCTCAATAAACTCATAAAATATTTCGAAAATCCAATCGATCTTTTTTGTTTTTTGCTTCTCATGTATTGGCTTTTTGAATGCGTTGCATTTTTGTAATTACTTAGCAAAAAACAAGAACAATAAAAAACAAAAAATTAAATAAAAATAAATACAACAACCCTGACAGTGACTTCTATTGTGCAATTCATAAAATTAAAAAGTTTTTCTTATCCATTTTTGGTTTTTTGTTTTCTTTCGATTGTCCGTAAATTGCCACTAACAATACCAGACAGCAACCAACAAACATGTCATCTCATCCTCATTGCCATCATCATCGTCAGCCTCTTCATCATTGCCACCAACCACTTTTTATTATTCAAGTAGCGCTTTAAAAGTGTAAAACTGTTTTTTCTTTTTAGTTTTTATTCTCATTCTCCTTTTATTTTAAATAAAGTTGACGATGATGATGGTCGTTGTTGTTGAATTCAAGACGTTAAAAATTTATACAAACAATTCTTTCGCCAAATGCTTTCTCCGTTTTATGCTCTTCTTAAGTTTATAATTTTCTACAAAAAGTATTTAAAAAAGGAACTGGCAGGCTGGTGGGAAGAGCGACTGAACAAATGAATGAGTGAGTGAATGAATGTAGGTATGTTAAGTTGTCGACAACAAATAAAAACTATCTAAACTACTTTGCTCTATTTCGAAGAGCTTTTTTCTTTAATTTTTCTTAGTATTTTGTTGAATTAAAATTAAAAAAATGGCATTCTTTTCTGCAAAAAGGAAAAAGAACTGGAAACTTTTTCATTAAAAGAGATTGCGATAAATTGATTAAAAGTTTTTGTAAAGCATTCGTTTCATTATGGAACATTCACACACATACCCACACCCTCTCACACAACTATTTCTGCTATTCCAGTACCCACAATGACAATACAAAGTGATGAAAATCAACCAACATGAAGCAACTACAAACTTGTTAAGGTCTATGGTTAGTGGTCAAGACAGGTACAAAAATGATCATTAAGAATAAAAAAAAAAAACGCAGTTGAAAAAAGTAAACGACTAAGCTATAAATTAAATATATGAAAGGAGTTTTTATGTATAACGGCAAAACTTTAGTCAGTTGTTGTTAGAGGAAATGGAAGTTGGCAAAATGTCATGCATTTGTAAGAAACTTATCAAGGCAGAAGATAATGACAACATTTTTTGCTAAGCAATGTAATCGATTAAAAATGTCAGAAAAATTATACGTGATTAGGAAAATTTCTGTTTTTATTAAATTATTTAGTTGATTTAAAAACATTTAATTAGTGTATGCACAATATTGACAAAAAGTAAACAACCAACAAAAAACTTTAACAAGACACAGAATTTAGAAAGTATTCACTCCATTAAAAGGTATTTCTTAGAATAGTATGGGTGTGTAGCTGTGGTCAAATATTGAATGATTCCAATAAAATTTGGTAGATGACAAAAGTTGGAACTAAATGTAGCATAATAAGATGGTTTAATGGCACAAAGACTGTATTCCGCAAAAAGAAGTTTGCATGGGGCTATGTGAAATTATAGACCGAATCCCGGAAATAAGTTTATATGGGGCTTTGTGAAATTATAGAACGATTTTCACCATTTTCTATTCGGTTCGTCCTTTTAAAGTTAAAATTTATGTGTGTGCTAACTTTCATCGAAACGTCTCCAAAATTGCAACCTGTGCCTTGTGCATAATTTTTACATGGGCAGCCAGTCGGATTAATGTCAAAATTGTTACGGTACATGCTGATTTGTGTTGAGTTATAAAAACAATTTTAAATTTTTATTTAAGATTGTTGTTCTCAAAATGTTTTGATGCTAATGCAATATTAATGATGTGTTTTCAAAATAATGCAAAATCAAATTTTGCTAATTAGTAGTTTTTTTAACCTTGAAATCTAAATGTTATTGTATTACTTTTTAAAACAGAGCTTTTTATACCCTTCACCACTGGTGGAATGAGTGTATATAAGTTTGTCATTCCGTAGCAATTTCTACACTCACAATATTCTGTACGTAAAATTAACTGAAATTGTAATATAAAATAAATGAAAATTCTGTTTAAAACCGGCCAACTTATTTTTCATTTATTTTTAAAGAAAAGTTCATTTAATTTTTACTGTCAAAAATTCAACTCCATGTTCCGTAAAAACAAATGAATTTTAACTGAATATTCCGTAAAAACAAAAAAATATTCAGTTATTTTATTTAATTCGGTAATTTTCTTTTACTCCACAAAAATGCCGAATTTCTAAGAAATACCAGACAGACACCTGTAAGCTTGTTTTCTAATGAGAAAGAGAGCGAGAAACTATTCACCCTTATTGTGTTTGTCGTATTTAAAATACGCCTACGACTGTTTGGTAATAGATTAAAGAGAACGCGAACTTATTTCCTTTAATCTATTACCAAACAGTGGCAGGCGTATTTTAAATACGCCAAACACAATAAGAGTGATTATTATTAACTTACCCCGTTACAACCGTTTGTTTTACTTTTGTTGTACTGACCACGTTGTTTGCAGAAGAACTCTCAATTGTAAGACAGCAGCATGACCGATAATGTTTTCGCAATTATTTTACTTCAAAAATTTGATGTATTTAACTTAATTATTTTAACAAAAAGAAACTGGGAATTTGTAACACAAAACAAGCAAATCATTTTTTTTTATAGATAAGTAAACATTTATTTTTGGTAGTTAAATTATATAAAAAAACTATACATTTGTTTTTATGGAATTCGCGGTTGAATTTTTGACAGTAAAAATTAAATTATCTTTTCGTTTCTTTAAATTACATTTTCATTTAATTTTACATAAAAAAGAATTAAACTTAATCAACGGACAATATTAACTGCAACTAAAAATCCGTATTAATACGCACTAAGTTTTTTGAATAACTGATAGAATCAGTTAGAAAAAATTAACTTGGATTTTAAATGTTTATTTATTGAAAAATGACTTCTCAAATAAACTGCAGTCCGTTACTGTAATAATGTTGTGAGTGTTATTTCTACAGACCATATAAGAAATACATACATATGTACATATATGGTGAATGGTATATTAGATAAGATGTTACTTTTACTTGGTTTTCCAACATTGCCAAACAAATCTGCTCATTTAATAATCTCATAAAAATAGTACTTTTTCAATTTTGTGTGTCCAATAAACCTTCTTCTAGCAATATCTTTTTTTTTTTAAGAAAGCCATTTAATACACGTGGACAGCTTTCAAGGTTTTATTAAATATATGATTCGCTTTAGTCTACTTTAACATATTTGTTTAGATTTCGTGGCTAAAATTAAATTATCTACTTGGATATTCTTAAAAAAAAAAATGAACAAAAAGGTACACTGAGAAAAATATATTATAGAACATTGTGCGAAATAAGAACTTTAGTAAGCACATTTTTCGTATTTTTCGTAGACTTATGACAAAACTTTTAAATTTTTACAAAATTCACGAATTTTTTCGTAGTCAAGTTTTTGTAGACATTTTTTAATCGTTCTTATATGCTGTGAAAAATATTTTAATTCGCATATGATTAGAAATTATACATTTATGTTGTCGAAATTGTGATTTTTGATTAAAACGTTTCATAATTTCGTATATTGTACAACAAATTTCGTATATAAAAGATATAAAATTTTTTTTAAGTGTAAAAGTAAAAACTGAAAGTACTTACCTGTTCGTTGTTTGTTTTGCGCGGATGTTTTTTAATACCGCGTCTCGCTCGCGCCTTGGCGGCAAAATAAATTCGAATGTAAACGAAAACCATAATACAGCTAGGAATGTAAAAGGAACCCAAAGCAGAATATAACACGTAGCCAATATCTTCACTAAGCTGTAAATTTTTTTTTTCAAAAAAAAAAAGAAGAAAAAGAAGAAAATGTAAGAAAATGTAAGTGAAATGTTATTAAAATTTATTTCATAAATTTTATAAGAGCTTTTATTATTTATTGTTTCCTTGCATTTAACATAGCTGTTTTTAATGTACTTGTTTTCCCCTATTTTTGGCGATTTTTTTTCTCATTTTATAATATCAACTCTATTCTTTACGGTTTTTTTTCCAAGTAAATTAAATATAACTTAATGCTGTATTAAAGGAACTTTTCGTTTTTCTCCTACGGACTTGCTCTTTCCTTTTTAAGGATTTGAAAATATTGTGTAAATTTTCTTTAATAAAGAAATGCGTCTTAGAACTGGGGTTTTGCCATGTCTACTGGTTGAGCTTTTTGGCGTGATAAAATAAGAAAATAAAAAAATAATGCTTTATTACTTCCGTTTCCGTTCTTAAAATGTTTGTGTGCATTCATGTGTAATTCTATGTTTATTTAAGATATTTTATCAAAAAAAAAAGGTCATTTTAGATATTTTTTGTGGATGGTTTTACAATTTAAAACGATTGCAATAAAATTTAAATAGTCTACAATAAAAGTGTATTCATTATGTATAATGATGTCGAGTTTATTTTTCATTTCAGAGGGTTATTGTCAAATTAAGATTTATTGGAATTTTTATTACGTTTAAAAATTTTATTGAGGAGAGAGAAAAGTCTACATTAAGTTTACGCATGGAGCTAAATAAGATATTTGAATTGATAAACAAATCGCTTTAAATCTACACAACTGAAGATTTAGCATTACAAATACAAAATTTCTTTAAAAATATTTATTTATAATTTATGTACAATTCAAGATAGGAGTGACAAATGTTTTGAAAATCTCTTAAGCATATATTTTATAAAAGATTCTTTTTTTATGTCAAATTTCGTGAATATTGGTCTTAATTTACCATGCGCCCCACAAAAAGCTCACTCTATGTAAACAATTTGGTACGACCAAACCCGAAGCGAATAACTATATTGTATTAAAATTTGGTCTGTAATAGTTTTTAAAACATATAATCAGACTGTAAAATTCCGCAGATATCGGATTATTTTGTACCAGACAACAGTGGTGCTCCCAAGGGGCAAAAATCTTAAAATTATATGTTTTATTATTATTGTACAATTCCTTTTCGAAATTTGGATTTGGATATTGATGTTGGGCTTATTTTTGCAATTGTATTTACAAAAAATTTGAATTAAATTTTTTTTTGTTGTTTTACATAACGCTGATTTACCTCAATAGTGACAGAACTCAAAAAACTAAATTCTGCAGTTTGAAATTCAGAATTGTTCGCTGTATCTAAAACCCTAGCTAATCAAAAAGGAAATAATTTAATAATTTAACATTGGTCTTAACCTAAATCAATTATAATACTGACGTCAGTTTTTTTAAATGAAGAACAAACCTCTGTTGGCTCTATCACATAAGGGACAATATTACCTTTAATATCGGCCGTGCTTAGTCTGCTTTCACACGTTTCATCTTTTGGTGCTCAACTCTTGTGTTTTTAGGTGAGTGAAGAAAGAAGAAAGGGAGTTAGTACGGAGATGCCTGTACTCGGTCAGTATGCTTTGTGTTTTCATTCGTTGGTATATGCACAACGATGGCTGCATGTAATTTTTTTCTATTATTTTTCTCTCTGATTCGCTATTAATAAAATTGTTGTTGTTTTGAACCGAAAAAAATTTAAACCGATTGCTGCGTGTGATTATATTAGCATCTTTAAAAGGAAATTGAAAAGAAGTTGAGCATCAAAAGATGAAACGTGTAAATTTAGACTTATGAAAATTGGAGATCTTGGGGTTTAAGATCAATTATACAATTATTAAATAATAGGTGGACAATGTGGAACCCGCCTTTTTTTGCCAAACTTAATGTTATTTAAAAACGCTCCCTTTATGTTAACATAGCTTACATAAAAATATTAACATTAATGCTTTGGCTATTCAAATCATGTAACATGTTCTACATATTTGTGTTCGTTTGTGCAAAAAATACAACCGTGGGAACATTTTCAAGTTCTTTTGTTAATAAGTCGATGAAAAACATGTTGCATATTTCATCCTTACTTTTATTTAAGGTTTTCATACTGGCCTTTTATACAACATTGGTACATACTACTTTGTTTGTGGAACCAGTCTTTTATTTTCTTTGTCATAATTCATACCACTAATAATTTTGTAAAAAAATTGTTTTAAAATAAAATATAAAAATATTTACATATTAATATGAAAAAAAGTCTATCTATATAATATACAGTATATTATGATCGTTTTTATTTTTCTAAGCCTTAATGGTGTTTTCTTTTCTACAAAAAATGTGCCTTTTTAAAAAAAAAAATGCAATTTGGTGTTTGTTTCTTAAAAATTTTGCTCCCGAAAAGCATGAGTTTTTTAGAATAAAACAAGCCACCCTTTTCGGGAGCAACATTTTTAAGAAAAAGACACCAAATTGAATTTTTTTTAAAAAAAGGCACATTTTTTTGTAGAAAAGAAAACACCATTAGTGATGTCAATATGTTTTGCCAAACCGTAATAGCGTGCAGAAACGGTTCAAATAGCCTTAAAATCGCTCATGAAGTACATTTATGATAAAAGTGTAATAGTTGCAAATAAAATCAGCTAATTTTGTTCTATTGAAGTTGCAGAACATGTAACACTTCGAGTGTTTATAGGCAACATTAAAAAGTGTTACATGTATAAACTGTAACATATTTATATTCCCAGAAAGTAAATCGCCATTAAATAAAGTTGTTACAACTGTTTCAAATTTCAATTATGTCATTCTCCCCTTCGTCATACACCCACTCATATTTGTACTTTTCAGATGAACCGAGTTTTTGCCAATATCGTGCGATATGTTAAAAGTATGGCAACAAATGTTGTCTAATTTTGCACCTTCTCTTATACGTATAACTGTACATAACAGTTCTGTTTTCATTCTAGTTCTTAGCAAAGTCTATTCAAAAGGTCTGTAGTCCAATAGGAGGTTGCCTCGCTGAACTTTCTGAATAGCTGATGGTTTTTTGTTACAATGTCTGGAAAACATTAATTTGCCGCTCCACAGCTGGACAATGCTTTTTGTAGTGTGGCGAAATTGTTTAAAAATTACAAATAATTGCATTTGATGCGAAAACTTGTATGCGATTAAAAAAAAATATGCTCTATTCGACTATGGTATGCCATTTTTCCTATTTGCAAAAATTGTAAAAAGATACATGCCTAATCTGTATGAATGTTTCTTGATACACTTAAAGAATTGATACTTTACTTCAATTGATTGTGAGTTTTTAAGTGGTTTCGAGATTTAAAAAAATGCTAAATAATTAAAAAAATGTACTAAACTAGCCCCTAGCACTTTTTTTTCGAAATTCTTAGTGCTAATTCGGAAAAAAATATGCTAAGTCTAGTGCCAAAAGTGCCAAACTGGCAAGCCTGATGCAAATGGTCGCACTGTTAGCTTTTTGTCGATCTGAAGTTGTCAACTTTGTTTTATGTGCATATTCAAACTGTTATTTTAATCCAAATACTGATAGTTTTTTTTGTGTTTTTTACAATGTTTACAAATTGTTAACGAAACCATACTTTTAAATGGTTAGCATGGAAATTTAATAAGTTTTGTAATATTTATAAGATTTAATTCGTATTGTGGTAATTTTGTTGAACTATTTATGGTTTTCAATCCAAATTTCAATAACAATTTTAATTAATTTTCATGTTGTAAAAATAATTTAATGAAAATTAAATTTGATGAACTTAAGCCTGATTAACCATATTTATAAGATTTTTTTTTTTATTATATGATTTTGTTATTCGTGCTTTATTTCCAAATTTTTAGTATTTGATAAAAACACTGAAATTTATTGTTGATGTGATAAGCAATTCCTATGCGCATTTCACTGGTTGCTTAGGCCAGATCATCAGGAAACTTCATCCATAAAGATTTTAGAAAAACTTAAGATATTAAACCAAGTAAAACTGTTAAGTGTATAAGAATTACAGAAACAGTTATATTTGTAACAATATCAAAGTTTAAACAAAATCATCAACAATAAACAGTGAGTTTATCTCTCCTTACATTCCCCACTACAATTGATTGGAATTCTTCCAACATTAATTGTAGTTGTAAGTAGGTTAAGAAAAAACAAAATAAAAACAAAAACAACTCGCTTTATTTAAAAAGCGGGTTGCCAGTCAGTTTTTTTAGGCCGTGCACTGCCAGTTAATTATCAAATAATAAAAATTGGGAATTAAGCACGAATAACAAAATAATTTAAATTAAATTTTGTATTCCCACGAAATTATTTTGCAATTCTGCAACGTTAAATTTGGCACTGCCATAAAAATTTTATTCGACCTAATTTAAGCTTTTAATGTCATCGCTAAAATTTTTAAATTTTGCATTCTCTTAGGCATTTTAGCGATCGAGATTTAGCTTTAGCTAAGCGAATTACAGAACACGGCTGCTGGTAATATGTAATATTAATATGGGGTTCCATATAACCCGTAACATTTTAAAAAGCTGTTTTTAAAGTACCTCAGATTTTTCATTTGTAGCTTTTTTAGTATTACGAAAATATAATTTTTGTTAGGCATTCGACATTAGACAAGTCCGAAGAAGAGCTTACTAATACTATTTTATGAATTGCCAAAACAAAACTAGGAGTTCCACAGTACCCGAAGTTACTCTAAGGTTAAAATCTTTTTAAAATATTTTCATATTTCAATATTAACGTTGTGGATTTTGACCCAATTAATATGTGATCATAGATTGTTGTCTATTGAACGTTCTATGATATTTCGTTTCCTCAGAAAAAATTGTGTTTTTGAAAATAAAATCGATACTTGGTGAATCCAAAAATTATCACAATTGTCTATCCTTCACATTCTAGTTTAAAATGGAAATGCGGTTTTGTATTTGTTAATAGAAAAAAAAATTAGCTTCGCAAAACATTAAAAATAGTATCATGATTTCGGGCTAAAAGCAATTTGCTGCATAAACTTCCCTTTAAAATACTTTAATTTTCAAAGATTTTATTTATTTAAATGCTTTCATTTAACATTCATTTGAGATTTTTATATTACAAGAAAAGTAAATAATGCGAAGCAAAATTAAAATGAA
The DNA here is from genome assembly GCA_949318255.1 of Pollenia labialis. Taxonomy (NCBI): domain Eukaryota; kingdom Metazoa; phylum Arthropoda; class Insecta; order Diptera; family Polleniidae; genus Pollenia; species Pollenia labialis. The sequence continues at coordinate 143,653,263 of OX439139.1, read as the reverse complement.
ATCCAGTGATGTGTAACGATATAGTTAAAGGTAACGATGCAGTCGATATATCATCAACATAAAACCGTAAATGATGAGACGATTTATTTTCATTTCAAAAAAATTCATTTTATTTATCTAACAATCTTATACGAAAGTATTGTGAAGTATGTGCCAGCAAGGACTCTTCAAAATAAACCAAAGATGATAAAAATTATATAAAAGTATTTTGGTTTTTCGTTTTCCTCTTTAATGACAAAAAAGAAACCCCAACATCTTAACCGGTATTGGGTTTCACAAAAGTTTTGTTGAAGTAAGCTTAACTAACAAACACTAACTAACTTTATAAATCTCTGTCGTTTCTCTTCTACTTCTTATCCTTTATAAAATACAGAAAAATAAATGTATGTTTGTGTTATCAAGACATTGGAGTGTGTGTCAGTATTTGTAAACGCTTGCAAGTTGCCTCTTCTATTTCGTACATACAATTTATGTTTATATTAAATATTTAGAAAAAAGGAAAGAAAGAGTAAAAATCAAGTTTAGTATGAAGTATTCCTTTTTCGCTTTTTTTGTTTAGCAACTCGGTAAGAAGATTATAAAGATTAATATGTGGCCATACATTTTACTGGTGTTTAATCAGTTCTCTCTGTGCTCCTGTTATTTCTGATATTCTGGTTTTAATGTTGTTGTATACTTTTGTATTTGATGAAAATATCTGAACTGCATTCACTGGGACGCATAGTATTTAGAATTATTTTCAATGGCCATCCAAAATACATATCGCACTTGTTCAAAAATAGTGTATTAACTCGAAATTTACAAATTTTCAGTGGAAGTATGAGAATTTTTAATAATGCATTGAAGGCATTTAAAAAAGAACTTTTACCAGAAAGAAGACAAAATAGCACGATTATTACGATATCGATTTATCAAAAAAGTGAAAAAATAAAAATTTTGAGTTAATACACTATTGTTGAACAAGTGCAATATTACAATACCTAAACTATTAAACTATGTACTTGTAGTTTTGGATTTCACTTTTTGATTTTTTTTTTAGGAACTGTATAACGAAGTAGCATAATTTTAATAAGTGGTTTCATATTGAATGTTGTTGAATATTTCCAAAAAGGAACAAAGTGTGTTTGGTAAGTTAAGCATTTTTATGTCAGCCATTTTTTTTTTTTTTTTGATTTCGAATTATCTAAAATCAAGGAAAACTTTAAGGAGTAATAAAGAGCATTAAAATTGAGATAAAAAACTGAATGCCACAAAAAATTGTAAGTCTTCAGAAAATGATAAAATATATATTAACTCTTCATCGATTTACCTAAATCTTGGTACATATTTTAAAGACATTAACCACTATAGGGTCAAAGTAGAAAGTGAGGCGAACACAAATTTTTCGATTGTAATGTGTATACAACTAAGCCAACCTCATCCGCTGTCCAGCAAGGACTTGGTGTCGCCTTTTTTTATTTAAGGAAGAGCTGGCGATTTATCTTAGGCGGTTTAACCTTCACATCTGCTCGTAGCAAATTCGGTTGCAAACGTTCATCTTTATCAAACGAATTATAGAACCAAAATGCCGTCGTGAGAATGTTTAGTTATTTCTTATTTTGATTTTAAAGTGTATAAGTAAACAGATTTTATTTGAAATGCTAACTGATAGAAATGTTCTACTGTAAATTAACTTAATCAGTAAATTTCACAATATTGCTTTTTTTATAAAATCTGCGTCATAATACCAAATTCGTTACATCAGCAAAATTTGTACCCATAAGTTAAATAACCCTTAGGACCCCAAATAAACAAAAAAGAGGAAGATTTATTTTGGAAATCGTTTTAAGATAGTTTGCTATATCAGAATTAATTTTGTAGAGATAAACTTATCCGTAAAATCTACACTGATTAACTATCTCATCACCAAATAGCCTTTTAAGACAACTACTTCACCTATTTAAGTTGAAATTAAAAAAACTACAAATAAATATCGAAAAAACTAATTAATGTTGAGAAAAAACCATTTGATGATAAGAAATCCAAATAGATATCGAGAAAAACAAATTGAAATTTAGAAAACCCAAGTTAATATTAAGAAAAAAAAAATTAATAATGAGATATAAATACACAGTTTTATTGATATAAGGCAAGCAAATGGTAAAAAAATAATGAAAAATATTTGAAAATCAAGTATATGGACATATCAAGCCCTAACCGCAAAAAAGCTAAAGCAACACCATTTTCAATTTTCGTTTTTTTTTTTAATAAATGACTTAACTGGCAACACTTGCATCATGTCCTATAATATCATGGTCGCAAAAGGTACCGTTACAATTTTATAGCAAAAACAATTTTATCTCAAGCGACAACCTTCATACATAATTTGTATGAAATAAAATAAAAAAACCCTTCTCCTGTAAAATTTTGTTTTTGTCGCTTAAGCTTTTTTTGAGGTTATGGCTCGATATTTATCTTCTATTTTTATATATAAAAATTAAAAATATTTGTCTGTTTGCTTGTTGGCTTACTGAACCGATTTTCCTAAAATTTTTACAGTTACACCAAGTGACACCAAAATAAAATATCCTACTTATCCCAGTATTTATTATCGCATACCTTAACCCGACTTGACCCCGTGTGTCCATATGGACACAAAAATAAGCTTTGCTAAAAGAGCCATAAAATGCAAACAAATTTCTTTAGATTAGTTTTAACTTCGTTTAAAAACGAAAACATGTCGTTGAAAAACGAAGACATGTAGTCTCACTACAAACACTTTTTAACAATGACATGGTCCATGCTTGCATTACATCGGACCAGTCCATGGAGTAGTCCATTTCATGAAATTGGATCAGGTGGTCCAATAATATTTGCAGGGTAGTTTTGTGTTTGCTGGGCAATATTATGTTATCCAATACAGACGCATTTCATTTAATGAGAGTTTTGGTTAACTATGCTTTAGATATAAGTACCACCTATTTTTGAGTTGTTAAGCATCAACATTCCTTATGGCGAAATTTCAGTTGAGTTGGTGAATGTTTGAGAAAAGCAGCACAGCAACAAAAGTGTGTAAATTAAAAACATAAAAAATTAGGATATTTTGAGATGAAGAAATAAGTAGTGCTTAATGTTTGTTTAAACATTATTTTTAATCATGAAAGTTTTGACGAATAAAACAATTAGAGGGCTACTAAATAAAATAAATCTATGACTTTTTAAAATTTTTTTTTTGTTATGATGTATATGGACACACTGGTACATTGTCAAGATAAATACATAATCCATAATACCTGTTTTTTTGCTTAAGTTTACTTATTTTTTTTAACGATTAAGAAGCAAATTGATGCTAGAAAAATTGGGTTTGCACTATATTAAAACGGTAGGTAGTGTGAATGAAGGTGGCGAAATGCTTCTTTAACGATTCTTCCTTAATAATAAACTATAAAAAATGTATAAATTTATCCGTTTATATATCATCATACAGAGGAATAATATGGTGGCAATAATTTTTTAATTGGCTAATTAAATAATACCTGTACAAACGCTTGGCAGATGTCTCGATAAAACACCCAATATGTCGGAAATTGGGTTGAAAAAATATATCTATTATATTGTCAAATTTAGAGAAAAGCCGCAACATCCAGGTTATCAGTAAATAAAAACATGAAGAAACAGCCGACAGATATTATGTTTGGATGGTTTTGGTCACCTTGTTGCAATTATTGGAAATACACGACGTTTTGCTTGGGAATTCTGTAATCAAATGGTCGAACAGCATCTATCAAATGCGTTAATTGTTTTTTTATGATAACTTTCATAACCTACAAAATACGATTTATTGTTTAAAAATCTTATGAAAGCGGAACTTGAATTATTATTACCTTACGCTTTTATATGTAAAATCCGTATTATTATGCTAGATAAAAAGATACCATAAACATAAAAATTTAATTCATAAAACAATAATAAAAACAAACAAAAATTTAAGTACTCAAGATATGAGATCATAATAAATATATGTGACCATTTCCGAGAAAAGGGACTTAAGCCTATAGTACACGGAATGTAAAAAGCCACATGCGCATGTGGTTCTGACGTAATTTTGACGTCACTACAAAGCCACAATAGTAAGTTCGTGTTGTGTGATGACGAAAAAATTACGTCAGAACCACATGCACATGCCACTTTTAACATTCCGTGTACTATAGGCTTTACACCCGTATTCAAAACAAAAATTAAGTTACTGCATATCCCCTGATTAAGGATTTCTTATTCAAAACACGTTTAAATAAACTATGATTATCGAATGATCAAAGACTTTTTAACTCCTGATTAACTGCTGTCAATTTGTTATTTCTATCAGTTGAATGTAACTAAAACAGAGATGTACAAATTTCTCCTAATCGGGCGATTTAAAAGTGCTTTGAATAACCTCATGACTAAATGGTGATTAAGCTTAATTAACATTTTAGTTGCTTACTCGATGATCGGAGTATAGTCGGAGTACACAAATTTTCGTTTTGAAAAGTGTGTAAAAAACGAGGTTGGACTTAAGAGTGGATTCTCGTACCTAAAAGGGTGTTATGAAATTTTAAATGCGTTTTTCTCAAAACTTCATTTTTAAACACTAGATCCCTTTTCTCGGAGAAGGTCACATATTAACATTTTTTAACGGCTTGGGAAATAACTTTCTGACACTTAAAGCGTTTAGTGAGTCGTCAAAGAGTATATTTATAATTTTATTCACTGATTACCATGTTTCCGAGAAATTTCGTTTACTTTTTTACCGAGGTTAGACAAATAGTTAAAAGTGCACCGTTTTTTTGCATGCTTTTGATGTCAAGGTTGATGCCAAAAATAGCATCAACCGGACTTCTTTTTACAAACCTTTCCTTTTCACAGGTTAGGTCCCTCTGTAATCTTTAGGACAATGTGTTTTTCAAAAAGTATGTTGTGGGAGTTTTCTTATTTTTTTCGGTTTCCCCGCACTTCCCGGGTATATTTCCAAGCTCGATTTTTTTTTTGAAGATATGACTATGTTGCAATACAGGAGCGATATGTTTAGGTATCTCCTATTTTTCTGACTTGTCCATGGACAATAAGAATTTACTGTCTGCATCTTATTTTGAATTTATGTTCTTTATCAACTCTTCACTTCACAAAATTTATTAATTATCCACTCCTACAGTGCTTTTAATAGATTTATTGCAGCATGAGACATTGATTTACGTACGTACTCACTTCTTGTAATTGACAACCCATCCACAGATACTAATTTTTAGAGAAAATAAAACTAAATTTCAGAGTAAAAATAGCTGTTTTCTGAAACTATGAGCAGGGAAATATAAGAATTTAAATTTCGGAAAAAAACATAGTAAAAATGCTTTACGAATATTTTCCGCATCAAAATTAAAAAAATTCAAGGCCCGGAATTTCGAAAACCCGTTTTACATACATTGCGCGTTTTTTTTTGTCTAAGAGGACCCCTAGGCATGTTCTCAAATTCTATCGCCCGTTTGTTAAATGCTGTCGAATGTTGTACTACGGCTTTTTTTTAGTAAAATGTGATTGTAGATTCGTCGATAATACCTTCTTTATAAACATGACATTGTTCGCAAACACCAGGAGGACACACATTTCGAATACTAAGGTAGAATTTTGCGTATGTTTTTATTTTTAGCCATATAAACTCAATTGGGTTCAACATTGAGCTATAACCCGATTTCCTATCTATTTTTGTGAATTCTACGGTTTTATTAACCCCAATGAGGTTGAGGAAACTAACTATCTTCGATTGCAAGCCACATGCTTTTAAATGAAGGATAAATTTAACAGTATCAGGGCACCCTGAATGGTCCAAAAGCGGCAAAGGCGGCAATACAAATCGTACGTTTTGGTGAATATACTTCCCCGATCTTATTATTGTTTGAATATTTTGAAAAAACAATAACAACTTTTAATGTCAAAAATACGTGTGATTTGTGTGATCGTGTAAACTACCATTTAGTGGGTTGGTGGTATGGTGAAGGGCATCATGGTTTCTGCACAACCCAATATATGAATATTACTTGTTTTTAGATGAGGTTTGACTTTTTTTAAATACCTCTTTTAAATTCCCCAATTATTGTTGATTTTTTATTTTCCTCTTTTAACTAAGAATCTTTCTTAAACAAACAAAACAAAATTTATAAAGAACAATCGTCTTTCAGACTCTCTATAATATAAAGTTTTTTAAATTTTTATTGTTTTAACTTCTTTGTTTCTACTTTTTTGAAGTAAATTTACTTTTGCTCTTAAATAAATTTTTTATTGCTTATAAAAATTAACGTTTTGTAAGTCGTTTTTTTCTGATTCTTATGTACTTTTTTCCTTTTCAACGTATTTTTTATTTTTATGCTTTCCTTGTTGTTTGTCTTCCTTGTCATAGAGTGGTACTCGAAATTGAAGAAGTAAAATTATTGACTTGACTTGTTGGTTGTTTTGAATGCAAAAGGTGTTCTTTCGTTCACCATTAACAAAACGCAGAAGTATGTGTGTATGTAAGAGAGAGAGAGAGAGAGAACATTTATAATAACAATTTTTAGAGCCATTTTCAACGCTTTTCAGCTCTTCTTTCTTTTTTTTTATTTGTGCATAAAGTTTAAGTTTGATGTATTTAACCTTTTTATTGCTATTTTCCGCATTTAAATTTTTAATGAGGTCACTACGTTTCTTTTCTGATGGATAATGGTCGTGGTAGTGTTCGTTTGAATACTTAAAAGAGCTTGAAACTTATTGAAATTTAAAAGGGGCCATTGTGATGCTTGGAATATTTTTTTGAAAAATTGTGGGTAAATAGTATGTTAAACAAATGGTTCGAAAATTTGCAGAGTTGAATTATTATTGGCATATTGTGTGAAATAAGAATTGGAAATAAATAAATAAATAAATAAAAAATAAAAATAAGCTATTGCTATTTTACGTAAATGCAATGCCATTACTTCATAGCATGGTGAAATAATTAGAAGGTGGCAGCACTATAGAATCAATTATTTTTTGCTCGATGCATGGTGAACTTCCTTTATGTCAAAATTATTTGTTTTTTTTTGAGGTTATGCCACTTAAATACATTTTAGTAGATGAAAGAAATTGTTGGCGTTGGTTTGTCGAGGCTGACGAAAACCCCAAAAAGGAACGTGTTAAGAATTATGGAGTAAACTTTTCTTGGAACAAACGTACCCGTGTTTCAACTAAGTAGAAATTGTAATTTATTTGTTATAATATATCAGAAAGAATAAAAACAATATATTTTGGTGTGGTAAAAATCCATATTTTTGACATAATGGACTATTTTACACAAACAAATTTGCCTGTTTTTGTTGTATTGTTGTACAACAACTCCTAGTGCTGCCACCTTCTAGTAATTTCACCATGCTTCATAGTAAATAAAATGCATTAGCGATGATGTCTTGTGGTGGAAAAAGACACGCCTCGTCGAGTCTTGAATTGTGTAAAACCAACTATATTTTTGCTTTTCTTCTCAAGCAGCAAATAGAAAAAGTAAAAAGCTTTTTGTCTCTTCTGTAAAATGTGTTGAAACGTAGTAAGCAGAAGTTATTAAGCCGACGATATAAAGAATTGTAAATATCAAATTTGTTTATACTTAATAAGTTTTTTTGTGCCAATGTAGTGCCAAATTTTCTAAGCCAGACACTATTATGAGTTGCATTTGACCAAGGCCCATTGAACAGGTCTGCGCAAGAAGCCTGATTAACGTTGTTTTTGTTCTTTTGAGCTTTCAAAAGTGGTTTACATTTTGTTTACATGTGAATGTATATGTTTGTTTACGTTTATGGTATGCCACACATACACGTTTTTTCCTTTTGCTTTGTATATGTGGTAGTAAGTTTTTGACAGCTTAAGCGAATTGTATTTTGTTTTTGTACAATTAAGCAGCCATGATAGATGGAGCATTGACTATCGAATGTAAAATTTTTATTATGAGTTCGCTGTGCATGGAATCTTTTAACAGAAACAATTTTGCTTCCAATAAAGTAAAAAAATTGTGAACAATTTTAAAAATTTGTATTTTTGTTTGGTTGGTGTACCAAATACAATTTGTGTAAGCTGCGCTAAGGGGAAGAATATATAGCATGAACAATTCCTGTTTAGTAATGTGCCATTACCAAACTTATCAGAACACAACTATTTAGGAGTAAATCTTACATCAGTAATATGCTTCAGCAAAAATTTTGAAAACTAAATAGATCTGCAAAACAACACATCAATGCGAAAAGGAATAATTTTCTAGGAAAAAAAGAAATATCTTTAAAATCGAAATGTATGCTTGTAGGGCTATTCAATCATATGGTGCTGAAAACTGGAATTTTTCGGAGTTTGAAAAAGTTTATAAGCTACAATGTTTTTTCTTAAAAAAGTTTTAAAGCATTCACACTAACTTCTGTATTCATGTTAGAAACCTGTAGCTCGTTTCTGTATTTCTCGCATCGTAAAATTTTCAACATGAAGTGTGAAACAAAAAATTCCATCGTTTCTCGATTTGCGAGAAAAAAAGTGTTTCTGTATTTAAATGCGAAAACAGACAAAAAAGATTCAGTTTTAACTGGAATATTTCCAGAATTAAATGTCAAATGAAAGCGAAACGTCAACAAAAGAAATAAATATAATAAAAACATGGCTGCCAGATTTGACGATTTATTTTCATTTCAACGATTTTTGTTCCGAAAACGTGCCGATTTGCTGATTTTTTCTAAAAAGTGACGAAAGCAAAATCAAAATCAACAATATTTTATTACTTTATTGTAGCTTTCTATAAAAATTCATATCGAATTTTTAAATTTCAAACACTTCATATTTTGTGGCATTGAAAATTTAAAAAGACAATATGAATTTCTGTAGAAAGCAACAACAAATTTATATACATATTTGATATTCTTAGCTTATATGGACACTTTTATGCCATTTTCGATTTCAACTAACAGGTATTTTACTACGTATATTTCAGGTGAAAAGAAAAAGTAAAGTTAATAGTTATAAGAATAGGTAAATTATAGATTTATGGGTAAAAATTGGAGGCGTGTTTTTCACTCATATCTCAGCCATTTGTGAACCGAAATTTTTAAATTTCAATTATATCCTATTTGGACACATACGATACAAATTTAAAACAACGTCGTCACTATGCATCCTTGGTTTTTCGCAAAAATAAAAACCCTAAATATTTATTTTACTGTTATCTAAGCGGAATTAATTTAAAAATTTTTAATTTCTTGGTATTTGTATATATCTATTTTAAATAAGTTTGTAAGTTTATTTTATTAAGCTTGACTTCTTTTTGTTTTTATAAATTTATTTATTTAATTTTTTGTTAAAATTTATTTTTAATATGATATTTTGTCACGCCTTTGTGAGACTTCTTCAGGGAAAAAACAATTTTAAATTGTTATCGAATCAAAGAAAATAAATAATTTTTAAAAAAATAGACCTCAAGCTTAATAAAATATATATACATTAAAAAAAAATTAAGTTCGAACAAAAGACAATTTATATGTACATATGTATGTATAAAATACCCATGAACTTTGACTACGTCTTTGTTTGATTTTGTTGATATAAAAAATCGAACAAAATTTGTTTATAATTAATTTTAAATTGTCCGATTTTTTAAAACAAAAAGGCGATGTTTTTATTTTTCTCAAAAAATTGACGATTTTCACGCAAATTTATCTGGCAGCCCTGAATAAAACCAAAACAAGGAAAGGCTTAAAAAAATTTAACTAACAAAATATAACAATGGTGTTTTATTTATTTTCATCATTTAAATTACGCATTCATAATTAAAATGTTTTTTATTTTTTATTTATATTACAAAAATAGTATATAAACATATTTTAAATTGAAAATATCTAGGTATATTTTGTTTTTCTCGCACCAATTTCAAATGCGACTTATTTTGACAGTTCTTGTAAGAAACTTTTCGCAAAATATTATTACAGAAACACTTTTTCTCACATCCTTCCAATAATTGCTGGAAAATTATTAAAATGACAGATAATTCTCGCAACGGAGAGATACAGAAACACTTGTGTGAGAAAAACCATTTTTTGTTTCATTTTGCACTGTTTCTGTCCCGATTCACTGGTTTCATGCGGAAAATTTTACGATGCGAAAAATACAGAAACGGGCTACAGATCGTCGGCGCATAGTGCCAAATATTTAACAACATTAAACTAAATTTAAGGTTTTAGAAAGCAATTCTCTAGTTAGAGAAACCTAGAATTTGGTATTTTATGATACATATTATGGCTTTTTACTTACGATGTATATTGACAAAAAAATGAAGCATATACATTTTTCATAGTTAATCATCCCTAATCTAAAACATACAATGTCATTTTACGAACTTATCCTTCTTTTTTCAAACAACTCTAGCGAATACTCGCATGTTTATTGAAAAATCAGATACCACAAATAGAAATATTCTACAATATATTAACATACATGTGTGTGTGTGTGTGTGTGTGTGTGTGTGTGTGTGTGTGTGTGGGTATAAACACCCTGCAAGCAACTCAGTTAACTTAAAACTTTAAGTTAACTTTTTTTAAGCTAGTTATGGTTGCTGGCTGGATTATTTTTAACGGAGCCAACTGACTATTTTAACATTGGCATGTCATAGGAAGTAGTCAATTGTCCGGCTCAGCATGACTTTTCGACTAACTTAAAGTTAGCTAGTAAGCTTAAAGTGAGTAAGGTAGTAGTTAGCAATTAGCTTACTTTATGTTAAAGATTTTATTTTTATTTATTAAAAACTTTTTAATATTTTTAATCAGGCTTAAGTTCATCAAATTTAATTTTCATTAAACATATAATAAAATATAATACATATTATATTATATAATATAATTATATAATAAAACACTTTTTCCAAATAAAAACAACCGTCTTACCAAACATTTAACCAAAATATTAATATAAGAACTCTTATGTTGGTCTAATTACATAGACAAACTTTGTAGAGAGTACAATATAATCCGAGATGCAGAATGCTCAACTAACGAACATAGGGAGTGCTTAAAGGGAAGATTCCTTCAGAAAACATCCGAAACAACACGATTTTATTACGCCTTAAACCGTTTTAAACAATGCTATCATAATAAAATTTGGCACGTCACAGTTTTATAGGACTAGAAGGCACACTGTTAAATTTCGTGAAGATCGTGCCATAAATTGTTATAATACCCACTATAAAGCACACTCTGATTAATTAATTAATTACGCCTAAACCCGTAGCAGATATAGAAATTGCGGCAAAACTAATTTTAACCGTTGTATTGAAATCACTCTGCAGAATTTTGGAATAATTGGTTCATAACTTACCATGGCTCCAATATAAATACTCCACTTGAAAATCATTAAAGTTCGGCTTAAACTGTTACGAATCAATGTATTTTACTCAAACTGGTTAAAATTCCTAAAAAAAGCATACCATTTTCTGATTGTCGGTCAATAATCAAATATGGGTACAAACCGCAATCAATTTTAATGCTGACGTCTGTTTTTATAAAGAAAAATTAATAATAAACAGATGTCATGTAGATATCACTCCTGAAATATTCGAACTGTAGGTGGAGGGTGGTATCAAAGAATCGGCACAGTCGAATATAAAACTCTAACTTGTTTTTTAAATATTTTGTTAAAATTTTCATTCATAGAAATTATTGCTGAAGTAGAAGTAGACTCAACTTTAAAAAAAAAACTTTAGTTACATTTTTTTTACAAAAATGAAAGGAACAATTCGCACCCTAAATACTAAAGGGTCACAACTCAAAATTCACAAATTTTCAGTAGAGACAAAAAACAGGTTTCTTTTTATATGTGCTCTAATACAACCAAGAAGGATTTAATTGTATATTTTTCGCAAAATACTGGAGAAATTGATCTAAGATTTCTACAGTGCGTAGATATGAGCACTGTGCATCGATTTCTTACAAAAAGTGAAAATTGAAAAATTTTGAGTTGTGACCCTTTAGTATTTAGGGTGCGATATGTGGAATACTTTAGGAAGACATTAGATAGACGAAAAAACGAAATTGCTGCTTCCATTGAGAACAAAGCCTTGAACTTCAAATTGTACTTGCGGTTTGCAACAAAAACGTTACGGCTGAACGTTGTTGAGTTTCCAAAGGGATATAAGAAGAAAATACGAATATTGTTGCAGTGAAATGTTGCCAAGGCTGAAACAGGGTATGGTAAATAAATCACAAAGTCGGGTTTCGATTTTTCGATCGACTTTTTTTATATTGGTTTTTTTTTAATCGATTAATTTAACCTCAAAACCGATTTTGAAATCGTTTAAGATATATTAATTTGCAAACTTTTTACCATTAAATAATAAGGGAAATCACAATTTGTAGTGCAAAGTGTGCAATGCGTGCAAAAATGCACTCATTTGCACAACACAACAACAAAATGTACGTATTTTCACTAAAAAAAAACATGAGCAAAATTTGTAGTGCATATTTGCTCAGTTGCAAACAAATGTAAACAATAACATTTGACATATTAGCCGCCATATAGTTTTTAAGGAAACTTAAAATTGAAAATTTCCGTGGGTTTTATTATAAAATAGAGAATTAAATTTAAATTAATTAAAAAGAAAAAAATTATTTTAATTTGTTTGTGTTGCACATTTTTTACAGTGCTGCCAGAAGTTTTTAGTGTTGCCAGAATAAATTTTTAAAAAAATTGCATATTTGCACAAAAAATAGAAGTGGTATGCTCACAATCAATCACATTGCAAATTTGCACCTCTTGTTAAGGGTAATAACGATGGATAGTGCAAAGTACTGGATATACTTTCTTACTTATTGATAATGGATATTTGTAACCTAAAAACTAATGTATTTGTTGGCAAGCAAAACTATTTTTTGGTTGAAGTAATGGTTATTTATACCAAGATATGAGCCTGAGAAAATTATCACTTTTTTGCAAAAAATACACCGAGGCCCAAAATCTTTAAAGGCCAATAAAAAAAGTGCATAACTTTGGGCAAAACTGGGAGACACGGGTCTTTTTTTTTTTTGGTCCTTTATGGTTATTTATTGTCCGTATATGGTTTTTTTTTCGTGTTGCACTGTGCAATTTAACATTTAAAAGAGATTTATTTTATTTATGTTCAATAATTAACTTACATACATATTTAAAAACAATTTAGCTTAAGCTTTGAAAGCTAAATAGATATTTGAAGAATATTTATTAAAGCTAATGTTCTGTTTCAGAAGATCATTTATATGGCTAAAAGCGAAACCATTTTCAGTAAATTAAAGTTTTTAAAAACAATTATAGGATAGCATATTGATTTTTTTGAACCCATAAATTATTCCTAACCGACTGTGCCTTGTAAAATGTTAAGCTGTTGCATTCAACTAAAGTATGAAATAGAAAATACATGGAAAATTACCGACACAATCTCAAGTGGATTTAACAAGAAAAACATAATTTATCGTAACAACAAATAGACGAATAACCAGATGTACATGGAAAGGAAGAATGGACAGACGGACAGATAACAACATCAAAAAAAACACAAGCAACTAGATAAACGAATAAACAAATACAAAATAGATTCTTGTAATAAAGTTAAGTAAGAACAACAGAATTTACAAGCAGGTAATAAAGTTAAAACTTTGTACTCTGGTTGCAATTGTATGTAGTTTAAGTCGTATATTTTTGTATGCAGAAAGCAAAATCTAGAAAATAAATTGTTGCAATAAAATTGGAAAAACAAGAAAATTTACAATAAAAAAAAAACTTGGAAACAAATGATTAAACATTAGATTTGTATGCATGTATGTGTCTTTGTAAATATTGTGGTATTTGTATTGTAGATTGGTTCCGTATTGTTTTAAGGAAAAAAAGTAAAGAATATTACCCAGTATGCAAACTGTGTTGAATTTGTATTGAGTTTTCTTAAAATTAAATCGATTTCAATTTAATGTCGAAAAAAAACAAGTTTTGCAGAAGTGCAAAGCGAAAGAGTTCTTAAATACTGTGATTTTTGGGGTGATTTTTTTTTCATGCTGTTGCAATATTTCATTTCGACTCGTGAAGTCTTGTACGATTTTTCATCCGGCCCCTACCCCTCGCACAAAAATAGGTTTGACAGTTAAAAGAAAAATTAAGATGGTAAAAATGTACTGGAAATGTAAAAAAGTTAATTCTGTGTTTTTGACAAAACTTCAATAATTATTCAGAAAATAGTGTTACGACGAAATCTTGTATACTGGGTAGTGTTCTCTGGGACTAAACACTACCAGGAGTAATAAAAAACAGTTTTTTTCATATTTACACTTCATTCATTTAAATATCTGCCAACTTACTGTGAAAACAACTTAAGTTAAATTTAAGCACATAATCTATTAATTCCTTAACAAATTAAACTGAATTCAAAAATTCAAAGAAACTACTTTATACAAGTTTTATTTTCAAAAAACCTTAAAGTTTTAAAACATTCTTTAATGCCCAAAAAATATTAAAAAGAGAAAAAACTATATCCGACCACTTGTTAAGTTAAAAGCATTAAAACTTTTAAACAATGTTAACAACACACCCACTTCACCTGTCTGTAAGTGCAACCACTTGTTTGTTGGTATGTGTCACACTGAAAATTGGAACAATGTTGTATAAATGGGTTATAAATACATTTAAAATGTCTTTTCCTTTTTATTTATACATTTTTTTTGTTCCCCTTCCCCCTACAACCCATTATTATTTCATTGAAAATAGTTTGTGCTGTTAAATATAAAAAAGAAGGAGGAAGTAACACAAAAAAAAAGAAAAAATAAAAAACATGTTATGCCAAGAAGTCACGCACACCTATAAAATATTATCGCGTTGTTTTTATTTCATGCATTGAACAATGCTTTTGATATTTCAGGATACGAATACTTTCCAAAATAGTTAGAGAAGGGAAAATTGTGAGAAATCAGATGAATTTTCCTTTTTTTTTTTTTTTAAATTCAGTACATGGTAGATTTATATAAGGTTAAAGGTAATTTTGAATTGTTGCTAGTTGTAAAGAGTTTGTGAGCAGAATATTACTAGAAAACAACTGAAATATCAAATAAATGAATAGTTAACCATAAAAAAGAACCATTAAAATTTAACATTTAAAAAATAAGATTTATAAAAGAAAATTTTAAAGTATTTGTGGGAAAATAAAACGTAAAAATATTTTCATATTAGTAGGGGTAGAAATTATATGCAAATGCATGCCTTTTAACGAAAGTTTTTATGATACGCAGGGAAACTGAAATTTATCATTTAAAAAAAGTTTTATGCAAATGCAAGGCAAATATTCAAGAAAACAATAAATATCGCATATAAGAAACATATAAAAATAAGAATTGTCGGCCAAGTCTGTTCATATGATACTCTTAACTACTGATAAATATCAGAGTCTTCCCTATTTGATACCCATGGACGGATGTAGACACAACATAAGCAAAATATATAACGAGGTTAAGATTCGTTCAGAGTTACTTGTGGCATAAACTATTAAGATATAAATGTTAAGCATCTGCATGAAACTTAATAATGATGTTCGTGAAACCTTCATTATAATTTTGTATTCGCTTCGTTTGTATTCACCAAGATGAATAACTATGACATGAAAGCAACAAACACTCGATATTTAAGAGACGCGTTGTGAAGTTGAAGTTGTTTGTTCACTTATACCAGAGATTATGAACATTAACCACTCTGAAACAAAACAACCATTAATTAATGGTCGGTTCGTTGATAACGAATGATGTTTTCATTCGTTTAACTTACAATATTTAATAATTTGTTTTTGTTTTATATATAATTTAAGCGAACGAAGTCTTCCTTCGAAATCGACGAACAAGCCCTAAGTGTCGAATAAGTTCATGGAAAACCTCATTGATGTAAAAGTCAGTGTTGTCAGTTGAAAGAAAAAAAAAACATTTAGGAAACATTAAAACAAAACTAACCATGAAACGTAAAAGCAACAAGATTAGGAAGTGCATTACCTAGCATTTACGCGTGAAAGTAAATTTCTTGAAAGTCGCAATACTCTCACACTTTTTCACTAACACACACAAAATTTTGGTACTTTCATCCAATCGGCTGTTTCTTCGATTTTTCGTTGATAATACGCATACTCTACCTGCAAGAAAGTGCTTTCACGTGTAAAGGCCAGGTTAATTACTATTAAAATTACAAAAAAAAAAAAAATTAGCTTGACACAAATAACATTCATTAATTCATCACCAGGGAAACCATAAGTATGCAATTGCATGTTTTTTCTTGTGCGACTAATGAGGGCAGAAACAATATATTAATCCGATTTAGAGCTTTTTATGAACTTTTGCATCGATTTTTTAGTGCATATATGCAGCCTTTTTTTGCATAATTAAGTTAAAAGAGCATTTTTTATGTTTTTAGCGCATATTTTGCCTTTTTGAGACATATTTTGATACATGTTGAATTTTTGGGATGCCTACAAGAGCTTTCGCAGCAAATAATTTTTTTTTTGCGGAATTTTGGCTTTTGTGTTTTATCTGTTTACCCAACATGTTGCTTCAATTTCGCCATCAGCATTTAATATTTACTCGAAAATTGTTAGAAAAAGCAGGTTGTCATTAAAGACAAATGTTATTTTAAACTTTAAAATTTTATATAAGAATAAGCAAAAATGTGTGTAATACATACATAGAAATCTGGACAAATCTTTCAGTATACTGATCGACTCAGAATCACTTTTTTAAGTGATCTAACCATGTCCATCCGTCTGTATTTGCTGGTTCTTTGTTAGTGTTAACCTTGTGCGCAAAGTTCAAGTTGCAGTCTGGAGGTAAATACATTTTCACTGTACTAAGGACGAAGTGCGAATCGATCTATAACTTCCCATATTGCCCATAAATTTGTTTTCCAAATTAGACTCTTTGTGTCCGTTAACCATCTAAATATGTTGTTGTTTAGATTAAATTCGCCCCAAAAATATTTTACTGCAAATTAAATTATTTTTGAATCAGTTCACATTTTCGCAAAGTTTCAATCTATATAGCTTTTATAGCTTTAACTTCTTTTAAAAAGTCAACATTAATAAAGAATTTAGCGACCGTCCTTTAAATTCCTTTAAGACAAAACATCTCATATGGATGTTAATATCTAGATAATATTTGGCCCAAATAACTTTGATGTGAATTTTTACCTCTTGTTTTTGTGAGCGGTTCAATACCCATCAAGTCCAAATCGGGTAACATCCCGAAAATTCGTCCGTAAATATATTGGAGTTTGGGCTTCCCGATTATAATTTCAGGTTTGTTTTTATTACATGGGATTGTTATTAAATTATTGAATTTTTTGTTTTCAAATAAGCAATTTTTGAATATTTTGGGGCATATTTTTAACAATTTTCAGGCCATATTTTCAAGTTTTAACTGCATATTTTTTAATAATTTTATTTGAATTTTTTTTTTATATTTTTATTTTATTTTTAATTTTAAGACGTATTTAATAAAGTTATTCCGAGTCAGTACTCCATCTCAAGCGGACTTTTCTGATACTTCAAAAGCATCTAGAAGAAGATATTTCATCTCCCTATCTGAAAAATCTTTTTTTTTTTGGAAAAAAACGGGATGGGTTTTTGCATAAACTCGTTATTAAAGGATCTAAAGAAATTAATAAAGCGTTCATAAGATCCTCCATTGTATTTATTCGCGAAGTTTTACGTGTATGCTTTAGCCGAAAATTTCTGAAATTTTTGTTCCTGGCTTCCAAGGCCTCTTCCGACATCATACCAATAGGAAGTGGTTCACATTCAATTATATCAGCTCCGTGAAGCAATATCTTATGTACTGTGCTAGCCATGTAGAACCATGGATATTAATTTACAAATATCTTTGCGGGTTGTAAGGCCTCTTTCCGTGTACAGTAAAAAAGCTCCTGCTAACCATAATCGTTATAATTGCTTTACATACAACAATGTGATGAAGCTGCTTTGCAACTTCACTGCTACTACGAGTGTACATGAGTCAGATGCTTAAATATATTTAAGTGTTTATTTTAAGAGTACTAAGAAAACAAAAAGTCAATATAATAAGTCAAACGGTTGAAATTTGTTCCAGCATTAGTCATACATTCTTATCTTCAAACTTTTATTTTTTTTGCTTGCCGAATAAAAATTACTATTAAGTTTAATTTCCTGATCCGTAAGTAATTCTTATTATTTTTGCTAAAAAATAACGACTAACTGCATGTTTTTGGATTTTACATTGATGCCTGTAATTTCTAGAAACAGATATCTATGGTGTAACGAATTTTTGATAATTTTAACATGTTCGTCTTACCTACTGGTTGAACTGTAGTGTATTTTACACCATCGATTTTTGACAGTTAATTAAAAATATTAATAAAAATACAAATGTTGCCATATTTAAAAAGAAAGCTTAAAGGAAAAAACACGTAGGCAAAATTAACGTTGAAATTACCAAACTATTTTTATCGGATGGGTAAAGATAACTGTTAGGTACGAACACGACCAGATACTGTTTGTTGAAATTACGGGCATGAAACAACAAATGTCGTACGTTTAACAAAAACAAATTTTAAATTGTGCGTGTTTTTGAGCAAAAAAAAAATTAAAAATAAATCTTATTTGGCAAGTAAAAAATAAAAGTTGGAAAATAACAAATTTAATTTTTTTTATATTGCTTATAATTGTGACGGTCCCTGATATAAACTATTTTAAAAATGTTGTTTTTTATTTTAAAGGCTTTAAGTATAACCTAAAAAAATATGCGTAATCATATTCCAAGCGCTGGAATTTATATTTGCTGGGCAAACTCATACCTAGTAATTTTAAAAATAAAATAAGACATTCATATCACGTGTATTTGATGTGACTTGGTGTAGTTAGTTAGTGTGATTACTTTTGCTTCGTTGTTGTGTGGAGTATATTTCGTACTCTTAAAACTTCGTATTTAGTCGTTTATAGCACACTACACAGAAAAAAATAATTTTCATATTTGAATACGAAAATCGCATATTTGGTTAAAAAAATTTTTTGAATTTTACGCGATGACGATTTTCGCGGTATTGAAAACAAATTTGCAGGTAAAGTTATTGAATTTTTGGCCAACAACCAAGTTTATTGTGTCAATAAAAAAAGTTGTCGACAACAATGACTTTTTTCAACAAAATGTTTAAGTGATTTGGTTTAAATTTTTTTTTGAAAATTTTGAATAAATCAAACAAAATGTTTATCGTATCTTTATTTATTAATTATGATGTGCTATTTGGGGGATAAGCTAGTTCCTATGCGCATTTCGCAGCAACCGGCCAGATCATCAGGAAACATTTTTTCAAAGACTTTATGAATGGTAAAGATATTTTACAAATAATGAGAATGAGAATTACAAACACACAAGTCTTATTTGCAACGATCTCAAAGCTATTAAAAAATGGACAAGAGTTGTAAAACTACTGTCTTTACTTTGATTCAAATATTTTTTTTTATTCAATATGAAGAAATATTTAATTGTTTCTTTATTAAATATTTTTTATTGATAGCACATTGTGCAAAGTGTAATTTTAATAAATTTTTTCATTGAATCTAATAAAAGGTTTGTTAACCTAAAATTTTATTTTAAACAAACTTTGTTGTTAAAAATTTTCTTGAGATACATATTTGATAAATATTTTTTTCTGTGGATTTAGAAAGAATATGCTTTAAGAATGTACTTACATATATATTTTTTTGTGCTTTATGTGTTTTGAACAATACAGTACATACCTATTTGATTTGTTGGCAAAGAGTAATCGACAAAAAGTTTTTAAAAAAAACGAATAGTAAAAATTTATTGTTTCTATCTTCATTGGGTACACAAGGAAAAACATGCAGTTGCATATTTACGATTGTCCTGATGGTTAGTGATAAATGCGAATTAGTTTTTTTCGTAAATGTTTTTTTTTTTTTTGTTATATTTTGTTCGAAAATGTGTATTCATTTTTATATTCTATTTATTTTTGCTTCAAAAATCATATCTGTGGCATTTTGACAAAACATCTTAAGTCGAGATAAGATAGCAATAAAGTTTTTAAAAAACTCGGGGATAAAATCATTTTTATCAAATAAATAAACCAAATTAAAGAAAAATTTTGTTTATAAAACAAAATTTTAAAAACGTAAACAAAAATGTTTTTTGAATGATACAAAATTTTTAAAAATTTAAAAATTTGACTTAAGATGTTTTGTCAAAATGCTACAGATATTGTTATGAAATCAAATTATGTTTAGAATTACATCACCGCACAAATTATTTCAGTGTTAATGTTACGTTTAAAAGAAAAGTTTAATTAAAATATATGAATAACAGCTTAAATAACTTTAAGTTAAGGTATAATTATGATGCAAGTTGGCGCTATAAGTGGAGATTGGGCTGAGATATCGTAAAGTAAAGTTGGTAGCTGTGGGATAAAGCTCTTTTGAGAATTGTGTTGTCTAATTTATAAAACAAAAGTTGTAATAGTGAATAAGTGTGGATTTGTTTTTAATTTGCAACGAAAAACCTCAAGGCTTATTAAAAGGAAATAAATAGATTAAATCAAGTAAAAACACATATGTAAATAACAGTTGTAAGGTCTATTATGAATCCCATTATAACCAAAATGGTTAGAGAACTTATGCATATGATGAATCTGATGATGTCTTGTAGTAGTTGGCATCCTAAAACATTCTTTAAATCATAGTAGAAATACCTACAGACCTGTGTTACATTCTTCAGGAGTATGTTATTCTTCTGAGTTTTCCAACAAATACTTGATAAACCAATGTGATTTGTTAACACCATAGATGGGGGTAGTGCACTTATTTTGCAGTTTCAACTCACACTTAGCGATAGTGCAAAAATATTGCAATCATTTTGTTGATGTTGAGTGATGAATTGAAAATTTGCATATTGATTTATAAAAAAGCAATCATCAGATTATTGCAACTTTTTTCTTTTCACTCATTTGAGTGCAACTAAAATTGTTGCACTAAATTTAAAATCAAAAACTTTAATTGCAAGTCCAAATTTGCACTATTTGAATTGAGTTACATTTTTTTAAATTTTAGTGAGATAATATTTGTATGCAGCTTTTTTAATTGCAAGTCCAAATGTTGTACTATTTGCATTAAGTTACATTTTTTAAATTTTAGTGAGACAATATTTGTATACAGCTTTTTTAAATGCAAGTCAAAATTTTTCACTATTTG
Source organism: Pollenia labialis (assembly GCA_949318255.1). NCBI lineage: Eukaryota > Metazoa > Arthropoda > Insecta > Diptera > Polleniidae > Pollenia > Pollenia labialis. The sequence goes on along the minus strand of OX439139.1, from coordinate 143,632,001 downwards.
AATTGAGTGCACATTTTTGCATTCCATCTGCGTTTAGTGATAATGAAAAAAAGTTGCAATATCACTAAATTTTTTTAGTGGTAGTTAAAAAAATAGCAATCATCACTAAAGCTGGTAAAAAAAGAGTGCAAACTATTTTTTTGCAGTTTTATTTAGCGACAGCGCACTGCTGATTTATATCAATATTTAGTGCACTACCCCCAACTAGGGTTAACAGCAATTATGATCCTCAGGATACTCCTTCTCATCAATTATGCTATTCCAGTCTCTATTTGTTCCTTTCAATAAACTTCCTGATAACTCTGTAATAGTGACTCAAAAGTAGATATATGTGATCTTCTCCGCGAAAAGGGACCTAGTGTGTGAAAATGAAGTTTTGAGAAAAACTCATTTCATCTAATTCTACGCCCTTCTAGGTACCAGAATCCACTTTTAAGTCCAAACCCGTTTTTGACTCGGAGAAGATCTCCCTTGTCATATAAAGTCACTGTGTAGCTTACGTGTGCCCCTTTTTACCGTACGGACACATGTCCCTGTGTCCATATTCGTCTTTGATTTCTAACACAAACTTAAATCATTTTTTAAGTTAATGACATTACAAGACTCTAATGGAATAAAACAGCATTTCCTACATGCAAAACAGAACACAAATTGACAATTAATCCGGAATTATTTGAACCAAAATTGCAATTTCAAAATATTTAGATTCTTAATTTAAAATAATCATCTCAATGTTGAAACATATGTTTCTAAAATTCTAAAGTTTTAACTTTGAAACTTTTAGAGTTTTGTAAATATTCCTTAAGCAAGTCATTTAATATCAATGGAATATCTCTCTTTAAGTAGGAAAAATTGGCAGCTTATCAAATCATACAATAAAAGAAAACTCGTCCGAAGTATCGAGATTCAAATGGCAATAAATTTGTTTTTTAATTTTTTTATAAATAAAATTTTTCAAAAACTAAAAATAAATAAACCTCTAAAATCGAATTGCAGATATCCGACTTTTAGAGATTGCAAACTTCCCCGCCTAGAATGTTCTTTTGCAATCCGTTCTCCTTAATTTCCCAACTCAAATCACCTCTTTCAGCGATGAATAAAAACCAAAAATTTACCGTTTTTCTTAAGTCAATATTTTTATGTGCTTTTTTTTTTTTGTTTTGAATTAAACACATAAAAAAGCTCAAAGCGGGAGTGGAAGACAGAGAGTAATCGACAACGCCTTCTAGAGTACACTGATACTCGTACAATATAATCTGTAGAATATTGAACATTAATTCCAAACTTTAACCAAGGCACTCAATGCCATTAAGATAGACGAAAATTTAAAGAGAAAAGTTTTTATAATCTTAGTTTATCAGAGTTCTTCAATCATTTTAACTTTTCGCTAAAAGTGTGTGCTCGCTCTTATTCTGTATAAGTGTTTGGATGGGAGGAAACAATTGGAAAAGAAAACTAAAATTAATTCAAATGGAAAATGTTGTGTGTTTTCTTTTTTTTTTGTCAGTTTGAGCTGATGAAAATTGTTGTTTGTGGATAAAGTTATAAGTTACTTCATGCATTGGTACTCGTTGGCAAAGGGTGTTGCTTTTTAATTTTAACGAAAACTTTTCATTCTTTCTACAACCATTTTCATTATATTTTTTCCAAGCAAATAAAAATGTATAGAAAAATATGGATGTTTAAAGGTGTGTTTGGTAGTGGAAACGTTTGTTTGTTTTTTTTTTTTAAATAATTGTAACTGTGTATTTTGTTATTTTATTTGGCACAACGAAAGTTACAACTAATTTATATTTTTCTATCGTTTTTTGGTTGTTGTTAGTTTCTCTTTTTAATCTAAAGGATGAAGGTGTTATTTTTTTTTAGTAGATATTCATATAATGCAATTTCTTTGCCAACAAACGGATTTAAGTAATTAAAACTTTACATATTTACGAGTACGAGAGCAGCACAAAGAAGGAAGAAAACTTTTAATTATTTATTTTTTATTTAAGCTGAATATATCGTAATATATATGAAAATATATGAAAAATGTTTAATTTTGTTGTGTTTTTTGTAATCATAGTGTTGCAGAATTTTGTTTAAAAACAACACTAATAAAAAATAGTGCTTTAAAAAGGAACATCGAAATCGTTTTAAATTAAACGAAAAGGAAATTAATTTTTAGGGTTGAGTTATAAGACTCTTTGCAGGGATGTTTATTTATGTTTAGGGAAATACATGGAAGCTAAATAAAGACCTGCAGTTAAAGTTAAGAAGGTTCAAGTAACCGGAACAGTAAGCTTTTGTAAAGGATACGTTTTGAAAATATAATAAACAATAATAAACAATATTGAAAAAAGCGGTCTTTACTATTTCTCTTTTTAAATAAATTTTATATTTGCTAGTGCAAATTTAATTTAAGAACTGAAATAAAATTTAAATATTTTCTCAAAAGAAATAAATAATCAAGCTCGAGGTCATAGGGTTTTTTAATAAATGTTTTTTATTTTATTTATTTAAATTACTCCAATATTTCTTTTGAGTTTCCATTAAGAAAAGGTCGAATTAAAAAAACCAACTCTTATTTAAAATATTTTCTTCATCTAAAAATGTGCGTCTATTTTAAATTCTATTCAAAACAAGGAAATAAGTATAGTCAGTAAAAACCTACCATTATATACGCTATACAACAGTATATATAGACACCTTTTTGTAGAGTAGAATCTTTTAACGTTTTGGAACCCATTAGCAATCATGGAGCTGGCAAAACAAAATTCATATAACAGTTCTTAGTGTCGAAATTTCTTTAGGTATCTATATTTATTTTCGTCTTAAAGAAATTGAAAGAAAGAGTAGGTAACATGGAATCTGTGGTCAACACTGGACCTATCAGCACAAAATTTTTGTTGTTGCAAAATTTTGTATCAATTCTAATATTTGTAAGAAATTTTTAGATTTTGTTTGTCTTGCTTATGGTCGTTATTTATACAAAAAGAAAGCGTTTTTTTTTGGCATACGTCTTTTTACCTTCAATTTTCTTTTAATATATGACAACATTTACACCATAGATTTCTATACACAGCTGGATTTAAATTTGTAGAAATTACGGGCATAAATTCCCAATTTTTATTCTTGATAAAAACAATGAATTTTTTTGTTAAAATTTTTTTTTGTATTCCCAAAAAATTCGTTAATTTTGGACTTTTAAGCTGTTTTTGGGAGTGGTATGCAAAAAAATGATAAGATCATTTTGTTTGCAATAAAATATTTTTTTTGGCCAAATTTTATCTAAATCCCAACATAAATAGGCACAAAGACTATATTTCGAAAAGAAATTGTTATGGGGGCTATGCCGAGGACCGATTCTTAAAATTCTTCAAGTTATCTTCAAAATTTTGACCTGCAATTTGCGCACAAAGTTAACGTAGACATCCAGCCAGCCGGACGGACGGACATTGTTATATCGATTTATAGAGTAATCCTGATTATATCAGTATACTAAAAGCTGAGTCCAGCATAAATTTTTATATGTGTAACACACATCAGCACAATAATGTGGATATTACACAGCTCCTCAAATTTCGCCCAGATGTATCTTTATTTGGTCACGTTGAAAAAGTATTTTTCTTTTATTTCATTAGACAATTTAATGTTACAAAATCTAAAATTAAGTCTAAAATGTTATGGCGAAAATTGCAAGGAATTTGGAAAATATTACTTGTTCCTGATACGTATAAGTGCTGGAAAATTCATTACTAAATACATTTTATTTGGCTTCTTAATATTTTCAATGGTTTTCATGAGTTTTTAATCAACGTTTTACGCGCCTTTTTTTATTATATTTAATTTTCCTTTGAGTTACATTTTTTTTACAAATAGTAATTTTTTTTCAATTGTCCTTGTAATTGCGTTCTTTTCTCTTATTGTTAGCTTTTTCACGATTGGTAAAACTTTTGCAGATGTATTGTCTGGTAGTATTGTAGATATTTTAAAAGAAAGTTGTAACTTTGTTAAAAAAAAACACACAACTGTAAAAGTATTAAATTAGTACTCCTTGAAAGCATTGAGTAGTCAAGTAAAGTGCAAATACTCAAATTTTTGTACTCACTACTCCAGACTTTGCCAGCATTAAAACGCATACATTTACATATTTATTCTCCCTAAGATACTTTCCATTCAAACACTCTTAAGAATGGTAAACAGCTCAAATAAAAGCTATGGCGACAATTTGTAAGCGCCTAAAAACTTACGTTAACAATCTATAAGGGGCATAAAGAAAAGAAAAACTTATTTGTTTTTTTTTTTGCCATTATTAAAAATAAAAGAAGCCCTTAGATGAAGCAAAAGAAGAAGAAAAAAAGTGCCAAGTGGAAAAACCATTAAAATGCCATTTCATAGCATTACCAAACATATTTATGCATGCACGTACAACATCGTGAAATTGTATGCAAATTATTGTTGAAAGTATTTCTCAATATGAATTCTTGCTTTTCTTCTTATTTTATTCGTATTTTATACGTATGTACATATTTATGTATGCATGTGTGTAAATGATTGCTGTTTGTAAGTAATAAATACGAATAAATGTAGTATAGTTTTAGGGTGTCAGCTAAAGAGTGGATGGCTGAACGTAAGAATGTGTACAATAAATACACTTTTTCTTAAGCATTCTTATAAGCACGAAAATATATTCTTTGTTTAATGTTTTTTTCTAGTTGTTTTACATAAATATTTTTTTTTTTGTAAAATGTTTGCAAAAAAGAAAATACTTTTTATTATTTTTGTTTTTTATTTCAATTGTTGTTACTATATTCAGGCTTTTAACTGTAAATGCTTTAAAATCACGATTTATATTTTTTTGTTCTTAAAGGCTAAACTATAATATGGTTAAGCTGGCTTAAGGTACTGTCAAAAATTAACAAAAGTATATTAAAAACAAAAATAAAATCAAAAAATATTTTATTCCATACGGAAAGTGCGGTCTCTTTCGCACTTTGCTTAAGCAAATGCCAGTTTCATAAAATTAACCAAAAAGTTTTCTTAAGTTCAATATGGTTCGACTCATATGAAATACATGTTGTCGCCTTAAGACTTTAATGTTACTTTATTTAATTGATTATTTTTTGGGAAATTGTTTTGTGAAAAAAGGGATTTTGTCAAAAGAAAAAATATAATAATAATTTTAAAGTCCTTAAAAAACGCCATATTCAGAAATCATAACTAAAGTCGCAACTAGCAAAACAGTAACTCAAAAATAGTTCATAGATAGTTAAAGATCTTATTTATAATTCAGAACTAGCTTAGCAACTACTTTCAGCTGATTGAAGAAATGCAATCATGCATGTTGCCATGTAGGGAAAATAAAATGTCGGTAATATTTTGAACGATATATACTGAGGTTAATTTAAAGCTTATTAAGCAATTAAAAAACAGTTGTTGTTTTTAAAAAAATGCATACAAATTCTAAAAAAGGAATTTTTGGTTATAGTTTTTATATAAATCAGTTAAAATAATGGCCTGTAAAAATATAATTTTTCAATAAAATTTGGTGGCTTAAAACACATCTCTAGTTTATTTTATTTTTGTGTAAATTTTTTTGAATTCAAGTGTCAAATGTAACAAGGCAACTTTATTATTTACGAAATTGTAAGAGTATTTATATATTTCTGTATTTTAGAGTGACACCAATGTGCTGCCAAAATTGTTTTGCTATTCAAATAAATTATAAGATAATATTACTCAGCTGTTCTTTGTATGTATTAGTTAGTTTTCATTTAGTTACAGCTTTACCCTTAGTAAAGTGTAAACTTTTTCTGCTGAAAGTAACCAACTGTGAATAACTTAAATACGTACTTAAAAAAGGTAACACTTAGTGATAATTTATGAATATGCGTCAATAGTCCCATTTCTGGTTGAAAGGCTCATTACATTGACCAACATTTACGTAGGTAAAACGCATGGAAGATATAGAAAATGTGAAACATGCGTGAACACCAGTGCAATAAAGTCGGATTCGGAGTTGAAGAGTCGCAGTTAAGATTTTTGTACCGGAGTCGAAGTCGAAGTACATGCAAAAACTCGCGACTCCAACTCCTACTCCAAATATTTTCTTATATTTTGCAAACAAAAAAAAAAAAAAAGAGAGTCTGCGTTACAAATTTTTAAGTCAGAAAATAAGGACCAGTCTACTTTACATATGTAAATAACTATATTAAACCTCAATGCGGCAGGTATTAGAATTAAAATAACGATTTTAAATTTTTACAGAATAAATTCTTTGCTATATTTCACCATTTAAAAGGTATTGCATTAAAAAAAAGAGTTTTAAGTCCAATAAGGACAAGTCCCATATACATTTAGCATCAAGGTTAGAGAAAGAGTCAAGTCAGAGTCAGAGTCGATGTCGTTACAAAAAAATTTCAACGGAAGAATTCGGACTCGGAGTTGGAACTATTTCTTGACGACTCCACAGCCCTGGTTAACACTACACACATCTAACATCTACCCGCTAATAAAAATGTCATCATTTCGGCTGCCAACAAGTTAGAAAAGCACGCAAAAATTTTACGAATAAATATAAAATTATAGCGAAATGGATTTAGAATGAACTTTAGTTATTTGCTTAGTTACTGTTTTGCAAGAACAAAATGAATTGTTAATGCAGTAATTGAAAACTAAAGATGCGATTTTGTAGAAGTGTTTCCATCTCATGGTGGCACAGTTTATTTTTTTCGAAATTCCACAATAATAACAGAACTTATGGCCACTTTGCTGGTAATGACACAACAATATTCAAAAGATATAGAATGGATTAAAATAAGCAAGGAACATATTGTTAAGATGTTGATTTTAAGGCCTATTAGTTTATTATGGAAATATTGTTACATCTTTGCAAATTGATATTAGACATTAGGAGTTGATCAGTGTAAATTAAAATTCACAGCTGATTGATGAATGGTTTAATGAGTGTCAGTTGTCGGTTTGCCATTAAGTATTACATTCGTCGAGAAAACATAAACTAATAACGGGTCCGCCATCTAACGTTTTTTTAACTAGTGATTATTTCGGGAATGGTTACACTTATTTAGCATATGTCTGATTTGACAGATAATTAGCTTTATCCTTTCGCTGAACGAATATGGTTGTGTATACGCTTGAACAACGCTGGGAAATATTGCGATATTACTTTGAAAATCATGGTTATGTTGCAGAATGTGTGCGCAAATTGCGTACGGATTTTGGATGAAGCTCATTTTGATATTGGCGGGTATGTAAACAAGCAAAATTGTCGCATTTGGGGCACAGAAAACCCGCACGCATACATTGAAAAGCCGATGCACCCAAACCGAGTCACTGTTTGGTGCGGATTTTGGTCCAGAGGCATAATTGGGCCATTTTTCTTCGAAAATGAGCAAGGAGTGGCCGATACAGTCAACGGCGATCGTTATCAGGGAATGTTGAACAAATTTTTGTTCACAAAAATTGAAGAGGAGGATATTGAAGATCGCATTAGCTGATGTCGTTTGGCCAGCTCGGAGCTGCGATTTGACACCGCTGGACTATTATTTGTGGGGTTCCGTCAAGGATAAGTGTTACGCCGACAAGCCAGAGACAATTGACGCTTTAAGGGACAATGTTCGGGAAGCCATTGGTGAAATACAGCTGCACACAATCGATAATGTGCAGGCTACTGCATGGCCAGCCGAGCCAGCCATTTGAATGAAATTATTTTCCATTATTAAAAGCTGATGGGTGCTTTTTGTTGAGTTTGCTTTGAAATACATACCGTTAGGAATCGGCTTACACCAGAGCAACGCGTGCAAATTGTTGAAATTGCTTCTTGATGGGTGACTAATTTAACCAAAATATGGTTGTCGATGACAATAATATGGTTAAATTAAACATAATATGTTTCAAATTTTCTTTAACAATGGTTTTGTTAGAGTTGACCATATTGAAACGTGTTTTTTCTCTGGGTGTAGGAATGAGGTAGCTGATCCCGCTCACACAGTTAAAACTACAAACTTAAACTTTAAAAACCATCAATTAAATAAGAAAATAATATAAGGAGTAAAATCGACAGTAAACCTGCAAACTACAAGAAATTTAAATAAATCTGATTCGCAATACCCCTACTGTTATTTCCTATCCGTAATCCCTATTTAATTAAAAAAATAAACACAATACTTTGTTATAATAAAAGTTCACAACTTTCTGCTTTCTATTGTCATTTTACCTATAATTGTTGACGTTTCTAAGCAATTTTATTTCTCTATACTCGAAAACTTTGACTTTTCTTTTGGCAAGAATATAAAAAAAGGTGAAAACAAATTGAAAGAAAAATGTCTTTAATTATAATGCTCGACAGCTTCTGTTGTAGCGGAAGAGACAACTAGCGTTAATTAATGCGGTCAGACCTTTAACAAAAGCAAATCTTTAAGTAATTTACCTGAATTAATAGGCTTTCTATAGCACTCTATTATCGTAAATTAACTGATGTTATTAATAGGCCTAAATTTATGCTATGGCTTTTAGCTTTAAGTCTATTTGTGGTTATGTGTGCGTGCCAAAACGCCATTTATTATTATCATATCATAATTTATGATTAAACATTAAAAATTGTAATAAATAAAATTTTTGTATCATTCAGCTTCTGCGTGGGCTACAGACATACAATTTATGAGAAAACTGTGGGCATATGTTTAATTTGAAACTTCAAAAGAGAAATTCTTGCCTAAAATCAAAACAAAAATGTTTTGTGCTTTATTGTCTTAATAAACCACAAAATAAAAAGTCGACATCATACCGACTGCCCACATTTTGCTTTTTTTTTTGGGAAACTTAACAAGCGACATTCAAATGAGATTTTTCCATTTCTGCTATTAAGGGCGAATTTTTTATTTTTGTGTCCCACTTTTGTTTGATTTTGTTTTTAACATTTTTAACAAACTCTGCGGTTTATGTGTGTCATTAAAACAATAAACTCTATGACAGGTCGGAGTACCTAAAAGTATGCAGAACTATATGTATATTGCTATTTATATTCTAATATTGATTTTTTTTTTTTGTGTAAAATGTAAGTAGCTATAAAAATATATGTAAACGTATAGACAAATACAGAGATAAGTATAAAATAAAAAATACATACCTGTGTTGCCATTAAAGTAGCCAAAAACTACCTAAGTGGTAACAAAAAACTAAAATTTCAAAAAAGTTTTTTCCTACGCAAATCCATACAGAGACATTTATTCACACAAGAATTTTTCCCAACTTCTGGCAACACTGATTCATACTAGCTTGTTTTTTTTTCTTCACATGTACATATTACGTTTTATATAGTTTTGTGATGAAATAAACTAAGAAATTCTTTTGTTAAAATAGCTATTAACTGCAGAAATAAAAAAAAAACTTAATCTAAAGCTATTAAATAGAGAGAGTATTTCATTTAGAACAGCCTTCAAACATGCAGCATTAAATTGTATTGAGCCAACCTTTTTGCAATGCTGAATGTCTTTTACAACTATTATGCTCTACGAATTATTTTTTTAATGAAGCTCAAATCTGTTTCTTTAGTGAGCATTAAAAATTCATTTATATTAAAGTGCAAACATGATTTTGTGTTCACGTTCATATTTAATGGCCGGTCACCTAATAGTGCAGTGGTTCCCTCAGTTTTTTGCTACGCGAACTTCGAGATTTATAAAGGAAAAATACCTTACTTAAAAGAATAAAAAAAATTTGGCCATTTTGAAGCTTTTGTCTTACTACAACCCCCCCTATAACCCTATTAGGGATCGCTAGGACCACATTTGGGAACCGTAAAGAGGACAAAAATGAAAAATTACCTGTATATGTATATGCACGAAATGGCAACAGTCAGGTCATAAACATAACATTTCAACAAATTATACAGAGTCCGCCTAGAATAGCACCTACAACATACATTCTTTTGCATGTCCAACGGTAGAATAAAAACTGCAAAACAAAAAATAGCAACAAAAAAAAAACACAATAATAATAGTAATAACAATAGCCATAAAACTCATTTCATTTCCGTTGAGAAAAGCAAATAAAACAACTGCAAGAACTTGGGCAAAAAATAAAACAGAGCAGCGAAAGAATGATTGCATTTCCTTCATCTACGACTCACTGTGGCTGAAAAGTGAATTTCATTGGCCCAAAGTCCAAGTTTTTGTCATCGCCGATTTTTAAATTGTTAATGCCATTCGATAGCAAACATCTCAGAACTAAGGTATCCAAAAAATTGTATTAAAATATTGGTTATTGTGGGTGTGGATAGCTGCTGGAAGCAAATATCACTATGTAACAGTTTTTTGACCGAATGTATTTGAATCCGAAAATGAATGCTCAAAAGTAGAACAGCTTTCAAGATATTCCCAAGTAACCGTTATTTGTGCTTTTAAAAAAGATGATGTCACTTAAATAAAAATATTTTTTGCAATTTTGCTCTTTTCAAGTTATTTTTTTGTATCATTTATACCCGATCTGTAATAAAATGTTTCCCCAGGTTCTGTATTTTAGTTAAATCCTAATTTCAGAGAAATAGAATTTGTTAGGGTCAAAAGAGGTTAAGGAGAGTTTAATACCTTCAGAAAGCCGAAAGTGTGTTCCGTAACCCCATATATACTTTTGCAATTGTTTGGAACTGTCTGTTGAACACTTTTTTAATTTTAAACCTCAAAAAAACTTTTGTTAGTTAAGCTCGTGTGTAATTTTTCACTCTGTCTAATTTGCTGTGGCGCCATAGTACGTTTGTAATCAAACTCATGATTTGCGTATCAAAAAGCATCACACTTGCCGGCAGATAATTTTTTCTCTAGTGTAAATAACATAGAAACAACATATGTGTGGAAAACCACACACGAGTGTTACTTACGTAAGTTTTGAAATATTTCGTTAATTAAAAAAAAAATTTTAATCAAAAAACGTGTTTTCAGTACTTAATTGATAAAAAATTATTCCCTTTGTGTGGTTTTACACATTTAAGGTTAATAAATTTACTTGCAACCTTTTTTTTCTCTTTTTATTTTTCAACTGATGCAATTCTGAAAACTGTCCAGTTGATTTAAAAGAACACGGGATCATAGAGGGTCGGCAGAGTGACTTGTGAACCTCTAAAATTGGTAACCTCGGATATTCAAATTTAAAAAAAAAATCGCCAAAAATATATATGTATTTATGGATTGCAAAAAAATTGAACTTAAGCTGGTCTACAAATAATATACTTAAATGCTCAGGTTATCTCCGTTTCCTTTAGAAATATTCGGATTAAACCAATTTTTTGGGATAATTTTTTTTAACGATTTTTCGAGTTTTTTAATAGGGTGGATTATCTTTAACAGTATTAAACTGTAATCAATAGTGGGCTAAACATGTTTTAAATTGGTAGGAAAATATACTTTAAGCAATGGTATGTTAAATTCTTATGCTTTTTCTATAAGTATAGTGGTATATTCGAGGTGAATGTGTATGCACATAAAGGTATGCACATAAAGGCCAAAAAAATGGCTATGTTCTTTTGCTGATGAAACAATATTTTCTCCAGAAATATAATAAAATGCTTATTTTATTCATTTAACTCAGACCCATGGGTCTGCAATAACACCTTTTTCAACTTTACAATTTAAGGGATGTGAACAACCTTTCCACCGGAGAGATCAAGACCGCCGTCCAAAATGCTTATATTTTTTATACAAAAAACATTATGTGTATGCTTTTAGAAGCAACTTTTAGTCAATTTAAAATTTCGTCAGCTCATTATTGGTTTGACCTACCGACCATTTTTAAAAAATATCAACTATTTTAAAGTTTTTTTTAAGTACTGCTTTTCTCTTAACGCCAAGAAACATTAATGTTTACTTTTTATTAGATTTTTAATATAGAAACTTTCATTTCAGCAAGTTACTTTATGTATAGCATAACGAATACATGCAATACAAAAAGCTACTTTTTTAAAATATTTTTAGAAAAGTTTCGTATGCTGCACAAAATAATATTTTTCAATTTCAATAAAATACTCTTAACTTCTAACTTCATTCATGAAAGTTGACAAAAGTTTAAATTTTTCTTAAAAACATATGCCGGTAGTAGCTTCATATGGGCCAAACCAATAATTATCTGACGATTTGTTTCTCCCACATGCCCTATCCAAAAAAAAATAAAATTTTTCAAGCAAAAAAATTTATTTAAATAAAAAATTCTAGTAATGCACCGATTTTTATAAAATGAGAACAGTAATGTTTTCTAATATGTCCAAGATAATCTGCAAAATTCTGATCAATATCGTGTGGTAAAAAGTGACAGTTTTGCCATGTTTGTAAAAAAAATCATTTTTTTAAAGCATTTTTCCGGAATTGGGAATTTGTTGTATTTCCAAATAAAAAATGGGAATGCTTTTTGGCCACTGTTTTAAGATCTTTGCGGTCTACATAACTTCAAAATTTGATGGTGATATCTCTATCCATGTGAAATTCATGAAATGTCAAACATTAAAATTATTATTTCTATAGTGTAAACATAGTAAAAACATAGAAATTTTTAGTTTTGACATTCTATAAATCTGACATGAATAAAGATATCATAATCAAATTTAGCAGTAAGGTAAATTAAAAAGTTCTTAAAACAGTGCACTTAAATACTTCGCCCTCTCAATAAAAAAAATACCATAATTCTCCAGCTCAATGAAAAGCATTTTCATGCTAAATGCTTAAACAAATTCATCTTTGCTCTTAAATTTCTTAATAACTGCTTAGTAAAATTAAAACTGTAGGAAAGTTAAGGAAGTCTTTTTCCAGCAAAAAAAAAAAAAAAATGCAAAATTATCTCTATGTGCGGCGGTCGAAGCCAATAAAATTGACGTCGTGCTTTTGTTGTTATAATAAGCTATAATTATTTACAAAATTAATAAGATTTTGTTTGTCGTGCTTAATTCCCAGTTTGTATTCTTAATAATAAGCTAGTTTCAATGCGCATTCTCCCAAAAAATTTTAGAAAAGCCAAAGATATAAACAAGCAAAACTGCAAAGTAAATGAGAATTGCAAAAACTTAAAAAGTCCCATTTCAACGATATTAAAGCAGAAGAAGCCCATACACGACATGTTTTTGTCAGCTGACATGTCAAATTTCCCACTGCAAAATACATGCATGTCGTGTGTTGCCTTTTTAACTTTGCTTATGTAAAAGTAAGACGCAAGGTCATCTGGCAAAATTTCAATTAGAGCGTGCTCTATTTTCTTCTGACAAACCATCTGACATCACTGTTTTTATTTTGAAAATAAAAAATGTTGCTAGAAATCTATGCCGCAAGCAATGCCGGCAGCGGCGGTGCACTATTGACGGAATCATTAGCCGGCTGAGGTTGTTATTTTACAATACCGATAAATGTATGTTCTTTTAATAGAAATAATGTATATACATATGTATATAAAAAACGTTTCGTTGTTGTATCCAAAATTGGCATCTGCGAATTTAAAGAAAACATTTTTAAGATGGCTGAACTCTTTTTCGCCGCAAATAAAAATGTTTATGGCGGCTGCACGTTATTTTCAAACCGATAACTAATTTGGTTTCTGCAATAACTAACAGAGACAATGTCAGAAGAAGACAAATTACATGTACGATTGTGACTGAATATTGTTAACCTTATGTAAAACAGCAATTTTGACAGACATGCACAATTACATGTGACTCGAAAATTTGGCATGTCAGATGACTAAAACATGTCGTGTACATTCAGCTTTAAACAAAATACCAACATTTTTTACATTCCCTACTACAATTGGTTGGAATTCTCCCAATATTAATTGAGTTGTAAGTGGGTAAAGAAAAACAAGAACAAATTGCTTTATTGCTTTTGCAAGAAAATCAAAATAAAGCAAGTTACCAGTTCAGTTTTTTAAGCCGTGCACTTGATATTTATTATCAAAGCAAAAATATGCTATGACTTTAATTTTCTTTTAGATTTTTGTTTGTTTTAAACGAAAATAAACTAATAATAGAACATTTTACAAAAATAAATAAAGTAAAGGATTTTAGTAAGTTCAATTGGAACTCTTAAGAGTTTATTTATTCAACCAAATCGTTTTGATAAATCATAATTTTATATAAATCATTAAACCATTGTTTTTACTAAATAAGCCATATATTGAGAGATACATACATAGAGAGAAAGTATGGGCAACATTTTAACATTCTAAACATTAATTTCTAATCGTATTCGTCAGAAACAACCAGATAACGCAGTTAGTCTAGGTTCACACTATGAAAGTTTTCTTTCAAAAACTATGAGTGTATTGGTGAGAGGGAAGAGAAGAACAATTAACTCAGACTTCCTGAAAACAAATTTCCTTGTGTGAACGCAGACATACATCGTTATCTGGTTGTTTATTAGCTTATTTATGTTATTGGTGAAGGTACGTGTCATATAGAAAAAAAATTATTGCTGCATGAGATTTTTGCTGGTCGCGTCTCGTCCCTTAAGTCGTGCAAGTTCACAACATTCGATTTTCTTTTGTAAAGATATTTAAAGCCAAAGGTATATGTTAACAGAGCTTGACAAATTGTGACAAATACATGTTATTATATAAATTTAATAACAACGATTCTTTTTCTATTGCCAATATATGGGTGCCTCTACAGCAAAATGTGTGGGTTGAATCCCACAAGAAACTCTAGTCCAATTCTTGAATACATGTTTAAAACTACGTACTAGTGCTTGGCTGATTAACTATGGATATAATTTGTGAATGTACTTGTTAAATGAATACCTTCATTTAGTGCTTTCCTAAGGATAAATAACTGACTGTTTCATTTATGGGACATTGTACGAAAAAGAAATGTCGTTATTTTTTTTAGTGCCGCAAAGAGGATATTAAAACATTTTTATTACCAGTCGTTATTTATAAATAGTTTTGAGTGATACTGGGGGGACACTTAGGAAACTTGTCGTAACTTACCCTTAAAATATATTCAGTTTTAGCCGTTTTATTTTACAACATTAACTGCGACATTTGTGAAAAATTTTTGTTAACCATTAACTAATACTTTAACAATAAGCTAACAACGACACAATTTTATTATAGTTTTATTTCTCTGGTTTTAACTCTGCATTCGACAATATTTCATTAATTTCACTTTATGGTCAGTAAAGCCCGGGGTGTTTAGTTTTATATTTTTAATTTTTTTGTTATCTATCTTCCTTGCTTGTTCTGCTTATGGTGCTGCTGCCAGCGTTAACATAAAGTGTATAATTTAACATTTTGTAAAACAACAATGAAAACGTTGTTACAAATGCTGGCAACAAAACACGTAAATATGGGAAAGTATTTGATGGTGTGGGTCTGTATGTACTCGTATCTGTTCCAGTGTTGCAAAACGCCACACTTACTAATCAAAATATATGTAGAAGGTGTCATTTAATTTTACAACTTTGCATACTCTTGTGGCATATAATTTTGGCTTTTAGTTCCGTAATTTCACTCCATTTCACATGGCTACAACATGCAAACAAAATTTAACTAAAAAAGAGGCAACAGAAAGAAATAAATAAAAATATTTAATCCATTTAAGGAATGAACAAAATGAATTTATTTCAATACGGAATTTATGTGCACATAAAAAAAAATTCTATAAAATTGAAAAAGTTTTTACAGTGTCACTTAAATATTTATAAAAATTGTTTTAAATTACAAAATAAATGCTGTTAATTAAAAATTTAATTTTTCGAGAATGCTTGAACATAATTCTGTCTAATGGTTTTTTGCTATAAAATACTTTTTCAATTAATTACAATTAAATGTTATTAAATGTTTTCAAATTAGTGTATAAAAGAACTTTTCTGCAAGAGTTAAGTGTGTACTTAACTTCAAGTATGTATGTTTTTGTTGGCAATAAGATCTATTAAATTAATTTAGTACTGATAAAGTTTTACAAAAACAAGAAAAACAACTTAAATTAATGGTCAATAAATTCCGTTGTTACCCACAAATCATTCTCATCTGTTTAACACCAGACAATAAAAATTTTTAAATCGTATATTTTTTTGTCACGCACACGATTCTTCCAAACTATTTGTAAAACATTTCATTAAATTACAATAACAATTAATTAATTTTTTATTATAGAGAAAAAACTATTCTTTTGTTTTTTGGGCGACACAGTATATTTAGCAACGGAGAGAAGGGGTACAAAATAAATAATAAAATTAATATTTAAAATTGTAAAAAATGAAAAATATGATCAAATAGATGTTTCCCTACACAACTTGCCAGTATAGTGAATATTTGTTCCGTTTTACACAAAACAATACGGTATTTTAGGTTTTTGTTTTATTTTTTTGAATAAATATTTTTTTGATAAAAATCCTAAAACTGTTTTATTGTTGTTTTTCAATTAAAACTCCTAAACTTTCTTTAAAATTTCTTAGAAATCAACAAAAATGTTAAAAAAAAACCAACTATAAATTAAAATCTTGCTGAGATTTTCAGTCTAATGCCCGTAATTTCCACAAACAGATATCTGGTCGTGTTCTTAACTAACAGCTATCTTTACCTATCCGGTAAAACTATTTTAGTAATTTCAACATTTTTATTTTTATTAATTTTTTGAATTAACTGTCAAGAATCTATAGTGTTAAATACACTACAGTTTAACTAGTACGTAAACATGAGTGTTAAATATAATGAAAAATTCGTTACACCGTAGATATCTATACACAGCTAGATATCTGGGGGTCGATTCTGGTTCTGTGAAACTGTGAAATGAAAACTTTTTTCACATTTTCATAGAGTTTCTGATTCTCGTTTAGTGAAAAAATGATAAATAAATTCGAATGTTTTCATATGAGAAGAACAAATGGAATGAAACAAATTGTTTTCACATTTTCACCGTAATGTGATTCTTGTTATGTGTAACAGTGCAAAGAAGTGTCACAAACTTTTCATTTATGTCATATTTTTACACATTCATTTTAACGGTGAAAAATAATTTTAATTAAATTATTTAGAGAAAAATATGGACATTGCTAACGATTAATAATAATTTAAAGAAATAAAAATTATAATCTTCTAAAAAGATTCATATTTACAGATTTTTAACGTATTATATTCATATAAAATGCTAATTTTTGATGAAATAAAAAACATTACTGACGAAAAACGTTAATAATGTTTTCGTGCATTGAACCATTCCGAATTTATTTCGATAATTCCATTAAAACTAATAATCCTAAAATTTTTTTAATTAATTTTATTTTTTGTGTATTTGTATAATTTTACACTTGATTAAATGACAAAGTAGATATGTAATTACAATCGGCGGTGAAGAATTTAGGCTTAGCGACGGCTTAAAGTAAATTTAAAGCCGCATACAACATGTTTATGTTTTATATTTAATAACATATTACTAAATAAATCTATATTTGGCTTTTTATTTGTTAATGATTTCACAATTTTTTGGGCTTATGGTCGTTTTTTTAAAGCTTTTGTTTAACTTGCAATTAATGTATGTTTGGGTGGAACCTTGCAACTCAATTTGAAGCAGATATGTTCAATTGACTAAGCTGAAATTATGTACACACGTTCAGTTTTGATGACAATACATTGTAAACCATGGTGGATTAAGTAGGTGTCATCGTTACGGCAACAAATACAACATTACAACAAAATTGGAAATAACATCACCGTTTGCGTCAAAAAATACTTTTAACAAAAATCAAAGCGTGCCGCTGAACGTGATGAAATAAATAAATTTTTAGTCAATTTTTATTTAATTATGGTCAATATCTCATTTATTTTAATTTAAAATTATCAAAAACTTTATTAAAATAACAATAATCACAAAACGTGGACATTTTGTAAACATAAACAAAACTTTGACATAAACCTAGACAAACAATGCAGGAGGAAAAAATCGTCATCTGGCGTAGTGCCTGTTTATTTCACTATGTTGTAAACAATGAAACGTCATTCTAAATCAAACATAGCAGCACAGCCAAAATGGCGGTCTAGCTATTTTTAATGCAATCATATAATATAGGTATCAAATGAAAAGGCTTGCTAAGAATAACTCGAAAGCTTAAACGAAAGAAATTAAGGCCCAGGCCCACGATGTCGACAAGAACAATTCTTTCGTATATTTGTTTTGAAAACAACAACAAATTTTAGTTTTTTATTATTGTTTTCAATATAAATATGCGATAGAAATGTTCTTGTAGACATCGTGGGCCTGGCAGTAACTTTTACTTGAAAATTTTACTAGCAACTAATAGAGGCATTACCTTTTTTATCATTCATTGTCCAAATTTGGAATTTTTGTTGCAGAAATTCATGATTATATTGCTGAAATGAGTTCCGCTCCAAAATTTTCTCACCACTTTCACAAATAAACTCAAGAATTGGTGCAACAAAAATTGCAGGTCTGGACCGGCACTATGATATAAAATCTTGCCAATTGTCATTACACGATATAAAAACTTGTCGCGAAATTTACTTGTGTAGAAAAACAAGTAAATTAAATAACTTGATGTGATTGATATTAAAAAATAAATTAAAAGTAAAAAACCTTTTTCAAAAACAAGCTTTTATTTTAATACCCTAAAAAAAACTTTCACATAAGTTAATAACATTATTTTCGTAGATGTCAGTTTTATGCCAAAATTATTCACTGCAATAAATATTTTGCGGCAATCAACCCAAAAAACTCATTTGTCAACTCATTGATTGATCGATTTTACATTCAAACTGCTCTTGTTTTTTGTATAAAAATTTGTTTCCGTTAAAAAATTGCTGTTGTTTTTATATATTTATTAACACATTTTATGTAAAATGTTTTCCTTTCCTATTTCTTGCGCGCACTTGGGCAGGACATTGAGGCCAACCTCTTTCAGATGCAATATCGTTCATGAAAAAACCCCAATGCAACAAATTCGGAATTTTTGGTTTACTTCTTATTTATTTTAAGTTAAAAATATTAACCATGTACATATGTATGAAAATAAAAAACAACAAAAACTCTTTTACTGAAAAAATTTATATTGTATAAAACAAGTGGAGCCATAAAATTGTATTTTTTTCTCTCTTCAAAAAAACTCTTTTAGCAAAAATAAATGCTTGCAGCTCAAGCATTAAAAAAAACTCTTCGATATCTGCATTTGACTTTTACATTTTATTAATATAGTTACAAAAGTTTCACAGCTACAATGGAATGAAACACTTTTTCATTAAAAGAACGGGAATCGCATTTTGTGTAAATGTGAAGTGCTAATGTGAAAAGTGCTCATGAAAACGAAAATGAAAAGTTTTTTTTCATTTCACAGTTTCACAGAACCAGAATCTACCCCCTGTTTGTAGAAATTACGGGCATCAATGTAAAATCCCTAAGGAAAGTTTATAATTTTATTCCAAAAACATGCAGTTAGTCGTTATTGAACATTAGCCTAATTACCCTTATGTAACTAAAACTTTATATACATCACTTGTGAGACCTTTTTTTGAGTGGCTTCCATATTTTGGGACCCTATGTACCAAACTTTGATCGACAAGATCGAATCTGTGCAAACACAATTCCTGTTGTTGTGTCTGCGTTGTTTAAACTTCATTCCACTAAATCTTTTATAATATGCCAGCAGACTGGCCCTTGTTAAGCTGCCAACCTTAAAAAGTCGAAGATCTATGTTAAATGTCTCGTTTCTACTGAATATTATTAACGGTGATTTTTGTTCTGGTTTTCTGATCAACAATATTTTGTTCAACATTCCTCAACGGCCAACACGTTTCTTCTCACGATTATCCGTTCAGTTTTTTAGGGCTTATTATTCAAACGCTGACCCTCTCAGGAGAATGTGTATTCAATTTAATGAGCTGTATAGATTTATTGGGGTTTCTTTAAATACTGATGGAATTAAAAGTAAAATAATAATTTTTTTAAATTTTTAATAAATTATTTTATTTGAGAAGGAATACGTTGAAATTTAATTAATTTTTACTCAAATTTCATTTGCGTTATAGGATGGAATTTACATTTTTGTTTTCCTATAAATTCTTATTTAATTGATATTGCCACATCAATATCAGTGTTTATATGATGTTACCATATGAAAAAAATAGTATAAGAAATACACGACAAACTTTTTTTTTGTAGGCCAAGCATTCAGGAGGCCATAAATTCAACAAGGTCACATCGACACCACAAGGCTGCAAATTTATATAAAATTTATTTTGTTTTTGCAAACGAAAAACTTTTTGACTTAATGTTACTTATAGCAGCTTACACTATCACACAAGTTTTAGGTATTTAAACAAATACAACCCTGCCATGATAATTTGTTATTGTTTTTTGAAATCTTTCAAACAATAATTTGATCAGAGAAGCACTTTCGTCAAAAATAAAAAATAAAACAAAGCCCAATTTACATTAAGAGATGTATGTATGTTTTTATTAATATAAGCAAAAGTGGTTAAATTCTTAAGAGATATAAACATAAAAAAAAAATATATTTCTATTAAAAACGCCATTCTCGCTGACCAAATGTTGCTGCACACACACGTCTTGCATTCATAAACTATGAAACCGCTCTTAATTGAAAATTATTTAGAATCATGTAGCTGACAGATATCACAATACATTCGTGCTCTTCGTGCATAATGAAATAAATGAAAATTCGATAAGTCGGTCAAACAGATCGTATGCTGGAGTATAGGAAAATTAATGGTCCTCAGATTTAACAGCCAGAATTTAGGTATCAATAGCGCTCCAAAGTCGGAGTGGGTGTGCAAAAGAAATGGATTTCATCCTCTTTGTACTGACTTTATATAGGTACGTGGTGATACGTACTTCCTAATTTTTAAAAAAATATTAATCAATATTTAATTTTTTTTTTACAATATTTTACTGTCAAATTTTTTCAATTCAAATTTCTTTCTTCTAAATTAAATTTTCTTTCTTTAAATAAATAATAAATACTTCGAATTTTATTAATCAAGATATAAAGCAAATGCATAAACAATAAATTGGTGAACTTCTCAACGAACAATAAAGATGGTTTTATTTCATTCGCCTTTACATGGAATATGAGATTCTGTTAGTCAAGAACAAACAAATCCAAATTAACGCCAACATGTATCAGAGCATCAACTTATGCAAAATTTAAGCAACAATTTTAATCCTTTTCAAGTTGATGCTGCTACAACAATCAAGTTTCCTCCTTTTTGGCAGAAAAATCCTAAGATATGGTTTTATCAAGTTGAAACCATATTCCGCTTTCAACGAATTACATCGGACGAAACAAAATTTTGTTATTTAGTGGCTAACATTGATCCAGGTACACTTGATCTTGTTAGCGATTTTCTGGATACTGCCAAATCAGGAAACAGGTATGAGAACTGTCTCTATGTCTCTATTGGACAATTTGTAGCAAAATCAATGCGATTTATTTTCCTTGACCAATTGCCTGAAAATATCGGACCTATGCTTGCGGTAAGTGAAGCAGACACAGCCAGCAACAGTTTTATGTTTAGACACTAATAATGAATCACCAATTTCCTCAAGAATAAATGCCTTCGAAAGAAGATCTCAAAACTTGAATCAATCACGAAGTCAATAAGGTGCTATCCTGATTTTTGTTTGTACCATAACATGTTTGGCAACAAAGCAACAAAATGTATAAATCCATGTTCTTATCCGAAAAACTAAATTCAACGTCGGAGATTGCTGCAACAGATGTTCATAACACAAACTCAAGCCGCCTGTTTATACAAGATCCACTATCAAACAAATATTTCTCTAGATACGGGTGCTGATATTTCAGTGATTCCAAAAAAGATAAATAGCAAACGGATAAACTATAGGTATAATAAATTTTGGTGGCCCTTTGTTCCTTATAGGAACCACATGACATAATAATAATAATAAAATAATAAATGGAGTAAGCAAAATACTTGAAATCGGTGAAAGCTGACAAAATGTAAACTTATTGTCAAGAAGACTGAAAACCTTGGCATTATTTTTAATTCTTCAATTACTTGCTCAGATCCAAGGCGAATTCATAAAGGTGACATTTTCGAGTCATCTGTTTATTGTTTATTTCCTTGTGTGTATACTGAATGTCAATCGTTGTTTACATATTGTGAAAAAATTTGTTAAAATTAAAAATTCAGTAAAAATCTAAATATTTGAAAAAAAACTTATTTAACATTTAAACAAACAAATAAAACAAAAAAAAGTGAACATAAAATATAAACACAATGATTTTAAAAGGCGCAAGGAATAAGTGGAGCCACAATAAATTTCCAATACAAGAAAAAGATTTACCTTTTAAAGCAATTGTGTACACATATGTATTTCATAAACAAACCAAATCCCTTTTTTATCTTTTCAACAAATAATTTTGACATTCACTCTAACTTTTTACACAAACAAAATACATACAGCCATATTCATAAAAAGTTCTTATTTTAAGCTTATAGCATGTAATAACTATCAAACGCTTTTTGTCTAATAAGCCTCCTATAAAAATTTTTATTAATAAACATACATTAACAGTTGTATTACTATTAACTGTTTGTGGCGATTTTGTGTTTAAGTATGGCAACTTTCTTTATATTAGGCTGCCATTTTATTGCTAGTGATGCATGAAACTTCTATTCGGTTCACATGATATTCTATATTTAATTATTTTTTATAATTTTTTTTAATTGTAGAACTTAAAAATTATTCTTATCAAATAAAACTGAACAAAATCTTGCCGAAAGGTATCATAAACACTTTTTTTGAACCTTTTTTAAATATACGATAAGAAAGTATTCGAATAAAAAGTTTGTTTACTTTTTATTAACATCACTATTATTATGATTTGTTTATTCTGTTTTTTTTAATATTTTTGAACAATAATTCGTTGTTTTAAACATGATACAAATACAGAAGGTAGTTCCACTCTCTCTTTTTGTCGCCATATTAACGTTCTGACGTTTATGGAAATTATCAAAATTTATGCTACCATATTTTATTAAATAATCCAATTTTTCTGTTTTTGTTTTATTTTTTTTTTGAAGTTTTAAAAAAATTGAATAGGAATATTCAATTAATTCAAAAAAGATAACAGAAATTTTATATTATAAAAAACTTTTGATATTTCTGTGAATAAATAAAACAAACAACTAAAAAATATATATTTTAATAAGATTAAAAAACTGCAGTTTCAAGAAATATGGATTTATAAATGTCAGCCGCCGATTATTATATTTTAAAAGTTGTGAAGCTCGAAACTTCGCAAGTGCCAGGCTACATACCTTTTTACATACATATGTATGTTTGTACGTACATAAGTATGTACGTTTTGATGCTAAAAAGCTTGTGCTAATGTGTGTAACACATAAAAATAATGGCTCTAGAGTCTAGACCAGTTACGTGTAGTTCATATTCACAATGTGCGAGCTATTACAAGAGAGCTTTTGTGCTTTCTCACCGACGAGAGCACTACAGCCAATCGGATCGGGGGTGCTTTTAAGCTTTTTGCCGAAAATGCAAATATCAAAGTATGTGTGTTTGGACGTAACTGCTCTAGACCCGTAATCACTTTCAACAATTCAAACAATTTGGACATGAGAACTTTTGTAAAAGCTTAAATATCACGAACAAGTTTTATGCTATTATATTTTGAACTAACCATAGATTTCTACGAAATCCCGCTTCATAAACCAACTTTTTGACGAAAAAATCTCATATAGATGGCACAAAGAACTTTTCACTCATATTGTGGTTAGCGAATTATAAATACGCTTGCGATTTTTTGGTAAAGGATTAAGAAGAACGTGAACTTATTTATATTACCAAACAGTCGCAGGCGTATTTTGAATTCGCAAACCACGATAAGGGTGCTTATTTGAATCATAATTAATTTTGTTTCGTTTCGATTGCCCAATAGGATGCACTCTCGAAACTTTATGTGCCACCAGTGAACTTGTGTAAGATTTATTTATTAATAATTTAACACAGACTAAATCAGATATTAAAAATTTGTAATAGAAATTACACATTTTAACTAATAATTTCAAAAAGAAATTTGTTTGATTTTTTTATTTGTGGCAACGCTTTTTTAATGTTTACAAAAAAACTAACTTCAAATAATTCCGATAAACTTCAAAAAAATATTGTGAGAGAGAAGTGGAATTACCTTGTGTATTTGTATCATGGTTTTAAACAAAAAAAACTACTAGTTGCAGTAATGTAATACGTTATTAAACATTTTTAAAATTTAATAAAGGTTTAAAGAACAAATTTACTATGAAAATTATCCTTAATAAACGTTTGTTAAATTTAATAATCGTTTGTGAATACAGGAGAATATCTGCATTTGCCCCTGAACATATTCTTTTAAATCATATAAAAATGTTGTAAATAATTAACCATATAACTTTAAATTGGTTGTCTAAAATAAAAAAAAAATTAGTTTAATGTATTTAACATGTCCATATTAAAAATAAAACATTCTTTTTCACTATTTTTCAACATATTTCACAAAAATAATATCAAAAAATGCAGACACTTATCAAAATTTCATTTTATTTTTTGTTTAAAGAAGGGTAAATCGAACAATAAATTTTCTTACTTTATGAATGGTTTATTAAAGGTTTAATAGACTATTTTTCGTTTATGAAAACAACTTTAACAATTTTGCCTCATATATGGTTAATTAACCATTAATAAATTTTTATGAATACGGCTGATAGTATTTTAAAAAAGGGATAGCTAGCATAACGCTATCTCATGATGCGGCTTGTTCTTATAAACGCTGCTGCAGGGAAAGTATTTGCAATGCTTCGTTCGCTTTGGACAACTCAACTCCGTTCAACATTCGTATGCTTTTGGGTAAGACATAATTTATTTCACCTTTAATATGTGGCATATCTATTTAAACGTGTTTCTTTTACGCAGTCAAGAAGTAATAACAAACTGATCCCGATAAGATTTAAGAATGGCAGTTTTTCGTTCACAGTATTCGTCTTTGGAACACACTACCAGCAACTGTTCAATTTACAAGTAATGCAACGCAGTTTAGGAAATGTATTTTTTATTTTATTCCCGTACTTAAAAATGTGTAATCTTTTGTATTTAAAAACGCATTTGAATGTATTTATGTTTAAAATTGTTTGATACACATATCACATAAGAGATTGCTACGAATTGTTTATTCTGTACTATAATTATAAGACTCTAAGTCCTGTTATAAAGGAAAACCAATATATAAATAAGTTACATTGAAAGAAGCCATTCCTGCTTTCGACTATGACAACAACCATGGTAACCTTGCAAGTGTGACAAAAAGGGAAAAACTGGACATAATGGATACGGGGAATTAACTAAAGATAACCCCTAAATGTCGAGGTCTTTGAGGTTATTATCATTTTATCAAATATACGAGTCCTGTAAAGCAATACATATATTCTGTACATCTAAGTCCCAAAATAAATATCACTGCTTACAATCTAAGGACCACATTGTTACGATTCAATTTTATGTTAATGATTCTGTTCGTTTTTAATGAAGATATTCCTTCTTATTAAAATTTATGTTATTTAAAGTACTTAAATATTTTGCAAAATTTCTGAAAAAGAAATTTCCTAAACTTTATAACTATGTACTTTCATCTATCAACTGAGATCATATTTTTATTTTACTAAAAAAAATTTATGTATCCAAGGACAATTTAATATATAAAAGAAATAATAAAGTATACCCACAGAGTATAATTCATAAAAAAAAACTTTATTAACCAACAATAATGACTGCCCTTAAAATAAAATGTTAAAAGTTAAAACATTATTTTTTATCACAATTGAAAGTTTTACAAAAGTTGTAACAAATAAAACGTATAAGTTTTACCAAGTGTAAATTATGTTGCTTGAATGAGATGGAAAATAAAGCTTCTTCATTATTAGGGGAAATTGTAAAAAAAGTTTCTATTTTATAGTGTAACGGTAAATAGTAATTTCCAATAAGAAATTTTTTTTATTGTGGTAAGTGATCTAAATAAATGAAAGCCATTGTGATGTAAAGGCGTGTAAAGGAAAAGCTTGTTATAGCATTTGACAGTGGGATAACTTCCTGTTTAAGCTTGCGAAGCACTAAAGTGAATAAATTCTAACTAAATTACCAAAACTGTGTAATTTTTAGCACTATACTGTGTCCCAGGCACAGAAGGCAACTAGAAAACAAATAAAAAGACAAAAAAAAACATTAAGTTAGCAGTAACTTTATTTATTTTACTGTTGTAACGCCACACTATGGGATTTTTGCTGCAAAAAAGCCATTTTTTGACTATTACTTTTAAAAAATCTAATGATGCTGTTTTATAGAGAAGAGTCTGGCAAACAAAAATCTGCATTTCTTTTCAGATATATGTATATATATTCTAAGAAAATATCGGTTAAAATCAGGTTAATGTTGTGAAAGGGAAATATATGGTAATTTTATTCAAATTCAGAGATTTATATATCGAAGATGTTTCGAGCGGAAAAATCTGAGTGTCGATTTTATTTAAATCCGAAGCCTTGTTTTTAATTTAAAGGAAACAAAAAAAGTTATTGCGTACATAGTTTGGGAGATATGAGTGCATCAAAATTGTCCTTATAAATTCAGCATTGGCTGTTTTCGTTGGAGAAAAAGTTAGTTAGCTCGGTTTACCTCCGTGCTCTCAGTATAACGAAATGAAAGATAAAATGCTCTTCTTTCGAATTAGTCAAAAAAATTCACAAACTTTTGTCATCCAAATCCAAATTTAGTAAAAAAAAATGTCACGAATATTGCACCCTAGTTTAACGTTTTAAAGAAATTTGAGTTATTAATTATTACAACGATTTGTTAATAAATTGTTGACAGCTGGTTTTAAAAGTGAATACAAAAAATAAAAAAAAATATACAAAATAAATATTTAAATAAAAGAAAATGTATAGAAGAAAACCGCTTAAATTGAAAACAAAATTTGCAACGAGTAAATAGTTAACGTTAATAAATATTATATTAAAATTTAAAGTATAATTCTTAAAATGATTTTATTTTCTGTATCATCTAGTGAATTGTGCCATTAGTAGCTTAAGACTTCAACCTCATAATAATAATAGAATTGGATGATGTAGTTAAAGAAATGATAGTTGATGAATAAAATGCTTAAATATTATTTACCTATATGAATATTTTTTATTTGAGCTGGGAGGGAATAGCCAATTTTTACCATTTCTTTAATTAAATATTACTAGTATTTTCAATGAGAATTTTTTCATTCAGGTTACATACAATACGACGCATTTCAACCAAAATTGTTAGTTTTTTCTTTTATCAATTAATAGGCGTGTGCCCAATTTAATCAAACTCTATTGAGAATTGCGCCCTACACATTGAAAAGAAAAATACGGGGAACAATGGGGGTCCAAGAGAGGTACCCTAGGAGTCGACGGATTTCAACCAAAATTTATAGTGCTCTTTGAGTACGGATGGATTAATTTTTCTTGTTTGTGTATATACCGAGAATATATTATACATACATGAAAATACAAATCATCAAATGAATTGAAAACAAATGTCATCTCATTCAAATCATATGCGCTGTCATACATGAATACAAAGCAGTGAATAAATTGAAAAACATTCAATTAATTAATTTAACCTGTAAGTGGTCATGTTTCAGGCTTCTAATATAAAAATATGCACTTTGCCTTAAAGAAGTCCCACACTTATTGTTTTTTCGAAATAAAATAAAAACTTGCAAACAGATTTAAAGTAAAAATTTGCGAGATTACTTTTTTATCTCCTAATTTGCCATAGTCGTTCGTGGTCATTTATATTTTAAATATATTCCAGCATTTGGTGTTACATTCTCTGGCAAAACCAGGTGCAGTCAATACCTGGAATCTGGCAGTGTTCAAAATTATTATTTCTCTTGAGTTCGTGGCTGACTAGAGATTCTATTCGTTAGCACAGGAGTCTGTAGCCCCTAGTGGTTGCAGTTTGGACCCAAAGTCACGGGAAGGGAAATTTTAAACAGTCAGCTTCAAGAGAATAACATCGACTACTTGTGGGAAAGTTCGTCCTGCTGTTACGAAAAAATCAATACGCCAAAATGTCAAAACAACCATGAATGGCGGCACCCTAAATTCACCACAGCGCAGGATCAGCGATTTACCGAACGTTTAGAGTAAAAGTTTCTTAAATTTTACATATTTTATTTGAATGGGGGTAGCAAAGCGCACCGGGTTAAGCCGGGTAAAGTATAAAAGCTGCAATTCCAAATCCGGTTCCCACAAATTCTACAATTGCATGTTTTTGTAGGGTTTGAAATAAACAGAATCAAAAACGAAATAAAAAGAATCAAAAAAGATACATTTAAAGTTGGAACTCGCTATATAAAACTATTGCTTTCCGTAAGCAAAACATTCACTTGTCTGTTTAAAAAACCTGCTACGGTCCAATGTTCCTGTTTTTATACCCACACTACAATAGTGCACTGAAAGAATTTTCTTCGCAATACCAATGAATTTTGACTTTAATCCCATGAAAAATTGCATTAAAAAGGAACCTATGCAGCGCTTCGTTGGATCAATGAAACCTGTTTCATTTAAATGTATTAAATGAAACATTGCATTAGATCTATGAATATTATTCATTGGATGAATACTTTCAATAAAGTAAAAAAAAAATTTTTTTTTATTTTATTTTTTTTTAATTCTTTTATTTTTATTTTTTTTTTTAATTTTTATTTGATTTTATTTTTTTTTTCTGTCTCTGGCGGGTATCGATCTCGCAACCTCGATGCTGATAGACTAGCTCACTACCAGCTTGCCTACAGGGGCAGTGCAGTTTTTGGATAAAAAAACTATGTTTTTACTCAACTGAGAGCGTAAATATGAGATTAAATTGTTAATAACAACAATAACAGCGTTGATTGAAAGTTTTTGTTTCATTACTATAATAACATTTTTCATTGTCATAATCAAAATGTTTTCATATATCTAATGAAAATTTTTAACGTAATTACGAAATCCAATGAAGCGATTTTAAGGAAAATACTTCATTAAAACATTGAAATTTCATTTAGACAATGAAAATTTTCATTTAACCACTGAAATTTTTTTTATGAAAGTGATTCATTAAATATATGAAGCATTTTTCTTTCAGTGTGGAGAGGGTATTATGCATTTGTGCTGATGTGTGTAACGCCTTAAAATAGTGGTCCTAGACCCACCTTAAAGTATACCGATCGACTCAGAATTATTTTCTGAGTCGAACTAACGATGTCCGTCTAGCTGGCTGGCTGGCTGGCCATGTAACCTTGTGCGCAAAGTACAGGCAATTTTGGAGATAATTTAATAAAATTTGGGACAGATGTTCTTCTTGGCACAAGGACCAAGCCAATTGATAATGGGCCTAATCGTAGGACCACGAGGGAAGATAAGGGGAAATTTCTTCCTCTCAGAATTAATCATACCGATGTTAATAAAATTTAAAACATAGATAGAACCATATCTATATGGACACAAAAGGTATGCATTTTTCATAAAATAGGACCACGAGGGGCGATAGGGGCAATTTCTGCCTCTCAAAAACTTTCAAAACGATTTTAATGAACTTTATAAACACCGATAAATCCATATTTATATGGTCACATATGCTTGATGTGTTCTTAAATACTGTGGTGTAGGGTATCATATGGACGGGCGAATTAAACTAATTTATTCCTTCAATATCTGCTTAAAGATGACTTCATACATATATTGATTATCTTTTTACAGCTCATATGACGAACACATTGAATAACAATACAAATTGTTATGTATAAAATTCGCACAGTAAAAACTAAAAAAACCCAAGGTCAACTTTAAGTATTCCTTCCTATGTTTCTTTTATTCCGTCCATAGTACGTCTTAAAATAGTATTTATTATATTTCCTTATAAAACAAAAAATATGATGATGAATTATCTTTAAATTTATGATTTTATTATACATACTTGCGAATAAAAACTATAAAATGACGAAATAACAAAACAGCTGGAAAAAGTACTTTAGAGAAATAATGAAACAGTATTTCCTTTTTGTTTTTTTTTTATTAAACAAAAAGAATAGTTCCGAATAGAATGTATAAATAAATACGAGTAAATAGTTAAAATAAATGAATTTCTGACTTATTGTGCAGCTATTCCATTTAATTTTTTGCTACTTTTTTAAAAACTCGATTTCCTTTTAGCGCATATATTTCAGTAGAAAAACAAACAAATAAAAATGACACTTAATATCATACTAAAATGAAAATACAAACACACACACACCCACCCAAAGACGCCCACTCAAACTTTAAATTAAACTTGGAAAGACTTAAATGCATTCAATTTTATAGCTTTTGTACGAGCACATGATGCATTTATTTCCAAAGTGTTTTTTTTTGTTCTTTTGTAGATTTGCAATTGAATATATCGTCACTTTAAATGCAAATGGACGTTACATCTCTATTTTTTTAAAAAAATCTAGAAACGTTACAAAATCGATAACAATAATAATGTATTTTTGGCGTTTAAATTTCTTTAATAAAGTCGCGTTTTTAATCGCAGGGTTCTAAAATTTTGAATTTTTTAAAGCAAACCGTAATAAATCAAAAACACTATTTCTTATTGTTTTGTAGTTACACACAGAAAAAAAATACTAATCTAAAATTAACATGGCGCAATATTGATTGGAAATCATAGTAAATTATTGCAAAAGTTTGCCTCAAATTTATTTTAAATGACAAATTTAAAGGAAAACATGATGTTACATGAAAATTAAATTTGATATTCTCTCTCTCCGGTTCTCACGGTTTAAGTTGTAACACTTTAAAAAGTGTTTACTTTAACCACATATTTCGATGTTTGAATTAACCACTATGTGATTCACTAACTTATTTATAACCAAATTGATATATCGTAGCAACTCTGCCAAGAGAAAAATCAAAATAGGCTAAAATAACAAAGAAGAAGAAAAAAAAAACAAAACAAAAACCTTTTCATTTATAGATTTTAAATGATATTATGCAAAGTGCTAATTTTTATAATTTTATTAATTATTTTATTATTTAAATTTTTATTTAATTAATTTTATTTGAGTCAAATGGTTTGTTTGCTTTAGATAAATAAGAAACTCCACGGAAAATTGGTGTGTGATAAGAAGTGGATAAATTGTAGGCTAAATACCTAAAAGCCATATCATTTATCGACTTAATCATCATTTAAAATAGCTTTCTTAGTTTTTGGATTTGTCCCATTAAAGGGGATTTTTTTCTAATTGAGGGGAAAAAGCACATTTTTCGCTGGCGATTTTGGGGGATAAAATTTTATTAATATTAATACATATATAAATTAAATATTCGAGCGTAAGGTCTTATTTTTTATATAAAAAACTTTTTTTTTATAAATTTATTAAAAACCAATATTTCGGTACTTCTTTTTAAAAAATTTAACAAAACGACAAAAAATTGCCAAATTAAAAAGTTTTTTGGAATTGAATAGAAAATATTTTTCAATACAAACTTGATCTATTACAATATACAAAAATTTTTTACCTTCCGTTTCTATTTTTATAAATTAAATGTCTATGGGCACTGCTACACGTTCAATAAATATCGTGATATTTCTAGAATCGCGATATTTATTGAACGTGTAGCATGCAATATTGATGAATCGCGATCCATATCGCAGAATGGCCTAAAATATGAAATCCAGATCGCGGATCGTGGAATTAACCAGTGAAAAAATTTTTGTTTTTTGCTCAAAATTTTTCTTTCCACTTTTTTCTTCAATGAAAAAGCAAGCAAAATAGCTAAACAGGCTTTCTTTTGGTTTTCACGCGACATCGGAATTAACCAGTGAACAAATTTTGGTTTTTTCCTCAAAATTTTTATTTTCACTTTTTTCGTCAATGAAAAAGCAAGCAAATTAGCTAAACAGGCTTTTTTTGGTTTTCACGCGACATTAATAAACGACCCGCACAGCACAAAAATAACATATATATTGACGCGATAAATTTTGAACATGTAGCATACGCTCGTGATCCATCAATATTTTAAAATGGATCGCGATCCAAATATTACGATATTTATTGAACGTGTAGCAGTGCCCTATAATTTTGGCAAGTTTGAATCATTTTTTTAAAGAAAATCTTGGACAGATTATGTTTAATTTAACCATATGATTGTCACTGACAACCATATAATGGTCAAATTGGTCCTCCATCAAGAAGACACAACCATATTATGGTTGCATCCGAACATATTTTGGTTAATAATAACTAAAATATACTTAACACCTATAATAGCGTGGTTGGTTTTCAACCAAGGCATGTTTGCCGCAAAAGAGGAAACAAATTTCCTTAACCTGAAAACAAATTACTATCATTTTTAACCACAACATGTTTAGAGTCAACCATAAAACGGTTGCGGCTTCTTGATGGAGGACTAATTTAACCATAAAATGGTTTTCGGTGACAACTCATTTTGTCTTTAAAGTGACAATATGAACAAGTTTTATTTGTTAAAAAAAAATTACTTCGGAAGTTGTAAGACAACATTTTGATGGGCACCACCAGCCTTTCGGGGTTCACTTTAATGGGATATAGTTGCCGCCAGTACTTTGTCTGGATTTTGAAATTTTCATGTTTTTTAAATACCGCCACTGATAAAAGTTCTTACTGGTACCACGGATACCATCAGCCCACAGGTAGTAAGAAAGGCCCTGGATTTATTATTGGTGTGGCGCGTGATAGCTGTAGTTAAAACCGAAAATCAGCGAAAAGGAAATCATACAGGATGTGTTGTTATACAAAAGAAGATGTTGATGAAGGCAATATATACCTTTAGCTTTTATACAAGAATAATGTACATGATCAAGGCAACCCTGTTCTAAATTTGGTGTCTATACTCAGCCGAGCGTTATAAGACATATTGTTTCCAATCGATGTTTAGACCACTACTTTGGTCCCTTATGTACCAAACCCTTGAGCACATTTGTCTTTCCAAAGATTAACGCAGCAAATTCTTCCCAAACACAAATGTCACTTGAAAATGGTTGTCTAAATATGTTTAGCAAAAACTTTTTCAAGCTCTTCACACATTCTGCCATAACATACATTTTCTAACGATGTTGACAGTTTTATGTCTTCACTCTTCCGTTTGCTTCCTTTATTTCTTGCTTCATTTTTATTTTTTTGATTTATGTCTATCATTTTCTTTGTTCAACAGAATTTTACGGTTTGCTTACACAATGATGGTTTCGCCGAAATGCAGTTTTTTTTTCGTTTTCTTCACTCTGTTTCATACATTTATTTGTATCCATTTTTTCCTATAAGTATCGTTTAGTGATATTCTCCCAATTTAAGCTTATTTTGTGGTTAAGTGTTGCGTTATTTGCAAAATTTTTTATATGTACAAACGTTGACTGCTTCTATGATTTAAATTTTCATGAATGTTTTTATGTATTTTTCTTGCAAAATTTAAATTTTTCTCTTCGCCACATTAAGCTGTTAGTCAGGTGAGAGGAATATAAATACTAGCAGGTTGTTTTTGTGCAAAACACAGATTTAAATATTCAGATAAAATTATTATTTCATAAATTGGTTTTTAAGATAAAATGTCTTTTGTACATTTAATCATGTCTTTGTTTAAAGTCTAGGGATTTTTAATTTTAATACGAAAATAAAAAAAAATGTTACTCGCAACAAATAGAGAAGTTAACTTATGTACGGTTCTTCAAAATGTCCTTATGTCCTTACAACCAACCACTACCATTTATGCGCTTAGTGTTCGATATTTGCCAACTTTGAATTTATTTTTTACATACAGTGGCAAAAGGTGAATAAAATTTGTTAAGAACAACACATTTTGGTTATACCGATTCTGTTAGCTCCAATAATCAATATTAATTTCCCAGTACAATTAATGTTTTTTTTTACAAAATCAGTCTCTGTACAGAACATTTGCAGAAAATCTATGGTAGGTATTATTTAGATTTTTTTTCTTAAAATAACTTGTTGTGTAAATAAAATAAGTGAGTAAGTATAGTCGGTCAAGCCCGACCATTTTATACCCTAAAACGCAGTATATAGACACGTTTTTCGTACTGTACTTTATTTGGACCCATGGTCATTAGTGAGCCGGCAAAACAAAATTATGTTATGAGGTTAAGATTTATTTGTGCCGAATATTAGCACCAGTATGAGGTTTGTTCGTTCTAAGTCAATTTCTTAGGCGGGACATATATTTTACCTATGAGAGCTATCAAATATGCACCGATTTGAAAAAAAATCTTAGACGATTTATGTTGCAAAAAGGTATTTTTAAACCAAATTGAAATAAAGGGCCGATGATGAATGTAAACCACACCTAAACGTCAAGTTTTTTTCTGCATTTCATTTGATATTTCTCAATTTCAGACTAATTCAATTTGAGCCATGGAAAGATACACAATCGAGCAACGCGTTAAAGTTATTCAGGTTTATTCTAAAAATGGGCGTTCAAATAAAAATGCATATCGTGCACTTCGTGATTATTTCGGCCAATTTATAGTCCAAATGTGCGAACAATTGGAAAAATCGTGCAAAAATTTGAGCAAACCGGGTCTGTAGGAGATGTGAAAAAACCAGTGCAGAAAATATTGCTGCTGTTCGTGATAGTGTGGCTGAAGAGCCACCCACCTCAACTCTTCGTCGTGCCCAACAATTGCACCTCTCACGCTTGTTGTTGATGAACATAATGTATAAAGACTTGCATTTACACGCTTACCAGGTGCAATTGACTCAAGAAGTAAAGCCTCGTGACCATTGCAAACTTCGTCAATGGTCAGAATGGTGGCAAGAAAATGCAACAATGGATGATAAATTTTCGAAGGAAATCATCTTCAGTGATAAGGCACATTTTCACCTCAGTGAATTCGTCAATAAGCAGAATTACCGCATTTGGGCGAATGATAGTGGGGTCTTGTCATAAAAAAATCCGCTAAATTTTTTTACTCTGGCAGCATTCGAAAATACGAGTTTTTCGCTCTAAATTTGTCGTTGAGAGCACTGTGCATCCCTAGTGGTAATTATTAAAATGTTTTTGAATAGCAAAAACACCATTTCGCTTATGTAATAAACGAGTCTTGTATTGAAATAACGCGTTCTTTGAATTTTAATACAACTCAGTGCAGAAATCGGGTTTACATCACGTGTCATATGTATTTGAGTATTGCTAAGAAACTAGTGTAACAAGTTTCATCTTAGAAAACTTTAAATAAAAGTCTGTTGACTAGGGTGTTCAATAAATCGGGTTTTTTTGTTGGATTAAACGATTAGTTACTTATTCGAATAAACGTATACAATTTTAAAATTAATCAATTAATTCCAAATCCAGAAATTTTATAAATTAAGAGATTTTGTTTCGATAATTTTAGAAAAAATTGGTACAAAGTAGAGTAAATAAACATTATTAATTACAAGTATTTTAACATTTTATTAATCATTTTATTCTAATTTCTTCGACCTTTTTGAAATATTATTCTGCTTTATTAATAACTGAGCTTAAGGTCACTTTTATTTCAAATAGTGATACATAAAATAAAAGAACTATTTGAAATAAAAGTGACCTTAAGCTCAGTTATTAATAAAGAAGAATAACATTTTATTAACAAAAAAACAAAAAAAAACGTAACAATTCATACTTATTCCTAAAACGTTAAAAACGAAAAAAAAACAAAACCTATAATTTTATATCTACAACCAATTAAACAGATCTCTTGTTCTTTTATTTTTATAAAGGCAGACTTCGTTTATTGTAGAAGTTGGTGATATCGGAAGACGTGCATTAAAAACCATGCCTAGTTTTGCTTTTTCTAAATAAGTAGATAAAATCGTCGATCATATTTTTTAAGTATTTTTTTATTTGTTTAAATTTCGGACGCTTTTAGTATTTTTATTTAACTCTGCTATCAGACTGTAAAAGTATCATCTGATGCATTCGATACGTCCAAAATAACTTCATTAGATTCAATGACAAAGAGCAACCAATTTATTCCAGAATTCTTTAGTTTCAGATTTTGATTAATATATCAAAAAACTATCACCAGTAGGAATAGATTCCGAATTAAGGTACAAAATAAGTGTATTCAGCACTTTTGTTCTTCGATCATTTAAACGATCATACACAGAAAAAATTATTTTTCGAATTCAAACAAAAAATTTGTAGTATCAAAACATTTTTTGTCTGAAATCGGTCCTACAAACAAATTCGCATATTCAAACAATTTATTTGCATTTTGTTTACTAAAAAAAACACTGATTTTTTCAAACAAATAATTTACAGAATCAAACAAAAAGTTTACTGAAATTCATATAAATTTCAAACAAATAATTTTGCTGAATCAAACAAAAATTTTTTGCACGAGCAATGACGCGCACCCAAGCTATCACTGAAGGAGAAGATGAAGGCAGAAGCAGAGCGGCGGCTGGCTTTAAGACACATGTTTTGTTGGAATAATTTTTGAACGAAGTCTTGTTTATACACACAATGTTTTTCTTCATCACTCACTGTTGCTGTATCCTTTCCTTGGCTAAAGAAGAAGAAATGTAACAAACAACGGCAGCAGACCGACTCGATATGTTTTTCGTCATCATTTTATTTTTGTATTTGATGTATTTAAGTCAACAGTTTTCAAAAATTGAATACGGGATTTTGTTTTTCATTCTTTTTTTCCAACTTTGAAACCAACCAAAAATTTATTTTGTTTCTTATAATGTTGTTGTTGTTTAAAAAAGAATGAAACCTTTTTTTACCTGTTATTTTTTTTGTTTTTTTACTAATAACCTCGTCGCGCTATTTTATCATCTTTCTTCTTGTTGTACTTTTTAAAAGCGTCCAAAAATAAACTGTATGTGTTTTGTGTTGTTGTTCTTATATTTCACATAAAGAAGTGTTGCTTACGATCAAATAAAAAATGCAAAAAACGACAACATTAGAGAGCGTTAAATATTTCATACAAAATTATGAAAAATTGAAACCAATAGCGCAGCGCGTATATTATATTATTGAAAAGTTGTCAACATTTTTGTTGGTCAAATAAAAATCAAACAAAAATATTAATTGAATCAGTAAAAAAATTTGTAGAAATTAAAAAAAATTTCAAACAATCGTTTGTTTGAAAATAATTCGGCAATAATTTTTTCTGTGTACTTAAGTCTTTCAATCAAATCATTTGCGAAAGAATTATTTGCCTTTACCAAACTGTTGGCTAAGAATTCAATAATAAGATTGCTGGATTAATCAAACAAGAATTAAATGGTTGAATACCCTACTATTGACCCTCCACGAGATCAGGACATAAAACTTGCATTTTTTTTTATCCATGATTAACTACACTGTTGAAATTGATTATCTCAAAATGAATGTTTTAAAATAGATCCCTTTCTGCACTTAGCTAGCCATTCAATAAACTTGTGTTTAACTTTCAATGAGTCAAAGAAAAAAAAGAGAAAAACTAACTGCCTGCCTTACAATGCCGAAAAGAAAAATTCTTTTCTATATTTATGTTGAAAACAAAAACAAATTTTAGTTTTTTATAGGAAAAAATGTTTTTCGACAATTAATTTGATTCGATATTTAATTTATTTAAATCTCAGTTCACTTAAAGCTCTAACTTTGTATCCGTTTTTGCATGAGTAAATTTGCAAGGATAAAAATCCCTTAGAAATGTAAACGTTTTATTTCCATCAAAGTTAATTGCTCTTTTTACATGAACTGGAACATGGTTTTCTTTTACTATTAAACTTGGATTTTATAAAGCAAATATTCTTAAACTAAAACTAATAAACTTGTAGTTTTAGTTGAAGTCATCAAAATAACATTTTTATGCTGAAAATGCATTTCAGCTCATAAACAACAGTGTTTTAGATATTTAAGTGTCCGGGTGTTTGTTGGAAGGTAAGAATGTGGGTACGTATTACGCAAAACTATGAATATATGAATCTTTGTATACCCTATAGTTTTGGGAATTTAAGCCAAAATGGTGATTGTACTAGTTATTTAAGTTCAGCAGTGGATACCACGCTGCTTTGAAGAAATTATACATCAACGATTACAAAAACCTAGTAAAGCAACTATTAAATAAAAATGAATTTCAACAACTTTCTTTCATCCTTTTCCTGGTAATTTATTCTCTAGAAGGACCAACAAGAATATGATGCCGGACATTAAGCACGACTAAGGAAAAAACAGTGGTGAAAACAACTTAATAATAAACATGTGTGAGTCTTACTGAGTATGTAGTGGTTATACATGACAATTAAGGGCTTTGTATGACCAAAGAAGTTTTTATTAGGAATTCTAGGGTAATTTGTTTTTATAACTCAAAATAAACGTAACAATATCCCTGCCTCCATAGGGAAACGGCTAGAGAAGAAACGAAACTCTCTTAAAACAATAAAAAAAACATTTCTATAAAAGTGTCGTACATGTGAAGCTTCAACAAAAAAATTAACACATTTCTTACTAACACATTCTTCTCTCTCACTCTTTCTATGCCAACCTCCTTCATATGGGTGGTTAATTTGATTTTATTACGCTGCATTTCATGGGGTTTAACTTTTTTTGTTCCCAAACTTTCTTTGGCTTGATTGTTCTGTTTCTTGACTGACACATTCTTTCGCACGTAGTCTTAGGGTTCCGAATAAAGAAAATATTCTAAAATTCCCGGAAATTTAAAGGCAGAAATTTTTTACTTTTATTTAAATATAAGATTTAATGCTATTAATTAGTGCTGGGAAACTATCGATAGTCCTTAAATATAAAAAATATCGATAGGAAAAAAATCGATATCGATGTTATTATTTAAAAAAAAACAGCTATGAAAACATGAAACAGCAGCTAACTTGTTAAAAATTCACTCTGAAAAATGTATACAAACAAGATGAATAGCAGGTGGTATTGATAGCTTAGCTGTGCTTCTTTGTACAACTAATTAGAGGCCTTTAAGTCAACTTTTGTATATGTTAAGATAAGGGCTGAAATACCAAATATTTTTGTTAAGCTCTAAAAAAACAAACGTAAATGCAATATCGAGCAAAAGGCAATACAATGAACGACCATTAGAGGATAAGTCTTCTAGACCGATTACCTTTTTGGCGAAGAATCAAAACCAATTTATGTATATAAAATTGCATTAAATTATCTTATAGTCCCCTCTACTTTAGTTCCTTCAGAAAGGCGCTTTTCGGTTACCGGGGAAATATTAAATAACTGGAGAAACTGGTTTAAACCAAATAAGATGGACATTAGGGTGGGTCAATATTATTAATTTATTTTTAGTGTAAGAGCCCGCGCTTTGACCATTAATTTTGTTAAATTTTGAATATAACAACAATAGCATTGTATTGCAGAAAAGCATATTACTGTATTTTAACGACTCGTAAGTTCTTGGAAATAGTGTCGGAAGCATCTCTAACTCTATTCGATAACAAAAATGTAAATAAGGTTTAATAGAGAT
Source organism: Pollenia labialis (assembly GCA_949318255.1). Taxonomy (NCBI): domain Eukaryota; kingdom Metazoa; phylum Arthropoda; class Insecta; order Diptera; family Polleniidae; genus Pollenia; species Pollenia labialis. The sequence goes on along the minus strand of OX439139.1, from coordinate 143,592,475 downwards.
GTCCAAATTTGACAGTAAGCAAGATTTTGTTACCAAAAAATAACGAATATAACTTCGTGATTTTATTGTTTTATGTTGTATAAGAACCAAAGTTTTATTTTTTTTTTAAGTCTAACTAAAATGTTTTCAGTTCTAATAAATAATAATTGATAGTAAATCAAATATTAAAATTTAAAAAATGGACTTTTGCAAAAATATTTAATTTTTAGGAGCTCCGGCGAGGGCTCAAGATGTGACTTTTTTAATTTCTTTTAGCACCTTTAGTTTGTTTTAACGTAAGTCAAAAAAATATTGCTATAGGAATATGTTTCGAGAACTTTAATTGCTACTCATGTACAAACATTCAGTCGATAGTAATATCGATAGTGAAATCTGAACTATCGATAAATATCGATAGTAGAAAATATCGATAGTATCCCAGCACTATTATTAATGCTATAGTTGTCAACTTATTGATGCAGTAAAATAATTTTTTGAATTTAAATTAAAATAAAGCAGGATCAATATTAGCAAAGTTTAAGAGAATATAAAAATTAGGTAAAGAAATGCTTCCAAATTTAGCGAAATATTTAAAGATTTATCAGTAATTTTTGGTCGAGAACGCGATATTTGACCTGGTGACCAGCTTAGCAAAATGTTTGGCAAAATAAAACAGTAGTGATATAATATCATAAGGGAAACCATATACATATATGCAATTGCATGACCAATGAAGGCACAAACTATATATTTATTCGTTTTAGAGATTTTAAAGAATTTTGAAATGGACTTGTTAGTGCATATTTTAGCCTTTGCAGCATTTTTATGCATATTTTAATTAAAAGAGCATTTTTGCAGAATTTTTTAATTTTGTCCTCAATGCCTTAAATGCTTTTGTGGAATATACATTTTTTTTTAATTCTTCTTAACAGACGGCTTTTCTGTTTTAAATGTCTTTCTGTACACCCATTTTATAGCCACAATTTCACCATCTACGTATAATTTTTACTTTAGAATTCGTCAGCTAATTATTGGCTTGGCGCATATCATGGTGAATTAAATGTATCTTACCCATCTTTAGATCGACACAAAATATATGGTTTAAGTGATCTTACAATGTCCATCCGTCCGTCTGGCTGGTAGTTTGTCCATGTAAGCCTCAACCTCAATGTACAAGTTGCAATTTTGTTGATAATTTGATAAAATTTGGTAAAAAGATTTTTATTGCACTATGGACAAAGCCTATGCAAATGATACGAATTGGTCTAAAATTTCACAAAGCTCTCAAGCAAAACTTGGATTGTTTTCAAAAACCATCTAATTATGTTCGTATTTAGATTAAATTGGCCTGAAAAATATTTTACTTCAATTAAAATTTTTTTGGAATCAACTCAAATTTGGCTCATCCGTAAATAGATTTAACGTTCTTTTATAGGGTACAATCTCGAAAATTCGCCTGTATATACTTTGGTGAATGGGTCTTACCAGAAATAATTTTTGCTTGTTTTTTTAAAAGCATATTTTTCCAATACTTTTAACAATTTTTAGGCCATATTTTAAATTTTTTACTGCATCTTCAATGCGCATAAAACACTTTTTAAGAGCATATTTCTGGTTTCCCTTGTTACTATTTTGAAATATTCTTTAAAACTTGATTAAAGCTTTTTATTTCAGCAACCTGCTTATTCCATATTTTTACATTATAAGGGGTGTGCTGGATATTGAAAACGTAAAACTCACAAATGTTAAAAGTCGTTTTTGAAAAATCTTTTGATATTAAAATTTTGTGTTCCCAAAAATTACTTTGATAATAAATCTGTAATAACGAAATGTTATGACAAATATTATACAAATATTTCTCTGTTAAACAGATTTTTATAAAAATAATTATAAAAATGAGATATAAAGTGTATTATAAACAGCCTCTAAGTTCTTGCGTTTTACGTTTTCGATATCCACACACCCCTGTATATGACATTTTGATACCGTTTGAAAGATAAAGAGACGCCTCATCGATTAAGTAAAACCTTTACTACAATTTAGGCACTCTATAGAATATTAGAAATTAAGAGAAGAGACAAATGAAAACTTAGAAACCCTATTGTTAAGTACACCACACAAAAAAAATTAAAAAAAATAAACTGGAATCCAGGAAGTATTATATCTAAAGCATACATATAAAAACAGATTAAAGCAAAGAAGGAAAATCTGTTTTGGTATCTTTTTATGAATGGAAGTATTAAAAGTAATTAAATCTAAAAAAAATATACATAAATTCATACAAAAAAAATGTTGTTTTGAGCAACAGAAACGCATTTTATTTTTTTTAGTAGTTCGGACAATAAGAAAAAGAACACATAACAGCCAGCTCTATTTATATTTTGGCTTTTTCGCAAAAATAAATTCTGTTTTCAAAGAGAGATCTAAAAAAGGAAAAGGTCCGGCGTAACATATTAACCATAAAAAAGTAATCTTTTGTAATTAATTTACATTTCTTTTTATTGCTTGTTAATTTTAAAAGGTTTAGTAAACCAAATTGAGAGGGTTTTTAAAATATGCGTTCACATATGTATACATATTTCTACTAAAAATGTTAATAGTGCTTTTTATCTTTTTATAGATTACTTGCTTAACCCGGCGCGCTTCACTTCCAGAATTAAAATAAAATTTGTTTTAGTTTATTTTTTACCGATGTTTTATGTAGATAACCAAATTATTTATTTCAAATTAAACAAGTAAGAAAGTATAGTCGGTCAAGCCCGACCATTTGATACCCTACACCACAGTATTTAAAAACACATCATGCTTATGTGTCCATATAAATATGGATTTATCTATGTTTATAAACTTCATGAAAATCGGTTTGAAAGTTTGTGAGAGGCAGAAATTGCCCCCTACCTCCCCTTGTGGTTCTATTTTTGAAAAACTGTATAGGTAATGTGTCCATATGGATATGGATCTATCTATGTTTTAAATTTCATTAAAATCGGTTTGATAGTTTCTGAGAGGAAGATATTTCCCCCTATCTTCCCTCGTGGTCCTACGCACAAGGTTACATGGACAGCCAGCCTGCCAGCCAGCCGGACGGACATCGTTTGTTCGACTCAGAAAGTGATTCTGAGTAGATCGGCATACTTTAAGGTGGGTCTAGAAGGCGTTACACATATCAGCACAAATGCATAATAGTTTAACTGAGATCTCAAAAACCCAGCCTTAGATTTTTTTTTGAGCTTTTTTGAAATCGAAAGTGTACAGCAATAATACCACAAAAGTTCAAGAGCTTAAAAAGAATGTTGTCGTGCGAATATCATAAGTTTTTGGAAAACTTGATTGAGAATTTTGGTAAAAGATTGGGAGCCAGCCGATTTTTACTTTATTTTTATTTTGTTTAATATCTTTAGATCTATGGATAAATCCTTACAGCCTAATACAATTAATTATTTAATTTAAGTTTAATATTACGTTAAACAATGACAAAAATCAACAAATTCTAACATTTCATTAAAGCAACATAGCATAGCAAGTTCGGAAAGTTTTTATAAATAAAGGATTATTGTACCGTTCTGTTAAATGATAAACTATTTAATAAAAAAACTGCAGCATACTTTTCCATTTATTAAGTTAAGCACAAATGAGATACTTAGAATAACACTGCGGCTTTTCAGTGTTGGCAAATGTATTAAGGATAAGCTTGTAGAATATGAGGGGAGATTATCATATTCTCGATATGCAGCTCTCCGGCAAAAAAGCAAGAATTGTCTTTGAATGGATTCAATATGATCATTATGAATCATATAATCATACAATCGAACCGTATTCCATGATTGGTCTAACGAGAGCAGTGTGAAGTTATTTAGTGACGAAAGGAATATTTTAACCAGAACTTATTTGTAATAAACTGAAATAAAAATATTTTTAATATCTCAAAGACGAATTCGTTTTCTTTATTAATCTGGAAACTAATGCAAATACTTCAGGAGGATCGGTTCAGTTCTTAAAGAGTCTATAGAGAACAAACGCATTTTAATTTTCGTTCATATGGAAAAAATTGCAAAAAAAAAAATCTGATATGTGTTCTAGTTTCCTTCAAAATTTTCAGACAATCTTGTTATACATGGCTTTTTTGTTTAGCTAAAGAAAACTTGAAAAAATAAACGTGTACCCGTGTGTCCACTAGGGATTTCTAACGTTTATCGCTACACAACTAAAGCTAAAAGAATATTAAAACTTCGGATGTACAAAACTCAAGATTTTTTGCGTCGTTTTAGAAATTCGGTTTAGTGGTTTCATAGCTACAAGCTTCTAAGTTACGCATATGCAAACACATCGTCTGGGTTCCCTTGCTCCCAAAAGTTTTCATGTAAAAAATTGAGCATAAAAAAACGATTTTTTTTAATTTGTTAAAAATAAGAAACTTTTTAATTAATTTTTGTTTACATTTTTTAACTCGTTTTGTATGAAATATTTGTTTCTGTTTTTATTAAAAATTAAAATGGTGTACACGGATACCCTGGTTATGTTTTGGCATAATATTTTTTGGTTATGCATTTTACAATTAAGTTTTGTATACTAATGTAGTTAATACAATGCAAAACTGGTCCATGTTTTATCAATTGCTGCACTCGTAGGTCATAAATTCTATGATAAAATTAATATATTTCTCTGATTATCCTAAATAAATATGTTAAGCTGTGTTCACACTTAACAAATAATCGACGTCCCACACGTAACCACTATTTTTATTAAACATGTAATTGATTTTTCATAACGTTTGCTAGATCAAACAGCGTCTAGTAATTTAGTAGTTACATTCTACGACGATTTTTTTCAGAAATAAAGTTAAGTAAATCAACAAAAACATTTTAAAACGGAAAGTGATTTAATTTTGTTTTGTGGTCGAGCGTTTTTTAAAATTTTTTTTTCTCAAGTATTTGTAAAATGTAAACATATCCGATGACCATTTTGAATTAAAATTTAAATAATATGGACAAATTTTTTTTTAATGCGAACCAGTTTTTTCTGCATTGCATTTGACATTTTCCAATTTTAGACTTACTCAATTTGAACCATGGAAGGATACACAATCTTGCAACGCGTTAAAGATATTCAGGCTTATTATGAAAATGGGCGTTCAAATCAAAATGAATGTTGTGCACTTCGTGAAAAGGCACATTTTCACCTAAGTGGATTAGTCAATAAGCAGAATTGCCGCATTTGGGCGAATGATAATCCAAGAGTGATTGTCGAAAAACCAATGCAAAAGAGTGACTGATTGGTGCGGTTTATGGGCTGGAGGCATTTTTGCATTTTTCCCAAAATGAGGACATTCAGCCAGTTACAGTTAATGATGTTTTCTACCGAGATGATAATGAGCTTTTTATGGCTCGAATTAGAAGATATGGATGTGGACGATAAGCTAACAAAACAGAGGCTATCTTGCGCGACAAATTCAATGGCCGTGTTATCTCACGTGGTGTCGATGTCAAATGGCCGCCAATATCATGCGATCTAACACCGTTGGACTTATCTTTTTGGGGTTATTTGAAGGAAAAGGTGTATTTCGATAAGCTAGAAACAATTCCAGAGCTAAAGGATGCGTTAATTCGGCACATTAACAACATAGAACCTCAATTATGCCTAAGCGACATAGAAAATTTGGACCATCGGATGGATTTTGTTCCTTACAAAATTTAGCCATATCAATATTATAATAATAAAAAGAAATGACAATAATTTTTTTGTTTTTTTTTTAAATTAACATCGCCCTTTAAATTTAACTAAAAAAAATTATTGAAAATTCGGATGAGCCGAATCTCTGATAACCTCCACCGACATTAAGAATATTACAGGAAAGGGCTTTATATGGGATCTATGAACCGATATTTACGAAATTCGAAAGTGCAAATTCTAGCCATATAAAGCTATGATAAGCCCAAAAGATTTATGCCTGTATTTACAAAAATGATTTAATTATAATACAGGTTTAAAGCACAAACTTACTATGAACATTACAACAGCATTATTCGTATATAACTAACGGTTTTAAAAGAACTTCAATGTTTTCCGAAAATGGGCTTTATATGGGGCCTATAGTATATTATGGAGCGCTATATACGAAATTTGACGGTGTAATTTCTAGTCACATGAAACTATGACGGACCAAATTTTGTTTTTTTAGGGAAACAATGGGGAATTATGTATCGATCTTAACGAAATTTTGTGGTATGATTTCTACACAGAAAAAATTTTGAGTAGTTTTTTATCAATTAAAAAAATTATTTAAAAAGTATTTAAATTTAATTAATGTGCTGATAATTGAATCAATTATTTTTTTTTTGTTGAAAGAAAATTAAAAATATAATGTTGATTTAATTAATATTTTAGTTGTTTTGAAATAAATTTTCAATTAAAATAATAATTAAATCACAAAAAATTATTTCGTTTAAAATAAAATAATTTAAACTTGTGAAATTGTTTTTGGAAATTATCAAAATCAATCACACATGTTTGAAACGGCAAAGTTTTTTGATTATGTTTTGAATTAAGACTAAAAATATCTTTTATTGAAAAAAAAATTTTTCAAAATATTAAATTTTTACAATTTTTAGTAATCAATATAGAATTTTGGTAAAAGGTGCAAAATCAACAAATGGGTGGCTTGATTCTATAAATTTGGTATAAATTTGGTGATTAGAGACAATTTTTAATTTTTTCTGTGCAGTCGTATAGAACAAATCTTATTTCAATATTCCGCTACAATTTCTATAAATTTTTGCAACAAAATCATCAATGTGTGGAGCCTACACATTTGGATTTTACTGTTTTTGTATGAAAACTGTAAACTCAATTTTTTCGGAAGCCGGAAGCGCTAGAGCAAAAACAGTGAACATCTGAGTTTTAATACCAAACTGCCACCCATAACTTGAAACAATCTGATAGCAATATTGTTCATTTCTTTTGAGATTTTATTTTATAGTAATCGTGTTTTTAGCAGACAGACAGACATACGGACATGGCTAAATCAACTGAATATAGCTTTAGCATCCAGAATATGCACACTTTATTGGGTCTAAGATTAATGTTATAGAAGTTCCACACGGAATAACAAGCTAAGTACACTCTCTCTTCAAAAGGTTATAAAAAGCTTGTAGTGTTATATGGGGCGTATGATGAATTTTGATTAGTATTGTATCTTATGTAGCGTATGGTTTATATTTAATTTGTATACGCCGTTTTTAATAAGAGTACGCCCTACAGTAATTCTTTTAACCGTTCTAAGTTACCTTGCAAATTGCGTTATCATCTAAAGCATTAGATTCCACTTACCTAAAAAATAAAAAGAGAAAATGCTTGATTAACATTTTTATGTTTTTATAAAAATATTAAATAGCTTTAAATATATAAATGTATTATTTATTAATTAAGTAAATTATTTACACCAACTATTGCTTACGCATCTGTTTCCAAATATGGTAAAATTTGGTTACATTTTTCTTTCGAAATTACTTATTTCCAATTTCTTTTGGCAGTTTTGCTGTAAATCTCTTTAGAAAATTAACTTTCACTCAACACGCTTCAAATAAACTACAATTAATTTGAAAACTTGTTTCACCTATAATTAATTAACATGTTCCAGGACCCTGTAACACAAATTTCTGTTGTTAACTAATTAAAACTTTATAAATTTATGGATGACATTTTAAGAAACTAATGAATTTTCTACGCTTAAGCCAACACGAATAAATGTGGTAATCATTTAGTACATACAATTTGCTTTAAAACTGAATCATTCAGAGAATAAAAGAAGAAGAAACGGAAATTGAAAATAAGGAAAAACTGTTTCTTAATGAGTTTTATATGAGAAAATATTTTCTTTTACCTCTAAATAGTAGTGTCTGCAATTCTTTTTTATAATTGCAGTGTATATGTGTGTTTTTTTTTGTAGTGTTTCTTTTTGTTCTCTTTGTTGTTGCTTACACTAATAATATTAATGTCCCCTATGTGTATACAGATTAAGATACATACACACATATACAAATATGTATTTTAATTTCCTTTCTTCTTGGTTCGACCCATATTTTTGGTTTTGTGAAAATGTAGTTTCATTTAAAGTAATTGTATAATATTTTGTTTTTTTTTTGTTAGTTGCTTTGGTTCTTAGCCAAAACCACATTCGCAAATAAGATACAGTACAACCTCAATAGTCCGGACATTCACAAGTTTGGAGTATCCAAGTTCATACTTTCGGACAGCTTAGAAAAATTTCCTCTGTAGTCTGGAAAAGAGTTTTTTTTTTTGTTAGAAACACACAAAATAGTGCCCTACTGGCGTTAACTCGGATGCAGGCAAAAAATTTTAAAGATTTTATTTAATACCGTGCACAAAAGCATTGGGATCTCATAACTGGCCGCATCTTATTATAAACAGGTCCGAAAACCGAGATCATTTAAAAACTTTAACTCCCTGCTGTACAAATATAATTTTATTTAAAAGGTTTGGATGTCAACTTTCTTGTTTGCAACATGGTTTAGGAAAGTTTATCTCAAAACTGTTAAGCAATCCAGTGCCAATAAGCGATTGCAATCTTTTTTGTAATTAAACAATTCGGAAACAAGATGATACAAGATGAAATAGACAAAAATACAGTTTTTTTTACTTAACTCTACAAAATACTACCAAAACAAACATGATTAAAGTTTCTGCCAAAACGTTCTTGTTCAGATAAGAGCCACAGACACGTGTTTCGAGTGTGGGCTTTATTTGGGGCCTATATTTAATTATTGACCGACCTTCACGAAGCCTGAGAGCATAGTTTCAAGTAATATAAGAATATTACAGGCCAATAGCAATAGCATTATTTGTTACGGTTAAAGGGGTTCTAACGTGTTTTTTTTAGGGCCGACCTTCACGTAATTTGACTGTATGATTTGCAGTCATATGAAACTATGACGGACCATATTATATTACAATAACGTTTATGTTACGGTTTTATGCGTAAAGTGTTTTCGGAGCGCGTGCTTAATATGGGGCAAGCGGTAAATTATGGACCGGCCCTCACGAAATTTTGTGGTATGCGTTCTACTTATATAGAACAAATTTGTGTTAAGTCTTATATCAATATCCGCCACTCTAACACCGTGCAACAACAAAAAAAAAAAAACCAGCCTCAATACTTGCAAAGCTAAATGAAACTGGACTATTGGTAGATCAAATCTGACAATGAGGTTTGAAAAGTTAGCTCGGGTTCCCGAAATATCGGTCACTTAAATTTTTGAATTTAATGAAAAGGCGTAACGTCAAATATTTTCTAGATGTGAACAAAGCTGACGTGAATTAATAATAACTTACTACAAAAGCCTTAAAATCATTCATTTTTTCTTCTTCTAATTGGGACACACCTACTAAATATGTATGTATGTCTTTACCACTTTAAAGATTAAAAAAAAAAATTGTATACAGGAGTATTTGGTTTTTGCTGATTGTCTTGTTGTTGCAGCGTTAATGTTCATGCGGTTGCTACTTACATTGTGTTAGTGTAATTTTTTTAATGTTCTTTGTTCATCATACAATGTTTAAGCTTCTTTTGTTTTCATTTTTATTTTGCTTCTTAATTTTTTTTATTTGCTTTTATTTTTTCTTGCTTCCTTTTTCCAGCAAGTTTTAATAGAGAGTTTTACACTCAGGCATAGTCACATAAGAATGTACATTTGCTATCTGTTAATTTCGATATGAGGGCACTTAACATATACAAAGACATTTAAATACAAACAAATATTCACATATGCATATTAGAGTGCCCTCAGAAAACGAGTTTTAAATGAATCGTCTGCAGCATATAACATCAGGAAGATATACATTTTCAATTAAATATGGAAAAATAAAATAAAAACAAAATTTTTTTTTTTAAATTTTAAGTAGCGAAATTGTTTCAATGTCTTAAAAATCATTAACAAATTCTAGGCTTTAAGCTCTGTTTGACATGATTTCAGTAATGAGCATTAAATGATACAATTGATCATTTGGAGATTTTGCCACTCATAAATTTAATCGTTGTGAGGCTTCTGAAGCCCTGGTCCAAAAATATCTTTGTTAACAGACACAGCTCAAAATTCGAAAGTGTTAAGGGGAGGCCATGGTTAATAAAATTGATACAGTTGCACTTTTTTGGTACTATTTGAAATTAAAAAATCCGCTGGTTTAGAAATGGTACCAAATGAGACCTACTGTTAATTAGTTTAAAATGGCAACTCGTATTTACTGTCAAATGAAAATAAGCGGAGTTCAGTGTTTGGTGCAAAGCGTCTTGCGAAAATGCAAAATTTCGTAGCTTTTATATGAAATCTAACAAAACCTTTTTGTTGTTGTTGTTTTATTCAAAACAGCGATGCCATTTTGCAAAAGAGCAAGACCATTTGCACGAAATACTGAACTCAGCTATTGTGAATAGATTTTTGCACTTGTTCATTGGACGTTTGCATATGACACATTCTAAATTTAGTAGCAGCGGCTGCATGTAAACGTGCATTTATTGATAATATTGAAAAGGTTTTAAAAGATATAGGAAACCACCTCCGTACCGCCAGAGATTCTGGTTTCTCTTCTGCAGATTAGCTTGAGGAATTAAAAAAAATTATGAAGATGATTTTACAAGCGCTAAATCGAATTTTACTATATCTGGACTTTCTACTTCAACTTATAAAATGTCTTTCCTGTTTCTGCAGTACATATTTATAATCGTCCTTTTCACAACAATTTCGTAAATTTTCCACAAAAAAGTCGATAAATTCTAAAAGAAAATTCCAAAATAAAAATAAATTGATTTCTCGACCCTTAAAATCACATCATACAGGTTTGGCTATGATGGAAAACTACCTATTTTGAAAAATCCGGGGGCTCGGAATTAGTTTTTGGCCTATGGTTTCTTTGGCAAAGTTTCTTGGAATGACTTATAGAATAAAAATCGCGATGTGCTTTTGACGCGAAAAAATTTTACCACCCTATTATTTGTGTATAATTAATGAACATTTAATAATTATAATTTTTTTGTTATATATATACTTTTCATGTACAAATGAATTTTGAGTTTCTTTTGTTTTTTTTTTGTATTAAATGTTTGTTTATAATAATAAAAAAAAATTATAAAAAATGATTAAGTGCTATTGGGGTCCAAAAGTACGATTTTAAAAGTTTGTTGGTACGATCGATATTGGTTTTCTTATTTATCATAACTGGGAGAGTCAGAAAACTGGCTTCATAAACATGGTTGCAATATTTTAATCAAATTAAGTTTCACAATTATTAAAGAAGAAAAGTTAAGGACGACAGCGACACAAACGGATTTTTCTTCTTGGTCGCTTTGCACTTGATTTGTGAAGTGGTTTTTAAAAAAATACAAGTTTTCATAAATTTTTAGTTGTGACTGTTTATAAATTGGTGTACAATATACAAAAATTAAGGAGAGCTTGTTTGTATGTTTGTTTTTTTCCCAATAGACTACTGAGCTACTAAACTGATTTTCCGAAAATTTTCACAGTAATTTCCGGATAACCCGGAGCTTAGTATAGGCTTAAATATTTGTAAATTGTTAAGTTTGCGAGGCCGCTCGCATACATTGACAATTTGAATAACCATATTTTTCCAGAACGGTTACAGTTAACTTGTTCGAATTTAAGACAAATAACTTGGTTATAATACAAAACGTCTGCGCAAAAGTGAGCCGGATTGAACAAGTTTGCGTGTAATGACAATATAATTTTTGTACTGCTGGAGAACGGTAATAGGAACAGTTTCCAAATTTGTTACAAATCTCATACAAAGGCGCTTTAAAATGTATATCTCTAGAGTGGAAACAGTAAAAGAATTTAAATTTAATACAAATTTCTTCGTTATCAATACACGCGATTTGTTTTAAGGCAATGTTTAAACGGGGGATCCCCTAATATAAATGGGGAAAAATTAATTTCTTTGGCGTCTTTATTTTGTTTTTTGTATTATTTCTGTCGTTTAGACTTCAAACTGAGTGTTATTGCCTTAAATGGTGGCATTTTGTCAAAAAACATAACGAAAAATAAATTTAGGAATTTAAGATAAACTCACAGTTTATTGTTGATGATTTTGTTTAAACTTTGATATTGTTACAAGTAGAACTGTTGCTGTAATTCTTATACGCTTAACAGTTTTATTTGGTTTAATATCTTTAGTATTTCTAAAATCTTTATGGATGAAGTTTCCTGATGATCTGGCCTAAGAAACCAGTGAAATGCGCATAGGAATATCTTATCCCATCAACAATAAATTTCAGTGTTTTTATCAAATAATGAAAACTGGGAATTAAGCACGAATAACAAAATCATTTAAATTAAATTTTGTATTCCCACGAAAACTATTTTGATAAAAAAAAATCTTACCATAGTAAGTATGTGAAATACTAATGGTTTTTGCAGTTAGAAGACTATAGCGGATAAAAAAATATAGTGGTTATTCAAGTGAAAAAAAACTTCCCATTTGTGGCATAGCGTTATTATTGAATTATATTATGACCAAATATATTCGTAATAATATTTGTTTATTAAAAGCAAGAAATCATATAAAATTAACCTATTTAGATAGTCATCCCTATTGAGTACATAAAGTAGCCTTTCTTCGGGAGTTCGATACGCCAGTTGTAAACTTCATATACATAGAAAAAATTCATTGTAAAATCGTTGAAAACAAGGTTGAATTCATAACTATGATGTCATGCCAGTTTAGCACGATTCCAGTAAAGTTATAAAAAAATTAAATAGATATTAAAATAAAACTACAAATCACGTTGAATGAAAGTTATTTCAAGTTGAAAACAGCCTGAATTTTATGTGGAATCACAAGAAGTTGTATCACAGCACTTGTAGACGTTGTTGAGGATCTCAGGTCGAGTCTCGATCAAAATATGGTTTCCTTCCTTATTCTTCTAGACCATAGCAAAGCATTTGACACAGTGGTCCATCCAATCTTAATAAATAAAAAATAACATAAGCTATAACGAGGCTGAAATTCGACAAAAATTGCAAGATTTAAAAAAAAATCCAAAAACTAATTTAAGATCGCTAAATCGAAATACTGAAGTAATCAATTCTCGAGTTGGTTCGGATTCGGATTCACACCTGATTAATAATATTTTTCATGCTTTTTTTTTGTTGAAATATAACAAATAAATTACAAAGAAATTTTAATAAAATTTCATTGCTAGTTAAAAAATATGAAAATGGATGCCGTAAAATAATTAAAGAAGTTAAGAATAATAAATGTTTATATAATCTAGCGTCCACTTTATTTATTTTTATAAATTAAAAAAAATCTAAAATCTTTGGATGAAGTTTCCCGACGATGCAACCAGGGAAATGCGCATAGGAATAACTTGTCCCTTCAACAATAAATTTCAGTGTTTTTATCAATTATATAAATTGCGAATAAAGCACACAAAAATCTTAAAAATTAAAAAAAATTTTAAGACACATTAATATCTGTAATTCACGCACGTATTGTGTCTCACTTAACGAATTTACGCAACGAATTGTTGACGACAAATTTGTCGTACTATGCGAAGTTCGTCCCAGTTGTGTTTAAACCATAATGTTAACAGGGTTGTTAGATTTTTTTGAGCTCTATCGCCAAACCTGATGTCAAAAATCTTCAAACGTCAATTTTGTTCAGTTTTTGTAACAATTTTTTTTTATCAAATTTATTTTTCTTTTTTTTTTAATTAAAATCAAAAATCGCTAAAAACTAAGAAAAAATACAAAAAAGTCGCCGAAAGTAAATTTAGATTTGTTTCTGTTTTTTTTTTTTAAATAACATAAAATTAAGATTATATATTCGGTTAAAAAACAAAAATTAAGAACACAAGTCTATAAGATCGTTCACTTCAGCCGCACCAATTTTTGACCTTTTAGAATTAAATAGTGACTGAATATAAAATTCACTTCAAATGATAACAAAACAAAAATCATATGACAAAAAGTTGTAAGTTTTTCTTTATATTAGTAATGATAACAAAAAATGACAAACTTTTAAAAAATTGCTGAAATAATCACCCTTATTGTGTTTGGCGTATTTAAAATATGCCTACGACTGTTTGGTAATGGATTGAAGGAAATACGTTCACGTTCTCTTTAATCTATTACCAAACAGTCGTATTTAGAATACGCCAAAAACAATAAGGGTGAATAAAAATGGTAAAAATAGCCAAGTTAATCGCCAGTTATATACAAAATCACCGTTAAAGTCGCCAGACACCAAATGGAAAATCCCGCCGCCAAACACATTTCAAAATCGCCACGTTTGGCGAGAAATCGCCATATCTGACAGCCCTGAATGCTTATCTCTTACCCTGGGAACCAAAGAGAGAGAATATTATTATTAATTTTCCTGTTACAATATGTTTTAATTTTATTGCATTCACCTTTGTTTACAGGATCCCTTACAATTAAAAGACTCTAGCTGAATAGCTCGATATGATTCGTCATAGTTCTACTTCAATGTATTTTACTTAATAACTTTAACGAAAAGAATACGGGAATTTTTCTTCTTTCTATTAATTTTTCTAAAAATAAAAACATTTATGTCCTCCTTCTTGTAGTATTGTGTTTGCCTCTACACAAAACAAGTAAATCAGGATTTTAGGGATTCAATATTGAACAATGTTATTTTAACATCTTTACTTTAAAATTAATTAGAAACAATAGCGGTTTTCACCCTTTGTGTTCAGTGTACAACTCTGATTTATTAAATACGATTTTGTACTTCAAAGCGTGAGTGTCTTTTTCGTATAATTGTATTACAACAATCAGATTAACAAGGTGTTCAAGGGTACTTCACGACTAAGAGTTTAAACCGCTAATGTTAATTTTAAATAAAGATTTGAAATCAACATCGCGACATGTTAATTTAACAGTGGTATTTTTTTATGTGTGAACAAGCTTGAGGTGTTAACCACACCAAAGAACATTGCTAGGTAATTCTAGTATGACAGATATTTCCACTGGTTTTAAACGGAATCTTAATAAGTTTAAGTTAATTCGCGCAATTAAATTTTAGTAATTAGAGCTTGAAAAACTAAGGATCATTAAATATTTCAGCAAGATCATTTCAATGCATTCTATTTTCCCCTAGAATACTGCAACGAACTCAAAGAGGTTCGCGTTTTGCCTGTTTGCGAAGCATTGTATTATAACATAGTCTGGCCCAAAAGAAAATTGAAAGGTGCAATATTGAAAAACGCTCTAACGAACCAGCAACGATTTTATTTTCCAAGTTTAAATTCACAAAAATTTTCCATTTATTACCGAAATTATACACTATTCCTACCCCTTCGTTTCTTCTGAGCACAATGTTTATTAAAAAAGATAAACAAACACAAAGACATGTGACAAATAGCTTTCAATTTAAAGAAGAGATTAATGATCCTACAAGAAAAAAGAGGAAGTGAGGTTAGAACCTCTTAATCAGCTCCAAACACAAATGCAAACTTTAAGTAGAATGCTTGAAACCACAATGTGGTTTAGTTTATAAGAATCCAGTGAAATTGAAGGTTTGTGTGTATGTATGTGCGTGTGTTCTAAAATTAAACTTAACCACACAAAGTTATAATTTAGTTTTTTCACTCATTATTTTCCTTACAAATGTTTAACTTTATTTTTCTTTGTCAAAACTTATATTTTTCATTTTTTTTCTCGACACTACTTTGTGCGAAATTTATTTTTGTTGTTCTTAGTTCTTTGTTTCTTTGAGAGTGAAAGTTTTACGGTTTCTCATTAGAGCTGGAGTTTTTTATTATGACTTTACTGGTTTTTGACTTTGTTAATGGCCCTTTTTTTACAAAGCACTTTTTGTGAGGTTTTGTTTCTCCATTTCATTTTACTACAAATGAATGAATTTATTACAAGGGGCTAAAGTTTAATGCATTAATTTTGTGTAAATAAAGCGCATAAATAGGCTACGAAAATATGCTATAGATAATAAGAGTGAGAAACATAAAGAAAAGTCTTAATACCGTGTACTGTCTTTGTATTTTCAAAATTTTAACATTCAATTTTTTATGAAGGAATAATTTTTTTGTCTCTGAAATAACACCTGCTGCTTTAAAAGGATGTATACTGTATTGTATGAATGGAAAAATGTAATCGGAAAAGTGTTAAGCTTTCTTTTCATAAAAAAGTGCTTCCGAAATTTTTGCTCGTTTAAATAAAATTGCCGAAACCACTTGTGTATAATGTATTTGGTGTGCTTGCGGTGGTAAGTTTAACATTGAGGGGTGTCAAGGTAGCAAAAAATAGCAATTTAGAAATATTAATTCGTTAAGACCTATGCTTAACACGAGAACATTTTGAAGTGTTGCTTCGTTTCCTGGAGAGGTGGAACCTTTTTTCGATGCAAGGTCCAGTTTATACGTCTAACAGGAATCAGCTGTCCATTAAATTGTTGTACACTGATAGAACGAAGAAAGTTTGTAGAGTTGGCGGGGATTAGTACACGCAGAGAAAAACTATGTTTTAATATGACAGCCTCCAACAAAACTATTTTTAAGGGAAATTTTGAGAATATTATGTTTATTTTAAACGACAACCATACTATTAATTAATTAGTCCTCCGACAAGAAGCTGAAACCATATTATGGTTGCCTATAAACATGCTAATATTAAATATGACTATAATTTGTTTTTAAATTATTAAAGTATTTCCTCGTTTTCAAGAGCGACATGCTATTGTTGAATCCCAATCATGCTATTATATATTTAAGTAATTATTAGCCATAATATGGGATCAGGGTTCTAAAATTTTTTGTGAACAAGTCGTTTAATAGAACGAACAAAATTCAATTAAAAACTCTATTCCGAATTATTTAGGTTGTAACGCCCTTTTTCATTTAAGGTGACGATTTCTATATTAACTGATAGCAAGGCTTCCATCGCAGAGCCAGCAGCTGGATGCCTATACGACATCTATGTTAACCAGAGATTAAGTCTGACATGTATACCAGTTCATATCGACAGCCAAGATAATCAAATCAAATAGCAGGTGAGTTTGCCAAACGAGGTGGCCGTCTGGATACCGGATTTGTAGATCAATTCGTTGGTTCCCCACTAGCCCACTCCTAGATAGTTATTCAGCGTAAGTCTTATAGACTTTCACAGTTTAGTGGACCTGATCCCTAGACAGAACTTATAGGAGTGGCTTTGATGAACAAAGGACGAAGTCTCTACTGAGCTGCAATAGGGAACAGAATAGTGATTTCGGAAGTAATGGCGCTCTGTTCGGTAGGCACTTATGCGTGCAGAATGTGTCTGCAATGCAATGACTATTACAGGAGTTGTCATGCCGAGTAGTTTCTATTTCCATGGCCTGGAATCCAGGACATTAGAAGGAGATGCCTTTGGAAACCAGTTTTTGGCTGTTTAGAGAATCTTTCTAAGATAGAACTAAGGTTGTTTGTTCTTTTCATTATAAAAAGAAATTGGTTAAAATCTGCAGTGAGGTCTATTGAGTAGCTGCTCCGTATGATGGGTATTTGCCCAATTATATGACCAAAGTGAGCTGTGGATGGTTGCCCTAGGAACCTAACCTAACCTGCTATTAAATAAGATTACCTTCGAGAATAATTTAGTTGTTTATTGTTCACAGTTTCATATCTTTTTTTTCAATTTTTGCTTGAGTTTTACTTTAATAAGAACAAAAATGCCGTTTATAACACGAAAAAAATGCAAATATGTGCTTTTTCAGAAAAATGCAAATCTATTTAATTAAAAATGTGCAAAAATATACACAAACAAATTTTTTATGAAAATTTGTAATTCGGATTAATAACTTTTTAAAGGTTTGGAAGAATCATTTGTTTGCATATAATTGCGTCCCCTATTTATTTTGGTTGTATGTATTATGTTTTTCTTTTCTTGTTTTTTTTTTTTTGCACAAAAATAAATTGCTAATTTAAGTGATTTATAAGATTAAAAAAGCAGGTACTAAACTTATATGAAGAGTCATAAATTATTTTTGATATGTGTTTCTGGCGTTGGTAACGACTTGCGTTGATGTTGATACATTAACGAAAATTATTTTACTTGATTTTAAATTGATATTTTCAAATTTAATAATTCAATTTAACAAAGAACTTAATAAGCGTTTAATGTCTAAAAAAAATTCCTAAAATTTAAAAAGCTTGTCATTTAATTTAAGTATTTTGCCATTTTTGAGCTCATTATAGACAAATCAAAAAAATTGCGGTCATTGTATATTTCAAATATGTTTTCTTATTTCATTGTAAGTAAACAAGCGTTTTTTTTTTAATAATAAATTTTCATTTAAAAATAAAACAAAACACTGTTTTGAGAAATTGATCTAAGATTTTTACAGTGCGTAGGTATGAACTGTATAAAGATTTCTTGCAAAAAGTAAAAATTTAAAAATTTCGAGCTGACCCTCTTTAGAGGAACCAGTGCGATTTATATATTTTTTATGATCTTCTGCTTTTTTATTAAAAACTAATAAGCATTATAATACCCTAATGCCTGAATCAAAAAGTACTAAGATTACATTGAACAAGAAAATTGTATGCCATTTGTGTTTGAATGAAATTCGGGATATAAGCGGCTTCGATAAAGCCAATAGTTAAATTTTCGACTACTTCAATATAATTTAAAATATATTGGGCATCATGTGTTTGAACATTTCTTTAACCTAATTAAAGTTCTTTAAGTAACCACAAAAAAATTATTATGAAACGTTAAATCGCACAATGTTGGCGTCTAGATGAATAGACCATTCCTAAAAAGCTGGCATTCACAAACATATTCCTTGAGTGAGAAAAGTGCTTGACACTCTTTATGGTTGTTAAAACACGTTTTAAATAACAACTATCGATTGTGTGATCTTAAATAAATGGTAACCGTAGCTTTTTAATGGTGAAGGTTACAAGCGTCAAATACGCAGACCAATCACTACTTTTCCTTGAATGTGGTGATGTCTGAAAATTCTTTTGTAGATTTTCCTGTTTACTTAAATGCTTTTAATATAGTTTTCAATGTTGCGTGCGTATATGAATTTAATCCTGTGATCTCTGAACAAAATAAAAAAATCTATGATCTGATATGATATAAAGAGAAATTTAATTAAGCAGAAATGATAATTTAGTAGTCAAAGGTAAACTGGCCAAAAATGAAGGACATTGATGATATATCTTCCGTTGAAAATTCAACTTATTGACGGAAACAAAGTCTTCTTATGCAAAATGATATATAATAACTAAAATTAACAAAGAGTGCATAAAAACCCTCTACTAGTTAATGTATCCGTGTGTGGACACTTACACAACGATAGCAATTTTTGTACTTAAGCGTCAAAACCAAGAACTAACGACTTGTTTAGTAGCTGCCGCTATCTTAAGGAAATCAGCTTCCATTGTCAAGTAACAGCACACTAGCACATGCAAGCAGGCCGAACCTCGCTTTATGCTCTATTTTGTTCGTTTTGTTTTTAGATTAAAATTAATTTTAGCTAAACGACTGGGCCAATTTAATTGAATTTTTAGATTCGGTCTTTGGAAGTCTCACACACTCTAAAAGCCGATACATTTAAAGTCACGCACTTTCATGGAGAAAAATATCTCACACGCCTTCACATTCATGCAAATAAAGTTTTTACTCAAGAGCCAAAATTTTAAAACTCTTCATTTAAACGCCTTGCATTTTTATTCACGCATACATAAAAAAAACTTTTGTTTTAAGCAAGATATTTTTACTTTTTTTTTATATTAAAGCAAAAAAATATAAAATTTGCAAAATTATAGTTTGGAATTTAGGCCAAAAGAAAATGGGTAATATTTTCTATTAAGGAGCAAAAATCCACCCCTAGCTCAGCATTTTCAAGATCTCGTTTCCCTCGATTTTATTTAAAATTATGTCCTCGTCTGAAATTTTTTTTTTCAAAATTGTACGTATTCCTTTTACTGTCCCATCGTGGTGGAAAACTGATTAAACTTTGAACATTTTTAAAAATACATATTGTTAAAAACTAGACCCTGTCTTAACAAATGTATACACAGAAAAAATTATTAGTAGTTTTTTATCAATTGAAAAAATTATTTAAAAAGTAATAAAACTTAATTATTGTAATAATTGAATCAATTATTTTTTTTGTTGAAAGAAAATTAAAAATATAATTTTGATTTAATTAAAATTTTAGTTGTTTTGAAATAAATTTTGAATTTTAATAATAACCAAATACTAAAAAATTATTTCGTTTAAAATAAAATATTTTAAACTTGTGAAATTGTTGTTGGAAATTGTGAAAATCAATCAACACATTGTTTGAAACGGCAAAGTTTTTTGATCATTTTTTTAATTAAAATTAAAAATATCATTTATTGAAAAAAAATATTCAAAATATTAAATTTTTACAATTTTAAGTAATCAATACAGAATTTTGGTAAAAGGTGCAAAATCAACAAATCGGTTGCTTGATTCTATGAATTTTGTATAAAACTGGTGATTAGAGAAAATTTTTAATTTTTTCTGTGTACCAAAATCAGCTTTTCAAATTGAAAAATAATTTTTAAACTTTCTTCGATATTATTAATTTATCAGTTTAATTTAATTTTAAATTTAATATAATTAAATATTTCTTCATATGCAATAAAAAAACATATTTGAATCGAAGTAAAGATAGTATTTTTCAAATCTTGTCCATTTTTTATTAGCTTTCATATCGTTTTTGTAATTCACATTCGCTTTGCAGTTTTATTTGTATAATATATTTATTCATTCCAAAGTCTTTGGGAAAAGGTTTCCTGACGATCTGGCCTAATTTGTCAAAGAATAAAAAGTGATTAAATAAATAAAGATTAGATAAACATTTTGTTTGATTTATTCAAAATTTCCAACAACTTATTTTAACATATGTTACTCATTTGTTTAATACCATCATAATGTCAGGTATTTACCCGTTAAACTGGAAGCATGCAAAAATTGTGCCATTACCTATGTCGAGTGGAGAATACAGACCTATAGCCATCTTGTGTTTTCTATCGAAAGTCTTGGAAAAACTTTTGTATAAACAAATGATTACGTATATTAATACTCATAGTTTGCTATCCAACACACAATCTGGTTTTCGTCAGAGTCATAGCTGTGTAACGGCTCTTGTGGAAGTAAGTGAGAATATACGGCAAGGATTGGAAGATGGAAATATAATTTTTTTGGTGCTTCTTGACCATTCTAAGGCTTTCGATACGGTAGATCATGACATACTCATCCGAAAACTGAAACACTTTTTTAGATTTACGAATACGTCAACCAAACTTATATTATCCTATCTTTCAGAACGCACACAATCGGTGTTTGTGAACAATGTATGGTCGGATAGCTTATTCTTGACTAGGGGAGTGCCTCAGGGTTCTATTCTAGGTCCACTTTTATTTTCATTATATGTAAATGATTTGCCAAAACAACTCACTAAATGTAATATCCATTTATATGCCGATGACGTGCAGCTCACTTTAAGTAACCCAGTTCAAAATATTGCCTCGGGGATTTCCTACCTAAATGACGACTTAAACCGAATTTACCTTTGGGCTAGTGCAAACGGTCTCTGTTTAAATCCTCACAAATCTAAATGCATTGTAATATGTAAAAAAAGCTTAATTCCCTCCATATCTGAGGATATTGTTTTAAATGGCGAGAAAATTTAAATTGTTAACAGAGGGAAAAATCTTGGTATCATTTTCAATGCCAATTTGACCTGGAATGATCATGTTAATTTACTGGTTGGTCAAACTTATGTAAAGTTACGAGCTCTCTGGTCCACACAATATTTCACACCCTTAAGAATAAGAGCCTTACTTGCTAAATCATACTTGATTCCTTGCTTGATCTATGGGTGTGAATTATTTGGAAGCTGTGACTCAGTTAGTAGGAGAAAATTGAATGTCTTGTTTAATAACATGATAAGATATGTGTATGGATTAAGACGGTTTGAACATGTTTCCTCTGTTGCCAATAATCTTTATGGAGTATCCTTTGAAAGTCTGCTAAAAATTCGCACTCTTACTTTTTTACATAAAATAATCAACACTCAAACACCTAAATATATATTCGATAAAATACGTTTTTTTCAATCGCCACGAAATCGAAATATTGTAATACCTCGACATCATTTACTTGTATCTGAATGGCAGTTTTATGTACATGCCGCTCGTCTTTGGAACAATCTTCCACAAAGTTAACAACTAAACAGCAATGCTAATAGTTTCAAAAAATTTTTATTCATTTATAATTTTTAAACTTTGTTTTTTTTATATATTAATATTTTTATATTTACTTGTATCAAGTTTGTTTTGTAACGTAATACGTTCCTGTACTATAAATATAAGACTCAGTCTTGTTGTACAGGAAATGGAATCAATAAATAAATAAATGATTAAAAAAAAAAAAAAAAATCACGTTAACATTTTATTGAGAAAAATTATTTTGGGCAACAACCCTTTTTATTGACTCAATAAACTTGGTTGTTAACTAAAAATTTAATTACTATACCAATAAATTTTTTTTATCAATACCGCAATAATCGTTAAATATGATTTGAAAATTTTGGACGGGAGTTTCAGAAATTTCGTATATTAAGTTCACTAAGCATTCAGGCAACAAGTTTCCAAGTAATTCTCGAAAGATTTTCCCAAATAGGAAACCCTAGTCAATCTCTTAAAAAAGTACACTAACTTTGTGACGTCGCATTTTTTTAGCATTATTTAAGAACGAGTAAAAGTCAATCTCATTGCATGTTATGCAACATTTGATCAGAATGTTATTTGAGAATCATTTAAAAAAAAAAGTAAACAAAATTTCATATTGAATATGACCTTCTCTTCAAAGGAGAAACCATCCTTGATATTTTTAGCAATGCGGCTGATAATTTTCCAAAGTTGTAATCAATTTCGTAAAGGTGAGGTAAGTTTTTGTTATTATAGATTTTTAATTGGAAATTCTTTGAATCGTAAAGTAGACGAACAAATTTATTGGGAATTAATTGAGTTTTATTATAAATATATCGTAAACTAAAATGAAAAACCACGTAACTAACAAAAATACGAAACTCGGGGTTTTGATTGGTTCTGATGCATTACAACATCATCCATGTCCTTTTCAAGTTTGACTTTTAGGTAATGAAAATTAGACATTTTATCAGCAAAAATCGAAAGAACTTTAATTAACAGAAAGAAAAACACTCGGCATAAATTAGGGTTTTACTTACTTTGAGTATGAGTCGTACTTAAAAATTTAAATACGAATAACACTAAAACGTACTTGAAACAATCCTATTTGAGAATAGTTTGCTAATTTCTAAAAAAAAAGATTGAACTTTTCGTTAGCAGTGCATATAGACGCGTGATCTTGTCAAAGTTTGTTGTAGAAACTACAACAACATCACGCAAGTAGGTAAAAACGATTTGCTTGCTTTGTGTAGAAACAAGAAATACATTCTTTTTATATCTAAAAAGTAAAATAAAAGTTCCCATTTAGATTATATTTAGTTAGCCTGATGCAGGTGTTTAATAATTGAAATTGTACAAGGTGTAAAACGGGTAAGTCAATCATAATAATATTCGCCTTCAGTCTCTGGTTTTCTGAGGTAAGTGTTTTAGGTTAGAACAAATCAAATTACACTTTGGGATTATTTCAAATACGAACTCCGGGTTACATCAACCTAATAATAATTGAACAAAGCGATTTTCTCAAATTCCGATTATTTCAAGTACGAATTCGGGATTAATTTTGGGTACATCTTTCGCACTTAAAGCAGTCTTTCCGTACTTGATTCCAGAAAATCCCTTCTTACCGTACTATTGATACCGCTTCGGATTGTTTTAAGTACGGATGAATTGATTTTTCTTTTTAGTGAACAAGTGCAAGTAATATTTAAAACAACAGCACGTAACTACATTATTGTTGCTTGAAAAAAGTCATATTTATTTCCCTAAAATCTTAACTGCCGCATTCATAAAAAATTTAAATAGATTTGAATTGTATTTTAAGAAAAATGTGCATGAAAATTTTGCCTTAAAACACATTTTTCAATATATACATAACATATTTTGTTTTTTTTTTTATTGTAAAATATTAAAAATGGAAATTACGTGGTTTTGCATTTCAGCTATCGACATGTATCATTCCAAGTTTTTTTTAGAGTTAAGAAAAATGCGAGGAAATATTAAAAACCCTTTCTGAAATTTATAATTTTTATTATCGAACAAGTGTCATTTGATCACCTCTAAAAAGTTTTATATGTTACTATTTGTTTTTCCCATTTCCCAGCCCTCCCTTTGCAACGGCTCTACTGTATCAAATAATCATTTATTTACACAAATTTTATTCCATTTTTATTGACACACATGCTTTTAATTTTTTTTTTTTTTTTTTGTTAGTCCTTCCTTAAAATCTTTTCTGTAATCGTTGTCTGTTTTCAGATTATTTTCCTTTTTTATTACGAACGCAGTATAATGATTTTTCTCTTTTCCTGCAGTAGACGGAAATTTTTATTTAGTTTTTTTTTTGTGTGCGTTGTGTTGTTGAGCAAGTGTGTGAGTGTCTGTCTGTACTCATCCTGTTATTGCAAATAATTGCGGTAGAAAAGTTATTATAATTTACTTTGAGTGATATGAACCGAAAAAAGCTTTTAAGCCATTAATAACCATTTACTGTTAAAACGACCAGTTTACCGTTGTATATATACGAGTCTGTGCAAGCTTGTGTTCTTTATATAAAACCTTGTATTCGTATCTGTATTTACGTATTTTCCTAAATAAGCTTTACAGATTATAATTTATAGAGTACGACATAAACAGAAAACTGTTCATAATTTAAAAGTCAACAAAAGGTTTCACAAGCCACAGAATTAAATTTCCAACTTTTTTGTTCCATTTTTTTTTTGGTTAAAATACTTTTCTAATGCGGCACAGGTAGCGAGAAATTTTTATGGGTGGTTGAGTTCTATAGCAGACCTTTTGATTTATGAATTTTAGCATATTTAAGTGTTTCTAAGATGCTTATAGTTGTTGGTAAGAAGCTAACGAAATGATTTTAGAAAATATGGAATATTTCATCAAATTGATACCAAAAAGTTTTATAAGAGGCTCTTTTCAGATGCATTGAAATAGGAAATAAAGTTATATTTAATTTTAAAATCTATGAATGTAGAACTGTAAAATTAATAAGAAGTTTTCTTTTCTATTAATTTGTTATGATACTCATTAAAATTCTTGTATAAATATTTTTCATTAGCATTTTACAATAATGTAGAAATTTAGTCATGAAATATTTAATAAAAGGTAGATTTATTTATTTCTGGGAATTTTTGAATTCGACAATTTCTTCGAAAATTACCAAACATTTCTCTTTATAATGGTGTTTTCTTTTCTACAAAAAAAAAAATTACCACCTTGTTAAAACCTTGTATAAAATGTCTTTCCAACCCTGTAATAATGCAATTTGTTATTGAAGAGAACACAACACATGTATCTATTTAAAACGTGGAATGCCCTGTTTTAAACAACTGACAAAAAAAACTGTTCATCGAAATATAAAAATTGCTGCTGGTAATATACATATTTTTTACTTTTTGTCTTAAATTGTTTACAAAATTGTCTTTAGTTGGTTTTTTGCAAAATATGTTAACAAGAAAACACCTTTGCCAGATCGACGAAGTTTTTATGATATTTTGATTTGACGATTTTTTTAGAACAATTTTATAGCACCGAATCCACATATCACTAACAGCATACCATTAGCAATGTAATGATTTCTTATGTTTTTTACTATAAAATTATAGAAAAATAACTATTTATATTTAACATTTTTACTCTCCCTTTTTCCCAACTTTATCTGGTTACCCTATAAAAAACAGAAGTTGACTGTTTTAAAGGGCATTATCAACAAAATTAAATTTTTTTTAATAAAATTTCACATATTTTTGTAGAAAAGAAAACGCCATAAGTTTGTATTTCTTTTATGGGATTGTATTTAAGGCACGACTTTTAGATTCTATTTAAAAGTTTTTTCATATTGGAAGCAGTGATGCCACTAAAAATTTTAAAAAATCCCTACACAAAAAAAATCCCTTTTTTCCTACAACCAGAAAAAATTTTCCCTACACTTTTCCCTACGTTGAAAAGTAGCACTTCCAGAAAAAAGTCTACTTTTTGTAACGTAACGCCAGAAGTATATTAAATTGTTTCTCAAACAATTTTATATGTATAGTTTACTTTTTTATATTTTGGTATAAAGCGCAATTAGCTCTACATTTAGTAACAAGAGGGATAACGATTGAACAACATGGTCCGAAAATACAACTTTATTTGCAATCTGGCGTTACGTTAAAAAAAAGTAGACTTTTCGCTGAAAATGCCCATATTTACCTTAAAACGAGCAAAGATTTTATAAATTTTATAGCTTGAAAAATAAATCTGTATTAGTCCAAAGTTTACTAAAAAAGGTTTTATACAAAACGTCTTGCTCAGTTCCCAGTCTTATTCAGTTTTGTAATGCAAGTCAAAATCCACTTCCGTTTTTTTAACGTCCCGCCAGCGCAGATTTTTGCTTATAACTGCAAATCCTTAGCGTCGATTACTGTAATTTTTTTTCTGAATATAGAGATACTTCATTACTTTGTATATATAAAAACCCTTTTTACAAATTTGACTTCTTCATTTAATTTTTTTACATTTTCTGGTACAAATATCACGACACACAGTGCAAAATTTCTTGAGTTTAGCGGAACTTAATTATTTAAACCATGTAAACCAGTTCTATTTGTGATTTTTTTAAATTTTTAATAAAAATTAATGTGTTTTTTTTAAGTCTTTGAGTTGCATTTTTTTTTTATAGAAATTATGCTAAATTTCGACTGGATTCCCACCACCTTTTTTGTATTTTACGAACTAGCGCACGAACAGGTGCCTTTAAACTGTACAGAGCGTCAGATGTTAGCACTGGTAAGCCTATTTTTTCCAAAACAAAACCAATGATGGCTTCCGATGTCGGTTCTTCCTTCCACTTTTAGAAAATACAGTTATATGAAATTTGCAAAGTCATTCTGGAAAAAGTTTAATTTAAAAGAAGATCGCAAAATATCGCAGAAGATATTTTGTGTTCCCAATAGAGGAAAAACATACACTCACAATATTCTGTACGTAAAATTAACTGAAATTGTAATATAAAATAAATGAAAGTTCAATTAAAAACCGGTCTACCTATTTTTCATTTATTTTTAACAACAAGTTCATTTAATTTTTACTGTCAAAAATTCAACACCGTATTCCGTAAAATCAAATAAATATTCAGTTATTTTGTAAAATTTAACTGTCAAAAATTCAACACCATATTCAGTAAAAACGATTAAATATTCAGTTATTTATTAAAATTTTACTGTAAATTTTTAACTGTCAAATTGACCCCATATTCAGTAAAAACAATTAAATATTCAGTTATTTCATTAAATTTTCGTTTACTCCACAAAAGAGCCGAATTTCTAAAAATACCAGACAGACACCTGTCCGCTTGTTTTTCTTATAAGCGAAAGAGGGAGAATATTTTTATTTACTTACACAGTTACACACGTTTGTTTTACTTTTGTTGTACTGACCACGTTGTTTACAAAAGAACTCTCAATTATAAGACACCAGCACCATGACCGATATGGCTTCGTAATTATTTTACTTTTAAAATTTGATGTAGGTATTTAACTAAATTATTTTAACAAATAGAAAATGGGTATTGCTTACACAAAACAAGCAATTCATTTTTTATAGATAAGTAAAAATTAATTTTTGGTAGTAAAATTATATAAAATAAATGAATATTTAATTGTTTTTACTGAATATGGTGTTGAATTTTTGACAGTAAAATTTTATAAAATAACTGCATATTTATTTGTTTTTACGGAATATGTAGTTAATTTTTTGACAATTAATTTATAAAAGATAACTGAATATTGATTTGTTTTTACGGAATTCGCGGTTGAATTTTTGACAGTAAAAATTAAATGAACTTTTCGTTGCTTTAAATTACATTTTTATTTACTTTAACATAAAGAAGAATTTAACTCAATCAACAGACAATATTAACTGCAACTGAAAATCCGTATTAATATGCAATTAGTTTTTTGAATAACTGTTAGAATCAGTTAAAAATAAATTTTGCTTGGAAGTTTAAATGTTTATTTATTTAAAAATGACTGAACGGAATATTTCTTAAATAAACTACAGTCCGTTACTGTAATAATATTGTGAGTGTACCTTTAAAATGTTGTGAGTTATAAGATTGTATTATGCGGTATCACCTTTTAAAGTCTCCAACGAAGTTAAAAAACTAAATTTACTTACTTCTTAAAAATCACTTTTTTAACGAACAAATCACACACGAGTACGAAACGATTTTGCAATTATTTAAATGCCAATAATTGACAATTTTCTCATAAAATAAATTATGTAAAAATCATGGCCTACTGCACTGCCGTTTGTATGTACCACTCTATTAACTGAAACAAATCGAAAATCTTTCTGTATGCAAAAAGTATAATTGAATAAGAAATGCAACTTTCAGGTGTATTTTGGAGTTGTTTCGCAGGGTAAATCCCCAAACCGAGTATGAGGTTTTTGAGGTGGGATATTAAGCAACCGCAATAATGAGTAATCTTATGCATTTTATGTATTTAAAAAATTTAATAAAGTTCCGCTAAGCTTCCTGAATTTCGCACTGTGCGACATGTCAAAATGGAAATGCCCATATTTTGTTAACATTTTGTGTATACAAAATACAAAATAAATATGGAAACCACACGCATATAAAAAATTCAATTTCAAAAATAACACTGTGTCACAAATTTAAATTCTTTCTTTTTGGCCGTAACGCCTCTATATGTCCATTAATCTAGAGACAAAACATAGTCAAATTTCGTATTTTCATTTCCTCATCTTTTGTCCTTTTTAAAGAACTTAACATTTTTCAAGAAAAGTTATTTTAAATAAAATAAAAATAAGTAAAAGTAAGCGAATAGTCCGCAAATGCGTACACGATTAGATTTTGGTAAAACGTTTCAGTTAAAAATACTACATTTTTACCAGAGAACTGCAAATATTAATATTTTTCTTGATTCACTCATACGCTTAAATTACCTTCAATTCTATGACTGGAAAACAACGTTGTGCATGGGTGAGTTTGTTGATTGAACGTACTTTGTTTTCATTCTTGATGCGCATGCAATAACGCAATTGCTCAAAACCAAAAGGCAGACATTCTTATGCTTTTGCATTCAAGTAGGCATTCATAAATTCAATTAATATGAACATATATAAATAATATATTGTAATTAAAACTACAATTTTTTTTGTCGTTTTTGTTAAATACTATTTTAAGTTTTTTCAAAATTATACGTACACTCACAATATTATTACAGTAACGGACCGTAGTTTATTTAAGAAATATTCCGTTCAGTCATTTTTAAATAAATAAACATTTAAAATTCCAAGCAAATTTATTTTTAACTGATTCTAACAGTTATTCAAAAAACTAAGTGCATATTAATACGGATTTTCAGTTGCAGTTAATATTGTCCGTTGATTGAGTTAAATTCTTCTTTATGTAAAATTAAATGAAAATGAAATTTAAAGCAACGAAAAGCTAATTTAATTTTTACTGTCAAAAATTCAACCGCGAATTCTGTAAAAACAAATCAATATTCAGTTATCTATTATTAATTAATTGTCAAAAAATTAACTACATATTCCGTAAAAACAAATAAATATGCAGTTATTTTATAAAATTTTACTGTCAAAAATTCAACACCATATTCAGTAAAAACAATTAAATATTCAGTTATTTTATATAATTTTACTACCAAAAATTAATTTTTACTTATCTATAAAAAATTAATTGCTTGTTTTGTGTAAGCAATACCCATTTTCTATTTGTTAAAATAATTTAGTTAAATACCTACATCAAATTTTAAAAGTAAAATAATTGCGAAGCCATATCGGTCATGCTGCTGGTGTCTTATAATTGAGAGTTCTTCTGTAAACAACGTGGTCAGTACAACAAAAGTAAAACAAACGTGTGTAACTGGGTAAGTAAATAAAAATATTCTCCCTCTATCGCTTATAAGAAAAACAAGCGGACAGGTGTCTGTCTGGTATTTTTAGAAATTCGGCTCTTTTGTGGAGTAAACGAAAATTTAATAAAATAACTGAATATTTAATTGTTTTTACTGAATATGGGGTCAATTTGACAGTAAAAAATTGACAGTAAAATTTTAATAAATAACTGAATATTTAATCGTTTTTACTGAATATGGTGTTGAATTTTTGACAGTAAAATTTTACAAAATAACTGAATATTTATTTGATTTTACGGAATATGGTGTTGAATTTTTGACAGTAAAAATTAAATGAACTTTTTTTTAAAAATAAATGAAAAATAGGTAGACCGGTTTTTAATTGAACTTTCATTTATTTTATATCACAATTTCAGTTAATTTTACGTACAGAATATTGTGAGTGTATGTTCATAGAGAACTACTGTACTTTTTAAGAAATGATAAAAAATGAAAACAGTCTTCTATTTCTATGGAAATTGTTTGTACCAATTTGCGTTTGCGTTTGCATTTAGTTTCAATTTTCTTTTCTTTCGAATCCAGCATATGAAAAAACTTTAATACGTACTACATAACAACTGCTGAATACCTATATGAGATTAATGATTGCTTGCTTTCTGGCATTTTTGTTTGCATTTTTTCTTTATCAAAGCAATCATTGTCGGACCAAAATCAAAAACATCTTAATTGACGAACGAAGCACAACGATGTTATAAATAGCAAAGCACGATGTCATTATTTGAATGATTGCAAACCAGCATCAAGCGAATGTGTGTGGTTGCGCAAGTTTGATTGTATGAACGCAAGTGAGTGTTTTAAATGGTGTTCATTGAATGCGAATTTTTTGCAATCACACAAAGCCGTTCTCTGATTTGTTCTTAAATGCTATTGTATATGACAGATTATAATTTTTAAATGAAAATAATACGAATATTTTTTTTTTACACGGTACAGTAGTTTTGACTTAACTGCCTTTTGTTTAAGTGCACTTTTGGTTTCACTGCAAACAATTGACAATTTTTGCATTATTCTTTAAAATTCCATACTATTTACTTTTTTAAGTGCACTTTCTATACCGGCACATTTAAGATAAGTGCCTAAAATTTTAGGCGTTTTAAAATTATTTTCATACAAAAAATTTAAGTGAGCTGTACAAGTCAAAATATTATTCTTCAAAATCCTTGTTTACGTGCATTTTGTATACCTGCATTTTGTATACCTGCATTTTTTCATATTTTTGAGCAGCTTTAAAATATTTTTATATAAAACATCAAAGTTAACTGCACAAAATGGCGGCCACTTTTTCACATAAATATCCAATTTAAGCTGTTTATAAAAATATAAATCGCAATTATTTTGATTTTTTTCATAAATTTTTATTGTCTTTGTTTTTGTTATTGTTCCTTTAATAGAAAATATAACATGTATAAAATGATCTGTTGTTTTAAATAAAATTTTATTGAATTTATGTATTAATAAAAAGATTTTTTATTCTACTTTTAAATCAAACACTTTACTTTAGCTTTTGTGCTGGTAACCACAATTGTCTACCTGGTAAATTTTCTATATTTTCTCATTTTTGTAAAATGTAGGTTAAGAGCCCAACAACAGCCGACCAAGCTAGTCAATGAAACACCAGCATGCCGCCGTAACTTAAATTTACAAAGGTTTAATCTGCTGACAGTAGGACACTCGTAAAAAATCAATTAACAGTTGAATTTAAAATTTAAAAAATCTCTTTTTATCCTTTAGCATTAAAGGGTTGAATTTTTCAAAACTTTTTATCTTTTCAATAAAGTCAATGAAAATTTACGCAGTTTATGAAAAAAGTAATAAACAAAAAAAGCTAAAACTAATTTGCATATTTTTGTGTTAGGTTTTTTATTAACATATATCGTGACTAAGTTTTGGGGTGTTTATGCGTTTGTATTACCATGTGATTGAAAATTGTATTCAATATCCGACGCACACGCAAACTACATTTATTTATTCCTTCAATATTGTTTTTAAACTAATGTAATTTGCGATGTCCCCTATGCTCATGTATCTTCCCTGCAAGCGATGGAAGTTAAATCTACTCTTCTTCTTCTTAACTTTTAAATTATTAAAAAAAATGAGTTCACACATTTTGCAAACAACAAAATGCATTGATTACATTTGTAGTTATAAAAATGTTATTTAATAACCAGGGCAAGTTTTTAATGCTTTTTGCATGAAAATTATGCATTTGCATATTTTTATAGTTTTTCGTGAAAATTAATACGTTGCATAAATTTGCATATCACGCAGGTTGGCAGCCTTTTAAAAATTAAAAAAGGAATTTGGTCAATCTGTTGTTATTACAAAATTAAAATATATCAGTCCTTTTCTATCATAAGCATTTTCTTATATCGAAATTTTTAAAAAAAACTAAAACAAACTACATGGTGCTGAGTTTTTTTTAAAATAAACAGTTAAAAATGCCAAAAGAAAATAAAAAAGACTTTACTGCTCGTATAGTGAAAGATAAAGCAAGAACTCTAAGAGTGTAGAGTGCCGTTCTGTTTTGTGTACTTTACATGACAGTATATTTGTAATTGAAGACATAAAAGAAAAGTTCAAAATAATGAGAGCAAAAGATTTATTGAAAATCAAAATTTTTAATTCAAATGTTAAGGTTTAACTGGAATATGCAGGAGCTAGCTTAAGCTTCCCCCAAAAATAAAAGAAAAATGCTTTTAAGAAAACATGTGATTCCGTACAGAATGTGAGTGAGGTCAGTTTCGCACTTTGCTAACTCAAACGACAGTTTCATAAAACATTACCACAATTTTCTTTACGTTCAATATGATTAACAGGTTTTCATTCAGTTGCTTAGGCCAGCTCATTAACATTATGGTTAGCCTTTTGGTCTTCAAAGGTTAATCACAAACATCGACTTGATGTTGATCCTATATTTCAATATATTCTAAGGTTTTGTGTGACAACCGAAGATCATTTCAATATGAAAACTTGAAAAAATAATTCCCAGTTTCTATTTGTTAAAAAAGATGAGTTAATTACATTCATTTTAAAAAGTATCACTATCCAGTGTGACACAAAGAATGCTGACGAAGGCTGTAGCCGGCCAGAAAATGCTGGTGTCCAATAATTGTAAATTTTTCTGTACATACAATAAACTTCATTGCTATCCAAAGGATAGCTAAGGTAAAATTTAACAAGAAGCTACATTATAATAGTCTGGTAGTGTATAATGTCATTCCTAAAAATTAAAGGAATATGACTATTACAAAAAAGCTTTATAAAATACATAACTGAAATTTAGCTCATAGAATAAATTCGAAAAATAAAAAATGTTGAATATAATAAAGTAACCAATGAAAGGAAATAATTCCCAGTTTTTATATGGTTATATTTCAAAATAAACACTTGTGTAAATAAAAGAATTAAAACCACTCATTAGTTTGTGTTTTTGCGAGCATATTTTTAAGTTTCTTTCGGTATACATATCTTAAACATGTTTATGTACATTTAATCTTACACTGTTAATCACAGACAACATTAGTTTCTTTCTCAAATAAGGTACAAATTATTTTATAGAATTAAGATCTGCTTTTGTTTGCAATCATATTAAAAAAATAACGTTCTTCAAAGAACAACTTTGGCCACAATTTTACACAAGGATTTGCATTTGTTTCTGTTTAAGATTCATGTGGCACAAGAGCCTCTTCCGCAAGTGCACATGCCGTACATATGCCAATAGGATTTTACAGCTCGCCCATAGCAACCCCGATTTTTATGAAAAAATCATAATGAGTGACGAGGCACATTTCCATTTGAATGGATTGGTGAATAAACAGAATAGTCGGCTCAAGGTAATGGAAAACCCTCAAATTATTCACCTTTGTATCCATTAAAAGTGACAGTATGGTGTGCAATTTGGTCAGGAAGAAACATTGGACCTTACTTCTTTGAAAATGATATCGTGATATGATTGAAAGCTTTTGAACGCCACAACTGCATGCTTTGGGCTTGATTTACATGTGATATCAACAAGACGGTGCCACATCACATAGAGCCAGGATTACATAGAATTACTGCGAGTAGAAGTAGTAGTACCTTTTCGGCGGACACCCGTATACAAATTTCAAAAACTTTAAAAAAAATAATATCACAAAAGTTGTTATTCTTCTTTTTGCTAATTACAAAAAAAAATAAAATAATTATTCGCGTATTCTTAAAATCATATGGTTTTGTTTTTGATCATCCCTTTGGACCTTTTTCGCTCCACTTATGCAACAAATATCTGAGCACTTCTCGCATCGAAAAGATGTGAAACGAAATATTCCATCGTTTCCCGAAAAGTAAGAAAAAAGTGTGCTTAACAAATGTTGAAAAGTATTAGATTAGTTCGTTACGTTATAAATGTCATAACATTGCACTCGAAGCCGATGTGGCATTGCAGACTTTAAAAATGTCAAAGATCAAAATTTAATAAAATTGAAAATTTTTCAGCGACGGCGGCGAAAATACAACCGCCGGTTATAACAAATAATGTTAAAGGCGACCTTTATGTGTGTTGTTTGCAAACGAGCTTTGAAAACATTCGTTTATTTCATAAAAATGTCAAAAGCAAAATAATTTTACAATAAAACAAGTTAGAGTGCTATATTCGGCTGTGCCGAATCTTTGATACCCTCCACCGACAGCTCAGTGGGATTTATATGGGGCCTGTAGTAAATTATTAACCGAGCATCACGAAATTTATAAGTGTGAGTAGTGAAGTATTTAATTTTATTTTGATAGCATTATTTATTACGGCTTTAGGCGTACTAAACTGTTTTCCGGGAGAAGGGCTTATTTGAGGCCTAGGGTAAATTATGGACCGGTCATTACGAAAATTCACAGTGTAATTTCTAGTACTATAAAACTGTGTCGTGCCAAATTTTGTTATGATTGCATTATTAATTACGGTCTTAGGCGTACTAAACTTTTTTCCGTGAGTAGGGTTTCTATGTGGCCTAGGGTAAATTATGGACGGATCTTCACGAAATTTAACAGCGGGATTTCCAGTCGAATAAAACAAATTTTTGCAAAATCTTATCTAATTCCGTGCCTTGTTCCAACATTTATGTTATTTTTTGTAACAAAATTTTTAATTTTTTAGGTGGTGGTTCCACATTTTGATTCATAGCTCTGGTTCTACTGCAATTTGGCACCAAGTTTGTTCATTTCTTTTGAGTTGTTCGAAAGTGAGCGTGTTTTCAACAGACGGACAGACAGACGGATATGGCTAATATAATTAGAATCACTCAAGGACCCATAATATGTATATATACTTTATGCCAGCTGTTTCTAGCCAAACAAGTTTTAGACACAGTTTAGTGAGAAAAACAGCTGTTTGTTTGAATATATGAAACTTTTGTTTCATTTCACACATTTTAATCTTAAAGTATCTCGACGCGAGAGTTACAGAACATGGGCACTTTTTTAAAGATTTCGAAGAACTATTTTTTTCTTTAATCGAAAGAACACATTTCCACCTTTCACTTTATTTAAGCAATTGCTTCGGGGAAGGTTAGGCTACATTAATGTTTTCCATTGAAAACCAAAAATCTTCTTAATGGTTTTTGATATTTTTGTTTTAAATTAATGGAGAAATACTATGTTAAAGTTAAGTTGTAATATCAGGAAAATTATACGTTTATAGAGCACTGCATTGTAAGAAAATATAAGTAAATTTTTACTTGGCCGCAAAAAACGTTGCGTTAAAACGCAGGATTATTTAGTTTTTATTATTTTTAGATTAATAAAAAAAATAAGTATAAAAACTTGTATGCCATATAATAATAATAATAATATCGATATCAATATTTTTCCTTTCGATATTTCAAGACTATCGATAGTTTTCCAGCACTAGCACATATGCGTTCCACTCGTGCCGAAAGGGTCAGAGGAAAATATGATATTATATAATTTTTTACTGAAAATTTTACTTTTATATTATAAACGTTGTTCAGCAACTGAGCCGATCAAATATTATTATAATATGAATATGTGATATCAAGATGATGAATTTTTATTATTAAGAAACATAAATTTTATGCTTTTAATATCCAATGCTTCCAGTCGCTGTTAACACTAGAAATATATTATACAAAAATATCTTATCTATCGTTTGAAGAGAAGTGGATCATTTTCTAATTTTTTTCGACTAAAAATGCTTGCAGGGTTATCAAACACATCACTTATACAAAATAAAAAAAATACACACACATGCATATTTTTTACAAACACACATTCTGGCCCAGTGTCACTGAGTGATTTTATCCTTAAGAAACTTTGTTATTTATTTTGCTCATAAAGCGTAAACATGTCAACCCAAATAAATTGGCTAATATGCATAATTTATAACTATTTTAAGAACACATTTTTATACGCCACACCACTTAAAGTAGAGGGAGGGAGGATGTATATTTTGTGTTTGTACCAATGCTTATAACACATTTAAATATTGGTTGTAGATACAAATATTATATAATCCTTCTTGTTGTTTTGTTGTCAGAAGGACGAAGTATTTCGTTAATAGTGACAATTGACAGATTATTTCACCTGGCCCCTGTTAAAATTTCCTTTTTGACTGCAAAGGATTCATCTGTTGTGCACAAATAACTTTTCTTTTTGTAAATCTAAGCGGTAAAACAAAACTCCGTGCTAGAGGGTCTATCGTTGACTATCGGTCTCAATAGCGCTAGACAATTAAAAAAATAAAGTTGAACAACTTCAAAATAACACAAAATATCCACACTGTCTGTCCTTTCTATGCAAATTTATTAGAAATAATATGAGTATTTTTTTTTTTTTGGTAGCTGACTCACAAGAGAATTACGCAGAAAAGGAACACCCTGAAGTCTATTTGATTTTGAAATGCATAGAAGATTCATTTTAAAAGTGATAAATTAATTTTTTTTGGCAAAAAATCAGCAATATTTCAGATAAAAAGGGAAAAAGGATATAATTTTAAAGTTTTTAAACTGCAGATAAGTGTTAACTGAGTTGTTTAATGTCCAAAATGGACTACTAAACAAAAAAATTCAAGCTTTTTGTCTCCAAGGACTCCTTTTGAAATTATCTAAATTAATTAAAAACTGTCAGACTGACAGTAGAAAAGGGTTAAAGTTATTTCATTGTATTTTGTTTACGTTTTATGATTATGATTTTGTTTTGAAATTAAAGGTAAATTAATGAAATTGGTGTCTTGTTTATTAATAATCAGAACTCAAGTGAAAAGAGTTACTCGTTTTTTCAAAGGGTTGGTTATGAACAAAGGCGTCTTACTTATTTCATGATATTGTAAAGGTTTTGGTAATTTATGAAAGTTTTAGAGTTTGAAAGGTGTTAAGTTTTCAATTGAAAATTTTAAAAATGTCATTTAAAGAAACGTTAACAGCGTGTGAGTTAACTTTTACTCTACATTTTTATTCAAGATCAAGTTTCACCAGGTCGGCCCCGCTTCCAGTCTGGGACTAAAAACTACATAGAAAAATTCATTAAGAAAACAACAAAAGGATCAATTAATTAACAGGTACCGTAAGAGGAAACAAACAAGAAACAACGATTTTAGGAAATTTGGAAGCTCGATATTACAGAAAGGAAAAATTGCAGAAGATTGCGGGTAAAACTATAAAATTAAATCTGAGTGTCCCAACTATTCAAAAAGTTAGAGGAAAATATGCAGAAAAATAGGTAAACTAAATTATACCTGGTTTTTTAGCGTTAACTCAGTCTCGTTCAAGGTCCTTTCCTTAATTTTGCTTAAAAAACACGCTTGTATTATAAATCAGTTTTATTTATTTCTTTTACACACTTGTTTTTACAATTTGTGAGTATGAAATAGGCTGTTACTTTTTTATTCTTCAACTGGTACTTTTTGATTTTTCATTATATTGGACTTAGAAAAAAAAAATTAACATGCATGCTCCTGAATGAATAAGAGGGATGTTTTTGGTACTTTTCGTTCTATTACTGGTACCTTTCGAACTTTTATTAATACTGCAGAGTCCAGAGTGATTTAGAAACTATTAATAAGAGGAGACTTTTTGTACTTTTTTGTTTTTCAATTGGAACTTTCGAATTTTTTTATATTTTTCAATTATTCACGAACTTGTGTGCAAGTTAAGGTATGGACCGGGAGTTGGTCCCTCGCCAAATCGATTAAGTAAAACGGGAAAAAACGAAATGGTCGAAACATGGGATCTCATTTATACTTAATTTCATTATTGTCGAATTTCGAACACAAGGCAAACACTAGTAATAGTAAGTGTAAATAAAAAACAATGAGACTGCTCGTCGTCATGTTACTATACAGCTAATTGTATTAATGCATGTCCTCTACAATGTATTCCTAAGGACTTGCATTGATACAATCAGTATATTTCTTCTCGTAGAGCGCCAAAATGTCTGTAAGAATCAACTGTCATCTCGTGTTTTTACTTTTGTAGCGAACGAGTTTTGCAACTCACCAACGGAACTAAGATCATAGTATACACAACTTCAATTTGCTTCAATCGATTCGGTTAAGCTCTATTGCTTAAAGTTCTCCACTTTACAAAATTTATTTCCGGTATTTTGAAAATGGGCCGTTATTTTAAAGTGCCATAAAGTAGCGATTACATTTTTGTACTACCAATATTTTAAAAATTTAAAAACTTTCTGAAATCCCTCAAATTGTTTTGGGCTGATTTAAAGGGGAAGCCCCAAATTAGCTGTTTCATGTTCTTACGCTCTATAAAAAGTTTAACATCAAATGCTAAAAGAAGAGCTAAAACCAAATTACTTAAGTAAATATTATTACAATATTTAATTCAAAACTATGGCTCTTTCTCGCAAAGTTTCACCGCCGGTGGGTTCATTACATCAAACGCTTTAAAAATTTAAATAACCGAAAGCGTTACTTTTAATGGAAAGCAGATAAATAAAATTTTTTGTGAAACCCAATTCATAGAAACTGGGAATTATTTCCTTTCGAAGGTTACTTTATATGATATTCAACATATTTTTATTTTTTCGAATTTATTCTATGACATTTAATTTTTAAATTTGTATCTTTAGCAAACTATGAAAAATACATTTTAAGTCAGTTCACTATCAAAATCGTACAACTTTGTGACTTATGCATGTTAAAAAGATAAATTTTTAAAGTGGACTTTCATAATACGGCGCATCCGTATAACGGAAATAATTTTTGAAGACCAACGACATCATAATATTATCCTTAAAAAATGTCAATATTGTTACTCCTTTTGTCTGGGACTTTTAGAAAGTCTAAGTTTATTGGCGAGGGGGGAAAAGATCAGCTTTTCCCTGTTACTAATAAACTATGAACTTTCTGAAAAAAAACACTCATAACCGAAAAACAAATTTCATTAAAAAACCCCAAATTATAAATATTCTGAGTTCTGATAAGCATTTAAGGTCGTGTGCCATTATCTGTCTGTTGAACTGGGATTTAGAGGATGTCACCAGAATAACAGTTTTACCGACATTCTTTTAATACTTTCTATAGAAAATGTTTGTCTGATGGTAGAATTTGATCAAATAGGCTTGCCTAGTCTCTTTGGAGTAAGAATTTTTGGCCAGTTTATGCATGAGTCGAGGTAGGGAAAGAAAAGTAATTATTTTTAAAGTGATTTCATATAACAAATATGCCAAGTTCAAATTGTAGCCGATTAATGATTCGCTACTGTCGAATACAAAAACTCTTCATAACTTTTAGAAATTTAATCTTCAAGTTATTTAAATTGTTTATTTTCGAATGAATTTAAGA
Source organism: Pollenia labialis (assembly GCA_949318255.1). Classification (NCBI taxonomy): domain Eukaryota; kingdom Metazoa; phylum Arthropoda; class Insecta; order Diptera; family Polleniidae; genus Pollenia; species Pollenia labialis. The sequence continues at coordinate 143,552,523 of OX439139.1, read as the reverse complement.
TGATTTCCTTGGAATTATTTGCGTTAAAAATAATCTTGATTATTTTTACTCATAAAATTTTTCACTCTACTGATTATTTATAATAATACTTTATGACTTTTCAATTTTACAATCCACCAAGCCTTTCAATAAGAAAAATCAATTTTCAAAATATTTTATGTTTTCCTTATAACATAAAGAATAACTAAACAAAAAAAAAAAACGTTAATTAAAAATGTTTCAAAAACTCTTTGGAAATATTCCACAGCGAAGCAATATAAAAGATTCACCCTACATACAAAGTTCTGCTTGACTTAAAATTATGCCAAATCATTCCACTCGACTGTGTCCCTATCGAAATAAAGTGCTAATTTAAAATATGCCCACAACAAAAGTGTAAATGTTTGTTACGCTTTTACCCCACCCCCAACTTTATGACTTTGTTAAATTTTACTGACTAATTTTTGTCTTTTAAGGATAAAAAAAAACGAAAGGAAAATAAACCCCCAACTGAAAAATCAACATAAAACAAACTCCGACAAATTTCTTTGGTATGCGATCCTCAAGGGAGTCTTATAATAAAACTGTTGTAAAATACGACCTAAATAAATCAATAAATTTTTTGGAAAATAAACTTAAGACATTATTATTAACTTTATGTTAAAAAATTAGGTTTAGAAATAAAACGGAATAAGCAAACGAATGAAAAAATAAACTTTAAAAAAATGATAAATGATTAGATTTCAACATTAGCCGAATGAAAAATAAAATATAAAGCATAAATATTCTTTTTCCTGGGTTTTTTTAAACATAAAATTATTCTAACTCTCATAAACTTCCATAAGTACATATTTTATGAAGCCAGCTATGCTGACATTTATTAATGTATTAACTGTATAAAATATATAAAAAAAAAAATAAATGGAAATAAAGTTTTAATGCACAGCCAACTATAAACAAAGCTATAAGTTTTAGCTGCTACTGAAGCAACTAATAATGTTTTTTTTTTGTGTTGCTGAAGTTGGTTTTGGTCACAACATGGATTTAAAGTACAATAGAGTTATGGTAAAAAATATTTTATGTTTAACAAAAATTTCATAAAAAATTTTTAATTTAAGGAAACTTAAACCAACCCAAACAAGTGACTAACGCCCAAATTTACAGTCTTTAGTTAATGATTAGCAAACTAAAATGATAACTATTGGTTAACTAAAATTTCATATTTACAGTAGACTGGCAAAAAAAATTTTTTATTAGAGCAAGAAATGGTAACTCTATCAAAATACTACATTTCAATGTTGGCAGCGGTGATTTTGTTAATATTTTTATTAGATAAAATAAATACTGAAATATTACAGAAAGAAAAAAGTGACAGTGTCACTGATAAGCAAAAGAAGATACGCGGCTGCATACAATTTGCAATTAATAATAGTAATTTTTCACAAACATAAAAAAACAATAATTTTCATCGCAATACCTGTTGTCTAAAGCCTGGTACTCTGTTCAAATTTGTGAAAAATGTTGAGCAACATTAATTATTTCACACGAACATTTTGACATGTATCAAAGTTACCTTTCATGCGAGTTTGTATAATTTGACGTTTTTAGTCCTGCAAAGTATGCGACATAGTTTTGCGTATGTAAACAAACCGCACATGTAGTTAACTAAAAATTATTTTTTATTAAAAAATTTAATAAAAAAGAATAAAAATATGGATAAAAACCTGTTACCGGTTGTGTTATTTTAATTTTTTATTTCGTAGTTAATAATCAGTTGATATTTTTTTGCTTTTGCTTAAAATTCAACGTGAAATAAGTGCAGCTTACATTATTTCGCAGTTGTAAAAAAATTTTGCCAGAAACATTTCCTAACTTTTTCACAAAATGAACAGAGTACAACTCTATCAACATTATTTCATAGATATTCCGTACAAGTTTTTTTCATATGCGTTTTGACAGCATTTCACGTGAAATGTTGAACACAGTACCAGGCTTAACTGGTAGTTAACCAATATCAATTGATGGTTTAACTAATGGTTAACAAAAGGCTGGAAATAACATTTTATTGGTTAAACGATTGTCATTAGCTAACTAATAACTGTTAATTTGGGCCCAAGGAACTCAGATTAGAGTTTGCTACAAACCGTCAAAATGTGAAACCGCGATTTCGGTTTTAAAATGTTTAAAACCGGTCGGTTTTGGTTCGGTTTTTGGTTTTGAAAATATTGAAGTAAAACTACATGCAGACTATGTATATATTTTTTTGTATGTATTAAATTTTTTTATTTTCCAGTTGGCCAGTTCCCAGATAACGCTTGGCCGAGACCTTGACATAGTCTCGGAATGGGGCGTGCAAATAGGGTTGATTTTAATGCCCGAAAAACCCAATGTTGCGTGCTGACGTATAAATGCCCGACAGATCAAGGTGCTCATCTGTAAATATGAGTGGTATAATTATTGGGGAATCAGAATCTCTTGATGTTCTAGGCATGAAGATACAATGTGATGTCCAACGGACAGAACATATATTCAAGGTTTCGAAAGAAGCATTCAAGTGCCTCGGTTTTTTAAGACGGTGTAAGATATACTTCACTCCATCTGATCTCCTTACTATTTATACCATCTATATCCGCCGTTGCTTTAAAGTCTATTTTGGAGGTTCTCCTTGGTGACAGTACGATATCCAATTCTATTGACTCTCTTGAGCATCGTCGTAATGTGTGTTGTATTTGACCGTTTTATCGTTACAACAGGGTCCGCCAAATAGCTTTTTTTTTTTGAAAATGCTATAAAAAAAAACTACTGAATATTTTCTCAAATTTCTTTTTTTATTTGAAAGTACAATCCTTCCGGTTAATAATGAAAAATAATTTCATTCAAATGGCTGCCCCGGCTGGCAATGCAGTAGCCTACACGATCGGTCCAATTTTTAAGCATATTATCGATTGTGTGCAGCTGTATTTCAAAATGGCCGAAATTAGGAATCTGATTCCCGAAACCCATACGTTTGCTCTAATACACGTTTTTTTCTCAAGAGTCCATCCTTTTGTGGTCGATTGGCAGATGAATCGTACAACACATTACAGAGGGAATTCGTTTTTTTTCCGTACAGTTCGTATTTGGAATAACCTTCCAGCAGAAGTCTTCCCTCTCACTTACAACATGAAAAAGTTCAAGTCGAATGTTCACAAACTTTACTCCCTCTATCCCCCTTCCCAACCTTTTTTCATAATTCCAACACAATGCAACGCATTAGTAGGGGTCATCCCCTGAGTATTAATCGATTAATCGCGCGAATAAATATTCGAGGTAAAAAATTAATCGTATAGTAATCGAACAATTTAATATTATTCGGTTAAACGAATAATTCTTATTTTGTCTAGCTTAGAAGTTTAAAAATAAGACCAAAATGATAATCTTTAACATAAAAATTTTAATAAAAAAGTAAAAACAACTTAACAAGAGGTACTTCATATAATAAAAGAGGAAAACTTTTTCAATAAAAATAGCATCAGGCTTATCTCCTAAAATAAATTTAAAAAAAAAATATACAGTTTGAATGTTTATTTTTCAAAAGATTTCTTTCTTTTATTTAGATGAAACTTGATTTAGAACAGATTCGTTTACGTCAACGTTGTTTAGATTGAAAGTAAAGAGTTATAAAGCATATCTAATGTATTTGTTCTCTTTCTGGTATTTTCTAAAAATTGATAATCTTCCATTATACCACTTGATTCTCTTATTGATTTTTTAACAATTTTAATAGCCCAATAAAAAACAGAGGTTCAAACGAAGCCGGTTTGTAAGAAAGAAATGTAAATGTTTCGCTTAACATATCGCTTACGGAAGACATGAATTTTAAATGGCGAGTTCCCACTTTGAAGCAATACCTTTTTGACACAGAAACTGGTGAGAATATTGGTCAGCTTTTTAAGCTGAATTCATTTTATACCGTTATTCTTTAATATGCTCCCTTACAAACCTGTTTTGTAGTAAGAGAATGTTGTGGCTTTTCATGCAAGTGTGCTTACTTTGAAAATGTACTATTAGTGCTTCGCAAAACAAAAAAAGTTTTTATTGGGATTCTTGTTAAGGTCTGGTAGAAGGTTGTTTTCATTCGTCTCAAACAAAATCACCTTCTTCATCTGAATCCTTGTGGTTAAAGTCTGTATTAAACATTTCTTAAAATAAAATATTCCCAAACTCTTTGGTGTTAGTCTTTGTGCTATATTTTAAAGAATTGTTACTCCAATGAAATGTTCCTGTGTTAATAAGCAATAAAGGGGTTTTTAAAACGTACAGGCTTGTTTCTTTATGTAATGTGCAAAAACAAATTTTCGACTAATGGCTTAATTGACATAAATTATTCGAATTAATCGTTAATCGAAAATAAGTAATTTTAAATTATTAGCACAAATAACAAACTTTTCCCAGAAAACGTAAATGATTGATATAATATTAGAACTAATTTGAAAAAAAAACCAAAAATGGTACGGAAGGTTGTACTGGTACTTTTTTGTAAAAATCAAATGTGGGTTCTAAATAATTTGTTGATAAATAAAATCAGGGTTTAAAAAACTGCAGTCGAAATCAGAACCCGTCGAACAAAAAACGAAAATTTGTGTTCAACTTTAGTTTTTTATACCCTCCACCACAATTAGTTGTGAAGAGGGTATATTAAGTTTGCCTTTCCGTGTGAAACTTTTTTATTATTCATCTCAGGCTCCATAAAGTATATATATTCTGGGTCCTTGAGTGATTCTTAGTCGATTTAGCCATGCCCGTCAGTCTGTTCGTCTGTTGCAAACACGATCACTTTCGAACAACTCAGAAGAAATTACCAAACTTGGTGCCAAATTGCTTGTAGTTATCCTAAGCAGTTTGGGATTGAAATTCAGCGAAATCGGTGCAGTAGGTCCAGAGGTATGAATCAAAATGTGGAACCACCACCTAAAAAAAATGATAATTTTGTTACAAAAAATAACATAAATGGTGGAACAAGGGACGGAATGAGATAAGATTTTGCGAAAATTTGTTTTATTCGGCTGGAAATCACGCTGTAAAATTTCGTGAAGATCGGTCCATAATTTACCTTGGGCCCCATATAAACCCTACTACCGGAAAACAGTTTATTACGCCTAAAGCCGTAATAAATAATGCTATCAAAATAAAATTAAATACTTCACTACTCACACTAATAAATGATGCTCGGTTCATAATTTACTATAGGCCCCATATAAATCCCACTGAGCTGTCGGTGGAGGGTATCAAAGATTCGGCACAGCCGAATATAGCACTCTTACTTGTTTTTTTTTTTAATTATAATTGGTTTGACAGCGACTGTGTGCAATAAATAAATTATAAGTAAAAGAAATAGTTATTTTTTTGGCCAATGGCAAATGAAGAAGTGGATGAAATGGCAGTTTTCTACTCAAACTCAAGTCAAAACTGCACCAATGGAGTCAAGCTTGTGGACTAATTCAAGTTGATTAATAAGTCGAGGTGACATCTGTGACCATACTATCACACAAATTGCTATTTACCTTTTAAGCTGAACATTTTTTTGTAGTATTTTGTTTTTAAGAACACACGCTTTTATAAGCAATTTGTATTTATATCGTTCATAATATGTTTTCACTATTGTTACATTTTGTTTTGACATATTTCATAAGAAGTTTAAGTTTGCCCAATGTTGCAATAACAAAAATACTTAAATTACGAGTACATTTACAACAAAAGTATATAAATTAAACATTATTAAAATAACCGGTTTATTAAACCAAAATAACCGGCTTATTCGATATTTAAAAAATGGAAGTTTTAAAATAACCGGCTTTGGCAAAACTAAAATAACCCTTTAAGACCGATCGAATAATAACCGTTCGATCTCCATTATAATGTTTCGATTGATAAGATAAAGATAAGACGGTAGAGGGAAGAAGTTATAAGTTTGTTGTATGTTCGAGGAACTTCGCAGGGCCAAGTCATTTGAGAATTAAGTTAAAGTTAAAAGTAAATGCATACATATTTGAATTTAAAAATAATTTTTGCTTCTTGTTGTAATCCATCGTTTGTCGTTTGAGAAAAGGTTCATTTTCAAATAATTTTAAATTTGAAGACAAACCCCCGTGTTTGTTGGGACGCTAAATTCGGAATACGTAGCGTATAATTAATATCAAATTCACTTTTAAGAAAGCAAAAGTATACGTCTACTACTTTCATTAACAATATCTCAAACAAAAATTAGTAAGCCAGCTATATTTGGCTACGCTAAATCGTAAGCATGCTGAGAGATATGGCAAATTATACGCAGTAATAAAACTAATGCGAAGCATGTGGAGCAATACATAAAAATTGGAAAACTAAGTTTACACTAATTTATCAGGTATGGTGATGAAGGGTAAAAAGAGAGAACAAATAACTTTTATTTTATCTCTATTGATGTTACAAATCATATTTGCTGGAAGCATAAAAAGACAGAAAATTATAGGAATAAAAATGTATTGTTAATCGTTTACACAAACTGTTGCGAGTTGATAAACAATTTAGCAAATACTTCAGAGAAGAGACCAAATAAAAAAAATATAGGAGAAATAAAATAAAAATATATTTAAAACTTCTTTTTTAAATTAAATAACTTATGCATAAAAATTATTAATAAAACAAACATTTTTTTCGTTTTGTACTACTTTTCTTATTTTGCCAAAACTATCAGACAATGACAAATTAATTTTCAATATTTGCTTTTGTGGCAAATATTGCTTTTGTATTGTATTTAATCAACTGATTTAATTAAGACAATATTTTACTTTAGTTTTTCTTTAATGAAGCTTTTTATACAGACATACTCTTTTATGACGGTATATTCGATATTGTATTGCCTTAAATGGTAACAATTCAGCCATTTAGTGGCTACATTCAGCCGTTACACGTCGTGTTTAGTTAGATATTAAAATTTATCTTTAGCAATTAGCAGCGTTTATGATAATTTTTTGAACCAAAATTTCCATAAAATTGTTAAAATTTTTTTTAAACAAATAAAATCTGGGAATTTATTTCTCATGGTTAATAACATTTAAAATTTTTTTTTGCAAAAAGAGGATTGTAAATGCACCTTTGATTGAGATAAGTTCATACAAAGTATTCAAAATTTCTTTCTCAACTAATAAAACAGATTTTTTGGTTTAAAAAATTTGGCGTCTGTTCATTTTGGCTATAAAAAATTTTAATTTAAATATAAGTTTTATCGATGAAAAAAAAATGTTTTTTACCACTTTTTATACCCACAACACAATAGTGTAGTAGTGCATTAAGGCAGATGTTTGTAACACCTTAAAATATTGGTCCTATACCCACCTTTAAATATACCGGTCTGCTCAAAATTACTTTTTTCTGAGTCGAATTAACGTTGTCCGTCTGTCCGGCTGGCTCGCTGTCCATGTAAACCTCATACACAAAGTACAGATAATATCGGAGATAATTTCATGACATTTGGCACATGGGATTTAATTGGCACAAGGACCAGGTCTTTTGAAAAAAGGACGAATCGGTACATAATTTCACATTCCCTCATGCAAGCTTCTTCCGGAATAGGATATTTGTACCCATGAACCGTTTCTTTATGTTGGTATTTAGATTAAATTCAGTCCAAACTTATTTTATTGGAATAATTATCATCTTATAAGAATCGGTCCATGTTTAACCACAGCTCCCATCCAAATACTACTCCCGAAAATAACTTTTAATGCCAAAACGTACTTATAAATGTTGGTCTTAACATACAAATAAGCGATAATAACTCTTACGATAGCTACCATACCATCTTGAAATCTTTTTTATATGAAGATACCTACATAATATTCGGTACAAATAACTTCTAAACAAATCATCTAAAACCTCACAACGTAACTTTTTTCAGACGGGCCCATGGGTGCCGAATAGGGTACACTAGCAAAAATTGTTTTTAAAAACTGTGGTGTAGGCTATCATATGCTGGTGCTCGACCGACTATACTTTCTTACTTATTTGTATTGAAAACGTTCGTACAATAAATCACTTTTAACTTTTACATTTTACTTTCAATAAGCCTTATTAAAATATTTTCTTATTTCAATAAATTTCTTTCTTATCTCTTTGAAATTTGTTTTTTAATTAATATTTTTTTTTTTTATTATTGTTGCAAAAACCAGGCAAATCTTCGTAATAATATTAAAAAATTGTCTTTCTATGATTTATTATCTTAATAAAATTTCCCATTGCTTAATTAAATACTTTTTATTGCGTCATTTCTAATAAAGTTGAAAGGGGAAAAAAGAAGTAACAAATATTTATCGTAAATATAAATGAAGAAAAAAAAACGTCAACAATTTACACTAGAGAAAGTGACTGGAAAATATTCTTAAAACAGTGGCAAGAGACAAAGAAGTGAAAGGGAAGTATGCCTGAAATAGTTAATGAAATTACAGCTCACAAATTATACAAATAAGTTTGTTTTTATAGGCATATAAATAATTTATTGCTAATTAAAAGTTAGAATTACAAAATAAAACTTAGAGGGCGTGTGAGTTTATTCATTTAATTTGGCGTATAAAAAAAAAACAACGGGTTGTTTAAAATAAAATTTAGGGCAACAAACTTTTATTAGATTCAATGAACAAATTTATTAAAATTACGCTTTGCAAAATAGCACTTAATAAAACATATTTAATAATGAATTAATTAAATATTTCTTCACATTTAACAAAAGAAATATTTGATTAAAGTAAAGACAGTATTTTTACAACTCTTGTCCATTTTTTAATAACTTTGATATCGTTGCAAGTAATACTTGAGTGTTTGTATTTTTCATTCGCTCAACAGTTAGTTTCATTTGTATAGTATCTTTAGTGATTTCAAAGAGAAAAATTATTTTGGCCAACAACTTTTTTTATTGACTCAATAAACTTTGTTGTTGTCTAAAAATTCAATAACTGTTTTAGGCACGCCAGCCTTGGTTAACTTTTAGTGAATAAAACACATGAGTTTCATAAAAACTTAATTTATTCAACAAATGTATTCCTATTAAAATTCCTAAATAAATAACATTAATCAGGAAGTGTATAATTACAAAATATATTAATGTTTATACAAACTTTTTGGTTTGGAAACTACTAAAAAAAATGTAACAAATTTTTATATTCAATATTTTATCTGGCCACTGCCACCTTTATGTTCTGAAACTTACTAGTGAATAAAATGGCAGATCAATTTGGCTCCCAAATATGCCGCAAAAATCGTCATCGCATAAAATTCAAACAGTTTTTTAATCAAATATGCGATTTGCGTATTCAAATATAAATATTATTTTTTTCTGTGTATGTTTTCGGTCTTTAATAAATTATGGGGCTTATAAGCAGAGAAGAAATCTGTCATTTATTCTCACTTCCAATATCACCAGGACGAGTTATAATTTTTACTCAGAAAGTTTTTGCATCGATTGGCGGCTACAGAAGCCAAAGTCCTAACAATCCTTCCGTAGTTTCAGACAATAAGCAGAATTTACCCTTGCAACCCTGCCTAACTCAAATAAGATTTAGTTCGAACAGTATTCCTAACTTTAAACGCGGACGTTCTATTCCTAAAAGCTTAAATCGTTGCCCTGCTTGCGTTCAAAGTCATCATGATGCAGTGCACCACTTTAACTTTCTAAATGGGCATACAACTTTCCAATTTACCTTTGGCTAAGACCAAATAAGCTGAATATGTGTCTCCAGCTCCCATTGCCATCCAACTACACAGATTTAATATATATTTTTTTAATTACAACCACAACTCGTTTTCAGGTTTAAGAAAAATAAGTAGAAGGTAAAACAGGAGATGTTTTTTAAAAGGATCTGTGCACAAAATAGTGATATGTTTTCAACGCAATAAACTTTTAAAATCTACCATGTTTTAATTTAAGAGAGGCCAAAACTAATGAATTTTGCAGCTCGATGCAATATCGAGTCAACAAATTTTAAACATTTTAAAAAGGGATTCGTTTTTTCCCACAAAGGAAAACAAGCTTTTTATTGAAATTTTATTGCAATTAATATCGTTTATATTTAGATCTATTGTACTCTATGAGACATGTGCCAGAGAAATATGTCATGAAACATAAGCGAATATTGTTGCAGGGTTAAGTCTCATAGTCTAAAGCAGGTGTTACTTTTTAGAAAAAATGTTAGAGCTAACTCTAGTACTTATCAGAGAATGACAAAAGTATAATTTTAAGTACTCTTTCAATATTAGTGAGAAAACATGTATGGACATGCATGGGTAAAGATCAAACCCATACACCTACACCATAACCCATAACAAGTTGTACTTAAATATGTATAGGTATACGCTGCCAATGTGTATTTCTATATTCATTCTTCTTTTTGAATGTACATGCAGATATAAATAATATGTATGTGTATTAACGTTAGTATAACGTAAATATACAGAGTGAGAGAGAGCAGAGATGGAAAAATGCAATTTTAAAAATTTTGGTACTTGGCAAAAATTGTTTCTGTTGTTATTCAGAAAAATATCAAGATAATTTTTTTAAAGACACTTAAGCTATGCTTTTTAAATATAAATAGGACTAGGAGGGAGATAGGGGCAATTTCTGCCTCTTCAAAACTGTCTAACAGATTTTTATGAAATTTAAAACATAGATAGACACATAATAAAAAATGCAGTGAATCTATTTCTTTAGATTACCAATTCTACATATTTATTTTTTTATTTCGACGTTTTAAATAAACAAGTTCATTATGCAACGTTACTAGAATTCTGTAGCAATGCGTTTCCTTTATTAAAAGCCAATTTTTTACAAAGTTCCTTGAAAAAGTATTGGAAAAAGAACTATAGGCCAAAAAGGGGGACATAAAATAAAATTTTTGAGTCTTAAATTATTTACTGAAAAGGCTTGTTTGTCATCCTTTTCTCCAATTGGTAACATTCCCATTTTCAAAACACTGAAACAATTTGTAGACTTATATAAACGACGAGACAACCGTTTAAGAAATGCCACGTACTAGTTTTTTCTTACAAAAGCCATAAATTTACTTCATTGTCCACTAAAAACAAGCTGTCTACTGTTTTATAGTTCTGTAGTTCACATAAATAAATATACTCATACTCTCTAGGATCCACACACTATACAGCAGTGTATTAACTTGAATCCAAACACATACGAGAACTATTTACTTATACACATATTGATACAAGAATTTGTAACTACACACATTAGTGTTACCACAGTCTATAAAAATATCAAATTTTTTCTTACACCCAAAAAAAAATCTTTCCTGCATTAATCTCTTAAGTTTTTGTACAAGAAATAGTTTCATTTAATAATTAATATTTTTATCAAACAATTTCTTATTTCTTATAGAAATTAATTAAATGCGGGATAATAAACTTAATGTATCGATACATTTTTTTAAAAACTAAGGAAATTATTAAATCAGCTTTTGGGAAAAAATGCTTTAAAAAGCATAATTTTATGCGAAGACTCAAAATGTTGAGTTTTTTGTTCCCGAAAAAATAAGCAATAACATCTCTTTTATAGAATTTTATATTTACAAAAAAAATACCAACAATTGAGCAAATTTTAAAAGTTTGAACAATTTTCCCTCTGCTAATAATTTAGAGAAAAATTTTTTCTATGATTCCGGCAACACTGTTACGTATACACACGGAAGGAGACACAAGGATTACGAAGAAGAACTTATGTACAATTTTAATAGAAATAAATATTTAAGTTTATTTGAAGGTCATTTTTATTTTAATCTCTCTCAATGGAAGCAGTGAATATCAAGGTCTTTTAAATTTATTTAATAAAGAAAAGGAAATAGTGGTGCAACAGTGCTTGAAAAAAGTAATGTGACAGAATATTTAAAAAGATTAATGCCAGACAAAACGAACAAAAATTCTGTGGATGTTCGAACAAAGAAATTTAATTTATAAATCATTAAATTTTGGTTTTTGCTCAAATTTTTTTACTCACTGTATCTCAGTTTTACTGCTTCTAAAGTAAATATTTAAAATACTGAAAAGATTATAGAAAATAGATGTGAGTAAATTACATTTGTTAAATCAATAGCATACACATAGGGGAATCAAGTAGATATAAAACAAATAATAAAGAACATTTACTGCATGCTCGACAATATGTAACCCTATTATAAAGAAACTTTAGTGGACTATGGACCTCATAAAAAACTAAACTGGTGTTTTAAGCCTAGAGTACACGGAATGTAAAAATCGACATGCCACGATATCGCTTTTTACATTCGTTGTACTCTCATTAAGATTTTTTAGAATACATTTTCCGTCAAAGTCAGTGCTGACAGAAATTGATTTTGCAAGTACCTACAAACTTGTGAGAACAATTTCAGGCTTTTTCTTAATGGCATACATGAATATCTACAAATTTTGTACATAATTTTACTAAAACTACAATTTTTTTTTATTAAAAAAAATATTGTTTTTTCCAAAGGTTATTTAAAGAGGTTCAAAATTATAATTAACACCCTTGATTTTATTTTAAATTTGCTCGCAAAACTTCAAAATACTGAAACCTACGATTCAAAGAATATTCCCTAAGCTTTTGTTTTAGTAAAAAAAATCTGGGCGACACCAATGTTCTATATAAAAATTCACAAAATTTTGAAAGCTGGCCTTATGTGGAAGCAACATGCAAGCTAATCTTGATCAAGGAAAACTTGATCTACAGTTTGTGTAAAAGTCCCCATAGCAAACTGTATAAAAAGTAAAAGTGATTTTGGTAATGAATATTATTAAAGATATATCATTAAGAGCTTTCTTCGGTAACATCTACCGCCGCCGCACAGTGGAAAATTTTAGTCCTTATCGGATCAAAAATCTGCAACTTTTTTATTCTTAGAGGTAGAGTTCTGAAATTTTGCAAGAATAATCTTAAATGTGTTTGCTGTAAAATATGAGCCAAATCAAACCAGAACTTATTTCACAATAAAGGTAAGAATATTATTTTTTGTATATAGAGATGACTTGAATTTGTATTTTGTACAAAATAGTAACTTTAACTTGAAAAATTTTTTTTTTATTATATTAACATTTGTAATGTTTTAAATTTATGTGATGTAACTTTAACTTACACCTAACTTAATATAATTTTATTGATTTGCACTTTTCCCTTTTTAACTGGGTTTTGATTTTATAAAATTAAATTAACATATTCTGTTAGGTATAGTGTAACTTTAAATATTTAAGTAATACTTTAACCGTGACATTTTTGTGGTTACTTAATCAGTTTAAGCGTATCTTCATCCAAATCTTTTGCAAGTTTGGCGGATGGTTTTCTTATACTTGTTACATATGGATCAGAGGTGTAAAGAAGTCTGTTAAAAACATCTTCGTTAGTGGCTGATCGCGAACATTTTCGAGAGTGATGTAAACGATAATTTTTGTAGTCTTTATTGCGCGACTCTTGTGCGTCTTCGGACAGCTGACCAATAGGCAACACTGCAAAATGGTTTATAATGCTTTCCCCATGTATCAATATTTTGTTGACAGATGATGGCATATGATACCAGTTGTATTTTTTTATATACAATCTTGCTGTTTCCATTGGATATTCGCCAAATTTTCCAGGGTCTATTATTAAATCAGATGATATAGCTTGAAAAATGATGTGAAACCTTTTTATTAATTCTTCGTCAACTCCAGTTATATCAGCAGATCGTGAATAATTAAAAAAAAAAAAAAACTTCTAGCGGTATAACCATCATTGCTGTTACCACTTCCTTGTCTTGGCTTATCAATAATTAATCCCAACTCTTCACGAAAACGTTTTTGTATATTAGCTTTTTTAAGCATCTTTATTGCTTTATGATTTTCAGTTAACGCTGACAATTTTTGGAATTCACTATTATAACCAATGTACAGAATCATTTCCATACATCTTACCCACGCGTTTATTTTTAATTTTTTTTTAATCTAGCAAAAAAAATGACATAACAATGCAAAGCTACTTTAACAAAACCATTTGTTCAATTATCTAAATAACTGAGTTTTTTAACATTATTGAATGTAACTTCTGTTTAGGCAGGAATATGCAGCTAATATTTTTATAGTATTTTACTAATATATTAAGCTTTACCATTTTTTACATATGAGCGCAGACCTAAGCAAAGCTTCTAATTAAAAGTCTTACCGAAGTTTTTACATGAAGCCAAAACAACATTACATCATTCAGAAGCTAAAATTTCAAACGTTTTCACTAAAACCTGATCCGCTATTTATAAAATCGGAATCTACATTAAATCACCTTTCCAATAAGGTATATAACTCCTTAATTGTAATGTGAATTATATTAAAAATATGCTCTGAAATACGTTTTATTTTTATAGTTATAAATCGTTGTCGTAAAAAGATGTGAATACGGTCTTTATTTCCGAGCATTGCTATTGACCAAACGGCAAATATTTTCCTCAAATTATTTAGTTCGACATCTTAGCTTTTCGATAAAAAAAAAATTTTGGTGTAATTCGAACCTTTTTAAAAATGAATTATGGGCTGGTCTTACTCTACGATTTTCCACTGCGCGCCGCTTCGCTGGCTGTCGCAAAAACGAAATGTCAAATTTCTCATAAATCAAGTTTACGAATCAGGTTGAATTTGATAAATGGCATGGGTTATGGCGGCTCTTACCAGTCCTCGACGTTGTGGATTGTGGCCTATTCGCATAGATCTGCGACAAAAACTTCATAAGAAAAAGTCTAACGTTCAAGTTAGACCATGCCCTCGAATCGCCCGAGCAAAGTGTCCAGTGTGGAATAAGGTATGTGAAACTTACCGCAATTCCAAAAGTGTTCATAGGTTGTCCATATCATACAATTTATTTGATTTGGTAATCAACGAGCTAAAGCGCACCCCATTGAAAGTAATGGCCTTGCAAACGTCGCAGACTGCGACAAAAAGCCTTTTTTCGCGGAGCAATTTATATCTCCCTAGCAGCAATAGTGGGCCACATCAAATTTAATGAGCGTAACTCTAAGAACAAATTGCATGCTGCAAAAAAATGGTGGTATGGGAATGGGGAGAGGGATACCACAATACAAAGTTTTTTTTTGTTTTTCTTACATCTTGTTGGTACACAGAAAGAAAAACACTTAGGATTAATCAAGTTTTTTATGATTACTTTAAGTACGAGTCGCACTCAAAAATTCAAGTACGAATGATACTAAAACGTACTCAAAACAATCCTAATTGTGATTACTTTCGAAAATCAATCCCGGAATTTCTTGAAATAAGCACAAACCTCATTAAAAGGCATTAAAAAAGGTTTCCGACTTTTAATTTCTTAAACGACGCTTTTGCCTACTTTATTTTTCAAAATGTCTAGCAGTAACCCTGTCGTAATACGTTTATACATGCGTATTTGCAAGTGCAAAATGAAAACAAAAACATTATGGGAGAACAACATAGAGCACAACCGTCGTCTATACATGTTTGCACATGTATGTTTGTAAGTATAATGCAAGAAAAAACACATTTTGGGAGAATAATAATAAACAACAACTTCTATACATGTATGTATGTGCGTGCGTTTGCAAGCAAATTTAAAACGCTTCTTAAACCCTTTAATGCTGAAAATTTAGAAACAAAATTTATCTTGTGCATATCTAAACGAAAATACCTTTAAAACGATATACATATGTTTCAAAAAATAAGACGATAAGATAAAATACTTAAATATCAACTTCAAAAAAATGTTTCCCGTATTTATGTACTTTTCCTTAAAACTTATTTTTTAAACTAACTGCCTGGTTTTTAAACAAAAATCAACATTGAAAATAAAAATAAAATTTTCGTAGTTCATGGCTGTTTTCAATATAATTTCTCACAAGCATAATACAAATTTGACACTGCGAAATTTTATAATGTAAAAATGTTCACAAACTTGAAGTGTATTCATGTTTTAAGGAATTCTATTTAATAATGCTTTCAATCAAAACCATTTGCTAATACAAAAAACAATTTTCTCGAAGATTTTCAATCACCCCTATTGTGTTTGGCGTATTTAAAATACGCCTACGACTGTTTGGTAATAGATTAAATGAAATAAGTTCACTTTCTCTTTAATCTATTACCAAACAGTCGTAGGCGTATCTGAATATCTTCAACAGCCATTTAGTTTCAAATGCTGACCATATGAATGCCTCAAATTTCAAACATAAAAATAGTACACAGAAAAAATTATTGCCGAATTATTTTCAAACAATCGATTGTTTGAAATTTTTTTTAATTTCTACAAATTTTTTTACTGATTCAATTAATATTTTTGTTTGATTTTTATTTAACCAACAAAAATGTTGACAACTTTTCAATAATATAATATACGCGCTATTGGTTTCAATTTTTCATAATTTTGTATGAAATATTTAACGCTCTTTAATGTTGTCGTTTTTTGCATTTTTTATTTGATCGTAAGCAACACTTTTTTATGTAAAATATTAGAACAACAATACAAAACACATACAGTTTATTTTTGGACGCTTTAAAAAAGTACAATAAGAAGAAAGATGATAAAATAGCGCGACGAGGTTATTAGTAAAAAAACAAAAAAAAAAATAGCAGGTAAAAAAAGGTTTCATTCTTTTTTAAACAACAGAAACAACAACCACATTATAAGAAACATAATAAATTTTTGGTTGGTTTCAAAGTTGAAAAAAAAGAATGAAAAACAAAATCCCGTATTCAATTTTTGAAAACTGTTTACTTAAATACATCAAATACAAAAATAAAATGATGACGAAAAACATATCGAGTCGGTCTGCTGCCGTTGTTTGTTACATTTCTTCTTCTTTAGCCAAGGAAAGGATACAGCAACAGTGAGTGATGAAGAAAAACATTGTGTGTATAAACAAGACTTCGTTCAAAAATTATTCCAACAAAACATGTGTCTTAAAGCCAGCCACCGCTCTGCTTCTGCCTTCATCTTCTCCTTCAGTGATAGCTTGGGTGCGCGTCATTGCTTGTGCAAAAAATTTTTGTTTGATTCAGCAAAATTATTTGTTTGAAATTTATATGAATTTCAGTAAACTTTTTGTTTGATTCTGTAAATTATTTGTTTGAAAAAATCAGTGTTTTTTTTTAGTAAACAAAATGCAAATAAATTGTTTGAATATGCGAATTTGTTTGTAGGACCGATTTCAGACAAAAAATGTTTTGATTCTACAAATTTTTTGTTTGAATTCGAAAAATAATTTTTTCTGTGTAGATTAAAAAATATATTATTTTTTTCGTAATTAAATTTTATAAATTTCTAAACAAATTCAAGGATCATCAAAAATCGCCAACTATTTGATAAATCGCCAGAAAAATTGCCATATCACCAAACCAAAAATTATGTCGCCAAACAAGTTTGAAAATCGCCAGATCTGGCATCACAGGTGAATGGCCTATGGTCTATAGCATGTTACTGCACAAAACTTCAATTCAATCCTCACAGAAAGAATTATCAGTAATTTTTATCAATTAAAAAATTGTTTAAAAAGTATTTAAATCTTATTAATGTGATAATTGAATAAATTGTTTTTTGTTTTGTTGAAAGAAAATTAAAAATTAACATTTTAGTTGTTTTAAAATAAAATTTTAATTAAATCATAAAAAATCTTAATTGATTTTTTCGTTTAAAATAAAATAATTTAAAATTGTCGAATTGTTGTTGGGATTTGTCAAAACCTGAGCTATATTTAATTAAATCAATTAACACATTGTTTGAAACCGCAGAGGTTTTTGGTAATTTTTTAAAAATTAATGTTATTGAAAAAAAAATAATTCATAATTTTAAATTTTAACAATTTTTAGTAATCAATATAATCATTTTGTCAATAGGTGCAAGATCAACAAGCTGCTTATTTGCCTTTAAGAATTTGGTGATTATAGACAATTTTAAATTTTTTCTGTGCTTTAACATTTAAAAAGTTATAAGCATAATTATTTTTTAAACAGTTTTTTTAACTTTCTATAGAACTGCCTTTGCTATAGCAACTACAAATTGATTTACGCGTATTGGGCCTGACATAATACAACAACAAACAATATTTTGTTAACAAGCAAAAGAAAGTTTTTGGTGTTGGCGTACAGTTTGGTTTGCGTAAAAAACTGCGTAAATGTTAAGAGGTTTGTTACGTCCAATTTGTTTATACTTATTGATGATAAATTTCCATATATTTCACCAAATACGCATTATAAGCAAGCACTAAAAAACATGTTTAAATGACAGTACAAATTTTTTATCTACAGAAAAACGTATTAATTTTATCAGACTTTTTTTGGAAACAACTAAATGGCCTTAAAATTTAGATTTACATTTTATTTTGTGTTTAGACTCAGAAGTCTGAGTATGAAGACAATAAACCATCGCTCAAACACTAGACATTAACTTTAACAACAACCAGACAAATGATAAGAGTTTGTACGTCAAGATGCCACAATATAAATTGATTATGTTAAACAAACAAATAAATCATTCGATCGATCGTATAAAGAAACAATGACTGAATTGTAACAACCAAACAATAATATAACAGTTTTCCCATCATTTTGATGTGTGTACAAATACATAAAAAGCGTATTTAATAGTATTGCCATTAAGGGGAAAATAAAAAATCTCAGAATATAATTCAAATTAATTTTTGTGCGCTTTTGTGTTGGCACGTGTGTTTAAAATAAATTGTTCTTTTGCATAAAATAAATAAATAAATTGCCTTCATCATCGGTATGTATATGAGTCCACGCTTTTACTTAACTTTCATACAAAAGTCCTCTTGGAATAATTATTGTTTTTTAATGCCACAGGCTGAAAGGTTTGTCATTCCATTAGTAAACTTAAATATTAGAAATGTTTGGTACTGAATATAATATAATATAATAAAGCAGCAAATAGTTCAATCACCTTCCGATTTCTGTAACGGTTTGAGAACTTCAAGGCCTTTTCATAACCGATTTCATGTTAACTATAATTTCAAGTCTTTTACCTGGAAAAAGATGTGGTCATGACAATATTTATCCCAAAATATTTTTATACTGCTCGAATTGTGTTTCACCAAATATTGTGCGTATTTTTAATACCATTGTAGATTCGTCAGTATACCCGGATATTTTGAAAATCCATAAAGTAATCCTTATTCCCAAGGAAAGTAAAGCAACAACAGTGGAACAATATCGTCCTATTTCGATACTTCCCATTATTGATCAAATCTTTGAACAAATATTGCACAAACAGAATTTCACTTATTTTATAGAAAACAATTTATTAAATGCATTTCAATATGGCCTTAGAAAGGGTTGTGGCACTGAGGAGGCTATTGTACTTAAATGTGCAAAATTATATTTGTAAGGGATTAGATGATGGCCATAGTGCAGTTGCGGGAATATTTTATGATCTTACGAAGGCGTTTGATCTTATAGATCATAAAATATTGTTGCAGAAGCTTAAATACTATGGAATTCATGGGAATGAATTTTTGCTTCTAGAGAGCTACTTAACAAATAGAAGACAATTTGTTCAAGTTATGGAAAAAAAGAGTAATCAGCGTAATGTAGTACATGGAGTTCCTCAGGGAAGTGTTCTAGGTCCTTTGTTGTTTTCAATATACATCAATGATTTAAAAAATTTGAACTTGACAGGAAACATTTTTATATACGATGATGATATTAGTATATTTTACATTACAAACATGAAACTGCATCAAAACCGTATATGGAAAGAGATGCTTCATTAGTTTCGGAATATGTTCGTATAAATAAGCTATTTTTAAATCCTTTAAAAACAAAGCTTATAAGATTTAGACCACACTTTGGTTTTAGTAATGATTTTAGTATTTTCGTTGATGGAAATAAAGTTCGAGAGGTTTCTTCTGTTGAATATTTGGGTATATGTTTTCAGGGAAATCTTATGTGGGATCAGCATATTAGGAATCTTAAGGTAAAACTTTCTCCTGCGTTAGGTTCAATGTATAAGTTTAGAAACAAGTTCGATAGAACAACTAAATTTTTAATTTATCAGGCTTTGATTCAAAGCCATTGTAATTACCTTGCACTAATATATGGATTCAAAAAAACTATTGAGTTTAAATCGCTTCAGAGAATGCAGAATAGAGCATTAAAAGTGTAGCTAATTTGCCTAGCCGGTTTTCAACTGCTATTTTATACAGGGAGATTTATCCCACTGTCTTGCCAATATGCGGGCTTTATAAGTTCCAGTTATTACTAAACATGTTTAAATGTCTTCATTGTATTGGGCATTGTACTTTACAATTCACACGGAATCAGGATACTTTTAATACAAGAAATCGTGATAATTTAAGTATAATCTTTTGCCAATCTGAAACGACTAAACAGCGAGTTGAACACTCTGGTTGTAGAGAATGTAACAACTTGTCATATAATATTAACCATACGATTCATAACCGGGTACCCGTGTACCTTTTTTGACTTTAAAGTGCTGCTGTGCCTATAATTTGTTAGATATGGACATAAAACTCCGAATCATGAGAGATTTTGGCTAAACTAAGATTTAAATACGAAAAAATTCAAAATATTTTCAATATTTTCTTTAAAAAATGATTTTAAATGTTTTACCCCCATAAACACACAAGCCTCCAGCCTATCGCAGTTTAAATCTAACTTAAAAATATTTTTATCTCAACACATTGATGAGCTTCTGATATAACGTTTATTCGTATGTTTGAAATACATGTTAAAAATTTTGTAAATTAAAATTTATTATAAATATATTGAAATACATTTGTTTAAATTTTGCCAACAAGCCTCAATAATGCCAATCTGGCGCTGAATTGAAATTGTAATATTGTTATATTTTATAATAAAATTTGAAAAAAAATAAAAAAAATGGACCAAAATCGTTTATAAATTTTACATTTCAAAAAGTTCTTTAAAAATATTTTAAACTGTTTAATAATTTGTCGTAATTTATTTAATAGATTCGTCGCACCCTAATGCAGGGTTCTGACATGTTATTTCTGTGAAAAAAAGGTACGCACTTACTACCACAAGAAGAAAAATTCAATGTCCTTTGAAAGGTCGATTTAGCTTTGTCTGCCTGTCTGTGTAAAACACGCTTAATTCCTAAAGACTTAATAAAAAGGGATTATTTTTATTTATGAAGTTTGGGATTGAAATTTAGCAACAAGTGGCACGAATAATTTTTAATACGTATAACTGTTTTTATTATGTAAAATAATCGTTTTTTATTTCGTTATGCAAGTTATAACTTAAAATATGGAAAATTATAATGAATAAATACAGAATACAACAACCCGGTAAAATTCTCGATTTTTTCTATTCATGTCAACGAAAATATCGTTAATATTTTAAATCAAGATCAGCTCTCAAAGCCCTCATGTTTAGGAATTTGGTCGAACGTTTTGAGGAACAGGGTTCAGTGAGCGACCGCCGTGGAAGAGCTGTTCATCGAAACATTCGCAACGTGGAAGCTGGTAAAAATTTCATAGAATTTTAGAGTTGGATCTCAAGATGCATCCAAGCTAAATTCAAACTAAGAACGCATTCCTATCACAAGACCACCAACAACGACTTTAGTATAAAATGAACCCAAGTTTTTTTGGTTCGTTACACTGGTTGAATTTTTATTGACACGCCTCTTAAGGTAGGCGTTACATAACAAAAATCACTCTTTGCTTGTATATAAAATCAACAAAAAATTGGTAGCAGAACGTCGGCATTGTCATAAAATTCTAATATAAGAATTTTCTAAATATATTCAACTATTCCTCCCAGGGCATAGTCGGGCAATATCTGAGAAGCAGCAAAACTCAAAAATTGAGCGACCGCAGCAGATCTTCATGAAATCTTGCGACCGGTGTTGCCCAAAAATCCTATCTGGTACCATGGGAGTCAGCAGCCCTTGTTCCTTAGGCATCAGTCTGAGAATGGTTGAGGCCTCTGAAAGAATACTTTTTGTTAAAAAATTATTGCCTTTGCAAGGAGCGTTCTTTTTAGAAGGAGGATAGTTTTTGCACGCACAAAGATACTTTTAACACAAGAGTAATATTTAATGATAGTTGAAGTGGCTGATGATGAAGAAAAAAGGAAAAGGAATAGAGAAGGAAGAGTGAATCTGTAGAAGAACATCCTGAAGAAGGAATGCTAATCAAAAATGACGAGTGAGTTATAAGATCGTCCACATCATGTATGAATGAAGACTTAAGCCCAAACCATGTATAAATGTAAGGTGGAATGTAGAATGAGGACTCGCCCAAGACCGAATTGAATGAAGGAATGAATGTATCAAATGCATACATGGCAAATATGTATGCGGCATAGGGGATTAAAGAATGAAGAATGAGTGTAGAATAATGAATGCAGAAGAGGTTTATTAATGACAAAGTGATGAGGAAGATTAACTGCTATCATAGTAGTGTGCTTTTAACAATGTGTGTGAAGATAAATTCGAATTTAACTAGCAGAGACGCAAACCACTTTTTTTAGCATTGCTCATTTTGCAGTTAACAGAGCAATGTTAACGACTTAACAGTCATAGTAATATACTACGGAGACACAAATCAATGTGACTTTTGGAATCGTATTAAGGACCCTCTGGGCTACCATTTCTATATAGTGGGATATATGTGCAACTCCCTATTTTTCCATAATGGTCATTGATCTTCTCCAGAAATTTCAAATAAAAATGACTTTTTTCAAAATTAATTTTCTCAAATTCCAAAATTATTTCAGAAACGTGACTTTTGGAATCGTATTTAGGACCCTCTGGACTACCATTTCTATATAGTGGGATATATGTGCAACTGCCTATTTTTCCATAATGGTCATTGATCTTCTTTAGAAATTTCAAATAAATATGACTTTTTTCAAAATTAATTTTCTCAAATTCCAAAATTATTTCAGAAACGTGACTATTGGAATCGTATTTAGGACCCTCTGGACTACCATTTCTATTTAGTGGGATATATGTGCAACTCCCTATTTTTCCATAATGGTCATTCAAATAAATGTATTTTTTCAAAATTAATTTTCTCAAATTCCAAAATTATTCCAGAAATGTGACTTTTGGAATCGTATTTAGGACCCTCTGGGCTACCATTTCTATATAGTGGGATATATGTGCAACTCCCTATTTTTCCATAATGGTCATTGATCTTCTCCAGAAATTTCAAATAAATGTCTTTTTTCAAAATTAATTTTCTCAAATTCCAAAATTATTCCAGAAATGTGACTTTTGGAATCGTATTAAGGACCCTCTGGGCTACCATTTCTATATAGTGGGATATATGTGCAACTCCCTATTTTTCCATAATGGTCATTGATCTTCTCCAGAAATTTCAAATAAATGTCTTTTTTCAAAATTAATTTTCTTAAATTCCAAAATTATTCCAGAAATGTGACTTTTGGAATCGTATTTAGGACCCTCTGGACTACCATTTCTATATAGTGGGATATATGTGCAACTGCCTATTTTTCCATAATGGTCATTGATCTTCTTTAGAAATTTCAAATAAATATGACTTTTTTCAAAATTAATTTTCTCAAATTCCAAAATTATTTCAGAAACGTGACTGTTGGAATCGTATTTAGGACCCTCTGGACTACCATTTCTATATAGTGGGATATATGTGCAACTCCCTATTTTTCCATAATGGTCATTCAAATAAATGTATTTTTTCAAAATTAATTTTCTCAAATTCCAAAATTATTCCAGAAATGTGACTTTTGGAATCGTATTTAGGACCCTCTGGGCTACCATTTCTATATAGTGGGATATATGTGCAACTGCCTATTTTTCCATAATGGTCATTGATCTTCTTTAGAAATTTCAAATAAATATGACTTTTTTCAAAATTAATTTTCTCAAATTCCAAAATTATTTCAGAAACGTGACTGTTGGAATCGTATTTAGGACCCTCTGGGCTACCATTTCTATATAGTGGGATATATGTGCAACTCCCTATTTTTCCATAATGGTCATTGATCTTCTCCAGAAATTTCAAATAAAAATGACTTTTTTCAAAATTAATTTTCTCAAATTCCAAAATTATTTCAGAAACGTGACTTTTGGAATCGTATTTAGGACCCTCTGGACTACCATTTCTATATAGTGGGATATATGTGCAACTGCCTATTTTTCCATAATGGTCATTG
Organism: Pollenia labialis; assembly: GCA_949318255.1. NCBI lineage: Eukaryota > Metazoa > Arthropoda > Insecta > Diptera > Polleniidae > Pollenia > Pollenia labialis. Next base: position 143,528,343 of record OX439139.1, on the reverse strand, counting down.
ATCTTCTTTAGAAATTTCAAATAAATATGACTTTTTTCAAAATTAATTTTCTCAAATTCCAAAATTATTTCAGAAACGTGACTGTTGGAATCGTATTTAGGACCCTCTGGACTACCATTTCTATATAGTGGGATATATGTGCAACTCCCTATTTTTCCATAATGGTCATTCAAATAAATGTATTTTTTCAAAATTAATTTTCTCAAATTCCAAAATTATTCCAGAAATGTGACTTTTGGAATCGTATTTAGGACCCTCTGGGCTACCATTTCTATATAGTGGGATATATGTGCAACTGCCTATTTTTCCATAATGGTCATTGATCTTCTTTAGAAATTTCAAATAAATATGACTTTTTTCAAAATTAATTTTCTCAAATTCCAAAATTATTTCAGAAACGTGACTGTTGGAATCGTATTTAGGACCCTCTGGGCTACCATTTCTATATAGTGGGATATATGTGCAACTCCCTATTTTTCCATAATGGTCATTGATCTTCTCCAGAAATTTCAAATAAAAATGACTTTTTTCAAAATTAATTTTCTCAAATTCCAAAATTATTTCAGAAACGTGACTTTTGGAATCGTATTTAGGACCCTCTGGACTACCATTTCTATATAGTGGGATATATGTGCAACTGCCTATTTTTCCATAATGGTCATTGATCTTCTTTAGAAATTTCAAATAAATATGACTTTTTTCAAAATTAATTTTCTCAAATTCCAAAATTATTTCAGAAACGTGACTGTTGGAATCGTATTTAGGACCCTCTGGACTACCATTTCTATATAGTGGGATATATGTGCAACTCCCTATTTTTCCATAATGGTCATTCAAATAAATGTATTTTTTCAAAATTAATTTTCTCAAATTCCAAAATTATTCCAGAAATGTGACTTTTGGAATCGTATTTAGGACCCTCTGGGCTACCATTTCTATATAGTGGGATATATGTGCAACTCCCTATTTTTCCATAATGGTCATTGATCTTCTTTAGAAATTTCAAATAAATATGACTTTTTTCAAAATTAATTTTCTCAAATTCCAAAATTATTTCAGAAACGTGACTGTTGGAATCGTATTTAGGACCCTCTGGGCTACCATTTCTATATAGTGGGATATATGTGCAACTCCCTATTTTTCCATAATGGTCATTGATCTTCTCCAGAAATTTCAAATAAAAATGACTTTTTTCAAAATTAATTTTCTCAAATTCCAAAATTATTTCAGAAACGTGACTTTTGGAATCGTATTTAGGACCCTCTGGACTACCATTTCTATATAGTGGGATATATGTGCAACTGCCTATTTTTCCATAATGGTCATTGATCTTCTTTAGAAATTTCAAATAAATATGACTTTTTTCAAAATTAATTTTCTCAAATTCCAAAATTATTTCAGAAACGTGACTGTTGGAATCGTATTTAGGACCCTCTGGACTACCATTTCTATATAGTGGGATATATGTGCAACTCCCTATTTTTCCATAATGGTCATTCAAATAAATGTATTTTTTCAAAATTAATTTTCTCAAATTCCAAAATTATTCCAGAAATGTGACTTTTGGAATCGTATTTAGGACCCTCTGGGCTACCATTTCTATATAGTGGGATATATGTGCAACTGCCTATTTTTCCATAATGGTCATTGATCTTCTTTAGAAATTTCAAATAAATATGACTTTTTTCAAAATTAATTTTCTCAAATTCCAAAATTATTTCAGAAACGTGACTGTTGGAATCGTATTTAGGACCCTCTGGGCTACCATTTCTATATAGTGGGATATATGTGCAACTCCCTATTTTTCCATAATGGTCATTGATCTTCTCCAGAAATTTCAAATAAAAATGACTTTTTTCAAAATTAATTTTCTCAAATTCCAAAATTATTTCAGAAACGTGACTTTTGGAATCGTATTTAGGACCCTCTGGACTGCCATTTCTATATAGTGGGATATATGTGCAACTGCCTATTTTTCCATAATGGTCATTGATCTTCTTTAGAAATTTCAAATAAATATGACTTTTTTCAAAATTAATTTTCTCAAATTCCAAAATTATTTCAGAAACGTGACTGTTGGAATCGTATTTAGGACCCTCTGGACTACCATTTCTATATAGTGGGATATATGTGCAACTCCCTATTTTTCCATAATGGTCATTCAAATAAATGTATTTTTTCAAAATTAATTTTCTCAAATTCCAAAATTATTCCAGAAATGTGACTTTTGGAATCGTATTTAGGACCCTCTGGGCTACCATTTCTATATAGTGGGATATATGTGCAACTCCCTATTTTTCCATAATGGTCATTGATCTTCTCCAGAAATTTCAAATAAATGTCTTTTTTCAAAATTAATTTTCTCAAATTCCAAAATTATTCCAGAAATGTGACTTTTGGAATCGTATTAAGGACCCTCTGGGCTACCATTTCTATATAGTGGGATATATGTGCAACTCCCTATTTTTCCATAATGGTCATTGATCTTCTCCAGAAATTTCAAATAAAAATGACTTTTTTCAAAATTAATTTTCTCAAATTCCAAAATTATTTCAGAAACGTGACTTTTGGAATCGTATTTAGGACCCTCTGGACTACCATTTCTATATAGTGGGATATATGTGCAACTGCCTATTTTTCCATAATGGTCATTGATCTTCTTTAGAAATTTCAAATAAATATGACTTTTTTCAAAATTAATTTTCTCAAATTCCAAAATTATTTCAGAAACGTGACTGTTGGAATCGTATTTAGGACCCTCTGGACTACCATTTCTATATAGTGGGATATATGTGCAACTCCCTATTTTTCCATAATGGTCATTCAAATAAATGTATTTTTTCAAAATTAATTTTCTCAAATTCCAAAATTATTCCAGAAATGTGACTTTTGGAATCGTATTTAGGACCCTCTGGGCTACCATTTCTATATAGTGGGATATATGTGCAACTCCCTATTTTTCCATAATGGTCATTGATCTTCTCCAGAAATTTCAAATAAATGTCTTTTTTCAAAATTAATTTTCTCAAATTCCAAAATTATTCCAGAAATGTGACTTTTGGAATCGTATTAAGGACCCTCTGGGCTACCATTTCTATATAGTGGGATATATGTGCAACTCCCTATTTTTCCATAATGGTCATTGATCTTCTCCAGAAATTTCAAATAAATGTCTTTTTCAAAATTAATTTTCTCAAATTCCAAAATTATTCCAGAAATGTGACTTTTGGAATCGTATTTAGGACCCTCTGGGCTACCATTTCTATATAGTGGGATATATGTGCAACTCCCTATTTTTCCATAATGGTCATTGATCTTCTCCAGAAATTTCAAATAAATATGACTTTTTTCAAAATTAATTTTCTCAAATTCCAAAATTATTTCAGAAACGTGACTTTTGGAATCGTATTTAGGACCCTCTGGACTACCATTTCTATATAGTGGGATATATGTGCAACTCCATATTTGTCCAAAATTGTCATTCAAATCATTGATTTGTGTCTCCGTAGTATATTACTATGACTGTTAAGTCGTTAACATTGCTCTGTTAACTGCAAAATGAGCAATGCTAAAAAAAGTGGTTTGCGTCTCTGCTAGTTAAATTCGAATTTATCTTCACACACATCTTTTAACAATGGTATGTTCTTTTATTAAAGAATATACTTTTTTCTTGAAGGGCTACTTTCGGGGTTTACGGGGTGGATATGGCTTAAAGCAAAAGTCGCGGGAAGGCAGATCCTGAAAATTCTTCTAAAGGTATAATTGTTCACCACTTGTGGAAGAGTTTAGCCTGAGAGACGGATAATCCCTAGGTCGTGTTGCGTTTTAACTTCCCGAGAATTCCTGCTTTAATAAAAATTGTGTATAAATGATTGTTTGACTTTGTCACATCGAAATCTTCCCATAATCCGACTTAAAAATATTCAAACTTTTGGTGGAGGGTATAAAAGCTTCGGCTTGGCCAAATCCAGCAATCTGACACGTTATTAAAACTATTTTTTTATTAAATCAAACATAAGAGTTCGTACTGAAAAACTGCAAAACACAACCTCTACTTTCTTTTTAAAATTTCTCATAAAGTTTTACTAAAAAAAATCTCTCTACTCAGCACTTTGAACACTTTTATAGTTTTGTCTTAAATTCTAAAAGAAATTTTTTGTAGTTTTGTTTTTTCTTTCTTCTGCAAATTCTTTACAAAATTATTTATTTTCTTCATTAAATAAAATTGTTTAATTTCTAAGTTTTTAATTAGTTGTTTTTGTTTAAGCTTTAGCTGGACATCGACTTGAGCTGAACATATTTTCTCTATACGTCATATTGACTTTTGAGTTTGTTGTTTTTTTTTTGTATATTTCATTATTTTTACTGACTTTTCTTTACTTTTCATGGTGTTGTGTGTACTTTTTACACATTTTTTACGTTTTTCTTTTTACCTTTTATTTGTGCAGATTTTTCCCTTTCTAACGATGTTTAATTAATTTCTCTTTAAAGAAGGAAAACAAAAGCAAATATTTGTATTTAATAGCAGAGATTTACAGCATCACAAGTAAAAACATAAACGTTTACACATTTAAACATACACACAAGCACATACTTATACGTACTTTAGCAGTAAAAGTTTTCGACCCTCAGAAGAATTCTTTTTCAGTTGGGTGTTAGAAAAAGTATGTTGTCTGGTAGGTAGTAGATAAAGTAATTGTCTTAATTAAAACATTAATAGAGGAAAACTAAATTTATATTTTTATCTTTGATATACAATAAAAATTTACAATACGATCGAATTTTTAGATATTTTTGCTCTCAGAAGATCATCAATTTATTTGCGTTGCATTATTGAGTGAATTCGTTTCAGCCAATACCACAATTCTGAGCTAGAAACCCTCATTCCGCTTCTAACTAGAGCTCGATCTGTTGCCACAAGAAGTTGCCTCTGGGTGTTTTACGTATCATCTCAAGAATTCGTCCCCTTTTTGTGTAACAGCCTCCTCGGCAAATCAAGTGCTGCCAATACCTAGGATTCGGCCAAAATCCGAAATGGACAGATCCCTATAGATCGCGGCTGACCACAGACTGTATCTTATGTCTATTAATGTCTATTAGTACGCTTTGCATGAACTCACAATTGGTTTCAAATAAAGGTACTTTTTGACGAAAAAATACTTTCGAGGATCACGTGGTAGTTGTGGTTTAACACAGAAAAAAATTAAAATTTATTTAAAAAAAAAATACTTGTGATATTAATTAAAAAATTAATAAAATTTGCACCAATAATCAAATTAATAGTATCAATTTAACTTTAATTCACTTGATTAAACTTTTATTTCACTTGATTAAATGTTCACTTGCTTGCACGTTTAATTCACTTAATTACACGGTCAATTCACCTAATTAACCGTTTACTTAACTTGATTAAATTTATAATAAAAACTGATTTTATTTTTGCTTAATACTTTAATTTAAGAATTTTTCTGTGAAACCCAAAGTCGCGGAAAGGAAAAGTACTAAACAGCATACTAAAGGGATGATTTTCACCACATATGGAAGAGTTTCGCCTGAGGGGCTTTAATCCCTAGGTGCTCAACAGAAGCTGCTGGCATTTGATCAAAAAGTAGTGGAGGTTAGATAACTCCAGCTCCTTAACAAGGGGCGGATGTATAATTTGGCGGATTATCGGATCATACCAAATTTAGATTATTTTCATGTTTAAAAAGTTAAATAAGAAGCAATAATTCCCATATTCTATTTGTTAAAATAAAAGAGCTGAACACATCAAAATAAATAAACTTAGTAAATAAATAAATATTGGGCATGCGGCTGCTGTCTTATAATTGAGAATTTTTCTGTGATCAGCGGGCGGAATACAACAAAAGTGAAATAAACATGTGTAACGGGTAAGTAAAATTATAGTATTGTCTCTGGTCCTTTTGGGTAAGTGTTTAAGTTAAAAGCAATACAATCCTACTTTCGGAGTTTTTTAAGTCCGAATCAAGGTTAAACCATCTTAGAAATTCTTGAATCAAACACAGTTTAAGATACATTTTATATCACTTTTAATTAAGTCAATCCTGTTTTCGGATTATTACATAATCCATACTTGAATCAAGTATTCTGTACTTACCGTACTATTGACACCGTTTGGGATTGATTTAAGTTCAGCTGGATTGATTTGTTTTTTTAACGTGAATGTTCTAATTAGCACAGGGAACAAACCTATTGCAAATTGTGTAAATTGGTCCATAATTTCACATTGCCCCAATCTGGGCACAGCCGAAAAAAGTACTAACTTTGACTCTGACTCCAAACGCTGAAATTTTTTAAGTGTGACTCCGACTCCGACTTCGACTCACGACTCCGACTCCTACTCCTACTATAATCTTGATGCTAAATGTATATGAGACTCAGTGATGTTAACTTTTATTTTTTTCATTACCGTATGGCCTTCTAAATTAGAGTTTTTGAGAAGAAATTACCGTACGCAAACATTAATGTGCTGTTTCCAAATGACAGGCGATTGATAATGTAGTAAAATTTATATGAAGAGCACTTAGTATATCGCCTGTCATTTGGAAGCAGCACATAAGAGCAGTATTCATAAACCATTTATTTAAATTTTAAATGTGTTTTGAGAAGATAATTTTTATTTTGAAAAATTGTTTTTAAATTTTTTATGCCGAACAACTTTGGATTCGGAGTCGCGAGTTTTTGTGGGTACTACGACTCCGACTCCGGCACAAAAACCTCAACTCCGCCTCTTCAACTCCGAAGCTTCTTTCCCGAAGAGGGTATTTATGCCCATCTTGCTATGTTGGTGTTTAGATTAAATGTGATCTCAACTTATTTTATTGCAATCAAATTCATCTTACCAATTTTAAATGGAATCGGTCTATATCTCTCATAAAAAAACTACTTCCGAAAATGGCTTTAAATGCCAAAACGTCCTTATAAATGTTAAAATTTAAATAAAAATTTGACTTTTGCGATAGCTACTACGTCATGAAAAAATGTTGTCCTGGTGGGTTCAAAATTTACGATATGTCTAACCCCTCTTTCTAAGATTTCTTTAAGGCAAACAATTCCATAAAGATGAGATATCTAAGTAATATTCGGTACGAAGAACTTTAACTTAACCTTAATTACATAATTTTGTTCTGGCGGATCCATAAGTGCCCATGGGTCCCACTTGCTAAACTTTGTTGTTTATATACTGTGGTGGTATCATATGGGCAGACTTGACCAACTGTACTTTCTTACTTGTTAATGTTATTAAAGTTAGGTAAAAAGCAAGATAAAATAAAAATATTTAAAGTAATCATTTACTATTCGCTATTGCTGATCCTTTTTTGAGGTTATGTAGACAATTTAATTCTCTTTCACAATTTGTTGATTTTTCTTTATGTTTAAATTCCATAAAACATAAAATAATTGTTTCTCTTAATTCGTAAATTTGTATGTACATATATATATTCTGTAAAGTTGTAGTATATTTTAAATTGCATATTGTTATTCATTAATTTTAAGGCAATATTGTTATTAGTCAGTAAGGATAATATCCATTGATTAAATAAATAAATAAACTACTAAAATGCTATCAAAATTTAAAATATTCTGATAAGAAATTAAAAAAAAAGCTGTAATTTTAATAACACTGCTATACAAAAAAAAAAAAAAATCTGCGGCAGGGATTTTGTTAATGGTTTTTGTTAATACTCATATTAGACCTTCACGCTGCATGCTTATTTATTTTTGATTCACTCTGGTTATTGAGATAAACGGAACTAAGAAATAATTGAAATACCCTATAAACATTGTGGTTCATTGATTTGTTTTTACTTCCGTTTATTTCTTATTTCAAAAAGAAAAAGTTTTTTATGATCTTCATTTATTTATTCTAGTTAAAGGTACCCCAAACTATTATTTTTGTGTATTTTTGTAAAGATAAACAATAAAAATAAATTTTAAATAAATCTTTTGGCCCATTTATTGAAGCATTTTATGGAAAATGTTAGAAGCGTTTATCTCAAAAACTGGAGTCAATTTGACAATTCTGGTATTTTTCTCGTTATCAGCACACTCGTCTTATACAAAATCGACTTCAAGTATGCCTGCCGCAAAATGACTGTATAGCAGTGTAATAATACACATATGAGATAAATAGGAAAATACTCTTTAAAAAAATAAAATCCATATCTTTAACTTTTAATTTACTTAATATTGTTCAACGTTCACTTTACATCTTTAACTCGTTTTTCAAATTTTCATTTTGAAGTTTTTCCACATCACTGAGCGTTTTTTTTATTATTCACTCAACTAATTTTTTGTTTTCTCTTTTCCCTTTATTTAATTTTGATTTTAGAATCTTTGACAAACCCTTCAACAGAAAATCTTTGTAAATATTGAAAAAAGTTTAAAATGGTATTAAAGGGATTTATGTAGATGCTCAGAAAATAATATGACATGCACACACACTAAAAATCTAAGTATTTTGTCTTTCCGATCTACTTTTTTTAAACTTTTTCAATTTTTCATTTTAATTAAAACACAGTTTATGTCAATATGATTTTGATTTAGGTTTCATGTTTTTCAATTTCCTTATCAAGCAAAAGTTCTATCGTTTTTTTTTTTTTTTTTGTTGCTTGTTTTGTTGGTGAATCCCTTAACAAAAACAGTCTCTTAAATATCAATTAATTTTGTACGATAAAAAAAAATGGGAAATGTAGAAGATTTGAAAAACAGGAATAGAAACATAAATGACAAGTAGTTTTAGTAATTATTATGGAGACCACTTTCGGCACTTTTCACAGTTACCAATTTTGGGCAGTTCAGCAGCTTAGAAATTTTTGTGAAAAGTTTCGAAAAATCTTCGTTTATAAGATATTCAGATAAGAAGCTTTAAGGAAAAGTTTAAGGTAAATTCGTATTTATTTACCAATAATGATATAAAATCTTTTTTCTACAGAATATATTAAGATTTTTTTTTTTCAATTTATTAAACCCACACAAACATAAGTAGAGTCCCATATTTCAGTAAGCTCAAAAAGAAAAACACTCGGGATAAATGAAGTTTTTATACTTAAGAATTTATGTACGAATAACACTTAAAAGTACTTAAAACAATCCTAAATTGGATTTCTTTCGTAAACCAATCCCGGAATTTCTTAAAATAAGTACAAAATTCTTAAACCAAGTACAAAAAAAATTGAGTTTTTCGGTGGTATTCTTATTTAGTTTATAATTTTAGTTAAATATGTACATAAAATTGTATTGTAGAAAACATAATATTCTGGCTCTGGGATAAATTTTTGAAGTAACAATCAACCTTATTTCACTTTCAGATTATTTCTGGTATGAATTCTGTATTAAACAATACTTTAATCAAGCGCATTTTAAGATTGATTTAATCTTAGTTTTACTTACATCAATCTTATTTTCGGAACATTTCAAGTTCAAATTCGCCATTAAAAATAGATATTTTTAGTATTTCGAACTTGAATAATCCGTACTTGATTCAAAAAAAATTCGTACTCACCGTGCTTTTAATACCCCATCGGATTGATTTGAGTATGGATGGGTTGATTTTTCTTTTCAGTGTACCGCTTGACTCAGAATGGTTTTTTGAATTGCTCTTGTAACGTTCATCCGTCCTGGCTATCGATGTTACCTTTGCGCACACAGAAAAAATAATTTTCATATTTGAATACGAAAATCGTATATTTGATAAAAAAAAAAAGTTTTTGAAGTTTCTGCGATAGCGATTTTTGCGGTATTGATAAAAAAGTTTGTAGGTATAGTTATTGAATTTTTAGTCAACAGCCAAGTTTTTTGAGTCAATTAAAAAGTTGTTGCCCGAAAAATTTTTTTCAATAAAATGTTTACGTGATAAAATTGTTGGAAATGTTGAATAAATCAAACAAAATGTTTATCGAATCTTTATTTACTAATGATGATTGTGCTGATTTCCCAATTTTTATTTTCAGATAAATACACTAAAATTTATTATGGGGGGATAAGCTAGTTCCTATGCGCATTTCGCTGGTTGCTTAGGCCAGATCATCAGGAAACCTTTTCCCAAAGACTTTGGCAAAATTAAATACATTATACAAATAAAACTGCAAAGCGAATGAGAATTACAAATGGAAAAGAGTTATTAAAATACCGTATAAACTTTGATTCAAATATTTTTTTTATTGAATATGAAGAAATATTTAATTATTTCATTATTAAATATGTTTTATTGAGGGCTATTTTGCAAAGTATAAATTTTATTAAAAAATTTTCATTGAATCAAACAAAAAGTTTGTTGACCTTAAATTTAATTTGTAACAAACTGTGGTGTTAAAAATTTTCTTGAGATAATTTTTCTGTGCACAAAATACAAGCTGCGATAACTTTATAACATACGGACATACTTTTTAATTGTAATGGGAACAGAACCTATTGAAAATGCAGAGAAAAAGTTCATAGTTTTACATGGCCACCATAAAAACTTTCTTGTCCCCATCAACCATTTTATTATGTTATTATGTATTAATTAAAACTTTAGCACAATAAATTGGCATACCAATCTTAATTATCTTACCAAATTCGATTGAAATCGGTCTATATTTGAACAAAGCTCCAATTACTCACGAAAGCAGTGTTTAATACCATAATGTTGATATTTATGTAATCTTATAGATTCTATGGCACGGCTGGTAGGTTTCTAACTGATATTTATATGAAACTTTACCTTATGGCTTGATTGCCTATGGGAACACCTCTTGTCGCTTGTAGGCATCACCTTTTGCTGTTATATCCTTTGAGGAAATTGGATTCAGTTAATACCTGAAATCACGCAAAAATCCAAAATTGACAGATCTCAAGAGAACTTCACGCATGACCATAGATTCTACCTGGTATCACTGGAGTCGGTAGCCCCCCGTGAGTTGCCCCAGACTGAATATTGGTTAAGGCTTCCATTAGTTTGCTTTTTGGAGGACCTGCTTTCTGCCTTTCAGATAGATTGTTTTTGCGGGACTTTCACTTTTCTGTTGAAAAGCTACTTTTGGGAGTCATGTGGCGGAAAGGCAGATCCTTAAAATTCCACTTAAGGGCTGCTTGTTCACAATTCGTATGAGCGTTCGGCATGAAAGAGGATCATCCATAGGCAGGGCTGCCAGATAAATTTTGAGAAAATCGTCAGTTTTCTGAGAAATAAAAATCGTCTTTATCGTTTCGAAAAATCGGACAACTTAAAATTTAGTTTTTTTAAACAATTTTAGTTCGATTTTAATAACAAAAAAAATATTCAAACAAAAACAAAATTACTTCATACCCAGCTGGCATTTTCAATCATGTAAGAGCTATTGAGAGTCTCATGAAGAGCGTCTTTGATCGTCGATGACAGCATTTTTTTAATCGTTGAAGATTTCTAACACTGGAAAAACTGTAACACAAGCACAGATTACTAAACAGATATGTAAAAAGTGACGCGTGAAAAAGGACCAAATTAGTTGCGCAGGCAGCTTTCGTAGAAAAAGACAGAAAGCTTTATTTGGTAGTGAAGTGGCAATGTGTAAAAACAGGCAGCAACAATCAACACAAGTGGCGTGATCAAAACAAAAATAAGAAAACACAAACCACGTTAAACAAACGCATTAGTTCAACAAACGTTGTTGTTTGTGAAAAAAAAAATGTATTTATTAATTTTTTTGTGTTATAATGTTATTTACTAACTTAAATATTATTAACTCGTGTTGTGGCAAACTTACAAGTTAATTTTTACAACAGTTTTGCAAATAAATCTAAACTAAATAAATTTGTAGCAAATGAAAACGCAAAATCTTCCATCTCGTGACGTATCTGTTCACTTATCTGTGTCACGAGTGATATTCTTCGATAGCACAGCGAAAGACGCTTCTTCAATCTTTGTGGGAAACGTTTAAGACGTGGGTAGAGATAATCTAACGAGACTTTCATGACAAGAATCGAATGAGACTCATGTAGATATTCTCATACAACTCGTGATATGCTTGCAGTATAATTGTTGGAAATTTGAATTATATAGAGAGCTGTAGATGGTTCATTCGGTTTGACGAAAGATAAACAAAGTGTAACATTCTTGTTTTTGCACTCTGAAAATAATCAAAGATTTTCTTAATTCATGCATATTGCGGCCGTACCTAAACAAAAGCGGCACGCGTTTTCTAGTTTTTGAATAGAGCGACCTGAACTCTTTGCAATTGGAAACCCAATTTTGACAGCTCGTTCCTATTTTTGGTCAATCTAGCGTTTTTATCGCTATTTTTATTTATAATTTGTGGGTTTTATTAAACAAGAAAGCTATCATTACTGTTCGTGACACAACGTTGACGCTCTTGCTTTGGTATGGCATATCAGCGTAAAAGCTAAGCGAAAGAAATGTTCCGCCTACCGCTCTTGTTAAGCTGTAAAACTTTCCAAACGAAATTGTCAAGAAATGTAATGTTTTATTGAGACTTGGAAGACTGACAAAAATCGTCACTTTTTAGAAAAAAATCAGCAAATCGGCACTTTGCTAATTTCGGTTTATACTAAACAGATGATATCTCCAGCACCTAAACAAGGGGCGAGTGCAAGATCTTGCCGGAATATGAACTAAAATTTAATCCTGTGCATACTGATTTCTTTCAGTATTGGGGACAGTTGGTGAATACATTACATTTTTTCTCACCCAGTGGTTAAAATCCGCCATGAAGTCGGTCTTAGGGCAGGGCCAACATCTGCCAATGGGTCCCGAATAGGGTACACATCGCAATATTTCTAAAAATAAACAAAATGTACTAAGTGCTCAGACTTGACCGAATATACTTTCTTACTTGCATTTGATAGGTTAAAGTTAATTTTACAAAGGAAACGTTTCAGGAAAAGAGTTTAACCCATCAAGAAAATTCCAAAATGTTAACTTTTTCAGACCATAATAAGTTCTTTATATACAATGATGCAAGCAAAAAATAAAGCAGAACAAGAAAAGAGAAATCAATTTTTGAATTAAACAAAGCGTATTTTATTCATGGCCACAGTTGCGTACAATTTATACAAACACATTTTTAATAATAATCATACGCCTTAGGAATCAGAACTGTTATCCTGTTAACGTTTATTTATTACAGAAACCAAGTAAAAATTTAACTTTTCGTTAAATATAAATACAAAGCTTACATTTTTAAAATTTTTTTATTACAAAAAAAAGTTTTAAGCCTTTGAAAAGTACGGAAAATATCACAACAATACAATTTCATTTTTTTCCCAACGAATTGACTAAAATTTTCAATAAAAGCAAACACCAAACAAAACTATTAAACAATTTAAATTTATTTTCATTGACTTTTTGTTATTTTCCTAAATTTTTTGTTCTCTGTTGCAATACAATGCAACATTTTGATTGGAATTCTAAAAAAGAAAAAAGTTTGAAAATTGGTTTTTAAAAAAGCTTTTCAACTCTTTTTAATGTTAAAAGTATAAAAATTAAGAGAACTAAAATTTGTTACACAAATATTCTTAAATTGGTTGATAGCACCAAGTGTATTTCAGGCATGATTTTTAATAAAATGTTTTTAAAAAAGATGTAGCCATTGGTTTTAATGAAGTGCAATTTGTTTAAATTTGAAAATAAGAAATAAAAATAGATTGACAAATATAACCAATACCTGCTTTAGGCGCACTGTGGGTTTGAATTACAATTTTTTTTGCGAATTAAAAATGACATTTGAATTGCTAGTCAGAATGAAATTTAATTTTACCTTTGCGGGGTAGTAAAAGAATATTTTTGTACAAATTCTTAAATTGAATTGAATGATATCACTTAAAACCTGTGAAATCCCATAAGAGCGCAGAAATACAAAGAGAGCATTAATTGCGTTTCTTTTATACTAGCGGAGTTAAGTACTTCGCGGAAATGGTCTCGCAACGTAGTAAAGGCAAAACATCTTAGCTCCGTTGTAAAATCCAACAGCAAAATACACGAATTTTTGTTTAGATTTTCTAAGGGAGTCACCATATTTTGCATTTCCTCTCTTGGAAGACCATTCCCAACATAGACTGAATTTCGCTAATATATTGTTTACAAAACAACATTATTCTTTGGTTTGGTTTAGATTTTCAGTCACTCCTTCAATATCAAAGCCACTAAAGAGGAACTATTTGGCCGCGAAATATTCATGAAGCCATAGCGAATTACGCCATTTCGCTTGATAAGCATCCCCCACAAGATCTCGACGATCTACACCTTCATGTAGGAAAATGAAGCCTATAGATAGAATTAGCTCCTTATACATTCCTTGCACGAAAGTTGTGTCAATTGTTCTTAAAGCATTTGTTCCGTTACCAATAAATAGAATTTTATTATTAAATGGAACGAATAGTGATGGGTGAAAACACGATATATCACTTAACTGGTGATAAAATGTTTGATTGTAGAAACTCTAGAGCAAAGGTTTTTGACACAAAACTAGTCATATGACTGAATATTGTGCGGGCTTGTGCTATCTGTTTATATTTCTCTATATGACGGAGATCTATCACATTAATATGGTTCACTCGGGACAAAATCTGCGACAGGCTTTACTTTAACCGAAATTGAATATATCTTTTTAGGTTATTTCAGTGACCTGTTACAAAGAGCTCAATAGATACAAATTATCCCCTTCCTAGGACATCACCATGTCAAAGTGACAAAATCACCTTCATACACAGAAAAAATTATTACCGAATCATTTTCAAACAAACGCTTGTTTGAAAATTTTTTTAATTTATACAAATTATTTTACTGATTCAATTAATATTTTTGTTTGATTCTTATTTAACCAACAAAAATGTTGCCAACTATTCAAAAATATAATTACGCGTTATTGGTTTCAAGTTTTCATAATTTTGTATGAAATATTTAACGCTCTTTAATATTTTCGTGTTTTTGCATTTTTTTTATTTGATCGTAAGCAACACTTCTTTATGTAAAATATAAGAACACCAACAAAAAACACATACAGTCTATTTTTGGACACTTAAAATATGTACAACAATAAGAAAGAGGATAAAATAGTGTGACGAGGTTTATAGGAAAAAAAATAAAAACCATAGCACGTAAAACGTTTCACTCTTCTTAAACAAAAGAAACAACAACAACATTATAAGAAACAAAATAAATTTTTTGTTGGTTTCAAACTTGGTAAAAAAGAATGAAAAACAAAATCCCGTATTCAATTTTTTAAAACTGTTTAGTTAAATAAATCAAATACAAAAAAAGTATGATGACGAAGAACATATCGAGTCGGTCTGCTGCCGTTTTTCGTTACTCTCTGCTCTGCTCTACCTTCATATCCTCTCTACTTCACTCACCTTGCTTGGGTGCGCGTCATTGCCTGTGCAAAAACTTTTTGTTTGATTCAGCAAAATTATTTGTTTGAAATTTATATGAATTTCTATAAACTTTTTCTTAAGTTGTATTTTTATTCGACCTTTAAAATTCAATATTAAGTTAAAATGCTTAAGCTCGAGGTCTGTTGTATGTAATATTTTTCTTTATTTATTTCCGATATTTCGATATTCTTTGAATATCATCATCAGGGAATGAGTACATTAAAATTTACATTGACCAGAATAAAGGAGTAAAAGCTCTTCACGTTTCAGCATCAAAAACTACACTCCTTTATTCTGGTCAATGTAAATTTTAATGTACTCATTCCCTGATGATGATATTCAAAGAATATCGAAATATCGGAAATAAATAAAGAAAAATATTACATACAACAGACCTCGAGCTTAAGCATTTTAACTTAATATTAAATTTCTATAAACTTTTGTTTGATTCAGTTAAATTATTTGTTTGATAAATAAAAATAAAAATAAATTGTTTATATGACCGATTTCAGACATAAAATGTTTTGATTCCACAAATTTTTTGTTTCAATTGGAAAAATATTTTTTTCTGTGTATAAAGCGTTAGAAATACACAGAACAAATTAAAAATTGTCTCTAATCACCAAATCTATTCCAAATTCATTGAATCAAGCAAACCATTTGTAGATTTTGCACCTATTGCCAAAATGATTATATTGATTACTAAAAATTGTAAAAATTTTATATTTTTAATTTTTTTTCAATAAACGATTTTTAATTTTAATTAAAAAAATGTTAAAAAAACCTTGCCATTGCAAACAAAATGTTGATTGATTTTGAAAATTTCCAACAACAATTTCACAAGTTTGAATTATTTTGTTTTAAACGAAATAATTTTTTGTTATTTAATTAATAATTTATTTCAAAACAACTAAAATGTAAATTAAATCAAAATTATATTGTTTATTTTTTTTGTTCAACAAAGAAAATTATTGATTCAATTATCACATTAATTATATTTAAATACTTTTTAAATGATTTTTTTAATTGATAAAAATACTACTAATAATTTTTTCTGTGAACTACAGTCCGTTAATGTAATAATATTGTGTGTGTATTTACAAAAATTTATTGCTAATCGATTTTAATTTCACGTGATTTCGATTTACAGAACATTGCCGATAATATTCATTGCGCTGAGAAGGACAGAAATGAGAATGGAAAAGTAAATAAGTAAAAATATAGAAAATGAGTCAAATATCACCGATCATTTTTGTAGCTCTCCTAAACAAAATCTCTGAAAAATACAAGTAAAGCAAAAAACTTTTAAATGACTGCATCCCAAAACTGCTTAATTTTATTTAAAAAACAGCCATTTTCAATAAGTGACTTTAGCATTTATCTTCGCTGTTTTATAGCGTCTGCTGTTTTATAACCTTGAGTATAAAAACATTTTATCTCAAAAATACAAGTTTTGCCATAAATCAAAATTAAATTCAAATAAAATCAACTTGGAGAATATGAAAAAAACATAAATAAAATGCACAAATATAAACATCCTTATTTACGCACCGTAGCACATTAAAACAAAAACACTCTCGAACATTAACAAATGTAATTTTAGGACACATATTTACTAACATAAATATCGGGTGTTTTTTTAGCTGGATGAGAGCTTTCGATATCGATAACTATGGTTTGGCAGCTGTGATTTGACATGTTGATATCGATATAAATATTAAAAAAAAAAAAAACTTTGGATTTTTTTTTATCAACGAACACGTTTTATTTATTTGAAGGTGGAATCAAAAATAACTTTAATACTTCTTATTGT
Organism: Pollenia labialis; assembly: GCA_949318255.1. Taxonomy (NCBI): domain Eukaryota; kingdom Metazoa; phylum Arthropoda; class Insecta; order Diptera; family Polleniidae; genus Pollenia; species Pollenia labialis. The sequence goes on along the minus strand of OX439139.1, from coordinate 143,511,158 downwards.
ATTTACATCAAGCTTTTCATTGTTGCATTAACAAATTTCTGATTGGATAAAATTTTGTTAATTTGCAAAATTTCCAGTTTTGCATTATTTTCGTTTGCAATTTGATAAAATTTTTATGGGAGAGGAAATTGAAATTCAATATCTTTGAAATTTGTTTGTGCATCAATTTTACGGTTTATTGATTCTAAGAAATTGTCAAATTGCCTAGGGTTTGCATATGTAACTAGTGCTATCGAGTCGGGCTGACTGAATTTTTGTTTCCAAAAATTAAGCAGTTTAATATAAAGGACATTAGCTTTCATACTGCCATACAGCGCGCTAAACAATCGATTAATTGCAAAATTAATTTGGTGACAACTTTATTTCCAGAAATACTCCTGTTCACTTGCACCCTTGTTTGTGCGATTAAATGCCTCTGGATTGTTTTTATAAGACTTTGTTAAATCATTGGTTTATGTCGATAAACCAGAAACTCTAAAAGCCGATTTATTGAAAAAGTATGAGCACCCTACGCGATGCACGGACCAAATTAAAGAATTTTATTTAACCGCCATATTTATATGGTACAGCGCGTAGGATGCTCCCAGATGGGTCAAATGTATGACCAACTCCACTTTATTATTTATTGCGGAATTTGGTTTTTTTTAGAAATTTTAATAAACTTAACTTTAGAGATAACTAACCTAAAAAGATGGTTAGCACCACTGAATTCAGCGTGCACCAATTAGGTTAAAATGCCAGGTGCCTGGCTTGTCTGATTTTTGCAACTAGCACAGTGTACTTATTGATCAAAATTACAATATTAAAATTGTATTTTAAAGGTTGCGAAAGAAAAAAAAAACATATCTTAAAAAAAAAAAACCTCCTTTAAAGTTTCAGGATTTTTAAAGAACAGTTTGAGGTATTATGTAAAAAAAAATCAGCCAAATAAAAAAATAGCTTTTTAACTTAGTCCGTTTTTAAGATTTAATATTTTGCAGTTATTACATTTTTTTCAATATATGGTTTGTAGCCCCAAGTATTCTCTTTAAAATAACATTAAAATCATCTTCGAATTAAAAGTAGTTTTCAAGATCTTGAAGAAATAATCTCAGCACCTTCGGCTAATTCGGCGGAATTATAACATTTTGAATATGACATAATTTTTAATTTTTTTTTTCATTCATATATGTTCCTTATTGGATAAAAGGAACCTTTCCACCAAATTTCATAAAAATCGAAAGGGGTCGGGTCTTACTCTTGGTCATTTTAAGTTCTCATGCAGCAAAAAAGTCACCATTTACTAACAAATACTCTTACTATACTTTCCTTTTTAACAAACAAAAGAGCAAAAACAAAACATATAAAACAAAAAAAGAATAATTGAACGAAAAAATAAAATATTTTTGAATAAACTTGTGTATATTTACAAACAACAACAACGTCTCGAATATGAATAAACAGAAAACGTGTTCATAATTTACACTAATATGTTTTTATATTTGTATATAACTGAAGGTACCCTGCAGACAAAGTAACTAATATTTAGATAGAAATATACTAGTTGCCATTTACTTAAAACAAGTTACACCTCTGCTTTGTTTTTCATATATCGAACTATCGATTTAAACGTTGGGTTGTCAAAGAAGCCCAATTTGTTCTTCTATAAGCCTTGAAAGAACTATTGATAATCTTTTATTGATTATGTATGCAAATTCCTTATTGACCATGCTCAACAAATTAATGCCTCCCCAGTTTTTACGTTCTTATATATATCAGTTGTTTGAAAGGTTTATGATCGTACCGTCTACAAGTGCACGAGGCAGATTTGCAGTGTGTGAGCACTGATCGTAGTATCAGTTGAGATAAGTTTTTGGGGACAGTAGCAGTGAAGGAGCTTCCAGACATCAAATATGCCTTTTTATTTTTAAATTATTCTTAGGATTTACCCCCGAACTAGAGAGATAAAATCAGTTATTTTCATATTCATAAAACAAATTTGATTTTTAAAAGTTTTATTGAACTAATTTTCATAGAAAATTTTTTTTTATGAATATGGGGGAAAGTGCAGAAAGCAAAATTAAATTTTATTTTCCCTCAATATTATTTCCTTAGTTTTTGTTTTATAATCCATTCAGATATCATTTGAATATGTTTATTTAAAAAACACTAAAAATCTTCCCCCGGAACCAGAGAGACAAAGCGAGAGAATTCCATTATTTATTTTCCTGTTTACAGATGTTTCACTTTTGAATCTTTGGTTTCAAATTAATTTTAAAATATCAGACACCAGTAGAATGACCCGATATGGTTTTCATCATCATTTAACTTTGACACTTTAATGTTCTTAACTAAATAAGTTAAGCAAATCGAAATCGTGAGTTAAAAAAGCTGTGTAGTCAATATTCCATTAACTTTCTTATTGTTGTATCTTTTTGACGTGTACAAAACAGTATTTTTGAAACTAGTCTTGTAACAACTAGTAATAAGCTGTCTCAAAATCTTAATAGCTACGAAAATTTAACTTCAGGGTATGCTTTCAATGATTCCTTTATGCAAACTTACGTTGACAGAATTTTGTGAACTTAATGATAATGTATAGGATTTTCCACTCGTCCGAAAGATTAGGATGGTCACAAAAAGGATAATTTTTTAGTAATAAAATCGTTTTGGAAGAAAAAATTTCACAACCGTTCTTGTTTCAGAAGAGTGCTTAAGCATTCGATTTTCTATTGACTTCAGGTACTAAAATCACAAATCCTTATTATAAAAACAAAAATTTGTTTATTTAACCAAGTGAGTTTTTCTTTTCCTACATTCCCCACTTCAATTGTGAAATGAGCATAGGAATAGCTTATCCCTTCAACAATAAATTTCAGTGTTCGTATCAAGAATAAAAATATAGAATCAAGCACGACTAACAAAATCTTTTAAATTAAAATGTTGTATTCCCAAAATTTACTTTGATAATAAACTGGCAAGTGCCCGGCTTAAAAAAACTTAACTGGCAACATGATTTTGCAAGTTGTGTTTGTTTTCATTTTGTTTTTTCTTAACCTACTTACAACTACAATTAATATTGGAAGAATTGCAACCAATTGTAGTGGGGAATGTAAAAAGAGATAAGCTCACTGTTTATGGTTGTTGTTTTTGTTTAAGCTTTGATATTGTTGCAAGTAAAGCTGTTGCTTATAATTCTTATTCGCTTAACAGTTTTATTTGTTTAATATCTTTAGTTTTTCTAAAATCTTTGGATGAAGTTACCTGAAGATCTGGCCTAAGCAACCAGTGAAATGCGTATGGGAATGGCTTATCCCTTTAACAAAAAATTTCAGTACGACTAGCAAAATCTTTTAAATTGTAGTTGTAAGTTTCAAATATAATCTTTCAAATGCTGGCTGGGTTACAAACAACTAGCAAATCTAACATAATTTTACAGCTTATAAGAGTGAGCACAAGTATGTGATTTCAAATGAATAAACGAATGATGCATTATAATTCTTTTTTTTAACAGCTCAGTTGCATTTTATTTCAAAATCATTTATTTTGTTCTTGTTTTTATTTTATTATTGTAATGTGTCCTTTACAAAATAATTCAATACACTCATGCATGTTCACATACAGAAACAAAGCTTTACTATTATTCCTGATTCAGTATATTCGGTTTTTAAATAACTACAACAAATAATTTTCTACTACAAAATGAAACATTCATCTCCATTCGCTCGCTGTGTTTTACGGGCACTACAAAATAAATTCTATTCTATTGCGTACACGAGTCGAGCCGAATCTTATATACTCTTCACTATGGTGCGATAATAACAGAAAGTTATAAAAATACGGTTCTTAAAATATAAATATATCTTAAGGGTGGTAAAATTTGAAGGGCCGATGTTGATTTTGAATAAAACACAAATTATTAAAGAAATTATTGTCATTTCTTTTTGTTATGATAATTTTTGATAATATTATTATGGAATAAAATATCGACCAAATGGCCGCTACGACCTCGGCGAACCCACTCCATATGATGGTGCAAATTTTTGATGACGCTGAGGCATAATTAAGGTTCTATGCCGTTACTGTGCCGAATTTTCTCAACCTTTATCTCTTGAATTGTTGCTGGCTTACACCTTCTTTCAAATACCATGATCTTGGCGGCCAACTGACAACGCCACCACGTGAGAGAACACGGCCATTGAATTTGTCGCGCAAAAGAGCCATTGCACACTGGGAAATTCCGGCCAAAAAAGATTTTTTTTTTAATATCAATAAAATTTTGATGACAGATTATAGCAAACACTTCAAAACATTCAACTCATTTCTTATTTTGTCTCTTGGATAACTATTTTACTGTTAATACTGGTGCAAAGAAGATAATTTTTTTCTCACAAATTTAAGGGTTTCAAAGTTGATTTTTTTACTTTGAAACAAAAGTAAACTATTATTTTTCCTTTAAAGTTTTCTTTGTAAATAAGCACGTTATGTTTAAACCGTATTACCGTGATAATTGTGATTTTGTGCGCGTTATTTTTTCAGATAAGTGAAGTAATTGTGAGCTGCTTTAAATATAAATAAAACTAAAGTAAGCCAAATTTAAAGAGACCATAACAAAAAAGGTGGGGCTAGGGGAGGTTAAGTTATAATTATATTTAACACTGTTAAGCATCAAAAGTAAGTACTGTACATTTTAGCTGCCACCACCAGCCGCCACCAGCCATCCTAGTCACCAGGTCATTTTTAGTGATTTCAAATATTTTTACAAGATTAGCGTGACTGACTGGGTGATCATCGCCCAGCCCAAACAACTTAAGCCAGACACTTGCAATTTTGTAGGTAGGCTCCCCTCCCAGTGTGTAAATAAAAAAGTAGGGACTTTTGAAAATTCAAGGGGTTAGAAATGGGTAAAACCGGGTAAAATTAGAAACATTATATCTCGTGATCTAACAGAGATAGACGTAAAATTCATTTTTGAAAAAAATCGTCCCGATGATGCCACCAGCCCATAAACCGCGCCAAACAGTCACTCTTTGTAAGTGCATTGGTTTTTCGACAATAACTTTTGGATTATCATTCGCCCAAATGCGGCAATTCTGCTTATTGACGAGTCCACTGAGGTGAAAGTGTGCCTCATCACTGAAGATGATTTTCTTTGAAAATTGATAATTTACTGTTGTCATTTCTTGCTACCATCCTGACCATTGACGACGTTTGGAATGGTCAAGAGGCTTTAGTTCTTAAGTCAATTGCACCTTGCATGCGTGTAAATGCAAGTTCTTATGCATAAAGTTAATCAACGATGAGCGTGAGTGGTGCAATTGTTTTGCAAGATGACGAGTTGAGTTGGACGGCTCTTCAGCCACACAATTTGCTGCATTGGTGTTTCCACATCTCCTACAGACCCGGTTTGCTCAAATTTTTGCACGATTTTTCCGATTGTTCGCACATCTGGATGATTAAATTTACCGAAAACATCACGAATTGCACGATATGCATTTTAATTTAAGCACCGATTTTCATAATAAGCCTGAATAACTTTAACGCGTTGCTTGGTTCAAATTGTTAGTCTGAAATTGGCAAATGTCAAATGAAATGCAGTACAAAATTGACGTTAAGGTGTGGTTCGCATTCAACATCGGCCCTTAAACCACCCTTTATTTTGTGCCCCACCCACTGCTCTTATCACGCCTTCATTTTGCCGGATGTTGTGTATTGATAGCCAAGACACTTGTACCTAATTTGGAATATTTGGCAAATATGCAGAATCTTTGGCAGATATAGAGAGATCTTTTTTAATGGGAGGGCCACGCCCACTTTACCAATCCTGCCCATATTTTTAGAGCGGCTGTGTATTGATAGTTCAGCAATGTGTAACAAATTTGGACGATTTTTCTTTTACCGTGCTTTAGACATAAACCAATCTATTTTGCTCCACGCCAATTTCTCCACTTCCTTCCACATTTGGTCGTTCTCTAGACATTCAGAAATTTCTACATCTTTGAATGGGATAAATCATGCCCACTTCACCAATCCGGCGCACACTTTTTCCGGATTATTTGTATTGATAAGCAAGATACTTTTTCCATATTTGGACACTTTGACTTTTGCCGTTCTCTAGATAAACAGAAAAAAAACAACAAGGGAGCTATGGGAAAAGTAAGAGGCAGTCGTGGTTTTTTGCCAATTGTGGGCCGATCAGGCTGAATTTTAATTTGAAAATTTAACGGGGCATGTGTGTCACAAATGAAAACAAACTAAATCCCCACCATATCTGGGGCCTTAGAAACGCATTTAAACAGACAGACAACCATCGTCAAATCAACTACGCTCCGCATAAGGACCGAGAATATATGCACATATACACTTTATAGGCTCTTAGATGACTATTATAAAATTTACAAACGTAATAACAGACTAAAGGCTCAGTTAGCCGGGAGTAACAGTAACGTTGCAAATCAGCTGATTTGTTTTGTTGTATGTAAAGCAATTAGAACGATTATAGTTAGCAGTAAGATGTTACGTCTCAATCTGTAAGAAATAGATTGGTCTTACGTTTTTACGGTAAGGTTACTGTTATTGTTACTACCGGCTAACTGAGCCTTTATACATACAAACCCTTTACACCTGTGGAGAAGGGTAACTATAACAACAAACAAATTGTGATTGTATTTTTGTTGAGTGAATAGGAGAAATACACATGGTGAGAATGAGATAATTGTAATTGAGATGGAATATTTATGAGAAGGTTAATATGAATGTATGAATGTTTAGTACACACTGCGTACGTGTGTGGAAAAAATAATATTACAACAATATTTATTTACAAATTTACAAAAACACAATCAAAATTGACAATACAAATTACATAGTATAGTGGTTATTATTGTTGTTGCTATTGTTGTTAACGCTATTATTATTTTTCGTGCTGTTAATATTTGTTGTGCCATTTATTATTATGTATTTTTATTTTACCATGATTTTTATGAGAACTCACAATTGTTTGTGTGCCTTTTGATGTTCGTTTTTATTATTTTGCTCATTTAGTGGTAAAACAGAGCCAGACAAAACGAAAACAAAAATAGACAACAAACCAAATACAGATCTGTGTCACAAAAATATTTATCCGTGTGTGTTTCATATTGATGATTCTGTGGTAAAAGGCATGTATTTTAAGGGGAAAAGTTTTCGTATATTGTTATTAAGCCCTGTACCACTAGTAGTGAATGACGGTATACTACGTTTTGTCAATTCGTGTGAAACTTTTTTTAGGCCCCTTCATATATATATAATATATATATTCTGGATCCTTCAGTAACTTAAAGCCGATTAAGCCATGTTCGTCTGCCTGTCCGTCTCTTAAAAATACGTTCGCTTCCGAAAAACACAAAAGGAAAATTTTTTCTAGTTATCCTAACCAATTTGGGATTTAAATCCTTCAAAATCGGTTCAATAAGATAAGAGTTATGAATCAAAATGTATTGTTTCACACAAAAAATTTATAATTTTGTTACAAAAACTAATATAAATATCGATGGAATTTACACAAATTCCTTCTAAATAGATTCCTTCTAATAGATAAAAATCAATTATGTTAGCCTAATACCGTAACGTATAAAGCTATTGCAATAAGTTTTGATCTCTAATAGTCTAAATGATAAAAGTTCACACTCTCAAATTTTGCGAAGATCCATTATTTGCCATAGGCAACATGCGATCTTCATCCCACAAAAGAGTTTAGAACGCGCAAAACCGTAACGAATTATGCTGTAATAATAAAGTTTGATCAGTTAACCTTTTATAAGACAATGAATCACACTGACACTGTCAACTTTCGGTATAAAATTTACTTTATTCCCCATATAAAGCCGACTCTCGAAAAACATTTTAGTATGCTTAAACCCTAACGAATAGTGCTGATGTAAACTTTGATCAGTTATAATTTTATTGGACTTCAAATAACATTGTCAAATTTCATGGAGGACGGTCCATAGTTTGTCATAGGCCCCATTTCTAAAATATACTGAGTGTCGGTATCAAAGATTCGGCACAGCCGATTATAGTACACTAAGGCCCGTTTTTACAAATTAAAAAGTGTTCCATTATTACAACTTTACTTTAACCTAAAGTCAGCCACATGTTAAAAGAGGGTTCATCCTGCCTGGTAGGTTAAAATACAGTTGTATGGAATAGTGGAACACGTTTTATTCGGCCGAATAAATCCTTGTTCTTATTTTGTATTGTCTTTACTGCCTTGTTTTCATTGTCAGGTCTTTGTTGCTGGTTGTCTCATATTGCAAAAATTTATAAAAAATACATGTAAAAGATTTATAATGAAACTTGGTTGATGTTTTTTTTTTGTTTAAATATACAATAAATAAGTTTTTTTTATAGCTTTCATTTATGATAAACATTTGTTTTCGTTTATGTTTCTTTTTGTTTATTAAAATTTTTGTAAAACCTAGAGAATTATTTTTTTTTAATTAAAAATTGTTAATCAAAAACAATAATTTTATTTTTTTGTTTTAGTTACGTTTACGTTTGTAAAAAATATAAATTGATAGACTATTATTTCTTATATTGTAAAATATAATTTTATTTACCAAACAAATGGTCATTACTACAACTTAGCATTAGTTAAAATTTGTAAAGCGATCTGCACTAGTTTGTTTTAATAATTTTCGTATTGTTAGTGTTTTGGTAAAGTGTGTCATAAATGCTGTATACATAAACGGAAGCTTAACTTACCCATTAATACTCACAAGCTGTTGAAGAGCTATTTGATTTTCTAAGTATTCCTTAACTAAATAATGCCGGGGTCTGTATATTTTATATACCTCAGGCATGCCAATCAACAACTGCTCACAAATACCACCCTATGCTGATGATACAGTTTTTATAAGCATCACAAAAGCCGCTATGAAGCATCTCAATTAGTGATGGGATACTATCGATATTGCTTACATTCCACACTCTTTCCTTAAAAATTTTTTATCTAAGCATTGTGGGGGTAAGAATCTTTCATTTTGAAATACCTTTTTTCTAATGCAATTAATTGTTTCCAGAAACGAGGCTATCAGCGCAGAAGTTTTATAACCCACAATTTAAGTTGGTTACGGTTCTGGTGTAAGATAAGTTCTTTGCACTGTTCTTTGCAGTGCAATAGTCGAATAAGCCAACTCTTTGTATCTAAAGCAGATGCCACTAGAAACATAGTTACAACCAAGTTATATAGTGCAAGAGTAGTGTTAACTCCGTATTATCTCATAATAAGTATTCTGGGGTTACACCACCTTTGCGGTGATAGCCTCAAATATGAAGTGCCTTTTCTCAAAAACTATTTCGATAAAGATACATTGGAATAACCTGAAAACTGTTGAATAATATTATCATTAAAATGTGCCCTCATTGGCCCAGTAGTTTCAGAGATATCGTTGAAATATCTAAAAATTTGGATTAAAATCCATGAACAGTTCAACAAAATAACCACAACACTAATTATTGGTAAAAATGCAAAATTTAAAAAATTTTGTGTTATTCACAAGAAATAAAGATGCAACCATAATCACAGTTTTGGTTTAAAAACATTTAGTTAAAGATATTTCGTTTCAAATGATTTCTATTTCATTGTAATCGGTGCACAACTTTTGATTTTGTTCACAATTTACTAAGAAAACTCAATGGATAAAAATCGCGATTTTCATGCAAATCCTTCACTCAAAAATTAGGTGCTCTCATTTAATTGTAATAGAGTAATTGATGAAATTGTCACCTTACCCATTATTTGCCCATGGGCAAAGCCTATTGAAAATTGTTAGAATTTCTGGTTTCACTTAGCCCCAAACAAATGTCCTTCTAGCATAGAACATTTTTGCCAATAAAAATTCTACTCATAATGTATGTAAGTGATAATATGCATAGCTTATAATCAAATACGACTCCCGAAAATTGCTTTAACTGCCGAAAACTTATAATTACTCAAAAAATAATAAATAAGATTTTACTATTTATTTTGTGTAAAACATATCGATCCCTAATAGCAAAAATTATGTAACCAACAAAAATAAAAATTTACAGGAGAAGGTTTTTTTTTAAATATTTTTGCTTCAAGTCTAGGATTTCGTTACGGTACTTCCCAGAGATATGAGATTTTCAGAGATGATGAAAATGGTCAAACATTATCGATTTTCATCAAAAAACAAAAATTTTAAATGTTGTTGGTTACATCATTTTTGCTATTAGGGCTCGATATATTCACTTTATTGCTCTTTATTGTTCTTCTAAATGCATATAGAATATTGTATAATCATAATTGCATTTTGTGATTCATTCAAGAAAAACCCCAGAAATCCTTAGGATTTCTTTATTTCTCTTTATAAATTTCATAAAAACATAATAATAACATCCTTCCTTCCGTTTTAATGGTGTTTGATGTTAATAATGATGACGACTGCGATAACGATGACTGTGGTGCTGAGAGTGATGATGTTGTTAATGTTAAAATGAAAATTATGACAGTTATAAGGATGAAAGAAAACTCTCTTGTTTCACTTCTGTATATCATCTTCTTATTTTTATTTAATTCTTTTGGCATACTTTCTTTTATCTGTTTATCTTTTTTTTAGAAAAATTCTTTCAGTTTCATTCGGCTTCCACTTGATTGTATAAAAAGAAGAGTGTATTTAGAATAATGCTTGACAATATCTAACTACAAGAATTAAAAAAAAAAAGATGAAAAAACATAATGGGGAAAAAAACCTAACCGCTGTTGCTGACATTTTCAAGAACATTAATTTTTATTTTCGGTTACAGCGAAAGGATGATGGAAAACGTTTATTTTTCTTCCCAGATTTTCTTCATTCTTTCTTAGTAATTTTTGCAAAGTTTTCAAGAAGCCTACAACTACCGAGGACGACGGTGTCAACGTAGAACCACCAATAAACACACGCACACTTTTATTGTAGATGGCTGTTGTATGTTGAAATATTTTTGAAGAAACACCATTGACATTTATGATATTTTGTTTTTTTACTGCTTGTGATGAGGGCGACTGGCGGAAATTCTATATGAAAATTTAGTAAAATTAAAAAAAGTAAATTTTGTTAAAACATAACCACCAAATGAATGTAGATTTCGTTACACATAAGAAATAAAAAAAATTGACACAGCGCATTCTGAACGAACAATTACTTATGACCTAAAGGACAATGATGCCACCAGCTTGAATTTTTCTATAATGGCAATGGAATTAAACTTTAAATCAAGTATATTAAACTTTTAATAAACAATATTAATTTGCACCAGTTAACAAATTAATAATATCAATTAAACGTTTAATTCACTTGTTTAAACGTTAAATACACTTGATTAAATGTTTAATTAAAACTGATTTTATTTTTGATTAATGCTTTTGCTGGTGCAACATTTGTTTCTGTGTAAGCTTACCTAACCTATTTATCCCAAAAATTGTTTTAGGGAATTTCTATCATTTTTGTTATGATTTTTTTTTTTGTAAGTAATTTAATTTTCTTCCCCTTTGTACTGTGTAATTAAATGCCAAAAATAATTTACTATTTCAATTCGTAATTGCTTATTCCCTAAGCCAATTTTCTAAAAAGTTCACATACTAAATAAGTTTCTATTTAATGGGCGAGTGCGAAAGAGTTTCTTTTACATCTATTTCCCCTAAAGCGACACACTATCATTTATGACCATACATTTAATATTTTACGAAACAATTCGCAAAGGATGAAGAAGAAGCAGCAAAATATATTTGAATATTCAAAGTTCACAATATATTTAAACAACTGATGATGAAAGGATAAGTAAGGCACTCAAAGTCAGAAGAACGAGAAAGAAATGAGAAGAGCAGGAGGAAATGAAAATAAAGGAAGGCAAATATTATTTATTAAAAGTACAAAAGGGGCTGCTCGTTTATTATTATGGCTTTCATTTACTGTTGTTATTGTTATCATAGTTGGATATGCATATGTGTCAGAGGACTCACTTGATTTCACATACAAAAACTCACATACACACACGACTTCACCTACATAAACAATTTTTCAAATGTGGAAAGATGCAGTAGAAAAAAATAAGGAAAAATGAAGCAAAAATATAAATTGAAAAGCATAACTCTTTTATTGTTATTACGGTTATTATTAAACCTTATTATACGAAATTTTCGTCCTTTTACTTCGTTTTATACATTGATTCATTTGCAGGGATAAAAATAAGCTGCTGTTTTGTTGAGATTTTTCGTTTTGTTATAAAACTTTTTTATTATTTTTGCCCATTTTTGTTCTCGTGTATTGCTTTTTGTGTTTATTTATGAGGCCATTTATTCAATATTTTCTTCGGCTTTATCGTAAATAGCCTTTATAAACAAAATTTTCACATTTATTTCCTCTGTAAATTAAGTATTATAATTTAATTTTTTTTTTTTTGAAATATGTATGCTGATATTGAGTGTTTTTAAACTTTATGGGATACTTAAATATAATCCAAATATGCGAAAATGATTATTATTGAAATAGCTTGCAAATATAAAGGAGTTCGCTTGTTTGTTCTTATTTAAAAACATATGTTTCTTCTAAAGCATAGAAATTATGACAAAATGTTAGACATTTTACAGGTTATTAAAATTTTTATTTTCAAACTTACAAAAAAAACTTCCTTTATAAAAATAGAATTAGTTACTTAAAAAACTTGTTTATAACTTTGTATTGAATAAATCCAATCAATCCTATCACTAACTTTTCTAGGGATAATAATCATTACATTTGTTGTATAAAAAATGTATGTATTTGTTTCTACCAATTGATTTTTATTTCGATAAAGTTTTTGTATGAGTGAAATGTGAAACCATTGGAAGTTTTTCAGCGATGTTGTTTTGGCGGTATTGACAAAAAAAGTTTGTTGGTATAGTAATTAAATTTTTAGTGAACAACCAAGTTTATTGAGTCAATAAAAAAAGTTATTGCCCAAAATAATTTGTCTTAATTACATGTTTACGTGAGTTAGTAAAATTGTTAGAAATTTTGAGCAAATCAAACAAAATGTTTATCAAATATTTGTTTATTTATTCACTAATTATGATGTTCTTAATTCCCAATTTTTATTTTTAGATAAATGCACTAAAATTTATTGTGGGGGGGGGGATAAGCTAGTTCCTAGGCGCATTTCGCTGGTTGCTTAGGACAGATCATCAGGAAACCTTTTCCAAAAGACTTCGGAATAAAAATTGATATTAAACAAATAAAATTGTAAAGCAAATGTAAATAACAAAAACTCAAGTCTTACTTGCAACGATATCAACGCTATTAAAAAATGGTCAAGAGTTGTAAAAATACTCAGGGGTGTGCTGGAAATCGCAAACGCAAAACGCAAGAATTTGGAAGTTGTTTTTAATAAACTTTAAACCTTATAATTTTTGGTTTAAAATCCTGTTAAATAGGAAAATATTTGTTAAATATTTGTCATAAAATTCTTTTATTACAAAAATCTTATTTAAAAAGGACTTTTCAAATTCTTGCGTTTTACGTTTGCGATTTCCAGCACACCCCTGACTGTCTTTACTTTAAGCAAATATTTTTTTCCTTGAACGTGAAGAAATATTTAATTATTTCATTATTAAATATGTTTTATTGAGTGCTATTTTGCAAAGCGCAATTTTGATACATTTTTCATTGAAGCAAATAAAATATTTGTTGAGCTAAAATTTTATTTTTACAAACTGTGTTGTTAAACTTTTCTTGAGATATTTTTTCTGTGAAACCGAACTTAAGAGTGGGGGATACTGGATTGACGTTACTATTTTTAAACCCATAACTGGGGGTATTTTTCCCATCTAACAGCCAATTTCACCAAGTTTAGTTAAAACTAAATATTACTTTAACTTCCAGTTAACAATATACATATTTTTGAGCTGATAGTTCCTTATAACCGAATTTGGTGAAGTCGGCCGTAAGTGAAATAAAATTTTTTTTATTAATTTTAAAATAAAAAATTTACATATTTTTTTAAACCCCTTCACTGCCACTCTTCTTATACAACAAAGATTATTTCTACTCAAGGACTCAAATACTGTAAACGAAAGCCCAATAAATTTTTGTTTAAAAGTTTAAGACGATTATCATTTGCGTGCTTCTTTGTGTAGACATTTCTCTTAATGCACTACAAAAAATATGTGCTTTTTTTCACAAAATTTAGGGTGATTCGTTTTGAAATTTATTCAAAATAAACATGTCGATTTTAATACAAATCCTACTTTGTTTATGTTTCCTCAAAATGTTAAATCTAAACCACTTTTTTTAACTTCTTAAGTGCTTCTTAGGTAGCAAGAGCCGGATTCGCAATTGACCTTTAAAAAGCAATTTACTTAAAAGCATATAACTGCGAGCACATACATTAAATTGATATTTAAAAAAGAATTTGCCCTGTAGGAAATGCCAAAAGTGAATCTGTAATAAATTACTTTTGACTATGTCACCAGTACTACTCACCAACTGCAAAAGAGACAATGCATCAAGACAGTACTTGGCAATACAAATCTTTTGATCTTAAAAGTTTTGACCAGGTAGTTTTTGTGTGGCCATATGAAGACATTGGAACCACGAATCCACTAGTACATAGTTCCAGCCTTACTAGGCTTTCGCACTGTTAATATAACGTTTTTTTATGATTTTATGGCAAAAACATCTTATACGCTAATGTCAGTATAATTGAGCTAGTTTCTAATAAAAACTACTACCCAAGGCCCATCTATCAGGTCTGCTTATTTGTACAAAAACAAAAAAACGATTCTTTTTAGTTGTCAAAAATTTACTACCACATATACAAAGCAAAAGGAAAAAACGTGTATGTGTGGCATACCATAAACGTTAACAAACGTATGCATGCACATGTAAGCAAAATGTAAACAACTTTTGACAACTAAAAAGAACATAAACAATGATCATCAGGCTTCTTGCGCAGACCTTTTCAATGGGCCTTTCTACTACCTATGACATTTTTAAAATGTTCGATACATTTTTTTTTATTAATACATATAAAAAAAAAAATTTAAACAAATAAAATGTCTAAATTTATGTATTGCACAAATACGGAAAATGAAATTGCAAGAGGCCCCTTAATCTTTTTGGAATTGGAAACTTTAGCGAATGCCTTTCTAAATGAAACTCTAAATTTGCAGCAAGAATTTAAAGTAAAAACAGAATTTGTTAATGAACAGTTTATGAAAATTTTAAAAAATGAACGGGAAATTGAAAATATTCTTAATATGCTTTTAAAATTGCAACAACAATTTTCTTATGTTGAAGAAGAATTAACGCCAATGGACGATTTATTAAAACAATTCAAAGGAATCGTGCAGAATTTGGAGGTCACAAGCAAAATGGAAACATTTTGTTTCAGAAATATTTGTAGCTGTGGTTGTTGTCGTTTCTGTCGCTGTAAAACTGATAGACAACGTTTCGTAGAATTGCTGGCAGACACAAATAGAAAAGTGGAAGAAATACCACAATTGCTGGAAAGCATGAGAGAGCTGGGAATGTATGGGAAATTAAAGAATCCTTACACAGAGGTATGTAGTTAATGCCAGACAGTTTATGAGTTTTCCAAAGTCTCTTTAATTTTCTCTTTTTGAAAATGTTTCGTTTTAGATTTTAGCCATCTTGAGTTGTCATTGTGAAATTCTTAAAAACTGTGAGAAAAATATGAACGGTATTGTAGACAAATTAACTTTAATAGAATTTCAGCAGCTTCCATTAAAAAAAGTGGGCTAAAGTCAAATCTCAATAGAAGAAAAACATACATAATTCTTAACATAAATCGTCAATGTAATATTTAATATTATTATTATTGTAATATTTTCTGGAAATCTTAAATAAATTCAATTAGAATAGATTTTTGGAAAGCATGTTGTAAGTTTACCTTGAAGGCAGGTTCCCATGAATATACAAGAACAGACAAAGTTCACTTACCTAAAATAGGAAGAGAAGAAAATAAAAATTTTGTTATTTATCGATGTTATATGCATTTATACAATTATTTAAGAAACGTGCGTTTTTATAAATTAAACAAAAGTCTTTTATTTATTTATTTATTTCAGTCAGATTACAAAATGCCTACAGACATAATTACTAATATTAGAGTACAATAAATAAAGAATTATTTTATTATTAATTAATTTAAATAAAGAATAATTTTTCTTTTAAAAACATCGTTACTATCCGAAAAGTCAATTAGATGATATAAAATATTAAATTTCACGCAAATTTGACGAAAGGAGTCGTTGTTAGCATTAACAGAACCTTAAATTTAACAGCTGAAAGTTTCGTGTAGGATTAGCTGAAACATTTAAGTAAAATTTTACTCAACAAGGAATCGGAATCGGCATCACCGCGTATTAGACCCATTAAAAATGAAATACTAAGCATTGTTCTTCCTTCGACTTTTTAACGTCAGTAATTTAATAGGACCAAGTCTGCTTTCATATGAAGGAAATTCAAGCGAATTCCATCCCAGACCTCTTGAACAAAATAAACGGAACTGTTTCTGTACAGAGTCAATGCCGTTGATAAATTATAGTAAGGATCCCATACAATTGATCCATATTCTAGAATAGGGCGAACCAGAGTCGCATGTATATGTTTAGTGATTTATGGATCAGACAATTCGTTGGACCAACGTTGCATAAAGCCAAGTACTCCATTAGCTTAAGTAACCATCAATGAAATGTGATCACAGAATTTTAGTTTATGATCTAATAGAATACCGAGATCAATAATGTTGTGAACTTTATCCAGTAATGTTCCATTTAGATAATAACTAGAATCAAGTTTTAATAAGCGGAAAAATGACACGTGTTTTTATTTTTTTAAGTTTAAAGCCAATAAGTTGTAATTAGACCATTGAGTGAAAAGTTTAATGTCATCCCTTAAAGAGTATTGATTAATAATATTGTTAAACGAATTAAACCTTTTTACATCATCAGCATACATGGGTTTGTTGTAGTGCTGATCAACGGATGGCAGATCATTCATAAATAATGTGAATAAAACGGGATCAAGATGACTTCCTTGAGGCACACCAGAGAGAACTTTGATAAGTTTAGAAGTAGCATTCTTAATTTTTACTTGTTGGGTTCAATCTAAAAGGTAAGATTTAAGCCAGAGTATTGCGTTGTTGCTAAATGCCATACGTGATAACTTGTAAAGTAAAATATCGTGGTTGACTTTATCTAAAGCTTTACTAAAATCCGTGTAAATAACGTCGGTTTGTTTATTAGTAATAAAACCTTAATCTACAATAGTTTTTAATCCAAATTTTTTAATATTTTAATTAGGCTTAAGTTCATCAAATTTTTAATTGTAAAATGTTAGTAACAGTGGAACGTGATTTCCTAAAACCATGTTGCCAAGGTGATTAAAGGGAAGAGATTGGTGACATAAACTATCAGTCAATATCTTTTCAAAAAGTTTGGGAATCGCATTCATCTTTGCAATTCCTCTATAATTTGATATTTCCAGTTTACTTCCGCTTTTAAACAACGGAGGAATATATGATTTGTATTTGATTTATTGAAGATAGTTGTATGAATTTTTTTAAATACTGTTAGGTATGCATCCGGTGCAAGATTAAGAGAGCACTGCAGAGACTTTAAATTGGATAGCACCGTTTCTGTGACAATAAATTAAAAGTTGATACATGTAGAATGAGATATATTATAGGGATAAGAAGTTTGATTATCAAATGACTTCTTTGAATAAGTGGCTGTAAAAAAATCAGCAAATAAGTTGCTAATAGAAACATTATCACTTGCGTATTTGTGTATTCGAAGTTTTTGTTCGAAAAAACTTTTGTTGAACTAAAGATTTCTAATTTTCTAACCGCAGCATGCTAGCAAGGTCTAATATTTTTTTTTTAAAATCGTGAAAGCTTTTTGCAAACTTTTAAACAAACACTAAAATTTATTTGAAATCGCTAAATGGGTTAAAAAATCAAAATTTTGGAAAATAACAAAAAAAAAAAAAAAACTTGCAAAAATTCGCGAATATTTTTAATGTTTCAAACCAGCCATAAAAATGATTAAAAGTCCCTTAAACTAAAAGGAATGCCAAAAATTCGGTAAAAAATTGATAAATTCGAAAAAAAAATTGCTTACAGCGACATCATAGCAAAATCTACTATTTATGTTAAATCGTTAAAGCTGTAAAGAATTAGAAAACTTACAGGAACAAATCGCTTCTATCGCAAACATGGCTAAAATTCGCGAAAAATTGCAAAATTTTATACAAACCCAAACACTAATTTGAGATCGCTAAGTCGATAAAAATTGTCTGAAAATAATAACAAAATCGTAAAAAAAAGGTTCTTTAATAACATCAAAATCAATGAAAAAATTGATTTTAAATTTAGGGTTAGTTAGGGACTTTTGCTTTTAGACAACGATATATTTTTGATTAAATTGGATAAAGAAGATTTTAAGCTAAAAACAAAATGAATTTTTTTGTTAAAAATGTTATCTCATATTAGAATAAAAGTCGATTCGTTTTACTTTCATCAAAACATGTGGATGTGAAATGCAGAATACCAAAAATGATAAAGTAATCAATCCACTTTCAAGTAGATTCGGATTCTAGAACACACCCGTCCATAATTATAAAATATAAATAAAAAATATTTGTGATAGAAATCGTTTTAGAAAACGAAGCAATTTATAATCGATCAGGCAATTCACAAAGTGTTCTATTGTGTTAATATAGAAACCAGCTTTCTCTCTTTTAGCACATTTTACAGGAGACAAAAAAACTTTTACATTTCATATTTGCGGATTAAGAGGCAAACCGAAAATTAAGTTGGTTTTACACACTTAAAGACTCAAATTGAAAAAAACTACATGCTGATCGTCGAGGCATATCTGTCGCTAACACATGTCAACAAAATCTCAATTCACTTAAAAAGCGGATTAAGCAGGTTTGCATATTAAGCCGACGACATAAGACAATAGGACTCAATACAAAATTTTGTGAATCGACTAGATATTATCGTTTTTGGCGTCGTAAAAAATGGATTTCTTATACATTTCCTTCCTATTTTCTGTCTATATTATTTAAAATTTTAAAACCTATTGTTAGATGAACTGTATTTTAAACACAAAATATAGACTTTCGTACATGTTCCAGAAATCGAAACGAAGTGAAATTGTTAGGTCAGTTTTTTGTGACGGTTTAAGAAAAAAACTTGTAAAAAAACTAGTTTTCAAAAAATGAAGGGTATAAACTACAGGAAAGTTTTTAAAATTTTTTCGATTTTATATTCACTCCCGTTCGATTTATAAAAGAGAAATGGACTTGATATCGCTGTAAATTCAGCACGCTTTATAAAAAATATCGTTTGAAATATGTATGTATGTATATCAAAATTTAAAACCGTAAGATTTCAAATTTCTTGTGATTTAACGTTGTTTTGAAAACTATAAAAGTTTTAACTGGTTTTAGAATGGTGGATAAAAATAAGGAAGCAACTTAGCTGGCCGGTTTAAAATCACAATTATGAAAAAAGTTTTTTGTCCAGAACACCTTTCTTGTGATTTCAAATCACTTTCACAAAAAGTAATTTTGTAGAACATGCCTGATAATTATACAATTTGAACAACTTTCTTCTTTATATTATGCACTATGTTAACATAAGTTTTGTTTCCGTTCTCGTAACTGATGGCTCGAATGATCTCAATTGGATTCTACCAAAATTGTGCAATATGGCACAGTAGCAAACATCAGATTCACTTTGTTATATAAGGAATTGATATCATGTTATCTTATTCAGCATACTACATGGTTTTATTTTGTTTATCTTTTATGACTTTTTCATTAAAGCTGACCACACACAATTGATTTATGCATTTGATTTGTGCGGAGTGGTAAGTAACTATTATTTTATTTGTACAAGCATTTTCTAAATCCAATTATTTAAAGTTTAAAGTAATGCAAACCTAGTTCACACCTTATATTATTATACATTTCATACAATGTATATGTAGGGTATAACTCGAGAACGGTGAGAGAAAATTCATTTTTTTTTGCTAATTTATTTAAAACTTCATAATCTTTTAAACTGCATCATTAGTTTTTTTAGTTTTCATACAAATTTTAAAAGTTATAAAGCATTTTTTTCATATTTGCTGAAAATTTACGAAAAACTGTTATATAATGTATCAAAATGTGGAAAATCCCTGCCGAAACTTATTATTTATGCACATAAAATTAAAGATCGGAAAATTTTCTTTAAGAATATTTACTCGAAGCCGAAAAAATACCGATTTTTTTAGCAATTTTCAATAATAATTCAATAAAAGTCAAAAACGTTAGATTTTTGGTACAAAATCAGTTTGCGCGACCTCTAAAGCGCTTCCGAAAAATCTGATAAAATTCTCAAAAATACTTTACCTTATGAGTATCCAAATTAGGAAAGATCTTCCGAGAAAATCCAAATTTTTATTTTTTTTGGGACAACCTAATATACCCTTTTCCACCTGAGGTGAAGGGTATAAAAACAAAAATATGATTAAACAATATTTGTGTAATTTAAATTCATTTTTATTGAAGTAAAACAAAACAAGAATTTTTCTATTACTTGTGGTGTTTTCTTTTCTTCACAAAATGTCATATTTTATTTAAAAAAATGCAATTTGGTGTTGCATTGCACTTTACGCCCCGTATAAATCTAGAGTGTTTATAATGCCCTGTAAAAATATCGCTTCTGTTTATATATGGGGTTACCAGACGAAGTTGTGGAAAAATCGCCTCTAATCAGGACAGTAAAAATTTCAAGTTTTAATAGTTATTTTTTCTTTTATTTTATAGTAAAAACAAAAGAAAGCATTACATTGTTAACGGTAGGTTGTCAGTGGTAGAAAATTTTAATGAATTCGGTGTAATAAAATTATTTTTGAATAAAAAATCGTCAAATCAAGAAATCGTAAAAACTTGGTGTTAATAAGTCGGCAATCTGGCAAAGGTATTTTCTTGTTTACATATTTTATGAGAAAAAAACTAAAGAAATTGAAATTTCGTCATTTATTTATTTATTTAATATCAATCTATTAACTAATTTGGGTTTATGTATATTTTGAAGAACACATATTACATATTTTTTATATGTATTGAAGACTTTTTTTCAGCTGTTAAAAACAGGGCGATCCAATTTTGTGTTTTGTTCTCGTCAAATAAAAAATTGCAGTATTACATGTTCGGCAAGACATTTAATACCTGCACCTTTTAAAATGTGTTTTTTTTGGAGAAAAGAAAACACCATTACATTGCTTATATTGTGACGTTTCCTTTATATACCGTACACTAACATCAATATTGTATGTGTGTATATATATGAAAAGTTAAATAATTAAAAAAAAATATCGCATGCGTATTATAAAGAAAATACGACTATTTACACGAAATTTTACAGTTTTTATTAAAAATCAATAATTTTTATTTAATATTTAACAATAATAAGATATTTTATAAGTCTTTTAATATTAAAATTTATGATTTTTGAAAAGATACGACTTAAGGTACGTTCAGACTAATGAAATATTTGACAAAAATATTTGTTCTGATATTTGCTTCAAACTGTGTGAAACAAAAAAATATTTTGTTTGATGTTCAGACTAAGCTCAAATATTTGACAATTTTTGTTTGTTGAAACAGTTGGCAAATAGTGTCAAATAAAATAAATTAATTCATGTTTGCCATGCGTTCAGACTAAAACAAATATTTGCATCAAATAATTATTTAATGAAAGTGTTCAAAAGTAAAAATATATTTCACAATAGTAAAAATTCGTGCAGAAGCCTAATTATTTGTTTTATTCTGTGGAGCAGCATCTATTATTTTGTTAAAACAGGAGTATGTAAAAGAAAAACAAAACTGGAAGACAAATGGTTAACGGAAACATGGCTAAAATTTGCGAAAAATTGGTAACAACCCCTAAAATATATGGTTCGGTTAAAAACAAAATGTCGGGAAAATTACAACAAAAAAATGTTGCAAAAACAGCCATAAAATTGACTAAAAGTCCCCAAAAGTATAAGGAATGGCAAAAATTTGGTGAAAATGGCTAACTTAGCAAAAATTCGCAAAAATTGGCTAATAGCAAACCCTAAAATTTATTTGAAATCGCTAAATCGGTTAAAAAACAAAATGTCGGGGAAAAACCAAACAAAAAAATGTTGCAAAAATAGCGAAAATTCGCGAAAAGTTCTGATATTTCAAACAAGCCATAAAATTGATTAAAAGTCCCTAAAAGTATAAGGAATGGCAAAAATTCGGTGGAAATTGCTAAATTAGCAAATATTGGCTAATAGCAAACCCTAAAATTTTTTTGAAATCGCTAAATCGGTTAAAAAATCAAAATGTCGGGGAAAAACCAAATAAAAAAATGTTGCAAAAATAGCGAAAATTCGCGAAAAATTCTGATATTTCATACAAGCAATAAAATTGACTAAAAGTCCCCAAAAGTATAAGGAATGGCAAAAATTCGATGAAAATTGCTAAATTAGCAAAAATTCGCAAAAATTGGCTAATAGCGGCATGATAGCAAAGTCTAATAATTATTAAAAATCTTTAAAACTGTAAAAAATCCGAAAACTTACAGGAAAAATTGCTTCTATCGGGTACATGGCTAAAATTATTTGCCGTTGTTTGCTCTTACAATTTTTTTGTAGTATCAAATAAATGTTTGCTCAAAAATTACAAAAATATTTGATTTTTTGTGTTCACACTATGTTCACATTGGACAAATATTTGTTTGCCGGCAAATACTTTTATTTGCTCAAAATCAGCTGTTATTTTATTTGACACTCAAAAATATTTTGTGTTCAGACTACGTTAATGAAATATTTGATGTTTGCTATCAAATATTTCATCAGTCTGAACGTACCTTTAGAGTGAAATTCTCATGAAATGCTGTGTGAGGGATATGGCTAAGACTGTGTCCAAACCCTTCGATCTCAGGGAATCAAACCTAATGGAAAATTAAGACTATGGACAGGGCTACAATAACCTATAAGCACTTTATCCAAATTGTATTTGTGAAAATTTTTATATATTTGGATTTGGCAACGCTGGCTCTAGTCCATGTTTTATGCATGGTGAAATAATACAGGAGGCATTGCTACGGTAACAAACTCAACGAAAATAGAAATTTTTCTCAGCATACGTCAAAAATTATTTTAAAGTAAATTAATGTGATGAAATAAATAAATTTTTATTTAATTATAGTCAATACCTTATTTACTATTTTAAGTTAACTTTATCAAAAACTTTAATAAAATACACAAATGACAACACAAAATGTGGACTTTTTGTAAACCTAAACAAAACTTTGACATAAGATTGGACAAAAAATGCCAGAGCAAGTAATGCTTCCTGTTAATTTTATCATACTTTTGTGGTGGTGAGTGTAAAAAATTATTAGTATTTTCCTTAGCTGCAGACTCCAATAAAAATGAAATGTTATATAAGAAGCCCTGCTTAATTATTTCTAAATATAAATCATTTAAAAATTTTGTATTCAAGTTTGTAAAAGGAACTTGCTGTAAAATGTTTACTTAAATTTGACATCAAGTTCTTTTTATATTTTTTAATTTTGAAATTTTCTTCGGCATTTATAGGATTATTTTCATAAATACTTAACGAATAAGAGAATGTTTCTAGGATTTTAATTGCTGACCACATATAATGTGGTTGCTTGTTTGTTATATTTATGACCTTGATATGTCAATTTGGTTTAAATTTTAAAGTCTGTCTTAATTATTTGTTTAAATCTTTCTCAAGTTTACAATACAATAGAAATTTTGTTTATTTCTTAGGAACGATAAGGAGAGTTTAAATGATGTTCATATACAATAAAGTATACTCAATTTTTGTTGGACTTTATTAGTTGATAACAAACTTAATTCTTTAGCCATTTTCATTATATGATTTAAACATGTGAATTCAAATTGATTATGATTTATATGTAAACAATAATGATTTATCATTTTGAAATCAAATTGTTATTCTCAAACCAACACTAAAGCGAAAAATAAATATTAACATTCAAATGTCGATTTAAGTTGAATGTGTTTTACAATTTTAGAAAAAATCCATATTGAGTGAATTGAATTCGCCTGCGAAAGCAAGTTGGAAATAAATGCATTTCTCAATTTGAATGTAATTTCCCCTTTTTGTTGAAAATGCTATGATTTTCGAAAGATTTTCAAATGATTATCAAACGTTTTTCGTTTGAGAAAACGTTTATTTTCAAATCAACCGTGTTTGTTGGGTAGCGCATTTGGAAGCGCTTTGTAAAATACTATTTATTTAAGTCTGTGTATGCTCTTTAAATGGTAAATATAATTAATTGTTTATTTTGTTTATTGGATTAGAAACATTTAATAGACAAATTATTTACAAGTTTTAAATAAATCACCTTTCGTTCTGATCTCTTGTACAAGTGATGCAAGTTTAGTTTAACAAAGTAATTTGTGGTTTTTAAATATTTCAATAATCAATCAAGAATAAAATAATCTATTATTATTTCATTGCCATTTTATAAGTGTTGCTTTGTTATTTACTTCAGCATTTTGTAAAAGGTCAATTAGGGATTGTTTATAATTTTAATTGGATAGCTCATAAAATTTAGAAATAAAAGTTTTTTTCCTTTTTTTTTAAGAAAAAATAAATAAAATAGTTGATATGTGAACAACTACCTTAACCCGGAGCGCTTCGCTACCCCCAATGAAATAAAATATGTTAAATTTAATTAAGGCAGAGGCCATATTACGGGATTTGATATCGATTGAAATTACAGTACAATTAAAACAGGAATGTTGATCGATATCGAATGCTGTAATTTGGTCCCAGATCTCGTATATTGATAGCACTGTGTGTTATTTTTTATGTCATGAAAAAATAACCATATACGGATAAAAAATAACCATAAAGAACCAAAAAAAATAGACCCGTGTCTCCCAATTTTGCCCAAAGTCATGCACTTTTTAATTTATGGGCCCTTAAAGATTTGGGGCCACGGTGTCATTTTTGCAAAAAAGTAATCATATTCTCAGGCTCATATCTTGCAAACCGTTCGGAATTTTGATTTACACTTTGAGACAAAGTTGTAGCTCTTGCCATAAAGAACATATTAAATCTAAAAAACTTCATCTTCAAGATCAAAATCAAAGTGTAACTCAAAATTCCAAGCGGTTCGCAAGATATGAGCCTGAGAAAATTATCACTTTTTTGCAAAAATAACACCGAGGCCCCAAATTTTTAAGGCCCTATTCAAAAAAGTGCATGACTTTGGGCAAAACTAGGAGACACGGGTCTTTTTTTTTGGCCTTTATGGCCATTTATTGTCCGTAGATTGTTTTTTTTTTTGCGTGTTGCACTGTGTAACGAACAAACAAACACACAGGTAAACGCACTTTCATTTTTATATAAATACTAGCTGACACGGCATACTTTGTTTTACCATATTACTTATTTATATTGTAAGAAAGAGGAATGGAGTAACATAATCGGCGAAGAAAAAAAACAATAACCATTTATTTCCTTGTGCCGGTTCACACACGTCAAGTTTGACTCGTCCAGTATTGAGCTTTTAGGAGAGAAGGGAAAAGAGAATGCCATTTATTTTCCCCTCACTCATAAAAACTCAAGACTTGACGAATCAAACTTGACGTGAGTGAACCGGCACTTTATTTCTGTTCGTTACTGCCCGTCTATACCAGAGATAATTATTGCGACACGCATTGCAGTAAATGTCAAAATTATGTTATCTTTAATATAGACAGCAATTTTTTTTGTACATATGTACATATTTATTGCCGGCAATTCATGTTGCAATAATTTTTAGTTCATTTTCGTTGACAATTATTGCTGACATAAAACGTCAAATTTGGTTGTCAATTGAAAAAAAAGTAAAAAGAAAAAAATAGAAGCAAATTTTGTGAGAATGAAATTAAATTTGTGTAAAGGTAGCAAATTTTTGTTGAAGTAAAACAATTAAATTAAAGAATTTAATTAACACTAAAATAAAATTACAAAAATTATTTTTTTTAATATAATTTTGTTCTTATTCGGCGCGAGAACATGCAACGGTAAATTGTCTGTGCGTGGTGCGACTTATTGATTGTCATTGCAAATGCCAATCTTAAAGGTAATTGAACGCGTTGAATCATCGGAGTTCGTGGCAGCAAAACAAAAACATTTTCGTCTCGGAATTTACCATTCAAAATGGTAGCTTCGATAACGGTTTTCATGAATTTTTTAACGAGCAATGGTGTACCATTGCAAAGCCATGGGTGGAGGTTTCAAATTCCGAAGTAAAATTGGGGGATAAAAAAATTAAAAAAAAAATACATAAAACTCTTAAGAGTAATTGGTTAATTAATTAAAAAGGTAAAGGAGGGTGGTGCTTTTATCCTTTTTGCTGTATTTTACGCCGTAAATGTTAACATGTATACTATAGACATCGAAAAAATTTGTTGCTCTATTATGAACACCAAGTGAAAATGTTTCTGGGGTTGTGAACGAAGCTTAAATGTTGAAGTTTCTTTAGATTGTCCAGTGTCTGCGTGCCAAATTTTATGAAAACCGGTTGATTAGTTAAGCAGATAAAGGGAGGGAGAGCTTTTACCTCTCTTGCCCTATTTCACGCCCTAAATATTAAAAATCGGTTGCTTAGTTAAGAACATAGAGGGAGGGGAGCTTTTACCCGTTTGACATATTTTACGCCCTTTAGCGATATGAAATATACTTTACGACCTATTCCGCATGGCATTGTAAACAGATGATATTACGATACATGGTCTGGTAACTTTTCAAGTGACAATAAAAAAATCATAATGTGAAAAACGGAGGGAATTTTTTTGGTATTTGTATGGGAATATGTACGACATTCAGAATTCCATATCTCTAGCAACAACTACAACATCGATGTTTAAAAATATCGATTTTTCCATGATAACCATCGATGTTTAAAAACATTGGTAAAAACACGATACATCGATGTTATAAACTACTTTGTATTAATCTTACGGACTGCTCAAACTCTTCTTTGCTACTGAAAATCTTAGTGCCCAACTATAATATGCATAAGCTTCTATCAAAAAATAACAAAAAGCCTGTCAAATAAACTTAAAGACACAACAAAAAATCTAAAAACATTTGATTCCGTACGGAAAGTCCGATCAGTTTCGCACTTTTCCTAAGCAAATGTCAGATTCATAAAACCTAACAAAAATTTCCTTATTTACAATACGGTTTCGCACATATGATTTACATGTATTCACACAGTTGCTTAAGCCAACTTAAGCATATTATAGTTGGGCCTTCACACTTGTTCCCACAGTCTCCAAAATTGTTTTAACGTTTCTTTAATTTATAGGAGGGTTCCCTGTTATAACATATAGTTCTGCAATGCATGGAATGCATGTGTACACATACATACATATGTATGTACAATGTACATATATGCTTTGAAATACACTTTTTTATAGTTTTAAATAAAGGCACTTTTTCATATTTTAAATAAAATTAAAAATTGTAAAAATATTATAAAAAAATTAAATAAATGAAAATATTAACTGGACGATGTCGATGTTTTTTAGTTGTGAAGCCGATGTATCGCCGATATATCGTACATCAAAACAATGATGTTTATGAACGATATATCAATATTTACTAAGCATCGATGTATCGTTTGCATCCCTACATATCTCCGGAACCACTGCGCGCTGATTTCGTGCAAACTTCACATAAACCATATTCCCAACGTATCCTGAAATTTTGGTTGAAATCGGTCGACTTGTTTTCGCAGTTAGTGGTGACATCAAAGTGTACCCTTCTTTTCATATAGTTATATAGACTAGCTTCACTCGGTGCTACCCATTAAAATAACATAAGAAAAATTTTTAAAAATATAATTGTGTTTAGATAACGCAGAAATTTGTGGCAAATTTCAAACTTCTACTTTTATAAATATTCT
Source organism: Pollenia labialis (assembly GCA_949318255.1). Lineage (NCBI taxonomy): Eukaryota > Metazoa > Arthropoda > Insecta > Diptera > Polleniidae > Pollenia > Pollenia labialis. The sequence continues at coordinate 143,483,147 of OX439139.1, read as the reverse complement.
TCTCAAGACACTTAACCGACTATACTGCCCTGATAATACCGATAGCCAAACTATTTGACTTAAATTAAAAAATTGTTACTACTGTAATATTTTGAATTGCTGGAAAACTATTTTTTTATTATTCAAAAAACAAACAAAAAATGGCAATAGCTATTTGTTGTATTTCATCATAAGAATGGAAAAATTATTTATACGCATTTCTGAGTTGATCAATCACAATTTGGATTCATTAACATTTTTGATTTATCGACTAAACGCACTTCCCTAATTTTAACACTTAAACTATCTAAAATATAATAACTTAAGTTTTTATTAGAAAAAAAAGTCAGAGTAATTTCTACAATATTTATGTAAGACCTTATAAAATAGAAACTGGGAATTATTTCCTTCCGAAGGTTACTTTATATTATATTCAACATTTTTTATTTTTCGAATTTATTCTATGAGCTAAATTTCAGTTATGTCATTCATTTCTGAAAAATTGAAGGAATAGGCCTATTACAAAAAAGCTTTATAAAATACATAACTGCAATTTAGCTCATAGAATAAATTCGAAAAATGATAAATGTTGAATACCCTATAAAATATATATATATTCTTGACCCTTATGAGAAGCAAAGTTGATTAAACAATGTCTGCCAATACGTTTGTATGTTCAAATCGGTCTTCCGAAGACCCAAGAAATGATATGGAGTAGCTTGTTATATATTTATGTCGCATATACTCCGTTAAAGTTTGCTATTGGAAGTCAGCCAGATCGGTCCATAAATGACTGAGATATGAGCAAAAAACCAAGAAATCTCTTGTTGTTTTAAAAATACTTTTTCTGCATATTTGGAGAACGGCAAGAACAAAAGCTTCCAAATTTGATACAAGCATCTTGGTTATCAATACACAACATCTGACTTAATGTGGCGGCATCGGAGAAACAACAGTTTTAATATACATTTATATTATTTTCGCTCCAAAGTGGAAGGTAACTTAGATTTAACTTAGACGAATACAGCACTATTTGTTGTTTTATTTGAAAAATACAAAAAAAAAAAAAACAATTCTCGAATAACTGAAAAATTATAAAATTGATGAATTTGTATGCTCATTTCTAGAGAAATTTACAGTCCACTCTTATATAAATATAATCGAATGCCCCAAAGCATCTGTCTTTCTTCAGTCAGTTTTTTTTTAAAGATTTCAACAAAATTAATTGAAAAGTTCTTTCTGTCTCTAAATAGTTTATTATTTTAAATGATTGAAAAATACAAACAACACATAAAAACATACAGTTCAAATATAAATTTTTGTTTTTCAGTTCAATAAAATATGTATACTTTTAAACAAACATATGTTTTCCAAAACCACTACAGCAACTATACATTAACATAAATAAAGCCCTAAATACTAAAAAATCAAAAACATTTAAAAATTATCAGCAATGTATAAATGTTAATATGTACATATGTATACCTTTGCACTGGTAAGCATACATACTTAAACGCAGATTATTTAATTTTCCTTTGGATTAAATGAACATAAACTTTGCATTGGCAAAGAAAAAAAGACGTATAAATTTAAACAAAAATTATTCCTGCAAAAATGACTAAACAAAATATTAAAAAGAAAATCAAAAAAGTTGGTTTAAGAATTCGTTTTTAAATACGTTGTATACCTTAAGGCAAGTAATTATTAATTCAAGTATAGCATACTTGAGAGCTTTCATGAATTCTTAAATTAAATACCCGCAAATGCTAAAAGTTAAAATTTTTATAATTTAAACTTGTTATCTTTTAAAAATGTTAAAGTAATTTAATCCATACTCTTAGCAAACCTTTCAGTAAATATCAAACAAATAACAAAGAAAACTAAGTGACAAATTAAATAAAATAAAATCCTTTAAGTTCCTAACTTAACAAAAGATTATTGCGTATATGCTGATAATTTAAGACGTTGTTTAGCTGCTTTGACTACAGTTTTTTTTTCGTTTTGTGAAAAATCCAGACGCCATCTTTATTTTGCTCATTTACTTTATATTCAGTTTTTTGGTAATTTTTATTTTTCAATAGATTTGTATTGCTTTGTACATTCGCCTGTATAAACGCACTGGCAGACAATTTGGTATCCATTCATATGCTTTATCTTTCCTCTCCCACTCTTCTCTTTGGCAAATACTTTGACACAAAATGTCATAGGGACTGTCACAAACACTAACCTAAACTCATTTTTACTTTTGTTTATTGTTCTGGTTGTATTCTTCAAGTTGCTGTCATTGTTGTTGTTTTTGACAATGTCCTTGTCTTAAAGATTGTTATTGTTGGGATGACAATATACCCATTGGTTGTATCTATACCTCCTTTTTTAATTCATTAAAAGATATTGTTAATGATTAGAAAAAAGGAGGAAAACTAACAGATTAAATTAGAGACTTAATAGAAGACAGCAGCAGTACTAATTAAAAAACAAAAACATTTTCCTAAAGCTAACAGCCTGAGAAAAGATTTTCATTTCGTTTTTTGTATTTAATCAATCGACTGATTTTATTATTTTATTTTTTTCTTTTAAAGATAAAAATTGTTAAAGGTAATAGTGCAAATAAATTTAATACTTTTTGCAAAAAAAAAAACTTTGGGATTTGAAACAATTATCTTAAATTAGAAAAGGTGAATAGAATTTTCTCTCCGGACTTTTATTTTAATATTTTCCTAAGGCCTGTTTGTCGATTTCGAACGAAGACTTTGTTCGCTTAACTTTTTATCGGTTGTAACAGAATGTAAATATGCAGACAGTTAGGGTTAATAAAAACGAAGCATTAGGCCTGGAACAGAATAAAGTAGTTGTAGTAGTATCTGAAGTTGAAGAATGCTCTGTAGCGCAACAAAGTTCAAAATTTCTAATTTTGCGCTTCAACTGCAACGACTATTACAATTAGGTATTCTGTTGACACTACTTTAAAACAGCCGTTTTTAACTTATGACAGCTTGCAGCGCTATTCGTAAAGCCGTACTACTGCGACCATTGTGTTCCCCACTTTAAACTACAGAACAATGTGCTATCAGTATTAAACAACATTTTTCTTCATATATTTATATCTAATCGCAAGGGATCAGTCATTTTTGATGAATTACAGGGATTTCCAATATACATATTTCGTTTATTGAAAAAAACCCTGATTTTTTCAAACAAATAATTTAACTGAATCAAACAAAAAGTTTACTGAAATTCATATTAATTTCCAACAAATAACTTTGCTGAATAAAACAAAAAAGTTATCTCTTTTTGCACAAGCAATGACGCTCAACCACGCAGGCACTGGAGGAGAAGATTAAGGGGCAGAGCAGAGCGGCGGCTGGCTTTGAGACACATTTTTTTGTTGAAATAATTTTTGAACCAGGCCTTATTTTTACACACAATATTTTTCTTCATCACTCACTGTTGTTGTATCCTTTCCTTGACTAAAGAAGAAGAAATGTAACGAAAACCGGCAGCAGACCGACTCGATATGTTTTTCGTCATCATTCTATTTTTTAAATTGGATGCATGTGCTTAACTTAAAATTTTTTAAAAATAGAATATGGGATTTGTTTTTTATTGTTGCGCAAAGAGTGAAAAGTTTTTTAACTACTTTTGTTTTTTTTTTTACTACAAACCTCGTTACGCTTTTTTTATCATCTTTCGTATTGTTGTACTTTTTGAAGACGTACAAAAATAGACTGTACGTGTTTTTTATTGCTGTTCATATAGAGAAGAAGTGTTGTTTACGATCAAATAAAAAAATGCAAAAAAACGACAACATCAAAGAGCGTTGAATATTTCATACAAAATTAGTAAAACTTGAAACCAATAACGCGTATATTATATTTTTGAATAGTTGTCTACATTTTTGTTCGTTAAAAAAAAATCAAACAAAAACATTAATTGAAACAGTAAAATATTTATAGATATTAAAATAATTTTCAAACAAGCGTTTGAAAAAAAAATTTCATTAGACAGATAATATACATATTGTAAACAGATGACAAACTGACAAAAACATAGTAATTAAACTCAATAAAAATAAGTTAGAGCGATATATTCGGCTGTGCCGAATCTTTTATACCCTCCACCGACAGTTAGAATTTTTCAGGAGTGACATCTATATGATGTTTAGACCCCTGTATTAAATTATTGACCGACAACCTTGAGTAAAATATTATGATTCGTAATAGTTAAAGCCGAACTTAAATAATTTTCAGGAGGGGTATTTATATCGGAGCCATGGTAAGTTATGAACCAATCATCTCAAAATTCTGCAGAGTGGTGAAATTAGTTTTAGCGCTTACAGTGAATTTCAGAAGGCTGCTATATATGGGATCTAAGGTAAGTTGTGGACCGTATATCACAAAATTACATGAAATTTTTTCTGGCCATATGAAGCTAAGTTGGAAGAAATTTTACCATAACATCTATACCTGCTACGGTTTACCAGAGTGGGCTTTATATGCGGCCAAGGGTAAATTATGGACCGGTCTTCACGAAATTTTTCCTGGGTATTTCTAGTTCTATAAAACTGTAAAGAGTTCAATTCTATTTTGATGGCATTATTAAGTATAGTTTTAGGCGTACTAAACTGTTTTCCGGGAGTAGGATTTATATGGGGCCTAAGGTAACTTATGAACCGATCTTCATAAAATTGCACACTGTCATTTCTAGTCTTATAAAACTGTGACTTACCAAATTTTGTAATGATAGCATCATTTATTACGGCTTTAGGCGTACTAAACTGTTTTTCGGTAGTAGGGTCTTAGGTACATTATGGACCGATCTTCACGAAATTTCACAGTATTATTTCGAGTCCTAAAAAACTGTGCCTTACCAAATTTTGTTATGATACCATTATTTTTTACGGTTTTAGGCGTACTAAACTGTTTTCCGGGAGTAGTGTTTATATGGGGCCTAGGGTAAATTATGGACGGATCTTCACGAAATTTTACAGTCGAATAAAACGAATTTTTGCAAAATCTTATCTTATTCCGTGCCTTGATTCACCATTAATGTTATTTTTTCTAACAAAATTATCAAATTTTTAAGGTGGTGGTTCCACATTTTGATTCATAGCTCTGGTCCTACTGAACCGATTTTGCTGGATTTCAATTCCAAACTGCTTAGGATAACTACAAGCAATTTGACATCAAGTTTTTTCATTTCTTTTGAGTTGTTAGAAAGTGAGCGTTTTTTCAACAGACGGACATGGCTAAATCGACTTAGAATGACTCAAGAAGAAAGAATATATATATTTTATGGGGTCTAAGAAGAATAATAAAAAAGTTTCACACGGTATGACAAACTTAGTATACCCTCTTCACAACAAATTGTGGTGGGGGGTATAAAAAAGTTAAAGGTAAATCCAGCTTTACTTCCAATATGAATAGGTACAAACATACATGCAAACATATACATATATGTATGTTATTACTAAACTATAGTTTTTTTTTTGCATAGCATTGCGAATTATAAGAGGAAATCAACAGCCCATTTAGGTTTAAAGGAGGTTAAACAGATTTTGTATTGAGACTAACAGTTTGTTACGAATTATTAAGATTTTCGCATTAACGGAGCACGAGTTATCGGGATTCTACTGTATTTTAAAATCTCGTGTCCTCCGAAACGGCTCAACCGTTGTTTATGAAATCTTTTATGAATATTTGATAAGTAGGGGAAAATGTTCCACATTTTAATTTTTTTTTTCTATATATCTGGAGAACGGAAAGAGCCAAAGTTTCCAAATTAGATACAAGTATCCTTGTTATCAATTTACAATATCCGAAAAAATGTGGGCGGGATTGGAGAGGCAGCGTGTTAAAAAAAAGATTAATTTATATCTTACGAACGGTTTTTATATAGCTTTTGGTACTTGGTATCGCATTATGGAGAAGGGTATATAAGATTCGGCATAACCGAATGTAACACTTTTACTTGTTTATCAGCAAATTTTTTTGCTGTTGTTTTTCGACACACTTATATTTAATAGATGTTAACGAACAAGTAATAAAAATGTATTTACCAAGAAATGTAAAATGGATGGGAATAATATAAAAGAAGTTAACCCTCCGTGTTACGCATGTTTTTATTTTCACATTCGTAACGCGTACATATTTTCATAATTTATTTAAATTATAAATGTGTATAATACAACATTTAGTTAAAAAATTGGTTTTATTTATTCAAAGTCTGGCTAGACTCATGCGTTACGAATGTGAAAATAAAAACATGTGTTAGACGGAGGGTTAAATTGAGAACTAGATGGAGCTAATAGTTTGTGTGTTTAATAAAAATAAATAAATAATAGATAATTTAACAAAAAAATAATTAAAAACAGCAAGAAAGAATGTTAAAAATACGGCATCTTCTATACAAAATATATATGGGTCTGGTCAGACCACATGCATGTGTTACGAATGTGATGTGTGCAGTAAAATATTCGAATAAGTTTCCTTATATATCCTTTACAGGTTATATTTTTTCAGCTTTTTATAGTTAACTAAATTTTAGAAAGATACCTGAAATTTCCAGTCGGTATCTGTGTTTTAAATATACTAAAATAACATTTAAAATCGAAAAAGGTCTGGTCAGACTCATGAGTAAGACGAAGGGTTAAGAAAAACGTATGCGTATACAATCTGACGTGCAAGGACTAGGAAGGAATTTATTTTTATGAAGTCAAAACAATTTGAAATGACATTAACACCTGCCCATTACATACTTATTACTTCTCATTTGACGAATTTACCTAAAGAATTCTTGCTGACGAATTGGTCCAGTTGTCTTGTCTTTGACTACTACAGTCGTAATCGCAAAAAAAAAGGCTTTAGTGAAAAATTATCAAAGGTTGAATGGAAATAAAGAATTGAACTTCGCCTCTAACAGATCATTAAAAATTTCGTAATTGTAAAAATATAAATATAAGTTTAAAAATTAAATTAATAAATAATTCAAAACGTGTTTATTTAACCTGGGGCAAATTACGGCATTCGATATCGACCGAAATTACATAAAAATTGAATAGGAATTTCGATCGATAAAGAAGGCCCTAATTCGTCCCCTGGGATGTCAGTGATTTAAAACGATAGAGTTTGGTTGTTGTCTTGACTAAAAATCCATAGTTTGAGCTTACAAATACTAATTGAGCTTTTATATCAGGGTAATTTAAAATATTGTTTATTTGTTTACAGCGGCGTCATCACTTTCGTTTAAACGAATATTCTTGGCATAGTACTCAGCTGCCACCAGCTAGTTAGTGTTGGTTGTGCTGGAAGATTCAAGTTGGGATATTTTCCTTTTAAATACTGAAACGATACGAATACTGAAGCGACTTTAAAACTGTTTTTCTACCACATTATATCAATGAATCTTACTAGTATTATTATAAAAAAGATGAGCTAAGCTTTGCAATGTAAAGTTTTTGGGTGACATACCCTTAACCAATTTCCAGAATTGATCAGAATTTACGCTGCATCAATCAAAAAGTGTAAAATTTTATTTTTGTTAAAGTATTCTTCTAAAAGCAAAATTTAATCATTTTAAGCCCGATCTATTGAAGCCTTTTCCAACTGTAAAATATTTTACAAAAAACTAAAGAAAAAGCAATTTTTTTTTAAATTTTACGAGACATGACAAAAACTATGAATTCATAACAAATTTATAACAACATATGCAAAAACATGCATTTAAAAAAAAAATCGATTAACAAATTGATGTCATTTAACTGGATTTGCAGCGATTTGCGAATTTAAACTTTATTTGGGTCTCAGAGTAACAACAATAAAAATTCAATTGCATGAAGTCCCTTGCCCTGGTAAAAAGTGTAATAAAAAAATGAGAGCTCTATCTCTCGAGCCGGCATACTAGTTACCAAGGTATATTTACACAAGGTAGACTCGTTGCTACAACAAGTACAACATGACAAAAACAACATGCAATTTGTTTTTGTATTTTTACCCGAGAGTTCAAAAAAAGAGCAACACTGTGCCTTCAGAAACACAAAATAAAAACAAAAATTAAAAAAAAAACAAAACAACACGTGAAGGAAAATTATAAAAATTTTAAAATTGAAACATAAATCAAAATTTTTTTTCACAATCTTTATGTTTTTATTTTAAAATGTAAACAGACATGAAAATATGTTGAAAAATGAAAAATGTTTGACATTTGGGGCTTAACTGGGGTAAACAGCTGACAAACATATGCGCCAACGAGTCTACCTTGTGTACTTGTACCATGGTAGAATAATAAAATTAAAACAAGCCTCAAAAATCAAATAATTAATTTGACATTGCATGGGTACATGGTACTTATTATGCTATGTTTCATAATGTGAGCCAACACTGACCAAAATACCTTTGAGAATCCTTAAAAAATTAAATATGCAATAATAACCGACTCTTCTAGCAAAATAGACCACTTTAAGGCACGTATAATTTTGTTGCTGTGAGTTTATGTCGAATTAACAAATTAGATGAACGTCACAAAACTTTTTCGCACGCACATGTTTTATATTTATTTCATTGTATTCTCAGTTATTTTTTTTTATTCCCAAACAGTCAAAGTTCTCTGAGAACAATTTATTTGGTCTTGTTTTATGTCTTTTATAGCTTTACTATGACTGATTTCCCCCAAAACTATGATTTTAGAAAATAGTTGTATAACATATTATCTTTGCAAATATTTCGCACTTGTGTACATCAACAATTCGCTTCACAAACAAAAGAACTGTCTGTCACTGCTATTTGATTTTGATGACAGTTATTTTTTTACACTGCTTGCATTTAGAACTTAGAACAGTTTTATAGGATAGACGTGAAAATACGTCACTCTCCTTCCACTTCTGGACGATTGGCAGAATATTTAACATCTTTTACAAGGACAAACTAAATTGCCATCGTATTTTTAATATCTTATTAGTCTTCCTCATCACTTTTAGGGAATGATATTAAAATAAGAATGCTAATTTTTCCAAGGCATAAAAACATCACATCTTGGGGAGCGTGGGACTTTATTAGTAGGATGCAGAATACTACAGAAAATTGTGTTTTTCATAAATAAAAAAAATAAATACATTTAAAGTTCAGCGTTCACCACAAGTGGAAAGTGCCAGCTATATACATAAATGGTATACTATACATATATGTACATATATTCATAATATGTTATTGCTATTCTTTAGTCCAATGTTTTGGAAAAATCAAAAGTCTTCTAGTATATATATATTCCCGTCGTTCCTATAAGGAGCATAGGGCCTCAACAAATGTTCTCCATTCGGATCTATCCATCGCAATAGTTTTCACTTCATTCCACGTTCTTTGCATTTTTCTGGCTTCGTTATGGATTTGCCTCCGCCATGTGTGAGCTGGTCGACCCTGTCTGCGGCTTCCCTGCGGGTTCCATTCAATAGCATTTCTAGCGATGTTTGATGGTTCTTTGCGGATGGTGTGTCCAGTCCAATTCCACTTTCTTTTTCGAATCTCTGTAGATATTGGTGTTTGGTGTGTTTCGTTCCACAGGTTTTGATTTGAAATGGTCTGTGGCCAAAAAATTCTTAGAATTCTGCGAAGACACCTATTTATGAACACTTGAAGTGATTGGATGTCCTTAACACTTGCATTCCAGGACTTACAGCCATACAGTGTAGATTTCACGTTGGAATTGAAAATGTTTATTTTAACACGGCGGGAAATCGCAGACGATTTCCATACTTGCTGAGCTGTCCAAATGATTGGGTAGCTTTTTTTATTCGGTTACACGCAAAGAAAAAACATGGTTGTGGTAAACATATTCTAAGAGCAACATATTATGATAAGATTCATGATTGTAGTCACCATATTACGATTGTTATTAAATCATATTATGACCAAATATGTTCGTAATATTACATCATAATATTTTTCCCTTAATCATATTGTTATCCTGTTAATCATAAAACGTTAAGAAGTTATAATATTACTGTCATGGTAATCATAATAAGATAAGAAGTAATCATATTGTTGTCATGGTAACCATAATAAGTTAATAAGTAATCATATTACTGTCATGGCAATCATAATAAGTTTAGAAGTAATCATATTATTGTCATGGCAATCATAATTAGTTTAGAAGTAATCATATTATTGTCATGGCAATCATAATAAGTTTAGAAGTAATCATATTATTGTCATGACAATCATAATAAGCTTAGAAGTAATCATATTATTGTCATGGCAATCATAATAAGTTTCGAAGTAATCATATTATGATGCAAAGTGATATGAACTGTTATACATAAATTTTTTACATCATAACATGATACAACTTTAAACATAATATTTTTATTGGAAAAAAAATACTTATGATAAAATAAAAAACATAATATAGTTACTGTAATCTTTTTGTCGTAGGTCGAAATTATTTATAAATTATTTTATGGAGTTTTCATTATTTTTCTCTTAAAATAACACAAAACTTACCAGTAATGGTTAATATTTTGCACCAATATTTCACAAATTTTTCCACCACTTTAAGATTATTAAAATTTTTTAGCAAAGATATTTTATTTTGTGACACTACAACCCATTTTTAATGTTTTTTTTTTTATTTTTTTTTAATTTCTTGTTTATTTTAATGGTTATTTTGTTATTTCTTTTTTAATATTTTTCTTTATTTTTTTTTAATTTCTTGTTTATTTTAATGGTTATTTTTTTGTTATTTAGCCACTCACTAACAAATAATTCGATATTTTTATGTAAAACACGACACAACTGATACAAAATTATTTTACAAATGGCGATATCAAAATATTATTAGAGTAACGATATTTTGATTGCATCTTAAACTTATTATGATAAATGTATATAAAGTTATCATGTTATGGCTATTAAATATCATGATATGGTTGTGAGTAATATAATATGTTTTGAAAGTTATCATAATTTAGTTGTTAGAAAAATAATTATTTTTCGGTCAACAATACTCAAATTTATAATTGCGATAAACATTAATATGTTTACAGTAACTATAATATTGCTGATATTTAATAAAAATAACAATTATTTGTGTACAACAACAATATATTTTTACAATAAACACAGTGTGGTTGCCGTAACCATGCCCAACCATATTTTTTCTCTGCGTGTAGAGATGTCTACACTGGAGCCGCCAGCATTGGTTAAGTAGGCGCCAAGATAGCAGAATGAATCTACCTCCTCCAGAACTTCATTATTTATCAGAAAGGGATTTGTGTTTTCAGAGCGTATTCTCATAACCTTTGTTTTATTGATGTTAATATTTAGTCCGGCTTTCGCTGATATTTCTGATAACTTTTGTAACTTAATAGACATGTCGGTGTAACTGTGGGATAGAAGGCATATGTCATCTGCATACTCGAGGTCCTCCAATCGTTCTTGGAGTCCCCATAAAATTCCGCGATTTTCCACCATGGCGTGACTCATGACAATATCTAGCATGATATTGAAGAGTAATGGTGACATAACGCACCCTTGGCGGACTCCTGTACCAATCTCGATTTTTCGGGAGAGTGTACCATCATGTAAAATGCGGCAGCTTGACCCCGCGTATAGACTCTTTATTAGCTGAATCAATTTCATTCAAGTGCCTTCCATATAACGTTATGGGCAAGAGTGTCGAATGCCTTCTCAAAGTCAATAAACACTAGATACAGGGGAGACCTAAATTCAACAGATTGTTCCACGATTATCCTTAGTGCATTTATGTGGTCAATACATGACATATTCGGACGAAAGCCAGCTTGTTGTTTTCTTAGTGTTGGCATTAAATTAACTGAAATTCTCCTAGTTATAATGTGAGCTAACACTTTGTTGACCATGCTGAGTAATGTGATCCCTCGCCAGTTGTTCCAATTCGTTAAATCCCCTTTTTTGGTATTTTTATTATAATACCTTCCTTAAGCTCTTCCGGTATTATTTCTGATTGAAAGATTTCTTCAATAATTGGTAAAACAAGTTCAGCACTAATTAAAGGATTTGCCTTAAGGAGCTCTGGGGAGATGTTGTCACTTCCAGGGCTTTTGTTGCTTTTTAACGATTTAATGGCATCTGCGATCTCGGAGATTAGGGGAGTAGTGGTACTGATATTTAATTGCGTATTGTCGGATGGACAATTACATATTGTTAGATCATTATGTGGCCGTGATGAAAGCATATCAGAGTAATGTTCAGCCCAGAGTTCAGGCTGTTCATCCTTAGAAGTAATAAGTATACCTCAGTTGTCCTTAATAGGCTTTTTTGAAAAAAAGTCTTCTAGTATATTGAAAGTAATATTTTGTAATGTGCTGAAAACATGATGTAAAAATTTATAAATTAAACAATCGGACCATTTTTGAATTTTTGCAGCTAAACTATCAGGGGTGTGCTGGAAATCGAAAACGTAAATCGCAAGTATTTGGAAGTTGTCTTTAATACACTTTTAATCTAATTTTTATAAGTGTTGTTATAAAATTCTTGTATAATATTTGACATAAAATTCTTTTATTACAGAAAACTTATTAAAAAATTACTTTTTACTTAAATTTACATATTTATTACAAAAGTGTGTTTTTTTTTTTGTATGAATTCCAAGAAACAAAAAATGTTATAAAATGTTTTAAAATTTATTTTTATGTCAAACTTTTACGATATCTCTGAAACTAACAAGCAAATTAAGAAAAAATGTTTGCACGACCTAAAGATTTTTTTATTTTCTTCTTCTTAAAGACACTTCAACGAATCTTTCTTATTCTGTGTGCTTATACCCAATAACAAATTGTATAATTTTGCGAAGCACTAATGGTACATTTAAAAAAATAAGCCCACAATTATGCGCTACGCAATAAGACATACAGAAATGCAGTAAAGTAAGTGAAAGAACTCTCAACAACTTAAAAAAAATAATATTTCAAGTGCTACGACATTCCCTTACCACGAAGCAGGTTTGTAAGGGAGAACCCAAAAAAATAACTGTATCAAAACATTCACTGCCGTATTCATAAATAATAAAATGAGTTTGAAATGTGTTTTAAGGAAAAATTTTCATACAATTTTTTCTTAAAATGCATTTCAAATCCATTTTAATTTTTTATGAATACTGCAGTCAGTGTTTAAGGCCGATCGTTACAACAAGCATTTTTACATTTTTATATGCGCTGAAAAATGCGCTTTATGTGTCAAAAATGTATTGCTTCAAAGTGGAAACTCGCCATATAAAATTCATGTCTTCGATCAGCGCGAAACGTTTATGTTTCTCCCTTACAAACCTGCTTCGTTGGAAGCTCCATTTTTTATTGGGTATTCACAGCAGGAAAACTTAGAAGACCTGCTTAAAAAATGTTTCATTCAATAACCGTTCATATCAAAAATGCCTCAAAGAAGGCCTCGTCTCTTTCATATAAAACATAAGATACATATTCCATATTCCCTTCTATGTGAAGGGAGAAGAAGTTTGCCAAAACAAACGCAAAATAATTATTGTTTTTTTTATCCAGTTACCAATCTTATGCAACTGCGAAAGGAAGAGCGGAAGGCCTACACGGCAAGGACAATGTGTGTAAAAAAGATATTCGAATGGAATGGAAAGAGCAGGCCTTGTACATCCAAAAGAAGGAGTACAGAGGCCTTCTAGAAGTTTTTCATTTAATTTTAAAGTTTTTGATACAAAAATCCTAAGAAAATCAATTTTTTTATGAAAATAGAAGTGATCACAGACTTTGCTTATTTTGGCTCTAGCTGTTATAGTTTTCAGGAAAAACGCATTTAAAGTTTTTTAGTGACCTTCCATACTCTTTCTTTTTCCCGCTGGGTTTATGCTGATATTTATTTACTTTAATCTTATTTATCTTATTCATTTAATAAAGTCAATGTGTTGATAACAACAATGAAATTTGTTAACATTTTTGTATTGTATTTGGTTTATGCACGCAGCGGTAAATATTAGAAGGACCGCAAGTGTCAGGCCTTTTTTGAAGGCCTCTATTCTCCTTTCTAAAAGATTCGCTTCTAATGATATTCTGCCTTGAGAAGTATGCCTTCTAAAAGTTATAAACTTTTTCTTAAAAGACCTTCTAACGTGTTCTGTACCCATTCGTTAAGTTTTTTTTTTTACTTTTTATTTTAAGAGACCTTCCTTACTCCCTTCTTTGGGAAGGGACCGAAGTTGATATTAAAGGCAGTGTGGAAGGGCTTGCTCCCAATGACATCCTGTGTAAAAAATAAATAAGTATGGAATGTGGCGAGAAGGGCTTGTGACTGCTAAATATGGCCTTCTATTAGGCCTCTTTACTCATTCTAGTTACCGCTGGACATATACGATCTCTGAGTGTATTTATTGTTATAAGGATATTATTTATTAGCAGTCCTAAGATGTTTAGTTTTCGGAGGATTTGTGTTAATGCTTATTAACATTTTGACAGGTGCTGAACTTTTGCTATTTGTTTTGTATTTTTATTAACATTTCCTTCTGCTTTGATTGTTTTTTTGTTAAAAGATAACATATAAAGTTTATTTGTGTATATCAATCTCAATCTCTTTGAAGAAATTTGATACAGGGTGGCGCAGAATGAGCTATATGGTTTGAATTCTTTATAACTTTTTAATTATTATTCTTTCTTTGTTTTTTCTTCAGCGTTATCAATCATTACACGATCGAACAACGTACAAAAGTAATTGAACTTAATTTTTCAAACCAATAGTCTATTGAGTTGACACAGCGTGCATATCGTAGTCATTTTAATGTGCGTCAGCTGTGTATATTTCGTCAACATGGGTCTGTAAGAACCCTTCCTGATGCCGAAAAAACACAGTGGTCAAAATATTGAAAAATAATGAAATCATGGCCATTACATCCGAAATTCTGCAAAAAGTTATGGAAAATATGCTAAAAAGAGCACGTATGTATGTGAGAAGCAGAAGATGGACATCACTTACAGGATATAATTTTTCAAAACTAATTGCAAAAAATTCCCCAATGATATACTGTATTATCGCATTAATAAAAAAGTTATTAACCCTTTAAACCATATAGCTGATTCTGCGCCACCCTGTAGATTAAATGAATACAACTGGATTTAAGTTAGTCAGTTAGTTAGTTTAGTAACACTTTGCTAAACAACTGGGGTTCTATTTAGCAATAATAAGTTTTGTTTAACGCCCAAAAAATAAATATTTGTTAAAATAAGTTTTTTTGATTTCTTGTTTTGTTATATTTCATGTGAAAACAATTTTGTCATACGTATTTTTTATATAAAAATGCAAATGCCATTAACTTTGCTGCGTATATATGAATGTATGTAGAAGATACCTGCATGAATGATTCATTCATAGCAAAGGAATAAAAAAAACCATTCTCTAAAAAAAAATTTTGTTTATCTGCCCTCTTAACATACACACAAAACCAATACATTAACAAACACATGAGAGATAACAAGCACAATTCATTCATTCATTCAAATTCATGATGGAATGAATGCACATTTTTCTCTTTTTTAATGGTATTAATGCAGGTTTCTAGTATGTATGTATGTATGTATGTATAAATTAATAAATATGAACTAAATTGCGTATCCTTCCGAAATTTATTAAGGGTTTTCATGAGTGCGAGACTCATTTCATAAAGACCCTTTTTAATTTCTGTGTAATTTAAAACAATTATGTGCGGTTTTCACTAAACAAGTGAATCACTTGCGTTATGAAAACCACATATTAATATCAGTTTGTAAGAAACGTCAATGAAATCGCTTCATTTCATTGTCTTCGTAAGAAAACAACAAAAAAAATTTGCCAGTTCAGTTTTTTGCACGGGCACATGGAAGTATATTATCAAAGTTATTTTCGGCTATACAAAATTTATTATCAATAAGATTTCCATATTTTTTTTTTTTTTTTTTTTTTTTTTTGTTTTATTGAATCTTTCTTGTCGAAAATTACAATATGTATTCAAAGCTTAATCCTAATTCTTATTTGTATTTGTTAGCCGTTGCCAATGTAACCGCTAATTAATAGCATTCAAGTGCCAAAAAAGCCTGCAAGGCTCAAAGTGTCGGATCTTTTCAGCCTCCGGTGACCTTCGAACTTTATTAGATCCCGAGCGAGGTAGTTGGGATGGACCATTAGTTTATCAATGTATTTGTCTGAATACTTTTTAATTTCTTCCTGGATGGTAGCGATGTTAAGATCTCTGTGGATCATGTCATTACGTATATACCATGGGGCGCAGACAATTTGCCGTAATATCCTAGACTGTCTTCTTTGTAGCTTCTGGATGTTTGATGCGCATGCAGTACCCCATAATTGGATGCCATATGTCCATATTGGCTTTATGATAGACTTGTATAAGAGAACTTTGTTGTCTAAGGACAAGTTTGAGTTTCGACCGATTAGCCAATGTAGTTGAGCTGCTTTAAGTTTCATAGCCGTTATTTTCGCTTCAATATGACGAGACCAGGTCAGGCGTCTATCTATATGAATTCCCAAGTATTTAACATGGCTTTCTACCGGAACAGTGATGTTATTTATTTTTACAGCAGGGCACGTTTGTCTTCTGAGCGTGAAAGTTAAGTGGGCACATTTAGCCGGGTTAACCTTTATTTTCCATTTTTCTAGCCAGGCTTCTAGTTCATTGATGTGGGACTGTAAATGCTGCGATGCAACTTTTGGGTCCTGATTAACACTAATAAATGCTGTGTCGTCTGCAAACGTAGAAGTGTGTGTGCTCGGGCTAGTTGGCATATCAGCTGTATATATTATATACAGTAACGGCCCTAATGTGCTGCCTTGAGGGACACCAGCAGATATTTTCTTGGTGGGGGAGTATTGGTTTTTTGATCTAACCATGAAAGTTCTGCCAGTTAAATAGCTCTCAAGGAGTTTGTGAGTGTTTTGTGGAAGCATTCGTGTTATTTTAATGATCAGCCCATCATGCCAAACTTTGTCGAATGCTTGGGAAATGTCTATGAACAGTGCTGAGCAATATTCTTTTCTCTCAAACGCTGACCTAATTTGGGTAACAATTCTATGCACTTGTTCGATTGTACCATGCCTTGCTCGGAATCCGAACTGATGATCCGGAATGATTGCGTGTTCATTAAGATAGGGAGTTATACTTAAAAGGAATATTTTTTCGAATAGCTTTGATAATATTGATAATAGGCTGATTGGTCTGTACGACGTCATTTGACTGGCGTCTTTTCCTGGCTTAGGAATCATAACAATTGTAGAGGTCTTCCAAGAGGAGGGGAAGTAGCCAACTCGTAATATCGCATTAAAGATGAGCAGCAAGATTCTTGAAGCAGACGTAGGTAAGTTTCTTATCATTGAGCCTGTGATGCGGTCAGGACCGGGAGATTTTTTAATGTTGACATTTTCTATCGCTGATTTTACTTGGGGTAATTTAAATTTTATTGGATCGTTAACTGTATCAGGAATAATTGGACGACAGGAACAAGTATCAGCATCATGGGGCTTGAAAACTTTCTCCAAGTGGCTTGCAAAGGCATTTATTTTTTCATTTGTGTTTTTGGCCCAGGTACAGTTTTCCAGTCTCAGTGGAGATTCGTGGCTTATAGGACATTGCATATGTCTTACAGCCTTCCATAAGCTGTAAGATTTCCATATGACGTTTTATTATCTAAGGTCGAATTTTGGAAACGCAAAATTCAAAGTTGAAAAACTGTAATTTCTTGCTCTTCTTAATGTGTCATTGTAAACAGTCGCTTTCAAGCCAACTTAAAAAGCAAAAAGTTGCAAACAAATTTTCGTTTTTTGTTCGACAATTTTTGATTTCGACTGCAGTTTATTAAACACCGAAATTAATTACTAATCACAGATCTTAGTGAGAAAGTCGGTGAATATAATTACGAATAATCCAATAATGTAACTAATGCTGGGTACACACAATTCAATGCATTTACGCAATCTACCAAATTAAATTCATTTTCTTATTAATACGATTTCCGTATGACGTGCTAAATTCCTAGTTTTTCATATTTGATAAATACACTGAAATTTATTGTTGAGGGAAAGCTAGCCTCTATGCGCATTTCACTGGTTGCTTAGGCCAGCTCATCAGGAAACCTTTTCCAAAGATTTTTGAGAGGCCAAAAATATTATACAAATAAAACCCTAAAGCGAATAAGAATTATAAACACTCAAAGTCTTACTTGTAACAATATCAAAGCCATTTTTCATTCATTCAAGTTTGCATCAACATCAAAACGCTTTGATATTTTGAGGTTGCATTGAAGCAAATTGCATGTAGATTGCACCGTCTGTACACAGAAAAAATTATTGCCAAATTATTTTCAAACAAACGCTTGTTTGAATTTTTTTTTAATTTCTACAAATTTTTTTACTGATTCAATAAATATTTTTGTTTGATTTTTATTTAACCAACAAAAATGTTGACAACTATTCAAAACTATATTTTATACGCGCTATTGGTTTCAAGTTTTCATAATTTTGTATGAAATATTTAACGCTCTTTAATGTTGTCGTTTTTTGCATTTTTTTATTTGATCGTAAGCAACACTTCTTTATGTGAAATATAAGAACAACAACACAAAACACATACAGTATATTTTTGGACGCTTTAAAAAAGTAAAACAAGAAGAAAGAGGATAAAATAGCGCGACGAGGTTACTAGAAAAAAAACGAAAGCAATAGCAGGTAAAAAAAGGTTTCATTCTTTTTAAACAACAGAAACAACAACAACATTATAAGAAACAAAATAAATTTTTGGTTGGTTTCAAAGTAGGTATGGTAAAAAAGAATGAAAAACAAAATCCCGTATTCAATTTTTGAAAACTGTTTAGTTAAATACATCAAATATAAAAATAAAATGATGACGAAAAACATATTGAGTCGGTCTGCTGCAGGTTTTGGTAACATTTCTACTTCTTTAGCCAAGGAAAGGATACAGCAGTGAGTGATGAAGAAAAACATTGTGTGTATAAACAAGACTTCGTTTAAAAATTATTCCAACAAAAAATGTGTCTCAAAGCCAGCCGCCACTATGCGCGTCATTGCTTGTGCAAATTTTTTGTTTGATTCAGCAAAATTATTTGTTTGAAATTTATATGAATTTCAGTAAACTTTTTGCTTGATTCTGTAAATTATTTGTTTGAAAAAATCAGTGTTTTTTTTCAGTAAACAAAATGCAAATAAATTGTTTGAATTTGCGAATTTGTTTGTAGGACCGATTTCAGACAAAAAATGTTTTGATTCTACAAATTTTTTGTTTGAATTCGAAAAATAATTTTTTCTGTGTACCCAGCATTTCGATCAGCCATCAATGGATTATTGCCATGATTTTAACTCGATTCCTTATAATGGTGAATGTTATTAAATAATCAGAGAGTTAGTCTTCATTTTTAAAATATATAGACTTAATTTAATTTGAAACGAAATATTATAAAAGTTTACGATAACAATGTACGATTAATCACGATTACGATTACGACTAGAATCGTCTTGCAAACCCAAGTAACAGCGTAATTTTATAACAAATAAACAAGCATACTAGTGCGTACGTACATATAACTAAAAGACAATAAAATCACATCATTGTAATATTGCGGAAAATAAATTGAAATTTAAGGAACAAGCAGCAGCATTTCAAATACAGAATAGCACCATCAGATAGACAGACTACAAATATACAAACATACACAAGTTAGCAGACGTGGAAGCACAAACAAATTACAAACTGCAAATTGCTACAAGAATTCTTAAATTACACAAAGGAGTAGTGACAGCAGCACCAGCGCAAGTAGCAGTAGTGTAGGAAAGTAAATAAGTAAAAGGCCAAACGACACTTAGACAGTAAATTCGACAGAGAAAATTTGTATGCCAGACCTACATACATATTTACGAGTGCTCTTGGGTTTGCGGGAGCTTAATTAAATGAAGGAAATCTTTTACTTTTATCATCCTTCTTACCGAAAACTGAAAACAGTCCTGATGTTGCTTCCTCTTTTGTAAACACAAAATTTCCATTAGATATTCCAAATATGAGAAGCAAGAAAGAAGAAAAGACAATGAAATACAAAACACAAATACACGGAATTAAAAATATTTGGTGGAACATATTTTTGATAGGAAAATGCACAATGGGGATTTGAAAAGAAAAATATTTGTACACTCTACAGCAAAGGTTTATACAAACATTGGGTCATATGACTCCATATATATGTACATTTAAAATCTATTATTCTAGAATCACCCAGAGAAAAAACATGTTTAAATATGGTCACCGCCAACAAAACTATTTTTAAAGAACATTTTAAACATTTTATGATTCATTTAACAATATTTTTGTCACCGACAACCATTTTATGGTTGAATTAGCTAGTCCCCCATCAAGAAGCCACACCCATATTATGGTTGTCTCCAAACATGTTATGGTCAAAAATAACTAAAACATGTTTAACACTTATAATAGCATGGTTGATTTATAACCATAGCTCTTTGAAAAGAGAAAAATACTATTGTTAATTTTAAAACAAATTATTGTTTTAATATGGTCACCTCCAATAAAACTATATTTATAGAAAAATTAAAACATATTATGTTTAATAAGACCATATTGTTGTCACTTACAATTATATTATAGTTAAATTAGTCCTCCATCAAGAAGCCACAACCATATTATGGTTGCCCCTAAGCATGTTATGGTTAAATATGAAAATGATGTGTTTTTAAATTAACAATAGTATTTTCTTCTTTTATAAGAGCAACATGCTATTCTTGAAAACTACCTATGCTTTTAAAAGTGTTAAACATATTTTAGTTTTTATTAACCATAACATGTTTGGAGGCAACCATTATATAGTTGTGGCTTCTTGATGAAGGATTAATTTAACCATAATATGGTTGTGGGTAACAATAATATGGTAAAATTTAACAAAATATGTTTAAATTTTTCTTTAAAAATAGTTTTGTTGGACGTGACCATATTTAAACATGTTTTTCTCTGGGTATAAACGCAGAAAAAAAAAACACTATTTTTTATAATATGACCACTTCCAACAAAACTTTTTTAACAAAAAAATTTAAGCATATTGTGCTTATTCTAACTACATTATAGTCTCCGGCAACCACATTATTAAGTTAGTCCATCATCAAAAAAAACAGCCATATTGTGGTTGCCTCCAAACAAGTTAAACGCAGTTTACGTTCTGCATTCTCCAGACAACTTGGAAAAAATAAAAAAAGGCAATATCAAAATTAGGAACAAAAAAAGTAAAAAGCACTTTCGCTAAATAAATAAAAACACTATCCTGTTTTGTTTTCTAGACGTTATAAATCGATGAATTTAACATGAAAGCTTGGATTTTAAATCAATTTGAGGGTCGAGCAGTATTTACAGACGGAGAGCAGTGGTACCAGCATCGATTTAGAGGGCGACGGTGCTGATGCTGGGTCACATGATAGGGGATCTGTGGTGACAATTTACGTCGTTATCAGGATGCGCTCAGAGCAATGACATATTATACGATGCGATCAGTAATGTTAACCGTACGGTAATCATCCATTATCAGGGTAATTTTGGGATGCAAAAGGCATCAAGGTAATTTTATTTAAAATACGGTCATTTAAATAAATTTGGATTTTTGGAGGTGATTGTTAATTTAAAAATAGATAAATGTTATAACAAAAAATTAAGAACATTAATTACGTTTCTTGTTCGTAACACATTAAACTACACTTGTATATTATTAATTTTATATTAAACTTTGTGTGTGTTTAAAAAAAATAGCCGGAATGTTATAAATTTACTTATAGATATCGGATTAGTTTATGTAAGGATCAGGGATTTAATGTGGCTAAAGTTAAGTGTTTGGGACTTGAATAATCCGTATTTGAATCAAGCATTCTGTACTTGATTTAAGAAAATTCATACTTATCGTACTATTGACAATGTTTTGCCTTGGTTTAAGTACGAATGGATTGATTTTGATTCTGTGACTGAAACAAGTCAAAAATTATTACATTTTTTTAATGGTAACAATCACATACATATCGCTCTACAGGGGGTTAACTCAATATTTATAAATTTTCAGTAGAAACAAAAAAGTGTTTTCTTTAGTTTTATACAACAAAGGGGATACAATTGTATTTTTTTTTTGCAAAATACTGATCTAAGATTTTTAAAGTGTGTATGTATGTGTATGTACATCGATTTCTTGCAAAAAGTGAAAATTGAAAAATTTTGAGTTGACCATCTTTAGAGGAACCAGTGCGATATGTACGCTCAGCGTATTAAATAAAAATATTTTGAGTTGTATGAACCTATTTTATTCAAAATTATTTTACTGCCTTTTCGTAAAATATACAATAATTTTAGTTAAAAATGTATTTTAAGAGAAAAATTTCCATTAAAATTTTTCTTAAACACATTTAAAATCTATATATAAATCGGCTTAGGCAAAACAGTTAAGAACACTTTTCTCCTCTGCTGGCCCAGCGAATAAAAAATACACAATTTGAAAGGTATTTACTGCCAGAAGTGCAAAACATTTATTTCATTAAAATCTGTTCAATATTTTATAAGCGTTAAAATTTGATACTAAAACATATGCAAAACAAATAAATAAAAATTTGGGTTTCCCATTATCAAATAATAAAAAATAGGGTCGTCAATAATTCGACATTTTCAAGAAACCGGTTTTCGAATATTTCGTCTATATAAATCGGCATGGGCAATCCAGTTTAGAACGATATCTTTCTTTGTTTTTCAACCGCTCACGTGGAACATAACATATGAACCGGAGGTTGGTCCGTCTCCGAATCAATCCACTATATTTTTTTCATATTAAAAAAAATGTATGTCCGAATTTCGACCATTAGGAAAATACTTGTTCAAATAAATGGTTTATGACCGGCGATGGACTGAGTGATTTTCATATAAATTTTTCTACAGGAAACAGCACATTAATGTTTTGATTAAAACTCTTTGCGTACGGTAATTTCATCTCAAAAACGGTTATATTAGGAGGGCCCTACGGTAATGAAAAAATTAAAGTTAAGATCACTGGATGCGATCGTTCCTGGTCGCATGGTAAAGAAATGCTCTGAAAGAGCTCAGGGTGGTATTCACATAAAGGCTGCGTTGGGTACTCGGACACTGCAAGACGGATGGTAGTGAGGCGGCGGGTGAACTCGCGAGAGAGGGTTAGAATATTGACTAAGGGGTAAGGAACGGGGAGGGGTAAAACCCCGTTACGTCACTACTATAAGGTGGGACAGTGCTATATCTGACTTCTGCAGATAATGCGAAGATGCTGAGGAGCTAGAGACGATTGAGCATGTACAGTGCCCTTGTTCTAGTATTTAGTGTCTCAGGTAGAAATTGCTTGGAGATAGATTTTACGAAGAATTAAAGTTTATCGCTAGATGTAATCCTGTCAACCCAGTCGGTAGTTTTGTTCTTTCTATTGTCTACCATCTATCTGAAATCTATCTGGCGGTTTTTTTCTTTACTTCTCTCTTCCTTCTTCCTTTGCATTCGAAGGGATTCACAATGGACCGCATTGGGCTGCGAGTAGAGGTGTGCCCTAACAAAAATTTGTTAATACATATTTTCCTTATTACCAAGAGCAACATTTTAGGGCTGATAAACAGCCAAGAGATTATTAATGGTAAACACATTATAGTTAATCTTACCCATTTCATATTTGGAGGCTATCATAATATGGTTGCGGCTTCCGTTCATAGTTGTTCGCCTCTTTTATCGATCTCCCTACTTTATACCTCAATCTACCTTGAGGAATTTCTTTAATCTATAACCGAATTTAATGAAATTATATAATTTCCAGTCCATAGTGCTTCCTTAGCATTATTTTAAACAATATTTAAAGACAAAAACAAAATTTAAAATGCGGGTGAGAAACTAAAGAACTTTGAATACTTAATAGGAATGAGATTCAAATGCTTAAGAAAAAAGAAGTTTAAAGTAAAATCAAAAAACAGAAAATATGCTGCCAGGCAAAACTCGTTTTAAGAATTAGTGTAGCTTTAACAAACAAAAAATCAATGGAATATATAGAGAATAACAAGTAGAAAATAAAACACGAACTTAAGACATTTTTTTCCAATTCTGCCAGTTTTATTGAGCGAAAAAAACAAACAACAAATAAGTAGGCTAAAAGGACAAGAATATTAAATTTACAACAGATTTACTCTCAAAAATGTTACCAAAGGCACAAAACTACACAAGTAGAACGCTTAAATGTTAATGGGAAGAAAACAACAAGTATTTACGGACTACAGCATGACAGAGGGGAGAAATATTAAATTTGTTGTAGTTGTTGTCTTATTTAGAATGTACTTTTTTTCAATTTGCTCTTTCTTAAAGTTGTAATAAGGTCAACCGAAAAACAGCAGTTTAATATATATTTTTTTTTTATATTTGGTTGGAAATAATAGAGAGGGCGGGCGATGTTGATAAAAAGTACAAGGTAAAAAAATACATTTTAAATTGAGTTAACAATAACAGAAAAGTAAGAAGAAACAATATTAAACAATGTTTATACATATGTATACTTAACATTGAAATGTACTAAGAAACGCTTTTTGCTAAAGGATACCTTCCCATTTAATGCTTTTATTGTTATTGGCAGATCAAATTTGTAAAATACGAAGAAGTGTTGGCATCCTAAATGAAATTATTGATTTCAATTTTCTGCTGCTTGATGTTGTCTGCCATTTACACACTCTACTACACTGATTGTTTTTGAGTGGAACAGGGAGTGAGTGCAAGAGAGTTTCTGTTATGGCATCCACTTTAACTAATGTTAAACACGTTGACTATGATTTAATATTGAAAATGTTGTTGTACATGTACAAGTACAAATACAGTTCTATCATTTGTAATAGTCGTACAACAATAATCGAATATAAAACATATGCTACTGTTGTTGTTGGTGCTAACAATTGAAGAACTGCTATTGCGATGGATTAATGGATTTCATGTGGATTTCATGTGCATTTTTACATGGTGTTAAAGAATCAAAATACTAATTTTAATCGGACCTTTCGCAACTTTAAGAAAATTTACGTGAAATTAATAATTTTAATAGCAGAAGTGTATTTAAGTAAAAAGAATTGCTAAATTGTTTTTGTGCTAGAAAAATAGTTGTGGTAAGAATATTTCATTTCTAAGATTTCACAAAAGTGCAGATTATAAATATAACAGCGAAAGAGCAAATGCAAAATATTGCAGCTCTTTTGTTAAATCCAGCAACACAGAGTTTCCATTAGACTTCATAAAAGAGCAACAAAATTTTTAATTTGCGAAACCATTTGCACCAAACACTG
Source organism: Pollenia labialis (assembly GCA_949318255.1). Lineage (NCBI taxonomy): Eukaryota > Metazoa > Arthropoda > Insecta > Diptera > Polleniidae > Pollenia > Pollenia labialis. The sequence goes on along the minus strand of OX439139.1, from coordinate 143,457,825 downwards.
AACTCCGCTCATATATTCACCAGTCGAAAACCGCTGGACGGAAAAAAATGAATTTTTGTTTAGAATAGCAAAAGTGTGTTCATGTGCCAACAATAACAATATTACTTAAATAATAATAAGCGCCAAAAATAAAATTTTACAGGGGAGAGTTTTTTTAAATTTATTTCATATAAATTTTGTATGGAATTTGTCGCTCACGATAAAATTGTTCTTGATATAAGATCGTAACGGTACCTACTGTGACCCAGACATTTTAGGATATTATGCAAGTGTTGCCAATAAACTCATTTATAAAAAAAACGAACATTTAAAATGATGTCGCTTAAGTTATTATCGCGGTTAGGGAGCGATATAAAGGGCTAGTTTGCTGATTGTTACAGGATTACAATATTTAGAAAACACTTCTGTTTTGTTATAATATTTGCTCAGACTACCATGAAATTTTAGTGAATGTGTACTGGAAATCTAAAGAGGGACCCCAATAACCCTCTGTGGATTTATAAAACTCAAGGTTAAGATTTTGATGCTATAGACGAAGTGCCTGTGGGTTTAAATTGGAGAATGTACCAAACTCTTATAACATCTCTTACAACTGAATCAATGAAAGTAGGTCTAAAGGCAAACATATCAAAGACGAAGGCAATGAGAGTTAACGCAACAAATTCCGATAAATTCACAGTTAACGCTCAAGAAATCGATGATGTTACCAGTTTTAAATATCTTGGCAGCATAATTAGCACAGATGGCGGGACGTTGCTAGATGTACAAAACAGATTAAAAAAAGCCAAGGCCAGTTTTGCAATGTTTAGCAAGGTATTGAGATCCAACACAATCACCAATTCAACGAAAATTCGTATATTTGACTTATGTGTTTAATCTACACTGCTGTTCGGTTGCGAAACCTGGTTCCTAACCGAAGCACTCAGCAGGAAGTTGCAAACGTGCATCAATAGATGTTTACGCAATATCCTAAGAATTTGGTGGCCGCAAATTGTGTCAAACGAGGATTTACTTAATAGAACCAGACAACTACCAATTAAAAACGAAATACAGAAACGTAAATATGGTTGGACGGCACAATGTTAGTAGACCTAAAGCGACCTTGAGGAGAACAAATGCAGCTGAAACTAGAAAATCATTTAACCAGTTGCGATACATAGCTAGGAATAGAACGGAATGGAGAAGTTTTGTAAAAAATATTTATTTGTGATTAGACTACGTTCGAATTTTATGAATTGTAAATACACAGAAAAAATAGAAAATCGACTTTAATTAAACAATTCGTTCAGACAATTAAATATTTAACTAATTTTGCCCCGGCAAAGGAATTGATCATATCAATTAACGGATTTGTATTTGCGAGTCATGGGACACAAATTTAGTCAATTAAAAAATTTATTGCATAAACAAAAAATACTCCACATATACACAAACATTTAATTTTATGGGTTTTGATTAAAAAAATTAATTGCAGCAAACAAAAAATTAATTGAATAATTAATGTACACCAATTAATTATTTAATTGAATAATTGTTTGCAAAAATTTTTCTATGTAAGAAAATTTTTATAATAATAATAATAAGATATTGAAAATTTTTTTATCTAATAACTACACTAAGACGAAAAATCAATCCATTCATCCGAAGCGGTATTAATAAAATACGATGAGTACGGATTTTCTTGAATCAAGTATAGAAATATTGATTAAAGTACGGATTTTGAAAAACGAAATATTGAACTTAATCATATTCAATCCCGCATTCGAACTTGAAATAATCCGAAAATGATTAATCTCAAGTAAAACTAAGATGGAATCAATTTTAAAATGCGATTGATTCAAGTATAATAAAGTTGATTTAATCCCGAATTCGAACTTTAAATACGCCAAAAGTGAAATTAGAAGGAGAATATTATTATGATTGATTTACTTAGCTGTTTAACGCCTTACAGAATTTCAGTTATAAAACACCAGCATCATTCGCGATAGGGTTTTTACTTTAAAAACTGAATGTACTAATAAAACTGAAAATATAAACTAAATGAGAAGCAAGTGTTCTCAATTTTACATTTTAAACATGAATATAATATGTTTTCGTCTCGTTCTCTTGTTTTTCTTGTTTCTACACACAACAAGCAAATCGTTTTTAGCTACTTGTGTGGTGTTTTTGAAGCATCTTTAACAAACTTTGATAAGTTTTATGATATTTAAACGCTCACTTTAGAATTTTACTTGCATAGTGGCACTACTAACGAAAAGTTTAATGTTTTTTTACTTGTTTTGAAAATATTTTACTTATTTTAAGAAATTCCTGGATATTCTTTGGAAGGCTGACATTCTGGGACAAAAATCCTAGGGAAAAAGCTCTAAGTTATAAACGTATACACCATTTTATATCTCAGTTTAAGAATTTCTGATAAATGTTCGTTGCCTTATTCAGTTGGCTTGTAATCTGTTCACATATGGGTATTTCCATAATTCTCCAAACATTTTTATTAGTTTTTCAAAGAATAATTTACATGTTATTTAATATTTTTGTATGTATTTCAGTGTTAAGCCCAATTAAGCGAACAAGAGGAAAAATTTGAACGGAATGGGTTTAAAATATAAATATATATAAAATAAATTTTTTAAAATTTTCTTTTTGGTTTTAATTGATTTGTACGAAAGAAAGAATTCTTTCGCACATCAGAAATAGGCCATAAGATAATTTGCATGCTGGCATATTGTGACACTTCTGTGGAAGTGCCCTTATGTTTATATGTATAAGTGTTATTATTATATGAATATATGCATGTGTATGTACTTAAACCCACTTTAATGGTTGTTTCTAAAACTTCCAACTTGTTTTCTTTCTTTTATTTTTTGTACATTTTCTTCATTTTTCTTTTGTTCTCGTTAAATTTTTTGTAGTGCTAGGTATTTTCTTTATTTTTATCGTCAAAAAATAATAATGATTTGTTTTTCTTACAATATTCTTTCTTAAGAAATAAATAAATAAAGTTATTCATTCACACACAGCATGAACGGATGAGTAGATAAATGTTACAAGACAAATATCGTTTTCTGTTTGCAATATTAAAATCTGTAAGATATTTTTTTACACGCACACAAACATGCATAAATTCTAAAAAATAAAAAGAAGAAAATAAACATATAAAATATTACTACAAATCATATTGCATGTATTTTTTTTTTGTGTATTGGAAATACAGTAGAGTCCCGATAATTCGTAAACGCAGGTGGCCAGAAATTGTTTTCGAATTCCAGAGAATTTTCGATTTAACGGGATATCAGTTTATCGAGGTCAGAATACGAATTAACTAACGAATGTCGTATTAGAAAGAATAAAAAAATAGATAAAAAAGTAACAGAAATATACAAACAACAATTCTGATAGCGCATAGAAAATATTCCTGGTATAATATGAAAATTTAAATAAACCACTTTTCAGTAGAACAACTGTTGATATTTGCTGCTTTGCATAAAGAATTATGAGAGTTTAAACAGATAAAGTATTAAAAAAAGGGGACCAAAGTTTGTGAAAATATTGCGATTTAACTCGATATTTTTATATATTAACACTTTCTTCTTAGCCTGGTACGAATTATCGGGATTCTACTCTATTTGTTTAATAATATTTGCTGTTAGAAAAATACAATGAACACACAAATCCAAGTGTCATAAATTTATATTGTTGTTCATGGGACTTACATACATAAGTACATAAATAATATTTTAATTATAGGAAATGGCTATATTAGCACCGTGGACATGCGGCTTAAGGGTCGTGCCACCTGTGCTATCTTTAGAAAAAATCAAGACAAATTTCTAGAAAGTCATACAATTATATTTAATAATAAACATTTGTGGCTGAAAATAAATCAAATGGAAAAATTGTTTAATAATTCTGAAAATAATTAGAATTGTGGTTATTTTGTTGAACTATTTATGGTTTTTAATCCAAATTTTTAATATTTTAATCAAAAAAAAAAAAAAAAAAAAAAAAAAAAAAAAACAAAAAATGTACTTTGGACTTCAAGAAGAAATCTTGACATGAGTACGAAAATACAGAAGTTAAGAAAAACATGTAAAAATCAATTAAAATGGATAATCATGCAAAAAAGGAAATTTCGATCTACCAAATGTTAAAATATAATTTGGTTTAAGGATTGATGTTTGACTATTGACGTCAGCAGTCGTCGATGGCTGCGAGTGTAAGACGGCATATCCATCTGAGGAGATCGAGTGGTTGCGATCGAAACATGTCATGGTAACCAGCCGCCTCGGTTCGAATCTCAGGTCAGTCAAGAATGAATGATCATCCTTTCTTCATAAAAATAATTTAATGAAAATTAAATTTGATGAACTTAAGCCTGATTAAAATATTAAACATACTGAAAATAATAATTTCTAGCGATGATGAAAAGCGGTTTGGCTTACAGTACACAAAAGAAAAATCTCTTGGGATAAATTTAGTTTTTTATCCATATTTAAAGTACGGGTCGGTCGTACTTAAAAATTTAAGAACAACTAACACTAAAACGTATTTTAAACCATCCTAAAAGGGAGTGCTTTCGAAAATCAATCCCGGAATTTCTTAAAATTAGTATAAAATTCATAAAACAAGTAAAAAAAAAGGATTGAAGTTTTTGTTGGTAGGACACTCTACACACAGAAAAAAATACCAATGTAAAATTAACAAGGAAAAATGTTTATTGAGAATCATAGTAAATTTCTGCAAAAGTATGCCCATTATTTAAATTTATCATTATTTCATATTAATTTTAAATGAAAAATTTTAAAATAATCTTAAATCACGCTTATTTAATATTATTCACTGTTAAAATATATAAAAAAAAATTATAAAATATAAATAAATATGGATTCAATATTGAATCCATTAAAAAACCTGTTTTATATTAAAATCAAAAGTTTATCTTGTTAAATTAACATGCATACATAGTTAAGTATGTTAATTGTTTTATTTTCATTCTTAAAATATGTTATAAAAAGAAGACAATTCCCGTATTCTTTTAATTAAAATTATTTAGTTAAATAGTACATCAAGTTTTCAAAGTAGAATGATGACGAAAACCATATCGGGCCACTCTGCTGATTGATCTTTTAACAAAGGAGAAATAAGTTAAACAAGTGTACCAGGGGTAAGTGTTTTAAATTATTGTGAAATAAATGCATATGTTGTCTCTGAAGCTTCTTCTCACACTCAAACCAATTTGATTTTACATGCAATTCACGTTGTTTCAGCTTGAAATAACTTTCTTTCAACGTGATTCGGATTGTTATTTCAATATAAATCACATTTTGCTCTAACTTTACTGCAATGTTAAATTAACATGAATTGTAGTTATTTTAAAAGAAAAAAATGTTGTTCGCAAGTTATGTAAAATAAGGTTGAATTAACACGAAAAACGTATGAAGCAAAATCAACACCGATAAATTTAAAATCAGCCTTGTTTTCTACATTTTTAACTTGATTTTTTTCTGTGTGCAGAACAAGAAAAAAACATACATATCATATCATTTTCATGTTTAAAAAGTTAAATCAACAGCAAAATTTCCCATTTTGTTTATATTTTTAGTTAAATATGTACATCAAATTTTAAAGTATACAAGTATAACATAATAGTCTCCTTCTGACTCTGGGATAAATGTTTTAGATCACACTCAATCTTATTTCATTTTCAGGTTATTTAAAGTACGAATTCGGAATAACATATGAATAAGTTAAGTATTTCACACTTGAATAATCCGAACTTGCATCAATCCTTCTGTACTTGATTCAAGAAAATCCGTACTTACCGTACTATTGATACCGTTTCGGATTAATTTTTTCTTTTTAGTGTAGTATTTTTACATAGCTGGCCTTTTGCTGGCCCCAAGGATCTTCTCCATTTGAGTGTTGTTGAAAACGATTTCGATTACAATTTGGTTTTTTAATACCCAGTAAAATCTTCGCTGGCTTTTTCAAAATGAAAAGCTTCTTTATCTCATCATTTAGTTGCTTTTTTTTTTTTGCTAAAATGTGTTTGCGTTAAATAACATCTATTACATTACTTCTTCTTAAAACGTATTATATAAGCCATTATCTGAATGAATAATTATTCATTAAGATATTATAATATAATCACTTGCACGTAATGAATTACAAAAGTGATTAAAAAAAATATATATTTTAAAGTTGAGGGAAAATGGATTTTTAACAGGTAAAATGTAATGAAATTGTGTTTTTATTTGGCATTCTGGCAAGTACTTTGCTACGTAGGTAATTAGTTACTTTTTAAATGCCTTGCACTTAACTTGAAGCTTGTGACATTATACTTCTTTGAAGAGTTATAGGTAACCACTTTTTTGGACTTTTCAAAATGATGTACTTACTTTTTGGATGTATGTAGGTATAAAAAAATTACTTACTTTTACTCAACACATTTTCTTGTAGGCGAAGTTTATAGAATATAGATGGCCGTATACCGGTGGAAATTGGCTTGGCCGTGTGAAATGTATTTTTCCACACTTTTGAATATGGTCACTTTCAGTGAAACAATTTTTTACAAAACATTTTAAAACATATTATTTAAGAATATTATTGCCATCGGCAACCATATTATGATTTAATTAGGAAGCTGCGACTATTTTATGCAGATAAATTATGATGAAAGTGGCTTTTTGTTGAGCTGAAGGCTTTTTCTCTTTAAGTATAACATACTTAGTATTTTGTTATAATATTTTTTGGCTATGCAAGAAACTTTTGTAAGCGAAGTTTTTTTTAATCATTTCCACAGATGAAAATCGTTTCGCCCGAACAAACGCAGGCTGTACCAAAATAGTTCAGCAATCGAAGAAACTTTTCGCCACACTCAGAGAAACAACCTTTTTCGCGAGGCGATTTAATCAAAGAATGACCAAAACATTTTTATAATTTTGTGTGCATCAATTAATTAAAATATTTTGAATTGTTTTTAATTGGCACTTATTATAGTTCTGAATTTTTTCTCTATACCTCGGTCCCAAAAACCAAATTTGTTTCCTACATTTTGTTGTTTTTAAGCTAATATGGCCTAAAATTTCTTTGTAATTAAAACAACATTTTTTTTATTACAATTTTCCCAACGTTTCGTCGGTATATGCCAACATCTTCAGGGGTAGTAATATTTTATGTTATTAACATTAAAAAGATTTTTTATTTTTTAAAAAAAAATTAATATTATTCGTCATAGTTTTTTTTACCCACACCACAACAGTGGAGAAGGTTCCTTCTATGCATTTGTACTGATGTATGTTACACCAATATTGGTCCTAGTATATCGAAATTTAACTTATGGCTCGATCTTACAATGTCCGCCCGTCCAGCTGGCTGTCTGGTACATAGATTCTTATTACCACAAGGAGCAAACTTATTAAAAAAAGCGATAACCGGTTCATAGCCTCTATTCAAGCCTCTTTCCATAAACCTTTTTGTCCGAACATATTAAGTAAAAAATACTTTGAATTTTGCCAGATTTTACTAACATCGGTTCATATTTGACCACAGCTTCCATACAAATACCAATTTAGAGAAAAGCTTTTAATTCAATAGATTCTTTATAAATGTTGGTATTGACATAAAATTGGGTTACAACAAGTTAAACGATAGCCACTATGTCTTGGCAAAATGTTGTTCGGGTAGGATCAAAATTCACCATGGGTGCCTTAAAAACCCCTTTCAAAAATCACTCGAGTGACATCGTTAAATAGGTAGTAAGACTTAAAAATCTCATTTGGATGTTTTTTATCTAGATAACATTCAATATAAATAACTCTTATATGATTCTTAAGCTCAGAACATAATTTCGTATTGGCGGTTCCATGACTACTAACTGGTCACACATGGGGTTGACTGTCAAAAATTTGTCTTTTAACACTGTGGTGTATCAGATTTTCTGGCTTGACAGATAAAATTATCCTACTACACAGAAAGAAAAACACTCGGGATGAATTAAGATTTTTACTTCTTCTTTAAATACTCAAAAATACAAGTACGAATAACACTAAAACGCACTTAAAACAATCCTAATTTTTGTTACTTTTGAAAATTTATCCCGGAATTTCTTAAAATAAGTACAACATTTTAAAAACAAGTAAAAACATTAAACTTTTTGTTGGTAGTGCCACTCTGAGAGTTAAATTATAAAGTGAGCGTTTTGCTATCATATAAATTATCAAAGTTGGTTAAGGACACTACAACAACACCACACAAGTAGTTAAAAAACCATTTGCAAGTTATATGTAGAAACAACAAAAACAACAGAACGAGACGAAAACATATTATTTTCATGTTTAAAATGTAATATTGAGAACACTTGCTTCTCTTTTAGTTTATATTTTCAGTTTTATTAGTACATTTAGTTTTTAAAGTAAAATCCCCATCGCGAATGATGCTGGTGTTCTATAACTGAAATTCTGAAAGGCGTTAAACGGCTAAATAAATCAATCATAATAAAATTCTCCTTCTAATTTCACTTCTGAATTATTTAAAATACGAATTCGGGATTAAATCAACTTTATAATACTTGAATCAAGCGCATTTTAAAATTGATTCAATCTTGCGTACGAATTCGGAATTGAATATGAATAACTTAAGTATTTCGTTATTGAAAATCCGTACTTGAATCAATCTTGCTATACTTAATCCGTACTCACCATATTATTAATACCGCTTCGGATGGATTTGAGTACGAATGGCCTGATTTTTTTTTGTGTACATTTTGTGGCATATCTACATATACTTTCATTTTTTACAATTGCGATATTTTGTTAAGATAAGAGTAAAAAAAAATATTCTCTACACAGAATGTAAAACATCTGTCAACAGTGTTTAGTACGAAGAATTCACCGATTCACAAAAACATGATTTCGTTATTGAATTAAAAAAAGAAAAATTTTAAACAAAAAAAGTAGTTTGAATGGAATTATGTTCTACGAGGGCAGGTCTATAAGTCCATGATTTTTTTTATATCTCGTAAAAGCTAAGCTGCATCATTTTTTTCCGTTTGACAGTCATTGAAAGCAGAATACCTCTTGATTTGAAGATAAAATTATAAGAACTGAATTTCGTTTGATCATTAAACATTCCATTACAAGAATCCATGAATTAGGATTTACGGTTTTCTCCCCTATCCGCCTTATTCTCCGGATTTAACTTATGTGACTATTTCTTGTTTCCAGAAGAAATGGCTATTTGGATAACCCGACAAATCTTTGTTATTGGAAGGGATAACAAAATTTAAAAAACATTGGACAAAGTGTACAGGGCTTAAAGGAGACTATGTTGAAAATTTTAATTCTTATCCAAACCTGAGTTTTATTTAAAAAGTCATTTGACTAATCGCCGTCGTTTTAAAAGAAATCCCGCTTCCAGTATGCTTTTATTTTTTATTACATCGAATATTCGGCAAAGAAAGGATAACCCCCGTATTTATTAACGATTATTAAATTTTACTAACGTTGATTAAGGAAACTTTTCATAGAAAATTGGTTTTGTAAACCGTTACTATATTATCACTTTTTCTATGAACGAGTCAGTTAAAAAAAATAGCAGTGTTACTCGATGACTGTCCATGTAACGCACAGAAAATGTTTCGGGAATCATTTAAAAGGACAAAACAATTATTTGCCACATGAACCGATACCAAAACCCGTTAAATTATAATGAAAATGCTGTTGCATCTTTAGCAAAAGATGGGATTATTTTCGTATCAGAAAAATTATAGGGCGAACAAAGTCAGTTTTCGCTGCAGTCTTCAACAGCAAAACAAAATATATATTTCTATTGTAAGACACAATTTTTTTGTTCTTTTGACAATTGGTTGCTGAAATCTGTTCAGCATATTTGCATGAGAACAACCAACAAAAACAAAATATTAAACTATCTTTTATCTTTAAACGAGATCATTTATTGTTGTAGTATTTGGAATTGTTTTTGGTTTTTGTTACAAGAACACACGTTTATACAAACGATTTGTATTTACATTGCTCATAATTTGGGATGCGATTTTCATGCAAATGCATTTTTTCTGTCGATAGTCTAAAAACATTATCTTACCGAATCATTAAATTTGCGTTAAAATTGCATCGATTTGTTTTTGCATATTTTGGTGATAATGCATATTTTGCCATATTTATGTTTTTAATGCAAAGTTTTGCATATTTTGACATTTTTTAGTGATTGTTTTTAGTATCCATATTAAAAAATTTTAAAAATAATAAATAAATTATTTTGGAGCTTTGCTTTAAATACAAGATTTTCAGGATTTCGACAAAAGATCCTTCTAAAACGATGCACCACCTTACATAGTTTTTAAATATTTTATCCAAACTGTTACAAATTACATGCTGGGCACATGGATTTTTTCGCGTTAGAAGCCAATTTGATAATTTTCCAATTTTTAATAAAATTTATCCCTTAATTCCTTCCACCACAGTCAGTAGATGCCTGGCTAGATGCTTTAGAATTATGTATATTTAAAAAACTTTCACTAGTTTAAGAATGATAGAAGACCTTGTTGATCTACGTTTAAAAAGTAAAAGGAAAATTAAATTTAGATAACATCAGAAGTCAATTAGCATTTGTATTTTCTAATTAAGGAAATATTGGCGAACAAATAAATTATTAGGAGAGATTTAGTTCACTGCTGATTTAATTCACTACTGCGCAAGTCAAAATAGTTGATATTGCAGAAAGTACAAGACAAAGTTAAAATTTAATTTTACCAGTAAAGCTATGTTCTCACCTATTAAATATTTGACGTCCTATGCGTAACCACTAGTTTTATTAAAAAAAATTTACTTTTGCAAAATGTTTGGCTAGATCAAACATGTTGCAACAGTTTTTAACTTTCATTATTACATTCTCTTACAAATAATTTTAGTAAATCAAAAGAAATAGTTAAAAATAAAACTTGAGTTTGGATTTTTTAGTCAAATATTTTTTAGGTTTGAACAGCGTTTAAAAAACAACAGTCAAAGTAGAAAAAATGCCATTTCTTCCACTTCGTTATTTGTCATTGCCCGAAAAAAACTGTTGCTTTTACTTTGGATTTATTAAATTTAAACAGTCGCTGTCAAACCAACTTAATAAGCGAAAAGCTGTACACAAATTTTTGTTGTTTGTTCGACAGTTTTTGATTTTGATTGCAGTTTTTTAAACCTTGGGTCTGAACATACCTTTATTTTAGTTTTTTTTTTACTATATTTGAATAACAATAGACTGAATTTTTTATATTTTTGTTTTTTAGTAAAATTAAAAACGATTTTTAATGAAAATTTTTTAAGTTTTTAGTGCATTTTTTGGATTTATAAGTGCATATTTTGAGCGCATATTTTTGATTTTTAAGTGCATGAAAATATAATAAATAATCATAATTTTTTTTGACTTTTGTTACATTTTCTTTTGACATTCTTCATAAAAAGTTTAAGTTTGCCCAATATTCAATTAGAAAAATACTTAAATTACGCGTACATTTTTAACAAAAGTAAGGAAAACGTATACAAATTACACATTATTATAATAACCGGTTCATTTTAACAAAATAACCGGTTTATTCGATATTCGAAAAATGGATATTTTAAAATTTTCGCCTTGGGTAAAACTAAAATAAGCGGTTAAAACCGGTCGTATACTATCCGTTCGTTCTCCCTAATAAATCGAAATTTTTGGCAAAAAACAAAGACGAGAACCTATTTTTACAGCCAATATGGAATATAATTTAAAGCAACGTTATTATTTTGTTTATTTATATTCTATCCTTGTTCATTCAATTGTAATTGAATTGCTTTCCTATTCATATGGTTCTCATGTCCCTCGTACTACAGAGCATCGATCAATTTACAAACAATATCATATTTTCAAAATATTTAAGTTATTTTAGTTCTCTAATACACCTACGCTCAAACATGTGCTTAAAAATTGCCAAGGGTTTAGTGTTTGTCTCCATGTATTCTGGTTTTTGTTGTTGTGTTAAGTCTTGTAGTACAATAATAACAAATCATATTCAATTTTGTATTTCGGTTTCTCCACCCCTGAGAACAATGTTTTGTTTTTTTTTCATAATTTAATGATGGATTTCCTGTTGACACATAATTGAATGTTTTTTGTTATAACAAAAAAACACCTACAGATTTACAACTGTTAAGTAATAACAGTACTTTAAGACACACATATACACAATGGCAAATAGCACTTATATTTTTGTTATTATAAAGGGTGTTTTTTTTAAGGTGGATCGAACTTACGAAAAGTTAATCTGTCAAACATAGAGTCATACTGCGTTCACTTTTTGCCATTTATGTTCAGTATACTCTGGCATATTATCGTGAATAGATTTTCGCTTGAAGAACGCAACCAAATTATCAAAATTTACTTTGAAAATCAATCGCAAAATTGTTTCCTGCAATGCCGCATACGGAGTGCGATTAATTCATAATAGACCCTACAGACTCTATTACATTCAGTTTTTTTTCTCTAAAAAGTGGCCCGAAATTGAACGTCCAAAATGCTCTTTGTCAAAAACAGCCGCGGTGCTAATATTCCCATAGTCAATTTAAAAAAAAACTTTTTTGTTTCTTACAAATTCATGTATCATAAGGCTTTAAAATCACCCGTTTATATTACTTCGTGCAGTAGCATATTGCTGTAGGGCTGAGTTATATTAAGGACATAAAGGAGGGCAATCTATAAACTTTTTTGGAAGTATTACAATTGATACTTTCCGTAAATGTTAATAATATCCATGGGAACTTTTGTTTTTGGCTTAAAACAATTTGTGAGTGTGAGTAACAAAGCTTTCATCGAAATTTGGTGTGTAGTTTTTATTTCGTGTGGTTTTTGTTTATTTCCTTTTCTTTTATTTTCTTTCATTTCCTTTCATTTTGTTTTACTTTATTTTTCATTCAATTAATATTATTTTTTATTGCTGTTGCTCTAGTTGTTTAATGGTAAAAGGCTTTTCAACACAATATTGTTTCAAACATTATTATTATTATTATTTATTTTCATTGCTGTCGCTACAACAATAGTAATTCTACTATTGTCCAGGAAGTACATATTTTATTTTGATCAAAATCGTTTTGATTAAGTGTATTATAGTAATACGTTATTTAATTTAATATAAACGCCATCAAGTGCTAGACCCTAATATTCATGTTGTTGTTGTAGCCTTTTATTTTATTTCATTTTGTTTTATTCTACAAATAACAGGGCAGAAGGACATGGGAATAATAAAAGAGGTATGAACGTTTGTGTCAGGAGCCGGGTGCTGCAGATAGTTTTTGATTGCTTTATTAAGATTTTATCGAAGGGTGTATAACTCAATTTCATTATTATTATTTTTATATTAATCTACAGTTTTTGCTTTATTTTTGTCATATCGTATATACGTTTAAGTGGGTGTGTGCTTCTTGTAGATACGAGTAGTATGATCTAATTTGATAAAGAGAGGACAAACATAAGTTTTATGATTAAATTTGCAAAGATTTTTTGCAAAGATTTTTTGTTTTTTGGAAAATATTATGAATTATTTATTCAGTAATAGAAGTATTAAAGGAAAAAATATTTAACCCCATAATGCCTGCCTATGTAACCCATGAATGCCTGCCAGATGAAATCAAGTAAGTATTTTATAATTATTTCTTTTATTAAGAAATTTGTTTAACATTTCTGCTGCTTTTAGAATGATTTATGAACACATTACGGCTGATGAAAATTGAAACGTTTCTTACCTTAAGGACAAATGCTTAATAAAAAGACCACTGTTGGAATGTGCGTTAAACCTTCCACAAATAAAAGACAATACTAGGTACATACAAACATATTACTTTGCCTAATTTGAATATAAGTTTTCATAAAATTTATAATCCTTCCTTCGAAATCGTAAACAAACCCTAAATTGTAAAAACGGTAACGTAAGAAAACATCTTCGAGAATCTAGGCAATATAAATAGCAAAGAATATTTAGCAAGACCTATGAAACCACCATCTCAAAATTGCTGTCTCAAAAGCGAAAGCCGTTTTTCTCCTAATGACCGCATACAGATTCATCAATCATTTTGGAACATGTAAAATAAAACAAAAAAACAAAAATTTCATTAATGTAATGACTTTCTTTGCCATATTAAACGTAGAAACTTTCTCCTCAACAGCATGTTACAGCTTTAATTATACGAATGCAGCATAAAAAGCTACTTTAAAAAAAATAAAGTTTGAAAGTGGCGTATGCGTACGGTGCCCATACTTTTAACAGCAAAATAAAAAACAATAGTTTTATAGTTATTATGTAGTTAAGGACACATAAAAGTATGAAGTTGTGCAAATTGAATATCGAGTGGCCCAGCAATAAATGACATACATAAATGGAAGTGCCAAATATCTCTTTTTTGCTCATACTATTAGATTTAATTTTTTTTATCGAATTCAATAAACGCAATTTAAATTACTTTATAATCTTGTGGTGCCTCTAAACTACTTTACAGAAAAACACTTTTTGAGTACCCACACATTCCACTAAGTGGGCGGGGCAGTTTTTGGTTCCGTGGGGCCCAACGGGCCTCAGCCCTCTTAAATTTTAGTTTTGGTTTTTTTCTTTTTTTATTCTGAATGGGATGTCATATTTGGTTTATTTTTTTTTATACGCCCCGTAAACTGCACTTCAGCCTTATTTTATTCCGTGTCAAATAAAGTAATTATTAACTTGGAGTGCTGCTCTTTATATTAATTTGGGCATAAGTAAAATCTTAAAAAATTTTAAGTTACTAATTTGGAAAATTTTTCAGATAGAAAGAACAATTTTACAAGATTGCAGAAATGAAAAAAGACCAACAAATTTGTGATCTATATATAAAACTTTTTCGATTATGACCATTTTGTCAAAATGTGGGGTAATGACTCTGCCTGACTTCTTGTTTGTTTCTTTACACAGTCAACAACACGATACAAGTTCCATAAGCCATAATATTTCATTAGAAATGGTTGACAATTCTGAGGCAAAAGAAACTTAGAAAGTAATTTCACTTTAAAAATATTTTTATACTTATTTTGTAAAATTTAATGAAAAAAAACTATATTAAAAATGTTAAGGAATTTAAGAAATAACCCTCTTAATCTTAAAAGAATTTTAAGTAACTTTGTAGATACTTTTAAAATTCTGTACAACTTGTAATATTTTCTCTTCTGTATTGCATTGCAATTTTCTTTTTACTTTTAATAATTCTGTCTAAATTTCTGAAATATTAGTCTATAAGGAAAATATTGAGACCAGACAAAAATAAATTACGAAAGAAGATTTTATTTATTAGTTTTTAACTTAAAAACAAGCATATTTAAAAGAGTACACAATAAATCTTTTATATAAATAAAATATTGTTTATTTTTCTTTTAATCTTAAAAAAAACAGAAAACAGCTTCCGACACTAATCCCAGCTTAAGAAAGTGTACAGTTTCATTTTAATCATAAATTTTATTTAAAAACAAAACATGAATATCAGCTACTAACGGTGGATTCACACTTAACAAATATTTGACGAAAATATTTGAAAAAAGCATGACCACTTATGACCACCCCTCTGAAGAGATAGCGTGGTAACTATCGAAACATATCTGGGCAACCTGTCCTTGAAAACCTGGGTTTGATTCCCAGTTCTGTCAAGATGGAAAAATTATCAATAAATTTTAATTAATTTCATGTTGTAGGATACCTTTCTTCATATAAATAAGTTAATAATATTAAATTTGATGAACTTTAGCCTGTTTAAAAATATTAAAATTTTACAATATCTTCAATAAATTGTTGTTGTCCCAAAATAATAAGATGTTTTATGCTGTGTTTATTGTTTTGCAAAATCAAAACCGTAGAAATCTTAATTATGGAGGGCAAATCGCAGCAGCCATAATTGTTCGTGTTATAATTATGTTCAACAACCAAATATTTAACAGAAATAGTGGTTACGTGTGGGGCGTCAAATATTTGTTAGCTGTTGCCATTGCTAAAAATTAACAAGCCAAAGAAATATATAGAATTTTAAAGTAAAACCACAAGATAAATACACTAAGACACACACACAGCAACAAACACATATTCTTCTATTAAAGGAAGCGTTCGTTTAAGCAAAAAACATACACACTGATTTTTTACTTAGAAAAGGACAGAAAAAATAAAGGGAAAAAAGTAAAGCAAAAAAACATCAACACAACTTGTACTTGCATTTCTGTTTTATGTGTTGTTTAAGCTCTTTTTTGCCAAGGACATCATTGACACATTTTCAAAATCTAAACAAATATACTTTAAGGCAAAAACAAAAATACATTAGAAAAAACACTGTAAAAAATGTAACATTCCATTAGGGAGTGTTGTAAATGAACGCATTCATACAACTAAACACTAAATATATGTACGAAGGTATTGTATTAATGCGAATTTAAAATTTCTATGCGGAACACAGAAAGTAAGTCAAATTTCTATCATCCTTAAATTCATCCAACCATGAACAGCAGCCGTAAAAGTATTCTTATTATTATTTATTTTCGTAGCTAACAACAAAAATAAATATAATTTTGTACATTTTATGTTACATTTATTAAATAAGAAAAAATTATGGTACTAGTGCCTAGAAAAAGTCCTGGCTACAAAAAAATGTAAATTTGTACCTTCTAAACATGTAGAGAGACTGTTTCCTTTTAATATTTTTGTTAAGGTGGATGGAGTGTTTAAAAGGAAGTTGATAAAGGTATTTATGTTTCCGAAATTCCTGAGGCTATTTTCTAAGAGTTTTTGCAACAGACATTGCCGGTAACATTTTCAAACAAAACAAAAGCAAAAAAAAAATGGAAAATGAAAATTATCACAAAGTCAAATAAAATAATTCTGCAAATGTTCATGAAATTTTAGGCAACAAAAATTTTTTTATTCCAGTAAAATTGTAAATGGGTGGTTTTTTATAAGTCCTGTGTTTACCGCTATGCATTGTTGATAGTTTAAAAATATCCTTCGCCACAGGAAAAAAAAATTTTTCTTAAATGGTACAAATGAGGAGCTCCATAATGAAGCCAGTACGATGTAGTATGTATGTATGTGAAATTGTTGCGGTTTGATCGAATTTACAGTAAATTAAAACAACAACTACAAGAAACTAAATTATTCAGTAAAAAAATATTTAACTTAAAAAGTGAAAATGTTGCGTTTTGTTATGGACCTCCTCCAATACCATAACCAATTATATTTTATATTAATTGCCCGAGAAATAGTAACATAGACCTAAAGCTCGTTTGTAAGTTCAGTAATCGTTAACTGAGGAGCCTGTAAACTAAATGTTTTTAGATTCTAATCAGCAGTAAAGTTTACTTTACCCATAGCCATTTAATTTCGATTTCGTTTTTCCAAAACAATTCAGGTAATTCACGTGTTATCTGCCACTGATATTCTTTAGAGTTCTTCCAACAAAACACACACAGCAAGACTGGGTTATAATAGGCTTAGTTATAATATGTCAAAAAAATTAAGCCACGAATTAGTAAGTTCACGAAAAAATTACTCTTATTCTGTAACAAATCGCAATTGGGGTATTCTGGACTGGACAAAGAAAAAAGTTCAGAAATTTAAAAACTCGAGTTTAGACATAGAATACGAATAGAATAGAAAAAGAAAGGGAGAGAGAGAGAGAGAAACCAATTTACCAGGACAAAAAAAATAGAAAATCGACTTTAATTAAACAATTTGTTCAGACAATTAAATATTTAACTAATTTTGCCCCTGCAAAGGAATTGATCATATCAATTAACGGATTTGTATTTTCGAGTCATGGGACATAAATTTAGTCAATTAAAAAATTAATTGCATAAACTAAAAAATACACCACATATACACAAACATTTATTTTTATGGGCTTTGATTAAAAAAATTATTGCAGCAAACAAAAAATTAATTGAATAATTAATGTACACCAATTATTTATTTAATTGATTAATTTTTTGCAAACATTTTTTCTGTGAGCGTTACTGTCGTTGCTACTAAAGCAGAAATTCTTCACATTCTTTATTACTTTGATACTATTTTGCTACTTTAAAAAAATGCAATTTTTATAATTTTTGCCACTTTTTTGATACTTGCTAAAAAAAGAAGATATTCTTTTTTGCACATTCCGTTTTTTAAAACTTCCATCTTAAATGTATGTAATACTGTTCTAATATAAATGTAAGCAAGCTTATGAGTTTTATTTTTCTGCCATACGTAGTTACACTGAAAAACCATTCAACCCATCCGTACTTAAATCAAGCCGAATCGATGTCAATAGTACGGTAAGCACGGATTTCCTTAAATGAATTACGGAATGCTGGTTTCAAGTACGAATTATTCAAGTGCGAAATTCTTAACTTATCCATATTTCATCCCGAATTCGTGCTAAAACTAATCCGAAAACAGGATTGACTTAATTAAAAGTAAGATTAAATGAATCTCAAACTGTGCTTGTTTCAAGAATTTAAAAAATAGCTGGAAATTTGTACAGGAATTCCCAGGATTTTTTTTATTTAATTGTGGCAACTTGAATGCTGATATAATTGTATATAAGTTTTGTCAAACATTTAACCATATTATTGTCCTCCATCAAGAAACCACAACCATGTTATGTTTGTCTCCGAACATGTGAAAAGTGCTTTCTATATTTTGTTTATTTTTTTTACTTCTTTGTTTTGTTAACTGCTTTGTTTGAAGCACGTAGTTGTATTTTTATGGCTTAATTTACATGTTTACCCGGTTTTTATTTTCAAAGAATCGTTTAATTTGTGGCATAACAATATTGTGATGTTGCAATGAATAAATGGATTACGCTAGAAACGTAAGCCCTGACGACCGACATTAATGGCTTATTTTATTCGTTTTTTTTTCGATAATCACAAATATATAAAATAAATCCTTTCATTATATTAATCTACAAAAATAATAGTTTTAGTTCGATTTCCGCTTTAAAAATGGCGATAGCCATGCAAAATTTGGGGGCAAATACTTTTTGTAAGAAAAAATTATTAGATGTTTTTTGGCACCAAAAAAAATGTCCATAATTAATTTGTTTAATGTTTAAAATGGTACGAATTAATACAATAGAGACATCCGCTAATATAAAAGTTTTGCTGTACAAGGACCATAATAAAAGGACGAAATTAACTTTATGCAAGGAAATCGTTTCCCGAATAACGGACATTTACAAACTTTTTAATTGGTTCATTATTTTACCTAAAATCTTTCAATAGCAGAATATTTGTTACGGCAGTTAAGGCAATTTAAATTTGCTTTAAAATACTTTAAACTTTTCTTTCAAAAGATAGAAGCACTCAAATGACTCAATTCAGAAGAAAGCAATTGTTTACTAAAAATTACAATGTCTAAATATTAAAATTAAAATCAACTCAAACATCCATCATATCTCCTCAAGATACCAGGGCCAACAAAAAAAGCATTTAAAAAAACTGTCTCTACCTGTCTGGATATCTGAAATTTCCTTCATATCTGTATGTTTTCTCTGTCATTATGTTCCATAAAAAAATATAAATTAACAAAAGAATTACTGTGCCACAATAATCTTAAATGTATTTCTTTAATTTCAGTTTTTTTTTTTTGCTTTCCACATGTGTGCCCCTCATTTAGGACGATGGGTGGTGACAGATATGAATGAGGTTTTTTATCTTTTTTCATTTTTCTATTATTGCATTCATTTCGGTTCGTCTTTAGAAACAAAGAAAACAATTTTATTGTACTCTGTGTCAAGGTATGTTGAGCTAAAAGAAATAAAAAATATAAATGTTTATATATTATATTCTTTTTTATCAACATTTCAGCAGTTTAATTTAACGAGCAAGTACTTGTTGTGTACATATAAAGGGAAGCAGGCAAATGAAAGCAATTCGTTACAAATCATGATGTTCGTTTATTTTAAGAAAATAATTTAAAATAATGTTTATGAGATACATACATATAATATTTTTTAAGGGCTTTATGGAATAAATTACACTGGAGGGTGAAATACCTATAAATTTATTAATTTAAGGTTGGTATTATTTAAAATCAGGTAGGATTTTTATATTCTGCTATGCCGAATCTTTAACACCCTTCACTTAGAGCACAGTGTAAGATTATGCCAATTTAGCTGGACAAAATTAATACCACGTTAAGGGTGGGTTTTTAACATGGAGATTAGAGATTTAGTCATCTTTTATCTGTGTTTTTAGTTTTTAAAATGAGGATTAATTTCATTTATTTGCCAGTTTAAGCCGCCAATGTTGATGGTTTAAACTTAATCATCAAATGTCAACACGTACACATGTATAACAAAGGCAGCTGTTAGATTTTTTTTTTGAAAACAGAAAAATGGATTATTCTTGCAAAGATTAAGTGATTCTGAAATATATGAAAACCCAAGTAAAATAATTATAAGAATTAATTTCCTTTTTATAAGAATTAAAAGGGCGAAAATTCTTCATCTTCTGTATAAAATGCTAAGTGGATTGATAAAAAGTTGCCATTTGTTGTTATTCAGTATGGCAATGCTGCGAGGTTTAAACTCGATGTTAAAAACCCACTCTAAGGTCTAAAAAATCACTGATGGTTTAAACGTTGGTTTAGTTGAACTAAACTTGAATTTATATGTAGTTTAAACTCAACAACTATAAATCAGTGTCCCATGTATTATATGTTGTTAAAAAAATAACATGTGGCAGCACTACGATAAATCTTAGCAAATTCAGATGCGTTTAAAAATGGTTTATCTCTTTGCTGATTTATAGATTTGTTGGTTTAAACACATTTTAAACCAAAAAGAGAGTTAAACTCGCTCTGAGTTTTTAGCCCTTAGGGACCATATGAATTTAATAAGCTTTATCGTAGTGCTGCCACATTTTATTTTTTTACCAACATATAATACATGGGACACTGATTTATAGTTGTTGAGTTTAAACTACATATAAATTCAAGTTTAGTTCAACTAAGCCAACGGTTAAACCATCAATGATTTATTAGCCATAAGTTATTTAGCTAGAGTTTTGAATTATCGTAAAACGCATTACTAGTCTACCGTGGCACTTTTGTAAAGATTTTAAAAATTGGACAACTGCCTTGACCACACCCACTGTCACCACTAGTACACAATTTTTTGTTGCATATGATTAAGGTTATATAACGTTTTAGAATTTAACTGCTAAATCCAAATTTGAGCAATGTA
This sequence comes from Pollenia labialis, assembly GCA_949318255.1. NCBI lineage: Eukaryota > Metazoa > Arthropoda > Insecta > Diptera > Polleniidae > Pollenia > Pollenia labialis. The sequence goes on along the minus strand of OX439139.1, from coordinate 143,436,568 downwards.
TTGAAACTGTTAAAAGAAGGACTCTTAAGGTGAAAAAGACATCAAATTTTAAGGTGGTTTTAGACGTCATATATTTTGCAGTGGCTTTGACAGATGTAAAATCCACACGTAATTGCACATGTTTTACAACTACAATTTTTGCTTTTACACGTTCGTTTGAGTGTTTGAAGATAAATATGAAAAGTACATTCATTTTTAATAAATATCGCATGGGATAAAAAATATTTTAAAAAATATCGCATGCGTATTATAAAGAAAATACGACTATTTACACAAAATTTTACTGTTTTAATGAAATTTGAATGAAATTGGGAATTCAGCATATTTAAACGAAATCTTAGAACACGCACTTATTAAAAACTGCTACTCTGCAATGCGAGCTTGCATTTACAGAAGCAAATTTTGTTTTAACTCGACATTAATTGATTTTGCAGTAAAAAATTTGATAGCCACACTACTGAAGGGCAATTCCACGCAAAAGTCTACCATAAATGAAAAAAAATTAATATCTGCTTTTGGTAGTAAAAATAGTTAAGTATGGTGGCAACATTATGTTACTTTTTTGTTTTTATAGTGGCAACAATTTTTTGATATTTTTTAAAAAATTTGATATTAAAAAAAATATTTGAAGTTTTTGAAACATTTACATATACATATTTCTTTTTTCTAAAAAGGGTTTGTTTTGAATTATTTTAGTTTCAATGATGGTTTCTAACTTATAATTAGTGATTTCGTTTAGGTGGTGTTAATATTCAAAAAAAAGCATTTTAACGAAAGCATTAATTAAATTTTGTATCTGTATTTTGTGCTTGATTCCCAATTTTTATTCTTGATAAAAACACTGAAATTTATTGTTGATGCGATAAGCTATTCCTATGCGCATTTCACTGGTTGCTTAGGTATATAATAAACTTAAAGTGCACGGCCTAAAAAAACTGACTGGCAACCTGCTTTATATTTTTTGCGAAAACAATAAAGCAAGTGGTTTTAATTTTTATTTTGTTTTTTCTTAACCTACTTACAACTACAATTAATGAATGTAGTGGGGAATGTAAGAAGAGATAAACTCACTGCTTATTGTTGATGTTTTTGTTTAAACTTTGATATCGTTACAAGTAGAACTGTTGCTTATAATTCTTATATGCTTAACAGTTTTATTTGGTTTAATATCTTTAGTTTTTCTAAAATATTTTTGAATGGAGTTTCCTGACAATCTGGCCTAAGCAATGAAATGCACATAGGAATAGCTTATCCCATAAACAATAAATTTCAGTGTTTTTATTAAGCATATAAAAATTGGGAATTAGCACAAATTACAAAATCATTTAAAAAAAATTTTATGTTCCCACGAAAATTATCTTGATAATAAATTTTGTATCTTTCAAATAATTTTAGAGTTCCTATTTTATGCGCTGTGATTTCAATTCTAACGTTTCATGTAAAAATACTTTTTTTTATACTACACAAAGTGAGTGTTGTGTCGGTCACAATTTATTTTACTAATAAATATATTTTTAAATAACTTACCGCTTTTATTTCAGTATTTTAAAATAGTTTCATTCTTGGACTTTCGATAAAAACACAAATTAAAGTTATTACGAAAGTGCAGAGGAACATTATTGAAGTTTAAAAACACTCTCGAAAACGACTTCCTTTTGCATGTAGTGTCAGTTTCGTCTACATTTTACTAAATAAATGATATTTCAAAATATCGTTGTTGCCATGTTTTCTCTATCGGATAATTCTTGAAAATGCTACATAGCCATGTTTAAATTGATAGTAAAAATATTACTAATCGTAATATAAGACAAAACTAAACGCAAATTGTGTTAGAGTCAGTCACATATGGAATTGCCCTGAATATTTTAGGTATTATTTTTAATATCCTTGTCTTTTGTAAACATTCATCAAAATTGTATGTTTTTATAGTCCGTAGGAGACTTAAATTTAAAATAAAACAAAATTTAAAAATTTGTGGAAATCCCCGGGCGATGTGCCACGCCTGACGGGAGGCATTGTAAACCATCTTAGTAACTACGACCTCTTGATGTTACATATACTGGGGAAAATTAGAGCTACATTCAGCCGGGATGCGACAAACAGCCGAATAACATGACTCTTAAAGTCCCTTGTAACTCGAGTAGGAAGTTCAACAATGTATTTAACTCTGGTGCTACGGGAGTCAGTTTAATCTTTAATCTGCTTCTTGAGAGAAATGCTTCATATCTTTCAGAATATTTATCTTTGCGGAAGCCTTGCCTTCCTTACAAAGGGATACTTTCGGGAATTTTCTTGTGTCTGTGGCTTATAGCCAAGACCTCGGGGAGGGAGACTTTCACATGAAGGACTGTGTTGGGTTTCTAGGTGCTGTTGCTCTTCGAAAAATATTGCTGGGGTCGCATATAGCAGTGGATGTTAGAAAGCTCCGGCTCCTAAACACCAGTGTGTAAAATATCCATGCACAACCGGGCAGGTGCTCACATTAATCTTTTTTTTACATTTATAAATAACAAAAACATTTCGCTACTTTGCTAACAAGAAATATTTGCTTCTTTATATGTGTTAAATCGAATTGCATCAGCTATTTTTAATATAGAGCTTTTATCGCCTCAACACTGTAGCCATAACGTTATTTTATACTGCCATATAAATTACATGCCATTCTTACAATTAGCTTACGTAAGTTTGTGTACCAAGATTTAATTTCAATGATGATTTAGAAGATTTGAAAATAAATAAATAATAATAAAGTTCATTCTTTATAATTATAGTCAGCTCATTTTCTCAAAATATTTCTTAATTGAGCCCAAAATATTTTCGCACTTTATTAAATATGTGTTTTTTCGATAAAAAAAAGTATAAACTGTACTAAATAAGTCGTGATAGTATAACGGTACAACAAGCTGTAAAATGTATCAAACAAAGTACAATTGGGCAAAGATATCCATTTCTGGCGTTGACGTGTTGCAACAGGCAGAATTTGTATGCCTTAGCATGGTCTGCATGCCTGACGTTGATGCAGCTCAAGCAAAACTTTTTAGTAAGCACGAGGGCCGACAAATTTGAGTATGTTCCTAGTTTTACAAACTATCCTAAAACTTAAAGAAAAAATTCGGGAAACCTACAACTTGCCGATAGCTTAAGGTAGTAACTAATCGGCCGAATAAAAATTATTCCATTATTACAACAGTACTTAAACCTGCCAGGTGGGGCGAACCTTCCTTTAACTTATCGCTCATTGTTGGTTTATGTAAAAATGTATCAATGCGATAAAATCCTGTTACGCACATAAAATGTTAAAGACATTAAAAAATAACAATTGAATTCTCTTGAGTTGTCCAAGGTTTAAAAAAATCGTCCCATCTGACAATTTTAATCTCACATTTTTTAAACATTTGTAAATCCCTCTTAAAAACTTGCACATGTTTTGTTTAATCCCTCATTTCTTGTATAATTCTGTAATTTATAATTTAAATTTTCTGTTTTTTAGAACGAAAACTATTACCCCCCATCCTCACCATTCCACCCAACCAACTCACTCATTTAACCCAAATCTTATATTCATATAAAAATATTCCTGAGCTCATTGTAGGTTTTTGTAATTGTTTTAATTCCAGTTGTTTATTTATATTAAATAAACACAAATGGCCAGGGATTAAGGACTTTTCTATTATTTATTTGGCAAAACAAGAGAAATGAAAATGAAAGCAACACCAGCAAAGAATAAGCAATAAACTCTTTTTGCTATTTTTACAGCAGCCTGCAATGAATTTTGTAAATTTTTTATATGAAACTGTTATAAAGTCTATTTCTTCTTTTTTACTCTCTATGCACGGGTTTGAGAGGGAGACGTATGGGAACTGGGATTTTAATCCTTATAACGGCACTTGCTACTTGGTTTCCGTTTCTTTTTTATTTCTTCAATTTTGTTGTTTTTTTTTTTTAATTTTACTGTTAGACGTCGCTCATTCATTCCTTCATTTATTCATGTATTTTTTGCTTTTTTAGTCGTTTTTTTTTATTATTTTTTGCCTCAAGGTTAATTAATTTTTTTCCCTTATTGTTTTTTGTTTTGTTTTTTTAAGAATGGTTTTTTTTTTGTTGTTTAAAAAACTAAAACTGTAATTATTGAGCAGCTTTGCTTTTTCCGTTTCCTGAGGTATTTGTTTGTTTGTTTTTTAAATAATGGAGGAGTGTGTTGGAATTTCAATGGGGAAAAATTTTAATTTTATATTAGTTTTTAATGAATTGTTTGCTTTATTAAGGCGAAAATATTTGGCCTAGATTTTATTCTAAAATTACATCATTCAGTTATTATGCTGTATTAAGAACAATTGTTTAATTCTTTTGGTTTATAGCCTTCATCATTGTTAAACTTGGAGACTAAGTAAAAAAGTAGTGAAGTATGAAGCAAACTGGGATGATTTTTTTTTATTATTTTTTACTAAGAGACTAATAGCGAGTTCTTTTCTGAGAAAAATATGTTACAGGTTATACATGTAACACTTTCTAATGTTACCTATAATCACTCAAAGTGTTTCATGCTGGGAAAATTCAATAGAACACAATTAGCTGCTTTTATTTACAACTGTTAGACTTTCATCATTAATGTACTTCCTGAGCGGTTTTAAAGCTATTTGAGCGGTTTCTGCACGCTATTACGGGTTGGAAACAAATATTGGCATCACTAATGGCTTAGAAAAATTAGAAGATTAGAAAATAAATTGACTTTTTTTGATTTTAATATGTAAATATTTTTATATATTTTTTTAAAACAATTTTTTTTACAAAATTATGAGCGGCATGAATTATGACAAACAAAATAAAACATTGGTTGTACAAACAAAGTAGTAAGTACCAAAGTTGTAAAACAGGGCAGTATGAACACCTTAAGTAATAGTAAGGGTAAAATATGCAACATGTTTGCATTTTTTTCGTCAACATATTCACAAACGAACACAAAAATGTAGAACATGTTACATTAATGCAACATATTTCTCAGAAAAGAAATCGCCATAAGTAAAAAAGTAGTGAAGTATGAAGCAAACTGGGATTTTTTTTTTATTATTTTTTACGTGTGTCGTTTTCTAAACGTTCACTGTTTCTTTTGGTCAAATCTCTTTGTTTTCTGAAAATTTAGAAAATAATTATGATTTGATAAATGTAAATAATATTTTAAGTAGTTTTAACAAACTTTAAAGCAAGGTCGGATTCATCCTTCAGGTTAATTGATATCATAAAGTGGAAAAGTGGTCGGAATAGGCCCATACCCAATGTGACTACAATAACCGGTTTCAGTTAAAACCGAAGAAAAGTACAGATGCGTCATGAGATAGAAGATAGTGTGTTTTGTATCTGTTTTTTTATGTTAAAATTGCATTTTAACTGACTTTGCTTGCAACATGAAGCCGTAACAGGTTAGCCAAATCTAACATCTTTTGATTCGGTTTATCTTTAGTCATTGTAAGTCATAAATTGTAGTAGATCAGTAGTGCAATTCACTAACTTTAAACACTGTAAAAAGTGTTAACTTAAACCACACATTTTGATGTTTGCACTAACCACAATGTGATTCACTAACTTATTTATAACCACGATAAACAGTTTTATATTTCTCTCTATTCGAATTGATATATCGTGGCAACTCTGCCAAGAGAAACATCAAAATAGGATAAAATAACAAAGAAGAATAAAAAAAAAAACAAAACTAAAACCTTTTAATTTAGAGATTTTAAATGATATTGTGATATAATTACTAATTTTTATTATTATATTAATTATTTTATTTTATTAATTTAATTTTAATTAAATTAATTTTTTTAATTTTATTTGATAAGAATAGGATAAATAAATAAGAAGCTCTACGGAAAATTGGTGTGTGATAAGAAGTGGATAAATTGTAGGCTAAATACCTTAAAGCCATATAATTTATCGACTATACATGTACAAAGAAAAATAAACACTTTTCTAAGCCGATTTAACCACACCAAAAATGTTGGTGTTAATAAACCACAATTTGTTTTGTTTAAAATAACAGCTGACTGAAACAGCTGGCTTTTAACACCAGCAGATGTCGTTAAAAGTGTTAGTGAATAGCAAAATGGTTAATTTTGTGGTTAACATTTTTAAACGAAACAATTGTGGTTTAAAAAGGATAGTGAATCGCACTACAGGATTCAATTTTAGACAGCTTTAAAGACGATATTATTTGAACCTGTTAACGGCATCAAAACACGCCTTCTAAATTATCAACTCAGTTTCTCTAGAAAACTATATACTTCCGGAGGACGAAGAAATTCCTACCCAAATCACAATGGATGAACTGCTCAACGCACTTCACAAAATTAATTTAGGTAAAGCTGCTGGACACGATGGTATAGCACCAGAACTTTTAAAACATTTGGGTGATAATGGACAACAGTACTACGGAAGAAGGTAAACAGCGATTTAATTGGTTTGATAAAAAGTAAAACAAAGAGGCAAGGATTCCCATATTCTATTTATTAAAATTATTTAGTTAAATACGTAAAATTTTCAAATTAGTAGCACGATTACGAACAGCATATCGGGCATGGTGACTTATAATTGATAGTTTTTATGTAAAAAAAGGGCGGAATACAACAAAAGCGAAATAAGCATGTTTAACGGGTAAGTTAATAATAACTCAACATTCTTTCTATTTCTGGGGTAAGTGTTTGGGGCTTGGACCCTAACAATTCCCAGCGACTGGCAAGAATCCATAATCAATCCTATTTTTAAGGGGAGATAACCAGCTATGCAAAAATTACCGCGATATATCATTTCTAACTGTAGCGGAAAAATATACTCGAGAATTTTTACTGAAAGACTAAAGAGCACGATAGAACATCAACATGAAGAGGAACTATGTGGTTTGAGAAAAAATCGCGGAACCCAAGACTTAATATTACGATGAGGGAAATTTAGGAAAACCCTATGAATTTATTAGGGAAACTCAAAGGCTGCTTTATAGACCAGGATAAAGCTTTCGAGACGGTGAAATGGCAATAAGGAAGGTGCTTCGGAAACGGAATATTGAACACATATCTATCAGACGAATCAAAAGCTTTTGCGAAATATGCCCAAATTATATAGAACACACCCAATGAACTTAAGACCATACAAGTTGTGCGACAAAGAAATACACAGAGACCATATCTGTTTTAAATATAAATCGATTACTTAACCAAATCACGCAGAGAAAGTTTTAATGTAAGCATCGCAGATTGCGTGAACATTGTTTCACAATCCGCATAATCTCTAGAACAAACCCTTAATATTTTTGTAAACGAAATGACCAGAAGAGGCATGCGAATAAATACAAGGAAAATAGAAACCATGATAATAAGGCGTGATAGGAATCATCATCAAATTTACATTGGATCCGAAGCGGTAAAACAAATTGAACACTTCCACTACTTGGGAGCCACAATTAGCGAAGACGGACAAGTGGACAAGGATTTAAACCCCAGGATAGCCACATCTGCCTTACTTAATTACTACTTCGCCTTAAACAAAAAGCTCATCAGTAAGAGGAAAGTTTAAACGGGTACAAAGCTTCCTGTATATGTACAACCCTTACATATTGTTGCAAAATTATGGACGCTTACTAAAAAATATCAGAGCAGAATTAAGTTATCTGAAATTAAAAACTTAAGACGTGGGCCGGTGAAACAAGACAAGACGTAACACGAAACGACACAGTACGAGCCAGCTTAACTACAGAACCTCTAAACAACAAAATCGACCGCAATAAGCAAAGGTGGTTCGGACATGTGTTAAGAAAGCCAGAAAAACGACGGCCGAAACGAGTATCAGAAGCAAGACCGAACAGCACGAGAAGCAGAGGAAGAATAAAGTGGCATGAAACTTTCGACAAAATTCTGACAGAACAAGGAATCGAGTCGACCAAAACAGCGGCTCAAGACAGATCGAAGTGGAGAAGTGTTTGCAAAAACCTCCACACTGCAATTAGAAAGACTTCTGGAATAAGTAAGTAAACCATCCGCGGAGGTTAGATATTACCAACCACAACCAAATAATAATAGCATAAAGTTATTTCCAAAGAGTACAAGACTTTGTAGGATAATTTACGTATTGGCGTACGACGTAGATATGATGTCAAATTAAAACGTATAACATTTTATACAAAGGCAAACAATAGCTGGCGTAAACGTAAAAGCGTATTAAAGTCAAACGTCGACATAGATCTTATTCTATTTCATACGCCGGTTACGGCCGCATTGAAATTATTTTTGTGTTTTCAAATTAAATATTTGATAACAAAAGAAAAGGATGAAAAAACAATAATTTGAATAAATTTGGAATTTTTTTAATATTATTATCAAAAAAAAACAAAATACATTTACGACGGAGTTGTGGCTATTTCTTGGGGGTTCAATGGAAGATTAGAGGACTTAGAATATGCCGATGGCATTTGCCTCCTCTCTCATCGATTCTCTGATATGCAGTCAAAGTAGCAATATCTTTCAGACTTGGCCTCGAATGCTGGCCTTAAAATAAACATTGGCAAGACCAAGGTGATGAGAATAAACGCTGAAACCAGCAGCAGATTTACAATTGGTGATAATATACTGGAGGCTGTAGACTCTTTCTGTTACCTCGGCTCTATATTAACAACAACTGGTGGCTCGAGCGCAGATATCTCTCACAGAATTAAAAAAGCATCACAAACTTTCGGCCAACTCAATTACATATGGAAATCTTCCACACTCTCTCGTGGTGTCAAAATTAAACTATTTAATTCTAATGTTCGTTCTACTTTGTTATACGGCTGTGAAACATGGAATGCCGCCCCTCCAGACATTCAGGCAATGCAAGTATTTATAAACCGCTGTCTGAGAAGAATACTTCGGGTGTATTGGCCACAAACGTTATCCAATGAGAGGCTATGGTTCGAATCGCAGCAATCTCCTCTAACCGCTGAAGTACGTAGACGAAAATGGAACTGGATAGGTCATACGCTAAGAAAAACACACCCAGACATTGCTAAAACCGCCATAGAGTGGAACCACAGGGTAGTCGTAGAAGAGGACGTCCGGCCCATACATGGAGAAGACAAGTCATTGCTGAAGCAACAACTTTTAACACCAGTTGGAACGAAGTGCTCCTTATAGGATCTTCGGGAACATATATATATATATTGTGGGTAAGTGAAGCGTGTTTCTTAAAATTTACGGCGTTACGTCCAACGTTCATACGACGTACGAATCAATTGTGTTCCTAGCATAAAACTGGTATAAATTAAAAAATATATATGTACGCATGTATGTTAACGATTTACTGTACTAAAAAGTAAAACGAATGTGGTGTTCGCGGGTCAATTGTGCCTAATATTGAAAATGTATACAGTTGTTAGTTCTTTTATATTTTCTTAAATTCAATGCATGTGATGCAAGTTTCGGAATGATTTTTACATAAATTTATTGCAAACTGTACATTTGCTTAAATATTTTGTATTGACTTAATAATGTTGCGCAATTTTGACCCATGCTTACAAATTGTGTAACCTTTTTTAATTCAAACATTAAAAAAAAAATAATTTAAAATTAAAAATATTATAATATATACATATTTAATAATGTGGTTATTTTATTGAACTGTTCATTTGAATATTTTTAATCAGGCTAAAGTTAATCAAATATAATATTCATTAAATTATTTTTATGAAAAAAGAAATACTACAACATGAAATTATTTAAAATTTATTGGGAACCGAACCCAGGTTTTCACGGACAGGTTACCCATACATGTTTCGATTGCAACCAAGCAATTTTTTCAGAGGGGTTTGCCGTTTAACACTCATTGCCATTGACGACGGCTGGCAGTCAGACGTGGCGATTTTGAAACTTGTTTGGCGGTCAGATTTTCCATTTGGCGACTGACGACTTTTTTTTTTTTGGCGATTTTTGATATAATTGGCGATTTACTTGGCTATTTTTTACCGTTTATATTATTTCAGCTATTTTTTTTTCATCAGTTTGTCATTTTTGTTATCATTACTAATTTAAAAAAAATCTGGCAACTTTTTTTACACATGAATTTTGTTTTGTGGTCATTTTAAGTGAATTTTATATTCAGTCCCTATTTAAGGTCAAAACGCCAGTAAGGAAATCCATTACGCTGAAGTGTAGGATCCTATGTACATGTGTGTATAATCTCAGTGTATTTAACTGAATATACTAATTATCTCCATTTTATGTTATTTAAAAAAAAAATAGCAGAAACTAAAAAAAATTTACTCCCGGCTACATTTTGTAGTTTTCTCAGTTTTTGGCGATTTTTAACTGAAATATGACGCTAGCTTTTTTTTGTATGCAAAATTTAATTTAAAAAAAATTACGAAAACTGACGTTTTACGATTTCCTTCTTCTGGTTTGGCGATGTAGCACAAAAAAATCTGACAACCCTGAGTCAAACATCAATCTTTAAACCAATCTTTTCCGTCTTGGTGGATCGAAATTTGTTGTGACAGATTATCTATTTCTTCCTTGCTTCTTTTTTTTAAATTATTTTACTATAAATAAATATAAAAAAACATTGTTGAAATAATACGAAACAATAAAAACTGTTTGGTAAATTTTGACCCATGAAAACTGGATAAGGGTTAATTGATTCTAAAATCGCTAAAATAAAAAGCGTAACTTTATTAAAAAGATTTCCCCAATGTGAGTTTTAATCGATGTTTTTATCGTATCTTAAAACTATTACTCTTATACCTTCATCACCTGTTTTTCTCCTAAGCTCCCAATTAAAATCAACCACAACTCCAAAAAAAATACCTATGGATATCCTGGACTTCAAAAGGATTTCTCTTATTCTCCTCTCAGAAAAAAACGTACAACTCTCCACTCTATTTCATTAATTTAAAATGTTCATAAATATTTATGTAAATGTCAGAATCCTTACAATGTATACATTCTGTCCTTTGCAACTGCCAACAGAATGACAAAATTATTTAAAATTGTCTTTTTAAGTTTGAAATAAGTACATATTTCTTAGACACCAACATCGAACAGAAGTTAGTGACAGATCTGTAAAGGTATTACAAGGATTAAATATTTGAAACTGATTCCTGAAAACCGTTACTTTGCATAGAAAGAATCCTTTAAAATAATTTAATGAATACTTACAAAAAAGAAAACATATTTTTCCAGTATTTTCTTCTTAAGGATATACATAAGTAAACCCATTTAAAGACACATCCCTAGTTTAACTTTTTAAAGGTATAATTTAACCATATTTTGGTTTTCATTATTATTTAAATATAAATTTAAATTGCCTTTAAAGGGGATATTTTAACATATAATTTTTTTTTTCCTGTTGGATTTATATTAATAAAACCCCAAATCCTTTTTGGTTTTATGGACAAAAAAAGAAAATATTTTAAATTTAAATTCCCATGTGGCATAAAAGCAACAAGAAGAGGTCAAATTTAGTTGGAAAGTGTGTTTTTGTTCTCTTCTCTCGTTTTATGTTTCTAAAATGTTAGAAAAAGAAAACTTGTTCTGCCCCAAAATAAAGTACTGATACCATTGTCAGTGGTAACTATGATGACTCCATTCTCTGCTGCTTGTGTCTCATTCATATTTCAACGACAAATACTGCTAGTTAAAATTGGCAATACACGCTCTGCAAAACAAGTAAGGAAGTGTAGTCGGTCAAGCCCGACCATATGACAGTCTACACCGAAATATTAAAAAACTAATTTTTGAGGGTGATCGCTATTGGGGACCCATTGGCAATTATGGATGGGCCAGAACAAGTTATATTTTGAGGTTAAAATTTAGGCATACGGAAAGAAAAATTCGAATTAAATTTACGTTTTTCTACTTACTTTAAGTGCGAGTCGTTCTAAAAAAATTATATACAAAAGTACTTAAAATATTTCAAAATGGGGATATTTAAAACAATGCACCGGTTCTTACCATTTTCAATAGGATTGGTCCTTATAGCAATTAGAATTATATATCCAATTTCATTAATTTATCTCTAAAATTGCGAACTGTAGTTTGAGCACAACTTTTACACAAACATCCAGTCAGTTTGCCAGCCAGACGGACGGACATTGTTCAATCGATTCAAAAAGTGATTCCAATTCGATCAGTAGACTCAAGGTTCTAGGACCAATATTAAAGGGTGTTACCAACATCAGCTCGAACGCATAATACCCCCTCCACTATTGTGGTGAGAGCATAACTAGACAGGACTTTGTTTAAAGAACTAAATCAAAAAGGATACTGAAATGGAGCACCAAATGTTTGTAAAAGGTAAAAATATTTTTCCTCTTTCTTAATATTTATACATTAGTTACCTAAAGCCTGCAGTACTAAAGAAAATTGTACTTTTCTTTCATTTGTTATTAAACATGGAAATATATAGGGGTTTATGTAAGTAAATAAATACTTATGTTTGTAATCCCAAGAACTTAATCATTTTTCTTCATTTATCTGTGAGTATGGGAAAAAATAAGGATTTATTAAAGTACATATATTATAGATTTTAAGAAAAATTCGAAATAATTTAGTTAATGAGGAACTCTGTTGAATTATTTTAATAAAGCCAGTGTCCTTACAAGTCCTTTTAAGGCAGTAAAACTTTTTAAACACATTATTCTATGCATTAATTATTTTTTTAAATTGCACATGAGTAGGAATCCGTATTTTCTGAAGTAGGAAAAAATCTATACATACGTGAATGTACATATGTATATGTTGTTCTTCTCTTCTCTGGTTCCTGTTTCTAAATAAAATTTGTATACAAGAAAACAATGCCATGGGCCCACAAGCCCAATTTATCGTTTTCCAATATCATTTTACGGTACCACAAATAACACAAGCCAACAAGTTGTTTTCCCATTTTTATAATTTCGATTTAATTTTTTATTTTATTTTAAGATTTTTTTTTATCTTTATATTTTTTTTTAATTTTTTTAATAAAATATAAATAATAAAAAAATCTAACCAAAAATTAACAAAACTGAAGTCAAAATCACACAGTACAACACATGATTTCGGGACTCAATTCTGAGAATTGCACGTGAAAGAAGCCCCATAAATAAGAGCTTCTGCATCATTAGTTTTGTCAAGTTGGCTGCATTAATAATACTGTTCTCGAAATTGAACTTTTCTAAAACGACTGCGGATATTAGAGAAAATTTTTACCCTTCCTAAATGAAATTTTACTTCGGAATTTCATTTTTTTTTTTAGTAATTTTAATAAACTAAACCGTTTTTGAGTTACGCGAACATTTGTTGTGAAAGCTCCTCCATTTGCGAAACAACGGTATATCTCGAAAACAAGAGATAACCTAAAAAACGGTTAGCAACATTGGATTCAGCGTGCCCGAATTATGTTAACACCCCTTGTCTATTTTTTCAACTAGCACAGTGTAATTAAATGGTCATTTTAATTTTATTGTTTAAGGTGGATTTTTATCACTTTTTCTATATTTTAGCACGATTATATCTCGGTATACCGTACTAAACGGCTCTTTTGTGTCTGAAGCAAATATTGAAAAGGATAAAAATTTACGAACTTATCTACCCAAAAATGTGCACACCGTTCCTAAAAAATTGCAAAAATTCCCATTTTTGTGTGTATCAGTCAATAGGTTTAACTATTTTGTTTAACTGATTAACATGAAATGGTGTTACCGTTTTGGTTTTATTTTTCTGTGGAAGCCTTTTGTTGTGGAAAATAAAAACGAAAATTATTTAAATTTTTTTTTTATCAATTTGTATGGTCCATTACTGTCTTATAAGCGTGGATGTGTATTGAAGGTAAGAAAACGCGTGTGTGTTAATTCTTTAAATTTGTCGATCTTGTTAATGGATGTAGTGAATGCATTCATGCAGGTCTTTAATAAAGGGTGTTTTCTATAGAGTGGCACAAGAAATATATTTTTAATATCATTAAAAAAATGTGCTTTATTGGAAAGATAATTTTATGAAATTAATATTTAAATATGATTTCTTCATTGTGGCCGCTTGTCGTAGCATTTGCGGCCGTATTCCGCCGAATACTCTTCGAAAGTTGGTTTCCAGGTGTTCAAGTTTGTGGTTTATCGTTGTTGACAAGTGACTTAACATAGCCCCAACGAAAATAAACCAATGGGGTTAAATCACACGATCTTGGTGGCCAATAAGTTATGCCTTTACGAGAAATTACTTTTTCATTAAAAGTTTTTTTGAGTGAATCAATTTTAGAGACCGCCTTTTGGCATGTGGCTCCGTCCTATTGGCATGATAAATGCCACGTAATTGAGACACGAAAAAATTTTGAATAATGTTCCTATATCCGTCACCATTGGCAGTAACATTCTGACCATCATTGTTTTTGAAGACATATGGGCCAAGGACTCCGCCAGCCCATAAAGCGCACCAAAAGCGAATTTTATGGCGTTTCGACAAAAGCGTGTGGATTCTTACTCACTTTAAATGCAACAATTCTGGTTATTTTTGATGATACTTTTCCTTTTAAATTTCATTATGTTTTGTTTCTTTTGTATTTGTTTATATAAAAGCTAGCAATAGAATAAAGAACTTATCGAGAATCACTCGTATTCAGTCTCTGTAAAAACCTAACTCAGGCATTCAAATTCAGAACAAATACTTTAATGTGTGTGCATGTGGAGCTCACAGATTATAAACATTGATTTCCGTTTACATATCTAAACGTTTGATGGTAAAATTAGCTGTATCTGTGTGCGTAAGCGTGTTTAAGAATGGCTGTTGCTATAGAAGTTTTTTTTCAGCTGATTTTACAATTTATAACACATTTTGCTTCTTTTTTTCTTTAAACATTTCGCTGCAAGTGTTAAGCTGTAGGGTGATGCTTGAAGTATTCGTTTCATTTCATATTGTATATTTTATTTTTTGTTATTTTTACATTTCACTTTATTTGATCAATGACTATTTTATTGGCCTGAATAATTTAATTCTGATGTATGAAGGTGTACTCGTCTCTATTACATATAAATGTGCGTAAATGTTTACGCTTAAAGGATTTCCTTTTTTATTATATCATACGCTCTATTTTCTTCTTTGTAAACATAGCGCAACCGTGCAAAATACAGAGGGGAGAAAAATCACAGAGACTTTTTTATTTAAGAAAAAAAGAAAAAGGTAGCAGCTGTAAGTTAATTTTCTTTATCGTGAAAAATTCATCAACTTACCGTGTATTTTACCACAAAGAAAAATGAAATAGATTACTCAATTTTACATAACGCTTAAAGATAGTCTAAGTAGATTTTATAAAGGCACAGCCTGACTATATGCAACCATTATAATATTAAATATTTTTCTGCGAAGAAAAGATGGATACAAATTTAAGGATGAGTAAAAGAACATTAAACAATCGAAAATATTCAATTTTATGTTAATTTATAAAACCTGGGTCTCTGCAGCCTTTAGGTGGATGAATGGCATACATAATTGTATGTTTATTGGATTTTATTTATTTGGAAAGTATTTTAAATATTTTAAAATGTGAGATATTAAGGCAGAGTGGTCAAAAAAAAACGTTTTGCAAATTTTCAATAATCTACGATTGTGGGGATACAGTATTCCTCTGGGAATATTATTTTATTATAGAAATTTCTTACGCTAATTACAAATTTATCAAAGATTAATGGTTAAAAGTTAGAAAGGGTTATAGTTAGAAATATTTGAAAAGCGACACAAAATGTTGTTTCACAAAAAAAAAGTAGCGGAAAAAAGTCGATTGATAACATAAAAGTATCAAACCTTTTTTAAGGCTTTTTATTTATAAAAACAGAACATAAAATATAACAAAAATTAAACGAATCAAACAAAACTAAAACAAGTAACTACAGAAAGTTATATAAATACCGTTCTTTAAATATAAATAAATCAATTTTGCGCCACACCCGCTTCTCCAGTCCCGCCCATATTTTGTCGCATGTTGTTACCAAGATAACCAAGATACTTGTACCTTATTTGGAAACTTTGGCTCTTGTCGCTCTCCAGGTATACGGAAATCTTTAATGGCTTTGTATGGGAAATTCCATGCCCACTTGTCCCATATCGCCCTCATTTTGTCAGATGTTGTGTACTGATAACCAAGATGCATGTACCTAATTTAAAATTTAGACTAATTTTGCTATTGCCGTTCTTCTGAATGTCTGGGTTTATTGGCGACAAGGGGAAAGCTAATAGCATGTTTTATTCCTCTATCCCCAAAAAACTTAGGCTTTCAAAAGGTTAACTTTAATACTGTGAACCTAGACTTACCGAAAGCATACATTTTTAATGGCGAGTTTCCAATTTGAAACAACAGATTTTGATATAAAAAATGTTTAATGCAACGCATACAAAAAACTATTTAGTCAGCGAGCAAGATGTCACTCAAATAATTTAAATTTACCGAGGGGACCAAACTATATGGATTTTTTAATAAATTAATGGCCTGTTCACCAACTTCCGAACAAAGACTTCGTTCGAAATGTTTTAAAGGGGACCTGGAAAACTATACAAGTTATCAAGGTATTTAAATTAACAAGTTTCAAATAATCGAGAGTCGACACTTAAAAATTACTTTATGGGCATAACTAATTTTAAAATTTTAATCGAAATTTGGATAATTCAGTAATTTGCATCAGTGTTCGAAATAACAGACTATTATTTAGCGTTCGGCTCTCACAACCACGAAAGATATCTATTTTTTTTAGTGTTTGTGTAGACGAACACAACCCTTAAAACCCCTCGTAACTATTTTCCAGAAAGTGCAGAACATTATATAGTGTTCTCTTCTTCGTTAAAAGACAGAACAATTGTATTAATACTGTAGACAAGCAGTATATTTTAATGTTCTACAACGATTTTTTTAACTTTTATAAAAAAAAATTAACAAACAAAAAGTTTTAGCAACAACCGCAGCACGAACAGCTTGTGTGTGTATTGTGTTTTGTTTGTGTAAAATCATTTAGCTGGCTTTTTGTTTTTTTTCATATGTGTATTTTGTTGTTCTAAAAACTGTTTGGTTTTTTTGCCAGCCAAAAGGCACAAAGCACAACAAAAGCGAACGAACATTATTGAGCTGAACCGAACACAATGAAGTTAGAGGCTTTTAAAAACAAACCGAACGGAATTAAATGGTCTCATCTTTTTGTTGAGTTGGATAAAAACAGTATTATTTTTGTGTGATTTACTACACAAACACTATTAGCGTTTGTATATTCCACAAAGCTACCGAACCGAATACTAATAAACGATATTTAGTGCTCGACTCGCTCGACTTTCGATGATTCCAGTATTCTCGATTTCGGCATTGCAAACCCTAATCGCAGTAAACCCAAAACAAGTAAAGTCTTCACATACAACATTTGACGTTAAATTGCTGAGATAAAAACACAATTCGTTCATCTAGTTCCAAAGAGACTTAACACTATGCACAATACACCAAAAAATACCAGTGTATTTTGTTGTTGTTAACTATTGCTTATGTTTCAATTGGCCTAAAGTTGCAATTAATAAAAGGATTTCCTACTAAATGATCCAAAAATTTGGGTTTTTCGATTTCTGAAAAATTAGGTTTTTTAAGTTAAGTCACTTTTAAACCAGATGTGCGAATTATGCTCAAATTTTTATAGACAATTTCGCCCAAAAAAAAAAAAAACATTTGCACGAATGAATGCAGCAGATGTTTGTAAGATATAATTTATAAATTAAAGATATTTTACAACTTGTAAGAATAACCAGATGATAAAATTTAAAATGTGTGTTTAATTTTGGTTAAAAAAAGAACCCACAATTCAAAAGTCCCTGTAAATAAAGTTCCCAAATTCAAATTTATATGGCTTCTAAAAAATTTTAAACAATTTATTTTCATAGTTTCAATGTCATATCAAGAGTGGATGTAGCCCGCAGTTAAGGTAGGTGGTGGGATTATTCAGTCGGGGCAATCACTAAATTCAGTTTACGATTTCGGAACACCAGTGCTTGGTCATGTCCCCTCCCTTTGTAGCCACGCTTGAATTGCACTTAACTTATATTTAATTTAATAAAGAAATAACTGAAATCCTCAAATTTATTTAACCTTCTTTTAATTTACAGCTTTAGGAAGTTCACAATTACAAAATCTATAGAAATTTATTTAAATTAACTTAAACAATGTACTTATTATTTTCAGTTCCAAATATACACAATAAGCGGCAAATTACGAAAAAAATATTTTAAATGTATTGAAAAATTTCCAACAATTTCCCACAACAATGCAAAATGTAATTGTTGAAATTCTGTTGAGAGGGGGAAAGAAAATAAACAAATAAATACAAATTAAGATTGTTTGTTTATAAATCGACGTATAATGTCATAATACACAGGAAAATAGAGCGAGAAAAGAAAATAAAAAATTGAAAAGTTATTGTACACTTATAAAACATTTTAGCGGTTTAGATTTTTGCACAGGCCCTTCAACCCACTTCTGCTTAGTAAATAAAATGCATGTTTTTATAGCTGCAATTAATTATTGTATACATTACACAAGTTATTGAAATTTCTTTTCCCTTCCCTTTTGAAAATAAATATGTAAATGCAAAGAATTATTTTTTAACATTGTTGTACGTACCGCACATTTTGGCAATGGCCCCTCTGGCATTTTCACTTTCCAACCCAGCAGCGGGGGTATACAGATCAATGCCGACATAATCCAAACAGCGGCAATCATTAAAGCTGCACGTGCCGGTGTACGTGACTTTAGATAGTCGACTGCCTTCGTAATGCTCCAATAGCGATCCAGCGATATCAGACATAAATTCATAATTGAAGCCGTGCACAACAACACATCCATGGCCGAGTGTACATCACACCACCAACTGCCAAATATCCAATAGCCCATCAGCTCGTTGGCCAAGGAAAATGGCATTATAATTAGACCCAAAAAAAAGTCCGCCACCGCCAAGGAGGCAATAAACCAATTTTGTATATTCTTAAGGGATTTCTCGGTGGCAATGGCAATTATGACCAGCATATTGCCCACAATGATGACAATCATTAATATGGTAACTATAATGGAGGCTATAATTATGTGGGTGAGAGTGTAGCCGCTGGGGTAGCGCCCATCCCAAACAACTTCGGTAACATTGCTGCCATTGAGATTCGTAAAGTTTTGATTGATGCTGTTGAAGTTGCCATAGGAGGAGGTGGTCAGATTAATTGTAGACGTAGCACCGTTGCTGGTGGAGGTGTTAAAAATATTAGATGTTAATAGGAAGAGTGTGTCATTTATATCGGCTCCCTCGAGCGGACTTTGTAAAGTGGAACTCGTCAAGGATGTATCAAGCAGACTGGTGACTGTATATTGACCGTCTACGGTCAATAGGGGCGGATTAAATGTGGTATTAGCTGGCGAATATGAACTATTGACTTTAGTTAAGTATGGTTTCAAAAGCAAACCTCCTCCTGCCCCTCCTCCAGGGCCACCGCCTGCCTCATTCGTGCTCGCTGTAGAGGTCGAGGTGAATATGGCCAGGAAATCATCTGTGCTTATATTGCCTGTGTTTATCGTACTGTCCAGTTGCGTATTAAATTCCATTTTAATTTTTCCCGATTTTATCTATCTTACAGTTAGTTAATTCTTTTACTTTTTGGTTTTTTATTCAATTTATTTTAATATTGCATTTTATTAAGTTTTTTTTTTAAATTTTTGGTCCCTTTATCTTTTTTTTCAATTTAAATTTATATTTTAATTTTTACCATAAAGCGTTTGGATTCTGTTCCGTTGCAAATTTTTTTTTTTTTTTGTTTTTTATTAATTTATTTTAAAAATTTATTTACACTCTGCATTCTTTTTTAGTTTTTTTTTTTTTTTGCCAATACTTATATTCTATTTATAAATGAATAATAATTTCTTAATTTTCCGCTTCAAGTGTTCTTAAATCTTTTTTGATTATAAACAGTTTAGTTTTAACAATTCCATTAGGCGTTGAATTAATTTTACAGATTATATTTTTTCTCTTTCTTCTTATTGTTATTGCATTTAATTTTATTTATTTTTATTTTAAAATCTGAAATTAAAGAAAAGAAAAACAAGTATTTTAGAGAAAAAAATTTGCTTGGATTTATGATTAATTTTTAATGAATTTAAAATACTGCTAGAATATTTACAATAAACTATCTAATGCCTTTTCCCTTAATTTACTTTTAAATAAAATTTAGGATTCTGATTAAAAATATTGAAAATTTGGATTAAAAACCATAAATAGTTCAACAAAATTACCACAATACTAATTAAAATTAGGGATTTTTAAAAAGTAAAGAAAACTAAATATGGCAAATTAGGGGTGCTGCGTAAACGAATTCAATGGCTGGCAATTTTGCGATAACGTTATAAAAAAAATATGATTATACTAGCATAGTTATTTTTCAAATATAATATAAAATATTGCTCTTGGAATAATTCAAAATAGTTTTGTTGGAGGTGACCATATTGAAAAATTAATTTTCTCTGCGGGTCCCCTTCTGTGTTGTTAACGTTTGTTATAAAATGCTCTTGAAAATAATATTAAGATTGCAATCAGAAAATATTCGCTTAAAAGATTCGCATACATTTAAACAATTGAAAATTCAAAACCCAAAATTCATCGCTCCGCTTAGACTAAAGCCTATAGTAAATGGAATGTAAAAAGCCACATGCGCATGTGGTTCTGACGTAATTTTGACGGCACTACAAAGCCACAATAGCAAGTTCGTGTTGTGTTGGAAATCTTTCCATACTCTTCACAGCTAGTTGTGTAAAGGGTGTACTGAAATTCACATTCCGTGTAAAATATTTTTAATCTAGCACAGAAAAAATTCTAGCCAATTTTTTTTTCAATTAAAAAATTAATCAAAAATAAAATAGCTTTCATAAAGAATTTAATTAAGTAAACTGAAAGTTTACGTATATCAACAACATTGCTGCAGAAAATGTTGTTAATATCAAAAATTAATGGTGCTCGTTTAATTAATTTTTTATTTAATATCACGAATTTTTTAATTGAAATTCAAATAAAAGCATATAAAGTTATCTATTTAGGAGTTTCAAAACCGCCGGTCTGGTAAGGCTGTCAGATTATTCTTTATTTAGCCAAGGGTTTGCCTTTTACCAATATGGATCGTTGCACAGCCGAAAAACACGTAAAAATCAGTGTTTAAAAAGCTGCAGTTGGGATAGTTAAATTCATAAGATTATACTGTAACTTCGACTTTTTGTTTTTTCATTGGACAAAAATAAACTGTTGCTTTTACTTCTGATTCATTAAATGAAAACAGTCGCAGTCAAGGCAAAAGCAAAAGCGAAATACGAAAAGTTGTACACAACAAAGAATATCGACAATCGACATAATAATTCTTAGTCTATTGAACCATGTTCTTCTGTTAAAATCACGTTCACTTTCGAACGACTTAAAAAAATATTTGTGTTAAATTGTTTTTTATTTCTCCCTAGCACTTTGCGACTGAAATCTTAAGCAGAAATGCAGCTATGAAACAAAGCTCTTGTGACATTCGAATGCCAGCAAATAACATCTATGTAGGAACTTATTTCTGTAATAAAAATAGAATCGAATGCATCGAATGAACTGAATCAAACTTAAACGGAGGCGTTGCAGTGCTTTAAAATACAATATTTAAAAATGTTCGCCTTTGAATTTTTTACATCAGAATAATAAGGGCTTGAGTTATTATTATCTTAAGAATTTTTTGCTTAAAAAGCAATACTTTTTAATTTTGTTACGAGAGCAATTTTTCATCGCTACTTGTAAAGTTTTACATGAATTTTAATACCTTTAAAAATAATAAGGCACTTTTATTTGTTTGGGAGCTTTAATCAGATGCAAACCGATTCCTATAAAACTAGGAAGGAGATTTAAACTGTAAAAAATCTTTTTAGACTGAATTCGATTAGCACAATTGCCAACTCTTGACTATCAAAAATGAATAAAGTAAAAATGGCTATAAAAAAAATCTGAAATTTTTTTTTGTAACTTAGCTTAGCTCTACAAGGCTAAACGAGATAAAAAAAAAGTAGCTAAATATAGATTTATGTCTCTTTCCGACGAAGATGTTTTAATTGACGCTAAGTGAAATCATAAAGTAATTCTTACCCGTTTATGCATTGGCATTGAGCCAATAACAATTTGTGTTCCATATTTGATGACATTATCAACAAAATTGTTACGTGTACGTTAACAAAAGTTTTGGAGCCTACACTCAGAAAAAAAAAGTTTGGCATTGCAAAGAAAGCTTGATTTTTCTTTACAATTAATATTTCAGTTAAATTGACAAAAAAAAGTTTATATTATATATACCCTCCAACACAGGTTTATAAATTTTACAATATTGATCTAATAAATGCGGAGTTGATTTAACGAACACCGTCTATTCGTCCGTCGGGTTTTTATCCGTGTAAACTTTTAAATGGGTTTTCTGAAGAAAATATGTATTTATAAAGCCAGGAATAGCTTGCAATTGAAAGTCTCATAAAACTAAACTTTTAAAAGTCTTATTGTACATTATTGCTGTACATTTTCAAATTTTGCATAAAATAAACTTAAAAAAAGGTCTATAAATGACCTACTTGTAGACATATAACTACCTCTTTCTTCTATAAATGTTCAGTTTCAATATGACATTCAGCCTTTCGGAATCATAAAGCTGTTATTTTACTCAAATGCATGAATCATATTATTAGGGAAACCGAGAATATGCAATTCTATTTTTTTTTCTTGTGCGACCAAAGAAGCTAGAAACAATTGCAAATTCACAAGATCCGTCGTATGGCTTTTCGTTTAAATAATTGTATTTTTTTAAACACTTGTGAACAGAAAAAATGTTTTACATCATTTCTTCGTCGTTTTGCCAAATGTTAAAAATGGAACATATCAATTAAATGTTAATAGTCAATTTAATTTGATTATACATACTATTTGTATTAATACATGTCAAAAACTCAAGTAATATGAGAAAGTGCGATAGTGTGAATGCAGTGCGTCATGAGAATGGCAAGTATTAAGAAAAACGAATTGACATCCCATACGACTTCATCGTTTTTTGAATTTTTTCACAACTGTAATGCTTATAAGTAATTTGATCAGGGTTGCCTTTTAACAAACGGATGTTCGTGTGTGATAGTGTGACTACAAACTGTAATGTTACATTACATTTTTTGACAGTTGCAACAAAGCTCATCAGATTTTTATTTCACAAAGTATTATAGAATACGTAAGATTTGTGTTATAGTGTAAAGTAGCCTTAAGGAAGATCAACAAATGTATTTTCGCCTAACAATCAACTCGAATTTATTACAGGCAATGTCGTTTGTTTTTGAAAAATCATTGTACAATGTCAAATACCGAAACAAAACAAAACAGAAACAAATATAACACTGTGCGACAAATGGTAGGGGTCAATGATCGGGAAGGGTTCTAACTACCAGGGAAAGTTATATCGGTAAAAAAGAAGTTATACGTTTCCCGGCGTTTCGCTGGGTCACGTCTAGGAATCGAGATATATCGATTTGAAAAATGGGCTAAAATGGACGTGCTTAAGAAGAAATATACCACTTCCTTGAGTTATAAAGCGTGGACTCGGGGAGATCTATGGTTCCCGAAAGTGGGTATTTAAAAAAAAAATTTAATCTTGTCATAACTTTTTTGTATCTGATGTTAATCCAGTGCGATAAATTAATCATCCAGAAGAATTAAAATTGTGGTGTTTGTAATTTGATACTAAAAAAAGTTTTGCAAATTCACCAAACAAGTGGAACATTTCCAGACCTGGTGTACGTTCAAAATTTTTCAAAACATATAAATATCAATTGTATAAATTTAACACACTCTTGTATGAAAACTACCAATAACAAAAATACAACATTGTAAAATTATTATACAACAAATACAATATAATGCGTGCTTGTGAATTGGACAAATATGTATGTATATTTATCCGTGTTAAAGCTCATTGTGAATTATCGCATCGAATTGTTAATGTATATTTCAGCCTTTGCAGCTTTTTTTACATTTTTTAAAAAAAGGCAGAATTTTTGCGCAACTTTTTGGTACTTTGTATTTTTGGAGACAATTTTGATACATGGTCCATTTATTTAAATGCCCACAAGTGTTTTCGCAGTGAATAAAATATTGTTTGTTATTACGGTTGTAAATATATCTTTTTGAATCCTTTAATTTCGCTACCCACATATCATTTTCACTCTACAATTGCCTTCTTAAGCAGGCTGCCATTAACCTCTTCAGACCATGGGTACACATATGTGTACCTTAACTTATTAAAAGTTTTTAAGACTAGCGACATCGTGTGACCAATAGAATCAGTTTTATTGCTTGCTTTAAGCTACTGCACTTTAAAAAAATATCAAAAGATGGTAGGGTTATATCATAAGAAATTAAGGATTTACTTTGAAATTATTTATATTTTAAGACCTGAGGTACACATATGTGCACCCTTTATTTCTATGAATTCAAATAAATTTTTTTAAAAAAAGTATACAGTTGTTTCATTTGCTCCACAAAAGGTGAATAAAATATATAAAAAAGTAAAAATTCAATGGGTTAATGTCCGGGTCTTAAAAGGTTAAAGATAAATTGAACTCCAAACTGACAAATTTTTTTCATAAGCAAAAATTAAACAAAAACAATTATAAATATAAGTTTGTGTAATATATAGCAATCTAGACCCATCTTTTAGTATACCGATCAGCACAGTATCACTTTTTAAATGAATCGTTCCATCTCCGTCCGTGCGTCTGGCTGGTTGTCTGTCCATGTAAACCTTATGGGAAAAGTATAAGTGCTGGTTCAAACTCTTTTAGGAGAGAAGGTAAATTAGATTGCCATTAATTTTCCCCTCTTCTCAAAAAAAACTCAAGACTTGACGACTTAAACATTAAGAGTGTAAACCGGCACTAAGTTGCAACTTTTTAGATAATTTGATAAAATTTAAAGGGCGAAACCTAAACAAATAGTGAGAATCGGTCCATAATTATACCATACAAGTGTTCATAAACCAACTAATTATGCTCGTATATAGATTAAATACTTTACTGCAAATTAATTTATATTTTTTTTTGTTAAAACGGCTCATTATATCTCAAATTGTTGACCGTAGATCCCATTCAAATATCACAGTCGAAAGTAGCCTGAACATTCTTTCAAATGACAATGTTACTATAAAACTTAGCGACCGTTTCTTAAGTCACTTAAATAAAAAAAAAGTCGTATATTGAGAGTGTATCTAGATAATTTGCACAAAACATCTGTTAAATGAATATTAAGTTCATAAAATAACTTTGTTCTGGTGGGCCCATTACAACCCATCGGTTCCATAGATATAGAGAATCCAAAATTCGTCTGTAAATACTATGGTGTATGGGTTTGGCTGATTATCGCTCTTGACTTGTTTTGTTGAAAAATTTGTTTTCCAGTTATTAATATTTTTTTGCAAGGTCATATTCTAACAATTATTAGGGCACATTTTTAAGCTTTAGTGCATATTTCCCGTTTTCCTGGTATATCATATTCCGAAATTATTTTAAAGAATTCTGATACGTTTATATTTTTTTCTTTCATTAAATTTAATAAAAATCTGGCGCCAAAAAAAAAAATAATAGTAAAAGCAAAATTAATTATAAAATTATTTGACTAAATTAAAATTCGAAACTTTTGTTGAAATTCCCTATAATGTTTGATCTAATTTTTTTTATATAAAAATGTTAAAAAAATTGTTGCTTACATTATTTTACACTTTGCCGCTTTTATTAATTATGAATTTCATTTAAAATTAATTTATATTATTTACATTATTTATGTGTTTTATATGATTTGTTTAAAATATATTGGCGTTATGAGTAATTTATGTTAAGAATGGTTATTATTATTTTTTTTCGAATTATAATTATTTTTCTTTTAATTAAATTTGTGTTTCTACTTGCTAATGTACCCGTTTTAAACCGAAACTTGTGTTAAGAAATTTATTACTTTTTCTTATTTTAAGTT
This sequence comes from Pollenia labialis, assembly GCA_949318255.1. Classification (NCBI taxonomy): domain Eukaryota; kingdom Metazoa; phylum Arthropoda; class Insecta; order Diptera; family Polleniidae; genus Pollenia; species Pollenia labialis. The sequence goes on along the minus strand of OX439139.1, from coordinate 143,410,518 downwards.
TTCTTTTTTTTTTTTATTTAAATAATAATCTTATTAAATTTTAATTGATTTTAATTAAAATTTCTTTGTTCGTGTTTTGATTTATTATCATCACAATCAATTTTTCATTTCATTTCATTATTATTTATTACTCGTATTAATTTTTTTTTTAATTTTAGCAATTAAAATTATTTTTAATTTAAAATAATTTTGCTTTCATCTTTTTTGAAAAAAGTTTAAATCTTAGGCAGATACTTTTCTTATGTTTGTTTGTAGATCTTTTTAGATTTAGCCATTTTTCTTAAAACTTTTTCTCGAAAAAAAATTTCAATTTCACGATAAATTTTAATACATTCAGTTTGTGTTGAAATGTCGTTTAGGAAACCTTTAATAATTATATACTTTTTGTCCGAAGTGTTTATAGTTGTTTTATAGTTGAATACAAAATAAACTCTAATTTGTTTATTTTGCAACAATTTGAAAATAAATTTCATAATTTTTCACACATTTCAAAAAAGAAAGAAAAAAAACACGTAAACAATTTATCGAAAACAAAATATTTTAATGGGTTTATTTACACTTAAGCACTTTATATTTTTTTTCTTTCGCAAATGGTTTCTTGATTATGAGAAAAACAAGCAAAAACAATTTATTAGATGTTTTATTTAATTACAAGAAAATTTGGCCAAATTAATAAAAAAAACACATCAATAACAATTTGGCTTGTTTATTTACAAACATTTAGTATGTGTGGCAGCAACAACAGCAGCAGTAGTACTTTTTGAGGCAACAGCAGCAACAACACATACAAATTCCGATTAGAGAAGGAAAAGAAAAAAAATCTACTACAATTTCCCTCACGCACTTTTTACATTAAAATTTCGTTATGATTTGTTATTTGATTTTCCAGCACGATTTTTTTCATGTTATTTAACAAAAACAAAACACTTATTTCTTTTTATTTGAAAACCATGAAATTTATTAGGATTTGCCATTATTTTTAAACTCCTTTTATTTTAGATTTTTTTTTTACCGTTTAATACATATTTATATGTATTTATTTGCTTTTTGTTTGTTTTGTTTTTCTTTTATTTTTTTTTCTAATTCTCGCACGCGTTGAACACACGTTCTTTACCGTTTGAAATTCACAACATAACTGAAACTCGTAATATTCTTGTAGAAAAATCCTCAAAACCAGCCAGCACAACTATAACGAAGAAGAAGTAGAAGCAGCAGAAAAAGCACAAACAACAACAAGCATCAAAATTATCACAATCTCCAATTTATCCCAAAATGCGTATGAGCAATGTATTAAGTTAAACAACAAGTACTCGTACTCACTTAAATGTGGGATAAACATAAAATCCACATTTTATACTATCTCTTTATTTTATGAAAATTTCCTTTCTCTCTCTCTCTCTCTCATTTACAAAAAAAGGTGTAATTAAACACTCTTACAAGTTCGATTTGTTCGTATTGTTGTAAAAATTTTAAGCAACAGTCTTTAGGGAAAATACTTTAACACATATCTACACGCCTGTATGCAAGTGCTACTGTATTACTCTGCATTAGGGTGGACATAAAATGAATAATTTTTATTTTCTTAAATTTTAACTAACAAAGCAAAATTAAATAGGGTAAAATCAACATATGGGAACTTAGTAAAAAAGTGAACCGATTTAATATATTTTCTATATCATGTAATCAAATTTCTGTTGCTGTTATCATCATTAAGGTCTCATTCCAGGGATAAATTTGGTTAGAAATCGCTTGTGGCTACTATCGCAGCAAGAGTTTTGTTATAGCGCCGGGTAAAATAAATCAGCAATTTGGCTCCTCATGCAAAAATTATTTTTAATAAATAATATTTTGTTACCTTTTTTCAAATGTGCTGCTCTGAGTCATATTAAAAATTTTAAAGCTTTTGAATGTCCAAATCCCTCAATTTGATATACTTTCTGCTAAAGCCAACCTTTGATAAGCACTGAAGCTTCCGGCATGAATGAAAAATTGTTCAATAATAATAATAAAATTTATAGTTTAAAATTACAATTCTATCCTTAATAAATTTTTTCCCCAATTCCTTCTATTGGTATGGCGATTAATTGGTGGCTGTTAATTTAACTCGGATATCTTATATTCGGATATCTGAAAAAGTCATGTTGGGAATGAGGTTTGCCATAAGCCTTGTTAAATATTTGACCAAATAAGGGTAGCCACTACTTTTGAGGCTCTTTATTCACATAAGGAATCAGAGGATATGGAACATATCTAAAATATATGAACCTAAAGCTACTTCTGTTAATAGCTAGTGTGACCATGCCCTTGATATCACAAAATTAGACTAATTATACTGCCAGATATAGAAGAAAAATATTGTAATTTCTTGTAAAATTTATTATAATCAAAATGACTATTGGAATTAAAAGAAATTATATTTTAGTTTGCTTGTTGGTCACGTTGTTTCGTCAACAATTTGCCAAGTGTGAATGTAGCTTAAGGCGTATTTCTCTTGGCTGACTTAGAAAAACAGATCTTAAAAGCATTTATTCTAACCGATGTTAAAAATCTTTCAGCTTAATCTACTGTCAAAAATAACCAAAAAATCTCTAAAAGGTATTAAAGAAAAAACAAAATCAAAAAACATTTGATTCGTTATGTGCGATTAACTTCATACTTTACTTAAGCAAATGACAGTCTCATTAATATTATCAAAAAGTTTCCTCAATTTCTATCAAATTTGCCTCAAATGATTTACATGTATTCGTGCATTTGCTTAAGCCAACTTAAGCACATTATGGTTGGGCCTTCACTTTTACCAAAACCTTGCAAGATTAATGCCCGTAATTTCTACAATAAGAAAGCAGGTCGTTTTGTAACAAATAATGTACAAAAGAGACCTTTTAGCTTGGAATTTAAGGCGTGCTTGTTTCTAAAGTTATAGATAAGTGGAAAAATGTCTTAATTTTGTGGACAAGAATTGAATTTGATTCTGGCATGTAACCACAAACGTACAACATTTTGAGAGACAATTTGTTTAACACTTTGGATTGTGTTGCTACTCTAGTCGTTTTTAAATAATTACGGGTGCATTTTGTCAGCTCAAAATTGGCTTGACCTACCGACCATATTTTAAAAAATGAGTTAGGTATCAGGTATAAATATTTTCTAAATCCAAAACCTGATATTATGCATTCGTGTTGCTCCATATCAACTATTTGGAAAAATTTTAAAGTATTATTTTGCTCTAAGCGCCACTATTTAGCGATTGTACCAAATTCATTTTATAGATACGCACAAAATAAAATTCACCCTGGTTATGCTATGTAGTTTAAGCAAAAGCACCGTCGAATCCGTAAGTCTACACAAAACGACTGCTGATTTTTTGCAGAGTTGCGTTTTTTCATGCATTTGTTTTCGATTTCTTCATCATGTTATACACAAATAAAGTGCGTCTTTTTTTAATTGGTGTATTTCTGAAGAGACCGAATAATTGGACTATGAGCAAAGTCAAAATAAAATGGCAACAATAAAATAGTTTTATAAAATAATAAACACGTGTTGATAAATAGTTAAAACTTATTACTGTTTATGTAAAATAGCAAGTTACTCAATGCAAAGCAATAAGTATACGTATGCAGCACCAAAAGCTACTTTTTAAAAATATTATTAGAAAAGTGTCGTATGCGGCACAAAATAAATGTTTTTCACTTTCAATAAAATACTATTCACTTCTAACTTCATTCATGAAAGTTGAAAAAATTTAAATTTTTCTTTAAGGGCAAACCAATAATGAGCTGCCAGTATGGCTTGCATTATACGTTTTTGTCCGTGGAAAATATTTATATGTATACCTGCCCTTGGCCTAGTCCATGATAGATCTTAACCACTAGTTTAAAAACAGGTTGTTTGCCAACCACCCACTTGAGCTACTAGCACACCCAGGCAGCAATTTGGGTATATAGTTCGCACAAGTGGTGAAAACACAGCCCTTAGGAAGATTTTAAGAACTCCAAACGAAAGCCCCAAATACTTTTGGGCTAATCAATTCCTAATATAATGTCAATCTAAACTGAGCACAACAGATTACTATTTAGTTGGCCGGGACTAACAACTCTGGCGAAAAATTCATTCATTCACATTTGTTTATATGGTCACCTCCAACAAGTTCTGTAATGAAACCAAAATATGTTTACATTATAAAGAGTGGTTAAATGTTAAGGGCCAATGCTGAATGTGAACCAAACCTAAACGTCAAGCTTTTTTTCTTCTACATTTCATTTGACATTTCTCAATTTCAGACAAACTCAATTTGAACAATAGAAAGATACATAATCAAACAACGCGTCGTCGATGGCCAGAATTGTGGCAAGAATTGGCAACTGTGGATGCTCAATTTTCGAAGAAAATCATCTTCAGTGATGAGACACATTTTGACCTCAGTGGATTCGTCAAAAAGCAGAATTGCCGCATTTGGGCGAATGATAATCCAAGAGTGATTGTCGAAAAATCAATGCTCCCACAAAGAGTGACTGTTTGGTGTGGTTTATGCGCTGGCGGCATCATCTGGGCGTATTTTTTTCCAAAATGAGGGCGGATAGGCAGTTTGTAAATGGTGTTCGCTATCGTGAGATGATATCGAACTATTTATTGGAAGATATGGATATGAACGATTTGAGGTTTAAACAGGAAGGTGCCACTTATAACACAGCTAACGAAGAGTGGCTCTTTTGCGCAACAAATTCAATGGCAGTGTTATCTCAATGGTGGCGATGTAAATTCGCCGCCAATATCATGAATTTTGACAACGTTGTACTTCTTTCTTTGGGGTAATTTGAAAGAAAAGGTGTACGTCGATAAGTCAGCAACAATTCAAGAGCTAAAGGATGAGATAATTCGGCACATTAACGGCATAGAACCTCAATTATGCCTCAGCGTCATCGAAAATTTGGACCATCGAATGGATTTGTGTTTAATTCAAAATCAACATCGGCCCTCAAAGTTTAACCACCCCATCATGAAGCCACAACAATATTATGGTTGCATTGAAGCATGTTATAGTTAAAAAAAGCAAAATTTTTTTACCACAAATTGCACTTTCTTCTTTTTTAAGTGCAACATTTTATTGCTCAAAAATATTTGTAACCTTATAAGCAATAAACATATTATTGTGATTATTAACCATAACATCGAGTCATAACCGCAAAAAAGCGTAGGGGACAAAAAAAATTTACAGGAGAAGGTTTTTTTTACTTCATATAAATTTTGTATGAAGGTTGTCGCTTACGATAAAATTGTTTTTGCTATAAGATCTTAACGGTACCTTATGTGACCATGACATTTCAGGAGATGATGCAAGTGTTGCCAATAAAGTTATTTATCAATAAAAAAACGAAAATTGAAAATGATGTCGCGTCATAATTTATTTGTGGCTTTTTTATTAGAGGACTTATTCAATCATAAAATTATTTCAATAACAATTATATGGTTAAAATAACCATAATATGTTTAAAAATGTTTTATTGCAGGTTAGTTAACAAATCTGTTGAATCCTCTAAAATTATATCGAAGAAGTTATGGAGCAATTAAGTATGCCATTATATTTTAGAAGCATTAGTAATTTCGCAGGGGTAAGTAAGTAAGTCAATACCGACATAAACTTTGTATATTCTTTTAATACAGCAAATTTATTACTAATTAATAAGATTTTGTTTGTCGTGCTTAATTCCCAATTTTTTATTCTTGTTAAAAGCACTGAAATTTATTGTAGGGGGATAAGGGGGATATGCGTATTTCATTAGCTGCTTAGGCCAGATAATCCGGAAACTTTCTCCCTTCCAACTTATTGTAGTGGGGAATGTAAGAAAAGATAAACACACTGTTTATTGTTTGTATTTTGTTGAAGCTTTGATATCGTTGCAAATTAGACTTTCTGAGAGTTTGCAATTCTCATTCACTCTGAAGTTTTGTTAATATCTTTGGCTTCCTGATGATCTGGCCTAAGCTACCAGTGAAATTCGCATAGAAACTAGCTTATCCCCTAACAATAAATTTCAGTGTTTTTATCAGAAATAAAAATTGGGAATTACGCACGACAAACGAATTCTTATTAATTAAAAATTTTGTATTCCCAAAAACTACTTTGATAATAAATTTATTACCATTTAAAATTTCTCACAATTTAAGTCACAAATGTAGTTGGTTCTCTCTTTAATTTTAGTCGCCAAATCCGTTTTTGTATGTATAAACAGGTTTATTGTAGTAAAAAGAAGTATAAAGTTATCGCTAATGTTGACCCACTGTTGAAGTTATGTGTACTCTTTACATTAAAAGAACAATGTTTTTTGTAAACATACATATGTATGTAGTAGTATTTTGACAAAACATCGTGAAAAAATCATTTTTATCAAATAATAAAATAAACAAAAATTAAGGAAAAATTTCGTTTCTAATACAAAATTTTAATAACGTTAATAAAAATATTTTTTGAAGGAAAATTCGTGTAAATAACAAAAAAAAAATGTTCAACTTTTTAAATTTGACTTAAGATGTTTTGTCAAAATGCCACAGATATGGTTTCATAAATATCGAAAAATCCTTTTTACTGAATCCACCCTAATACACATCAATAAGAAAGGGTGTGTGTTAGATTTTATATATCATGCATGAAAATGTGTGTTAGTAGTATCAAATTAAGTGTTATAAATTTAATTTTAAAGGAAATATTTTTCTTTTTATACGATATAATTCGTTTGTATAACAAATTCCACACACATAATTGAGCTTTAGAATCCACTACTAAGAGCGAAAAGAGCGAACATATTTATTGCGGTAAAATGCTCTTTTGTTTAACAAAAAAAAAAGTATAATTTCATTTTGAATATGGCAATGCTGTGGAACTCTTTTTTTTATATTCCATAGAGCAATACGGTTTTTATTGAGTATTTGCTTGAGAAAATAAGTATTTGTTGACAAGTTCATCGATAATTACAAATATAGAACATTTACCAATAAATATTTAATGCAAAAAAAAATAGAGGTAATTTTTAAATGACAAGTTTATAGCAGTTTGAAGATATTATAAAGTGATTATACTTTTGTTTACTTTTTTACAAACATATTACATACTCGTAAATTAATTCCGGCAGCCTTCACAATACATATGTATGGGCAAATCCTGCATAACGAACGCTTAATTCGCACGCATTTTCTGATTGATATATAAACATTTGGGGTATTCACAAGGTGTGCTATCATGTTATGTTGTCATTATGTTCTAACATTTTACAATGGTTTAAAAATATTGTTGTTGCTTTGTAAAAAAAGTGTCTTAAATAAATAGAACTTTGCTTGCTATGTTTATTGTGCTGTCGTTATTAATCCGAAGAGACCTTCGCTGAACGGCTAAGCCGAGCCGCTTAATTTTTTGTTAGCCGTCACCATAGATGGTAAAATTTATCCAGCTAACATCTGAATTTAACTTGCGGCTAACAATTTTTGCAACAAATCACTTGCGGCGTAAAATAAGATGGGCTTAGGGCTCTGCTGTTTGGTCAACAAACAAAATACATTTTATTTTTGATTTTCGTCTGAAAAATAGAAAATAGTCAGGTAAGATGGATTAGAATTAAAAAATATTTTTATTTTTGGTAATTTTTTATTTTATATATTTGTTTCAAATTCAAAGTAGCACGCACACTGAATTGTAATAGGTTGTTCACAACAGTCGTATTTTTTCATGTTATTTTTTTAAGACATATGACTTTATGACACCTTGTGAATCCCGCAATTGTGATTTCTAGTTGAACTGTTAATTTTTAATTCTCGATTTTTTTAGTTAGGCTTGAGTTCATCAAATTTAATTTTCATTAAATTATTTTTATTGAAGGAAAGAATTTTTACAACATAAACTTTTATTAAAATTTATTGATAATCTTCTTGGCTGAGCTGGAGCTCGAACACGGGTTGAATTTACATGCTTTCAGAATCAGCACATTCTTTTATCAGAATTCTTTGACGTTCTAACCTCTGCACCACTGCGGTGCCTGCCAGCCAACAGTTAAACATCAATCTTATACCTGGTAGTTCGAAATTTGCTGTAATAATCATTTTTTGGTCTTTCAAAAGAGACAGGTATTTGTTGCGAAATAATTGTTAAAGTAACTTTAAAGTTGAAGTGTGTTTTTCTAATTTTTAGCGAATTTTGCACCATAAGATAGACAAAATCTAATTCCTAAAAGAAAGATGAATTCGCAGCAAAACAACACAGGCTACAGTTTTTCCAGTAGTATATAATTTTATTTAATTTAACAAAACAAATTATATTTTTATGAATTGCATTTCTCATGGGCTGTTCATCGATTTCGAACGAATAGTTCGTTCGCTTAATTTACATTTGAAACAAAAACAATTTATAAAATATTGTTTTTGTTTAACATGCAAGTTAAGCGAACGAACATTAAACTAATTTTGTGATTATTAATGAATGTTTGAATGAATATAAATTTTTTTTAACGAAATTTATATTTTGATGAGTCTGCTGTAAGTGCTTTTTTAAGCACATAAAGCACCTAAACTTATGTTAAATTAACGTATAACATTAAGAGTTCAGGGGTGGGGTAGGATTTGGTAAAAATTATTATATTAATGATCATCGAAATACATAATTTTAAATATAAAAATGAAATTATACATCTAGTCTTATATTCCATTAAAAAAATTAGTTTGAAAACTTTTTCTATTCTTCTATTATGGTTTTTTTTAATTTAGAAAATTAATTAACTAAAATAGAGAACATGTGTTATTTTAAAATGTTTTTAAGAGAGCTCTGGAAAACTTTAAAAATAAAATAATCGAGATTTCGTTCTCAAATGCTTAAGAAAGTAGTCGAAAATTGGCCTTGGCTTCGTTAAAGCCAACTGGTATAAAGTATCAATTTATATATCAGTCGGGCAGATTAATATGCGTTTGTGCTGATGTTTGTAACGCATAAAAATTATCGTCCTAAAATGATTAATTATTTATTGAATTATTTTATATAACGTTTGTCATTTCTAAATATATTGATCTCTATTAAGTAAGTACATATATTCTGCGTCCTAATAAGTAGCAAAGTTATTTTAACGCTGTCCGTCTGTGCGTGTGTTAAAGTTTTCTATTGAAAAACTGCCAGATTGGTCCATAAATGTCTTAGGTATGAGCAAACAACCACACCTGCCTCTAGTTTTACCCAAAAATCTCTTGTTGTTGTTGTGTTTTTTATGTATGGAGAACGGCAAGAGCCAAAGTTTTTAAATTAGGTACAGGCGTCTTGGTTTTCAATACACAATATCAATGGGCGGGTTGGAGAAGAACAAAGGCATTATAGATTTCTGTATATCTGGATAAAGGCGGAAGCCAAAGTTTAATAAACTGCATACAAACATGTTGGTTATAAATTCAGAAGATCAGACAAAATTAGGGCAGGATTGGAGAAGTGGACATGGCACAAAATAAATGTATGTATCAATATCTTCAGAACAGAAAGAAAAAAGTGGTCACATTTAGTACACAAAGCTTGAATAAAATAACAACCTCTTTAAAAAAAATTGGCGGGATTAAAGAAGTAAGTGTGGCACACAAGTAAAAAATAGATTTCTGGAGATCTGGAGAATCGTAGTACTAAAAATTTAAAAAATTGGTACAAATAACTTCGGCGGCAATCTATGACATCTGGCAAAAATTGGGCTGGATTGGAGGGAAGGTACGTTGCACAAAATACCAGTGTTTAAAAAACTGCAGTCAAAATCAAAAAATTACTTTTTCATCGACTTTTTCAATGTTCATGGGACGAAAACAAACTGTTGCTTTTACTTCTGATTTATTCAATGTAAACAGTCGTAGTCAAAGTAAATCCAAAAAACGAAAAGTTGTACACAACAAAAAACTTCGGCAAACGACATGTTCGAAAGTTTTCAATTTGACTGACTTCAACTTTTAATAAATGGCGAAGTTTACGCAGTTGGGATGAGTTATGTGTGTTTTTGTTTTGTTTTTGATTTTTTTGCAGTTGCACCAGAGATTAACAGCCCAATTATGAATAAAAACTCTCCAGGAGTTTTCTCCTTTCTTCCATTTTTCCTATGTAAATTATATTGTAAAAATGGGAAAAGGGAAAAAACTCCCGGGGAATATGTATTCATAATTGGGCTGTATGTGTTCGCAATTTCGGACATACTTTTATGATCTTTGCCATATCAACTTGAAGACCCTAAGGACTCTTTTGTATATCAGCTTTATGAACTATTCTGCCAAATTCTGATAGATGTTTGCAAATAAACTGGCTACAAATATTATTCATGAAACAAATTTATTTTTTACAATTCCATTTGCATGTTTTACATTTCTTGAATATAGAAAAACGAATATGATTCCAATTAATTTACTTCTCAAACTTTCCTGTTTTTACTAAGTAAATTTACAATGTTATTTGAACTTTTCAAATAAGATCAAACAGTTGTCTTTAAATACCGTATGAGAGAATCCGAGTAAAAGTTTGTGGAAACTACTTACAGTCAGATTGTAGCAAACCAAATCAAAATGAGAACACAACAAACTACAACTTAAAACAACTGTAAAAGGATTATATTGAAATATACAAAAAAAATTTACACTCAAACAAAAATTAAATTTTCATCAACTTGTGTTTGGATATTTGATATTTATTATTGTTTCGCCCACACAACAAGATGTACAAAATCTTTTAGATTATAGTAGGGATAACAGGTAGTTATACAATAGATTGTTTATAACATGGTACTTATTATTTTATATAAAACAATTCACAAAAGTGGTAAAAAAAATTAATAATAATAAATGAATTACAATAACGCATTAGTACACAAATTTTGATTTTCAAAAAGTATTTTTTAGGGTTAGTAGATTTTTTTATTTATGCTAAAACACTGCATAAAAAAATATCAATTATATTTTAAAATTAGTTACCATTTCTTAGAAAAAAAAGTTCAAGTTTTTTGAAAAAATAACAGAAATTATACCGTTCTTCTATTCGTTGGTAGAATTGCGACGTAGTTTCTTCGCTTCCCTATTGTAGTGTGCTTCTGGAGCATATCGATAAATAGTCCACCAATAATCCGCTAACACTGAAACGTTCCACTTGCCCTGATATCGTTTTTCCAAGTTAGCGATGTCCTGGTGGAAGCGTTCCCCGTGTTCATCGCTAAAGGCCCCACAGTTATCCGGAAAAAAGTCCAAATGAGATTGTAAAAAGTGGATTTTCTGGGACATGTTACAACCCAGTTCTTGGTAAGATAATAAAATATTTTCAATAAGTTGCGCGTAGTTGTCACTCCTCTTATTTCCCAAGAAGTTTTTTGTCACAAGGCGATAATTGTCCCAGGCTTTTTTTTCTTTACCTTCCAAAACAGAGTCGAAGTGTTTATCTTTAAATAAATTTTTATTTGGGGACCAACCCTCTTTAATCTTAGCCCCACTTAATCTTGGAAATTTCTGGCGAAGGTATATTTAACTGACAAAAGAAGAATTAAAAATTAATCAACATCAACCAGTAGAACTTTTATTTTCATATTCAACTTTCTATTCATATTTAATTTGCAATACGTCTTCTATTTTTATATTTTTAGTGTACAGTAGAGTGTGGTAAATAGTTAACAGTTTGTTTTTCATATGTTCGTTTAATTAGTATTTTGTAGCTTCAAAAAAGTCAAATCTCGAAAAAAGTAAAACCTTAATCACGCTGAGCTAAGCAGGACAAAACATGTCTTACTAATGCTAAAACAAGCATTAAGTCGGCAAAATCTACCAATAAAGATTTGACATACATAATTTATAACGGAAATAAAAACTCACATTAACTTATGTTTAACTCACTCGCACATACACATAAACCCACTTCAAAGTATGTCCATTAATGGAAAATCTAAAATAATTTTTAAAACCTTCAGTTTTATTCAGGCTTTTTCAAGCAAAAAAATTTGAAAAATTACATAGAAGCTCGGTATGATTTAACTTAAACATTAACATTAACACATGCATATATACATTTACACTAGTACCCAGCGGGAAAAAGAAGGAGTACAGAGGCCTTCTAGAAGGATGTACAAGGCCTGCTCGCTCCATTCCATACTCATATCTTTTTTACGCACGTTGTCTTTGCGGGGAAGGCCTTCCGCCTTCCATTCTTCATAAAGGCATTCAAATAAATGGCTCTTAGAAAGCTTTCCCGAGAACAACTGTCAAAAGGCCTTAGAATAAAGGTCATATTCAAGGGTGTCTAATAAAGGTATATCAAAAGGCCATCAGCTGCAGGCATTCAAGAAGACCTGCAGATTAATCCCTGCTTCCCATAATTTTCAAAAAAGAATAAAAGTTTAGTGTTTTACAATTTTTGTTCAGTATACATATTTGTATATTTATTTACAAAATTACAATAATTACTATACACAAAAAATGTAAAAGTAATAAATAAAAAATATTAAAAAAAACACTTCAGTCTTTGAAACTTAAAAATACAAAATTCACTTTTTTAACTTTTCACTTTTTAGCACAAGTACATTTCTTCTTTAATGAACGGCACTCAACTAAATTGATTTACATTATTGTATTCACTTGGTATATTAATATGCATGTAACGTTGTTTTTGTAAAGGGATCTGAATAATGTTGCTATTGTTTGTGCAAAAACACAAAACAAAAAATGTTACTCCTTCTCATTTCGCTTCTGATAGAAGCGAGTGTTTAGTCCTTAGTCTTTAGCAGTTTCATAAGAATAGTAATTGAATCAAAAAAATTGTTTAAGCAGGCCTTTAAAAAGGCCTGAAGTGAGAACGTCTTCTGAGTTTGCCCGCTGGGTATGTGCAAAAACACATATGTACATATGTGTGGTTCTTACTGACTCTATAGAATTTTAGGGCAGATCATACAAAGAGTTCATTCATTACTACACTCACAATATTATAACAGTAACGGACTGTAGTTTATTTAAGAAGTTTTCCGTTCAATCATTTTTTAATAAATAAACATTCAAAACTGCAAGCAAATTTATTTTTAACAGATTCTAACATTTATTTAAAAGACTAATTGCATCCGTTGATTAAGTTAAATTCTTCTTTATGTAAAATTAAAAATGTAATTTAAAATAAGGAAAAGTTCATTTAATTTTAAGTGTCAAAAATTCAACCGCGAATTCCTTAAAAACAAATTAGCGTCATCAATACGAAACGATAAGCGTCGATGTATTTTTGGTATGCCGTACGCAACGTTAACGATGGCATCGATATAAATTGACTCTGATTTTGTCGTCATTCTTATTGGTGTCGAAACAGTTTTATTCCTTTTTAACTTTACAATAATAATAATGTTAAATTAAAAAATGGAAAATGAGCAACAAAGCTACTCGAAAATTGCAAAAATGTGCAAAAATAGCGAAAATTTTTAATATATCAAACAAGCCATAAAATTGATTAAAAGTCACTAAAACTATAAGGAATAGCAAATATTCCAAAAAAAAATTTAAATTAGCGGAAATTCGCGAATTTAAGCCATGTGTCTGATAGACGAAACTTTTCGTCTAAGTTTTCTAATTCTTTTGAGCTTTAACGATTTTTAATAGATATCAAACTTTACTATCATACCGCTATCGAATATTTGTAATTTCTTATAGTCTTAGGAATTTTTTTTTTAATAAATTTTATGGCTTTTACGAATTTTTGGAAATATTTTTTTTTTTTTTTGTATTTTTCCGAAATTATGTTTGGGGTTTGTTTTCATGTTTGCAATTTTTCGCGAATTTTAGCTATGTTCGCGAAAGAAGTGATTTTTTCATGTGATTCTTTAAAGCTTTAACGTTTTTTAATAAAAATTTAATTTTGCTATTATACCGCAGTTACCAAATTTTTGCGAATTTCCGAATATTTAGCCATTTTTATGGAAATGTTGCCATTCCTTACGTTTTTAGGGACTTTAAGTCAATTTAATTGCTTGTTTGAAATATTAAAAATTATCGCGAATTTTCGCTATTTCGCTATTTCGGCAAATTTTCCGAACGTTTGCAATTTGCTCGTTACTTTTTGTTGCTCTTTTTGGCAATCGTCGCCAATATTAAGGTAGCCCCATATATAAATCGAAGCCTGTATTTTGCAGGGCACAATCAACACTGTCGATTTATAAGGGCCGAAAAGTGTAATGCCTTATGGCATTAGTAATTGTGAATTTTTTAGAATAAATCAAGCTTCCCTTTTTTAGAGCACAACATTATTAAGAAATGAACATCAAATTGCATTTTTTTTTTTTTTTGATAAAAACTGAAAACAAAACAAACTAACTTTCTAAGAGATGTGCTTTAAAAAACGATAAACAATCGACATCGTTACACGGCTGTTATAGAATACAAGTTTTGTATCGAATTGATGACGACGTCGATGAAAATTGATGTTGAGATTAAATTGATGACGATGACGACGACGTTAAATGGAATAAGGGTGAATATTAAGTTATTTGATATAATTTAACTACCAAAAATAAATTTTTAGTCATCTCTAAAAACCGATTTGCTTGTTTTGTGTTCCCATTTTCTATTCGTTAAATTAATTTAGTTAAATACATCAAATTTTTAAAGTAAAATAATTGCGAAGCCATATTAGTCATGCAGCTGTTGTGTCTTATAATTCGTCGTTCGTAAATTATTGTGTTCTATAATACATATATGTAAAAAATAACCATATAGAACACAATCATTTACGATCGACGAATTGAGAGTTCTTCTGTAAACAACGTGGCCAGTAAAGTAAAACAAACTTGTGTAATAAGTTAAGTTAATAATAATATTCTCTCTCTGCCATTAGAAAAACAAGCGGACAGGTGTCTGTCTGGTATTTTTTAGAGACACGGCGTAAACGGAGTAAACGAAAATTACTGAATTTAATAAAATAACTGAATATTCCTTTGTTTTTACAGAATATTCAATTAGTTTTTTGATAGTTAATTTATATAAAATAACTAAAAATTCATTTGTTTTTACCGAACATTGAGTTGAATTTTTGACAGTAAAAATTAAATTAACTTTTCGTTAAAAATAAATGAAAAATATGTAGACCGGTTTTTAACTGAATTTTCATTTATTTTACATAACAATTTCAGGTTATTTTACGTACAGAATATTGTGAGTGTAAGAAAACTCAATACAGAGATCCCTATAAGCTTAAGTGTGTTTCTTTAGGCAATTAGGGTGCTTTTAACGGACTGGTCCCCAAGATGTAATTTTATAAGTCGTAAAAATATACCAGTTTGTTCGCATAAATCAACTATGCAGATTGGGTTGAAACTGTTATCGATATTTAAAAATTTTGGGAAAAAGTGTTCAAACAAAAATGCGTCTAGATAACATTTTTCATACAATTTGATATAAAAATTTGTCGTAGGAAGCCGTAGTGAAATAATATCTGCGTTATTTTGAGAACGGTTTTTCTTATGCTCTCATGTATACCAACTTACAGCCAGGCCGCTGATGTCGATCGACAAATTTAGCAAGCGACAACATGTCACTCATTTTCGTTCTCTTAAGCAGCCCACTAACTATTAACTTGTCGGTCGACAGATTTTACGTTTTTAACGTAATTCATTTATTTATTGTCAAATAACTGTATTACCACATCAGCAATTCCACAAATAAAACGCAAGAAATATTTTGTTAAATTGTTTAATAAAAAGCCTTGGACGAATACTACAACACATGTGACTGATTTTGACATTTGGGGTCGCATAATATTTCTTAGTGGGCCGCAAATTTGTATGAAAACGGTTACGTTATCGGTCCCTTGCATTGTCGATCGGCCGCAAATCAGCTGTTTGTCATTGAAAATGCAAGTGAACAATAGCGGTCGACTTTGAGGATCAGGTTGTTATTCTCCCAACAATGCTACCATACTTTCATAAAATTTCATACATTTTGTTAACAGAAAATGAATAACAAAAGAAACTAAGAAATTAAAACAATAAAATTAGAGACAATTTAAAGTGTAAAAAAATGCTTTAAAAAAATTGTTTTCTTTAAAAAAGACTGCATACATAGTTGTATGCTTGAACCAGTCACCCCCTGTATTTCAAGATTAATTAAAACAATTCCAGAAATGTTTCTGTAATTTTTTGAAACTTTAAATGTGGTTGAATTTAACAATTAATGTTTTAATTAAATAAAACAACTACCATGTACTTAAACATATTATGGTTACTTTATGGTTAAATTCATTCCATCCAAAAGCCATAATCGCATTATCGTTGTCTCCAAACATGTGTTGGTTAATAATAACAATAATATGTTTAAAATTATAATCTTTTTAAAACATTGTATGTTTAATTTTAAATTTAAAATTATTGCCCGCAACGCCAAAAATTCAATTTAAAGCACCAACAAAGTCAATATATTCAACAGTATATCCACCAGTGATAAATCTTTGTGGGATGGGTTTTAGCAGCTAATGAAACAAAACTATTTTTAAACTTAATACCCAGTAAAAACTTCGCCTACAAAATAATGTTATTAGGAAAACATAAAAGCACTACTTACAATTCTAGTGAAAGAACCAATGACATTTACAAAGGATGTCCCAAAATTAACGCACTTTTTTGTAAGTCATTGTTTTTTACCTACACACATCTGAAAAAATTAGTAGTTATAAATATAAGTAATTATAGTAGTTATATGGAAGCAAGCTACCAAATAATGAGCGAAAGAAGCTATTAATTTTAAAAAAGTGGGCAAGATTTTACTGGATCCTTGACTGAATTCATTAGCGTGGCATTGCAACACTGAACGGAATTGCCGACTTCGACTCCAACTCCGTCTCCGAATTCTAATCTTACATTGATGCTTAATGTATATGAGTCTAGTCTTAATTTTGCTTTAAACTCTTTCTTTTATGCAGTGCCTTTTTAGTGGTTAAATATAGCAAGATAACTATTTTGTAAAAGTTTCAAATCGATATTTTTTTTGTATTTCATCGCCGTTTTCAAAGAATTTTTATTTTTTTTTTTTGGAAAATATTAGAAATATTTTTTAATTTTTTGCCGAACAATGTTGGAGTCGAAGTCGCGAGGTTTTGTGGGTACTTCGACTCCGACTCATGTACAAAAACCTCAACTCCGATTCTGCAGCTCTGATGGTAACCGTGATCACCGAACAACGGTTTCGAAATTCGTGAAATGTTTAAATTTGTGATGTTTCACAGAAAAAATTATTGCCGAATTATTTTCAAACAAACGCTTATTTGAAAATTTTTTTAATATCTACAAATTTTTTTTACTGATTCAACTATATTTTTGTTTGATGTTTATTTAACCAACAAAAATGTTGACAACTATTCAAAAATATAATATATCGTCGGTCACAGGTTGACAACTCTTAACTCGCAAAAAATCGAATCGGGTTTTTGATGCCAAAAGACTGTGTTTGTCCTTCTGCATGTTAGTACCTTTGCTTTCTTTACACCATCTTACAATAAATATCTCCTACTAATTTTGGTTTTTTTATTTACTTCCAACACGGTTCAGTAACGGAGTAATAACGTTTTTTTTTTTGTCTCCTGAAAAGTACAAAAAACATGTTAAGAGTTGTCAACCTGTGACCGACGATATGCTAGCAAGACAACTGGGACGAACGACGAATTTCGTCCAGCACGACGAATTATTCGGAAGAAATTCGCTGTATAAATTCGGCGTATGAAACACAATAACGACGAAAAAACAAAATGGAAATATAAAATATTGTATAAACATGAAATAGTGGCACCATATGAACAAAAAATACTTTACAAATAAAACATTAATAATTTTTTTTTTTCAATTTGTATTTTATATGATATTCAGTTAAAATTTCACAATTTCTTAAGTAAAAAGTTACTTTATTAATTAAAACACTTACCATTTTGAAATAATATGGCTACCCAGTACTGATTTGTTCGTCGTTCGCCGGCGTAAGAATTAGAATTAAATCTATTTAAAGTTTTGTGTGCATTTTCATATCCACAAATAATTTTTATTTTTGGCGACGAATATTCGCGGCCAAAAATTCGTCGTTCGTCCCAGTTGTGTTCCTAGAAATACGCGTAATTGGTTTCAAGTTTTCATAATTTTGTATGAAATATTTAACGCTCTTTAATGTTGTCGTTTTTTGCATTTTGTTATTTGATCGTAGGCAACACTTCTTAATGCAAAATGAAAGAACAACAACAAAAAACACATACAGTCTATTTGGGGACGCTTTAAAAAGTACAACAATAAGAAAGATGGTAAAATAGCGTGACGAGATTTGTAGTAAAAACAAAAACAATAGCAGGTAGAAAAAAACGTTTCACTCTTTCCAAACATCAGAAACAACAACAACATTATACGAAAAAAAATTAATTTTTGGTTGGTAAAAAATAATGAAAAACAAAATCTCGTATTCAAGTTTTTAAAATTGTTTAGTTAAATACATTAAATACAAAAATAGAATGTTGACGAAAAACATATCGAGTCGACACAAGGAAAGGATACAGCAACAGTGAGTGATGAAGAAAAACATTGTGTGTATAAACAAAACAAGACTTTGTTCAAAATTTATTCGAAAGCCTAGTACTCTGTTCAAATTAGTGAAAAATGTTAAGCAACATTAATTATTCCACACGAAAATTTTGACATGCATCAATGATACCTATCATGCGAGTTTGTACAATTTAACGTTTTTATTCCTGCAAAGTATGCGACATTTTTTTGTGTATGTAAACAAACCCCACATGTATTTTACTAAAAATTATTTTTTTTTAGTAAGAAATTTTATAAAAAAGAAAGTAAATATGGATAAAAAACTGTTACCGGTTGTGTTATTTTAATTTTTTATTTCTTATTTTATAATCAGTTCATAATTTTTTGCGTTTGCTTAAAATTCCACGTGAAATAAGTGCAGCTTACATTATTTCGCAGTTGTAAACAAAATGTTGCCAGAATCATTTCGGAACTTTTTCACAAAATGAACAGAGTACTACTCTATCAACATTTTTTCATAGATATTCCGCACAAGTTTTTTTCATATGCGTTTTGACAGCATTTCACGTGAAATGTTGAACATTGTACCAGGCTTAACAAAAAAATGTGTCTCAAAGCCAGCCGCCGCTCTGCTCTGCCTTCATCTCCTCTTTCAGTAAACTTTTTGGTTGGTTCAGCAAAATTTTTTGTTTGAAATTTATATGAATTTCAGTAAACTTTTTGTTTGATTCAGTTAAATTATTTGTCTGAAAAAATCAGTGTTTTTATCAGTAAACAAAATGCAAATAAATTGTTTGAATATGTGAATTTGTTTATAGGACCGATTTCAGACAAAAAATGTTTTGATTCTACAAATTTTTTGTTTGAATTGGAAAAAAATTGTTCTGTGTTCGTCGAATGCGTTTAAAGTGATGCTTAACAGCACTGGTATTATGAAGTCAGCCCTTTTCTAAATGGATTTAAAATCTACAAGAGAAACGATCTCCTGTCAAACATCAAAAGTTTTTAGACACCCAATAAAAAATGTTATCATTTTGCGAAGCACTAATATTTACCAAAAAAAAAGCGCCCATTTATGCGCTAAGCAATAAGACATACAGAGATGCAGTAAAGTAAGTGAAGGAACTCTTAACAAGTTTTATAAAGAAAAATAATATTTCAAGTGCTACTGCATTAACTTACTACGAAGTAGGTTTGTAAGGGGAAATACTATAAAATATATGTAAAAAAACATTTAGTGTGAAAAGCTGAACGCTACTTTCACCAGTTTTTATATGCGTTGAATAAAGCGCTTTTTGTAACAAAAATGTATTGCTTCAAAGTGGGAACTTATCAAATAAAATGCAAGCCTTCCGTAAGCGAGATCGTAAGCATCGTTTAAAGCTCAATGTTTTATTGGGTACTTTCAGAATGCGGCAACGCAAAATGATGTCCTTAAATTTCATACCTTTAAGACTCTGTCAATTTTCTGAAATGCATATTGATGGCTGTTGTTGCTGTCCGGCTAGATTGTTGAATGAAAGGCTGACTGGACTTTTTATGAATTTATGTTCACATTAACACATACATCTGTGCACACATGCACTCACACTTATACACTCATGCAGCGCATTGACTTGACATGGTGACTAGAGAGAAAATTTTTACTTCGTCTAATGGTTTTTAGCTGTACAACTGTGTTAATTAAGGGGCAACACACCTTTCATTTACGAATACTTGTTCGTGTTTGTGTGATTGTGTCAGTTATTGTTGATTTGAGTTTTCGTTACGTAAAATTCCGTTTCCCAAACATGTCCTTCTCGCACATTGTAGGAATAAGTACGTGTATGAATAGAACACATGCTCATGAGCAAACTTTGCAATTGCCACGAACACACACACTCAATTATCCTGATGGTTTAGTTTTTGATTTTTTTTCGCTTTTTGCTTATTTATTTGGTTTTTTGATGAATTAGAGATTGCGGGAAAGTTTTGTCATGAATGAAAATTTTATATGCATATGTAAATCTCAAATTACTTATTTTATAAGAATTTAAAATTGTAGTGATTAGGAGATTTAAATTTAAAATAAAACGATTGAAATTAAATGGAAAGTGCTTAAAGTTTATGTACAGTTAGAGTAGATTTAAATAAAAATATTTTATAAAGAGTGCCTGCTAACCAACTGTTTTGTTTTAATTTGATAGTTGTTATTTAAGATTTCACAATGACTCACTGATTCCCGGACGTATAGTACCAAGTACATTTGGTAGTCGTATTAATATATGTATGTTGCCCTAGAGTAGTAGCTTATTACACAGCCTTGTGTTTTAATCTAAGAAATTACTACGCACTGTGATATAGATCTATTGTACTGCCAACTTTACCAATTAGCTAGCGTAACTCTGAAAATGATTCAACTGTGTATCTTTGAATTTTCGCTGATGACATATAATTGTTACATTAAAACAGCACACATATACATTTGTCCCTTTAGGTACATTTATTGTCTTATCTTCAAAGAATCGAGCTAATGACAAGAAGACAGAACCCTTCAAGGATCGCATAAACTGTTTTTTCAGGAATTTTGTTTTATTAGGAAAAGGAAAAAAGCGTAATTGAGATTTTTTTAAGTTCCTCTTTAGATGTTAAAAATCTTGCAATTTTATTGGGAGTAGCACAAGGTGGATGTTCGTTTACATTAAAAGCATTTGAAATTATCAAAAAAAAAAAAAAAAAAACATGTAGATAAATAAGAAGTCTAAGATTGTACAATCAAGAGGTAAGAACAAACCAAAATTTTGTATTTTATAAAATAAATAAAATTTTACAACTGCATTTCGAGTCGGAAAAACCCCAAACCAATTAAGTCGGGCATGTAAGAAAAGATAAGCGCACCGTTTATTGTTGGTGTTTTGTCTTAACTTTGATGGCGTTTCAAATAAGACTTGAGAGTTTGTAATGCCCATTCACTTTAAAGTTCTTTTTGTAATTTATTATTAGCTTTTCTAAAAACGTTGGAAAAAGGTTTCCTCATGATCTGGCCTAAGAAACCAGCCACCACCCCCTGGTAAAAGAGGATGTAATCAGAGATTGACTAAACCAAAATTTACGGAGCGGGTTGTTTCTAGGCAACGACAGATGGCAACGTAGCCATTATCCTAGGACCTGCTACAGCAGACCAATCCAGTTAGCAGAAACAACAACTTAAAATTTCCATTTTTTTTTTTGACATTTTGTTTGATTGTTTATATACTTTCTAGAATTTCGACAAATCCCTTTTCGATACTTTTCTTCCTTCAAGCTCATCACAGTTTTTTTATTCGTTGAAATTCGAAATATTTAAAACACGGAACTAGATTGTATATTCGAAAATTTTTTTGTAAAACAGACTAAATTCGAAAAATTCACTCCTGGTTTCCTCATCACGCGCGGAAAGAGTTATTTACTGAATTTGGCTTGAACCAAGAAAACTTTTCCATGATTCTCGTCCAAGCCAAAAATTACTTATTCTAAGGGCTAAAACAATCACAGCACGTTAAACTCTCTCTTTAGTTTTGACAAGATTTGTCGTAGTGCTGCCACATGTTATTTTTTTAACAATTTATAATACATGGGACCCTGATTTATAGTTGTTGAGTTTAAACTACACATAAATTTCAGTTTTTTTTTCATATTTCAAAATTCATAACAATGTAGTGCCTCAGCTCCCTATAGCAATTTTAGGTGCGAGTTGGCATAATGGAAAAATTTATCAATTAAAAATAAAAAAAATATTGAAATATGTGTAAAAATAAAAAATGAAAATATAAAATAACATATTTTTAATAAAACTCAATTAACAGTGTATAATGTAAATGGAGATTATTAAATGCAGTTCAACTTAACATGTACTAGGGATGCCAAACGGGATCGATTTTAACAAATCTCGTAATTAAGGATTTCGGGATTTTCGGGATCCTGGGATTCCGGTATCAATGTGTTTCTTTAATATACAACTTTTAAAAAAGAAAACTTAACAAAACAATTCATAAGCAACTTTTTTTTAATTAACTAAATTTTATTTATTTTTGAATTTTTAAAAAGAAAAATTAACAGAACAATTCATTAACAACTTTTTTTTATAAACAAAAGTATAGAATCTGGGAATTTATTTCTCATGGTGAGTAACATTTATTATACAAATTTTCATATTCACATTCGAATAATATGAAAAGTTAATATTTATATTTTTTTTTTATTTTTAAAAAAGAAAAATTAACAAAATATATTTTATTATTACGTTTTTTTGTCTTAAATTAATTATTTATTGTATAAACGCTTGATATGTAACCCCGTATTCATAAATGATTATTAAATTGACCAACGTTTATTAAAAGAAATTTTCATAAATAACTTGTTTTGTAAGCCTTTATTAAGTTTTAAAAATTTTTATGAATACAGTCATAAATCAGCAATATTTGTTAATAACTACTTTATCAACCAAAAAATAAATCGCATGACTATACAAAATAAAAAACATGTCGTCAACATGACATGTATCATTTGAACGCCAATTCATGTTTAAAGAAGAAGAAGGAAGGATCATGTCAATAAAACATAAGCCGTATGAACTCAGACTTACTTAATGTCAACATTAATTTATGAGACCGATAAAGTGTCCGTTAACGATCAATTGTTTTCAGTTGGCAACACCTCTCAAAATACATATAAAAGTTGGGAGTCAGCTGATTGAATTTACCTGTACGGCAAATACATAAAAGGAAAAAAATAATTGGCAGATGAGTGCTGGTTAGCTTTGCGACAGAATAGAAAACAAATGACCCATTGAGAAAACCAAATTTCTTTAATGTGACGTTTTTCGTTGGGAAAAGATAATCGCTTAGTGAGAAAACGGCCATAAATAATTAGAAAGTATAAAAATTCAATAAAAACGAACATTTTTCTACATATAAGAATTTTTCATACTCAAAAGTTGTTAAAATTAAAAATCCCGGGATTCATAAAAATAAATAAAATTTGTCAGTCCCGAAAAATCCCGGGATTTCGGGATTCGGGATTTCTATGTTGCATATGTATGTATGTAACATTAAGTCAGAATCACTTCCAATTTTTCTAATAAAGATTTTCTTAAACTTATTTTAAATAATGAAATACCATTTATTGATTTTATCAATTCCGGCAAGTTGTTATATTCTCGACTACCCATGTATTCTACGCATTGCTTTGGTGACTCCAGCCTGTAACGAGTTACTGCCAAAATAGTGTTATTCCTCACGTTTAAGCATGTTGTTTAATCGAGAAGTTAATTGTGTGATGACCAATATTGTGCTTAAATGCTACTTTAAGAGCTTTGTTTTGAGTACGTTGAAGAGATTTTAATTTACAAAATTGCCAAGTAGCTAAGATGACTTGGTATCAATGCATTGTAGATCAAAAGCTTTGTTTTTTCATTACATTTATTCTTAACCTAAAACAGTATACCAATAGCTGAACATATTTTTGACTTCTAGTATTGAATGTGCAAGTTCCAAGCAAGGTTACTTTGCAAATAAATTCCTAGATATTTTAAAGAAGTTACTTCCTTAATTTCAGTACCATCCACAAATATACTGAAGCTATTATTTGATTGATTATATGGCTTGAATCTCATTAACTTAGTTTTGTTATCATTAAGAGCAAGTTTGTTTATTGTTTATTTTTCGCAAATTCTACAATTAATGCAGCATCTCTTTCGATATAGGCTTTAGCTTCTGTCTCATAATTGAAAGGATAAAAAATGCAAATGTCATCAGCATAAACAAAAAGGTTACTATTAAGACCAGTGTGACCATAATAGCTTTTTTAAAGCTAAATTTAGCTTTTTTCATGTTAAGCTGGAGATATTTCATTTAGCTTTAAGCTTTTTATCGGCTTTTTTCTACAATGCGTTTAGCTTTTTCTGGCCTTTTTTAATTTCAATTTCGTGTTTATTAATATTAAAAAATAAATAAAATAGTTTATCCAAATAAACTTGTGCGATTTAGTTAAAAGAGTAAAAAAATCTGGTCACACTGATTAAGACCAAGATAGATAATATCATTTAGATACATCGTGAACATTAAGGGACCCAAAACACTACCCCGGGTGACACCATACCACACTCTACTCTGCTCATAAAGCTTTTTGCTTTGTTTATTTGAACAAATTGCTTATGATTTGTTAAGTAACTTCTCAAAAGTTTTAATTCTCTACCACAAATTCCATAAAAACTTAGCTTTTTCAGCAAAATGTCATGACCTACAAAATCGAAGGCTTTCGTAAATCCAATACGCCATTGTAACCTTGATCCAACACTTTACATATGTAATTAATTACATTTACGACAGCTTCCTCCGTCCCACACCCCTTCCTAAAGCCATATTGATAATCATGTAGTAAATTATTATTTCCCAAGTAATTCCCAAATTGATTGTGCAAAATTCGCTATCAATTATAGATAATACAGCAATTGGACGATAAAATTCAGTTGTATTAGCGTTGCTGATCTTAGGGATTGGAATGACTTTATGAATTTTTAAGATGTCTGGGTGAATTCCTAAATTTATCATATTATTAAATAGGCGCGTTAGATAAGAAGCTAGTACATTTTTGCAATAGTTTAGAACTTTAGGAGTCATGACGAAGACCACAACTTTTTGATATTTTTAAATTTGAAATAATATTTTCCATTTCCTCACAAGCTGTGCTGTTTAATTTTAAAATACTATTATGATGGTGCAAAGTCCTAAGAGAATTAAATGAATCATTAGAAGTCTGCTGAATTAGGCTCCTTAACTCCTTAACTGATTGAAGAAAGTAGTTATTTAAGGCCTCTGCTTTTCGAGAATCGCAAGTAATGAGCTCTCCATTTGTATCTTTTAAACTTATGTTTCGGGTGGGATCTCTTCCAAGTGCTTTGTTAATAAAATTCCAGCTCTTTCTAGAATCCTGCTTAAATGCATCTAAATTGTCTTCAAAATAATTGTTCATAGATTCTTTGTAAGCCTTTTTATTAACACAGCCAATTCTCTTCAATCTATTCTTCAAGTCAATATCATTCCGATTTTTTCCGCTGTTTTAAGAGTTTCTGTTTGTAGTCAATAAGTTTTTGCAGGTTATAATTAATCCAAGCTGTAATTTCCTTTTTGATCACGTTTCTCCAACTTCTTTGCTTAGATGAATTTATCAGAGCATTATTAACGCAAGATATTAGGGCCAACGTGTCAGTAAACTTTAGCAGCGTTTAAACCATCAGTGACTTATAAGCCATAAATATATGTGTGGCTTGGTTTAAGCAAATTATTTCTTTCTTAATGAAAATGTAAATAAATTCAAACAAAATAAGTTAAAATCAAGAAATTATTTTTAGATTTTGGATTTTCTTGTTTTAAGAAACAAATTTATTACTTTAGAAAGTAAACTTCTTTCCGTGCGGCGTGATTCCGTATTAAGCCTGGTACTCTGTTCAACATTTCACGTGAAATGCTGTCAAAATGCATATGAAAAAAACTTGTGCGGAATATCTATGAAATAATGTTGATAGAGTTGTACTCTTTTTTTTTGTGAAAAAGTTCCGAAATGTTTCTGGCAACATTTTTTTTACAACTGCGAAATAATGTAAGCTGCCTTTATTTCACGTGGAATTTTAAGCAAAAGCAAAAAAGTATGAACTTAACACTTAACAAGTAAGAGTGCTATATTCGGCTATGCCGAATCTTAAATACCCTTCACCATGGTGAGATAAGAACAAGAAGTTATATAAATAACGCTTTGTTGTTTAAAATAGTACATAGTACCAAATTTAGAAATAATAACCAAATTAGCCATATATGTTAGTTTATAAACCATATTTATTTAAACAATTTATTTAATATTTACGTGTTTAAGAAGGAATTTACCATTTACTTGTGTTATAAAGCTTGGACTCGGGGAGATCTATGGTTCCCGAAAGTGGGTATTTAAAAAAAAATTAATTTTGGTCATAACTTTTTTGTATCTGAACCGATTTTTCTGAATTTTTTTAAAGAATTTCAAAACAAAATGTAACAAAAATCACAATTGTTCTTAAAAATAGCTATGGCACAAGCTCTAATGTTTACATTTATATTTAAAGTTGTACACAGATAAATCAAGTTTTTTATCATTACTTTAAGTACGAGTCGTACTCAAAAATTCAAGTACGAATAACACTTAAACGTACTCAAAACAATCCTAAATGAGATTACATTCGAAAATCAATCCCGAAAATTCTTAAATCAAGTTAAAAAAAAAAGATTAAACTTTTCGTTGGTAGTGCCACTCTGTGAGTAAAAATACAAAATGAGGGTTTTTACCTCATAAAACTTCCCTACAAGAAATTGCTGATGTAAACTAACACATACAAACACTGGCAATTTTGTATTAAATTCTCGTATATATTAAAGTTCACAAGTATGAGTGGGAAAAAATGTTACACGTGCACGAATGTTTACATCAGTTTTTTCATATGACCCTAACTAAAATGATAGAAACTTCTGATGTATATACCCATCAGCAATACCCATCAGATGATGCATTAAATGACTTTCATTGCTCTTGTAGGGTTATTAGTGTTATCTCTCAGCATTGCCTTCTTTATGCGCGTATACGTGTGTTTTTTTTTAAAGTTTGTTGTATGTAGTCAGTGCTGCCAGATAAATTTGTAAGAAAACCGCCAATGTCCTTAGAAAAAAAACACGTCTTTCACGTTTCGAATAATCGTCAAAAAAATCGAACAGCTTAAAATGTAGTTTTAAAACAACTTTTGTTCGATTTTTATAAAAAAAAAAACATTCAAACAAAAACATAATTACTTCATACCAAGCTAGCATTTTCAATTGTGTAAGAGATATTGTGGCGTCGATGACCGCCTTTTTTAATCGTAGAGGTATCATTACACGGAAAAAACTGTAACGTGGCTGAGATTCTTCCATAGCACAGCGAAAGACGCTTTCTCAATCGTTGTGGAAATCGTTTAAGACGTGGGTAAAGATTATCTAACGAGGCTTTCATGTCAAGAATCGTATGAGACTCATGTTGATATTATCTTACAACTCATGAAATGTTGAATATATGATTTATACAGAGAGTAGTATACAGAGGTTCTTTTGATGATGGTTTGACGAATGATAAACAAAGTGTAACATTGTTGTTTTTGCACTCTGAAAATAATCAAAGATTTTCTTAAGACTTGCATGTTACAGCCGTACCTAAACAAAGGCGGCCTAAACAAATGTCGTAAAAGCTAAACAAAAGAAAACGTTCCGTCTTTCGCTCTTGTTAAGGTATTGCTGTTAAAAACTCCAAGATAAAAAACGAACGTGTCAGAAAATTAAATGTTTTATTCAGACTTTGGAGACTGAAAAAATCGTCATTTTTTGGAAAAAAATCAGCAAATCGTCACTGTGCTAATTCCGCTACAAAAAATCGTCAAATCTGTATGTAGTTGTAAAAACCAGAGTACCGAAACGTTCGCTCATTTTTCAGTCATGAGCGAGCGTGAAAAATTTTAAATTGTACTGCTTTTTCTCATTCATGAGGGTGAGGAAAAAAAATATTTTGAATTTCCTCATTCATGAAAAATGAGCAAACAAAAAAATTCATATGTGAATTTGTCAGATATGAAAAATTTAAAAAAATTCACATTCAAATTCCTCATAAAGAAAAAAAACGCGATTTGCCCGTCCATTAACAGCGGGAAAATGAAGAAGTAAAGAGGCCTTATAGAATGCCTTATTGGCGATATAAAGTTTTTCAGTCGCATTCCAACTGTATTTCTAATTTACACAGTATGTCATTGGATCTACTTTAACGATTTCGAAAGGCCTTATCTTAGAATAGAAAATCTCAATTTCTAAAATATTTAATAAAAACTATTCTAAAAGAACTTTTAAAATAATGCAGAGTGGAATAAGTAAAAGTTTATTAAAAAGACAGTTGTAAACCTTCTTTAAGGCCTGCAAAGTGAAAGCGCTGGCAATTTTTCCCGCTGGGCAACGTGAAAGCATGTGTGTGTGTTTTGTTTTGTAAAATTATTTGTTGGCTGCAGCACCATGGTGAACCAAAATGTATGTGCTGCTTTTTAGCAGGCATAAATTATTGGAAAAAAATTAAAAGAACTGCACATATCGTCATCTTAAATGCAGAATAACATAACATTTCATAAGTTTACATGCAGAGCAAAAAACTTTGTAAAATGTTAATTATTTGAGATTTAAAATCAATTTTAAATATTTCAGATAAAAATGCGGTAACCCATATATTTTTGAAGAAAAATATCATTTTTATTATTTTTTAAAATGTGTTATTATATATTAATTTGTATTTTTTGGAAACAAAAAGACATATCGCAAAAGAAAGTATATTAGTATTAAGTGAAACAAACATATAATATATTAAATTATTAAATATTTGTGTTTAATTACCGGAAAATGGAATATATACATACATATATATAAATATATGATAATCGCACGATTAATATGTAGCATCATAAGGATTGCGTTGACATGTTAAATAAGTTTGCGGTATTTAGTAAACGTAAATATTGGACAAAGTAGTACTTCTTCAAAGAAAGATATTATTAGAATTTAATAAAGCTGAAGAATTAACAAAATATAGCTAAACAGTCTATATTCCACTACTTATTTAAAAAAAAAATTGCGTTTATTCTAAAAATTTATAAAAATTGTCTTTTTGAGGGATATTGATGAAGGGCCACTTGGAAGAATGCAATTCTAACACAAAAAACCCCTAAAATTTTAAATAAACTAATAAAAAATATTTCTTTTGTATTATAAACTTCATATTTTATGGTCCCATACAGATTTATTATAGGGAAGTTCGACTATATTTAAATTTATTAAAAAGGAAATACATATGTACATACATATATAAACTCAAAAATCTAAGGACCTGCAGATGTTGTCATTTATTCTTGGAAATTCTTAGCGTTTGGGAGTGTAATGGGGTAGGCTACACAATTTCAAGATTACTAACGGTTCGGTTCTTTTAATTTTACAGCACTTTTTTATTTTTTCTTATGCTATACTGAAAATTATTATTATTAATTATTATTTGATCACAAATTTCACTAGCACCGTAGTAACAGTAATCAAACAGATCACCCAATTTTGATGTTGTAAAAAAATGTGTTCTTATAAAAATAATTAAAAACTCTGCTAATTTTTTTCTTGAGTGTGATTATACATTATGTTGTTAAGAACAATGATATACATATGTATTTGATAACACTTAATTTTTCATTTTGTAAATAACTTGGTTATTTTTTTAGATAGAAGTTTAAAATTTTATAAAAATATATTGTAACGTGAATTGTAATCAACAAAACAAGTCAATTTCAAATATTCCAATAATATCTTCATTGTTTTGCATTTAAGCTACCGATATGTGTCTTGTTTGTGAAAAATAAAAATTCTTTGATGCCTTTAAAAAGGTCACTTTTTCGTTTCGTTAAAAAGACGTACCTAAAGGCAGAAATATTAAGAGAAAAAATTGCCACAAGAACTTGTTGGTATTTTGTGCTTGTAAAAATATTTTGGTTTCTGTACCAATCGCGTCGGTGGGTTTTTTTTTTGAAAACACTTTTCTTAAGCAAGTAAAAATATTTAAAAAAAATAAAATGAAAAGGTCTTGTTTTGCTACAATTTATGTGTAAATAACCTCTACACATAAAAGCAAATGTGACAGTTGGTAAAGTATTTAGGTAAGAAGATGTGTTTTTTGACGGATTAATGAAACTTTATTGTTTCGCACGAAATTTATTGCTTACTTTTTTATGCTAGAATTATATAACAGAGCCCAAAGAGTTAACCTTACCATTTTGTGGTAATTTACTTGACGTAAATTTGAACTGTTATAATGACTCTATACATTTTTGCAGGCAAACACAGGTGCGCATTTTTTGCATATTTTGTAAAAAGTTATGATACCAATAGGTAGAATTAAAATGTAGGCACAGATGTTTGAATAATTTGTCCTGTTGCCTTTTCTTATTGTACATTTTTCATTAATCCGTCAATAAAACACATCTTCTTACCCAAATACTTTACCAACTGTCACATTTGCTTTTATGTGTAGAGGTTATTTACACATAAATTGTAGCAAAACAAGATCTTTCTAATTTTTTTTTTTAATATTTTTACTTACTTAAGAAAAGTGTTTTCAAAGAAAAAAAACCCACTGACGCGATTGGTACAGAAACCAAAATATTTTTACAAGCACAAAATACCAACAAGTTCTTGTGGCAATTTTTTCTCTTAATATTTCTGCCTTTAGGTACGTCTTTTTAACGAAACGAAAAAGTGACCTTTTTAAAGGCATCAAAGAATTTTTATTTTTCACAAACAAGACACATATCGGTAGCTTAAATGCAAAACAATGAAGATATTATTGGAATATTTGAAATTGACTTGTTTTGTTGATTACAATTCACGTTACAATATATTTTTATAAAATTTTAAACTTCTATCTAAAAAAATAACCAAGTTATTTACAAAATGAAAAATTAAGTGTTATCAAATACATATGTATATCATTGTTCTTAACAACATAATGTATAATCACACTCAAGAAAAAAATTAGCAGAGTTTTTAATTATTTTTATAAGAACACATTTTTTTACAACATCAAAATTGGGTGATCTGTTTGATTACTGTTACTACGGTGCTAGTGAAATTTGTGATCAAATAATAATTAATAATAATAATTTTCAGTATAGCATAAGAAAAAATAAAAAAGTGCTGTAAAATTAAAAGAACCGAACCGTTAGTAATCTTGAAATTGTGTAGCCTACCCCATTACACTCCCAAACGCTAAGAATTTCCAAGAATAAATGACAACATCGGCAGGTCCTTAGATTTTTGAGTTTATATATGTATGTACATATGTATTTCCTTTTTAATAAATTTAAATATAGTCGAACTTCCCTATAATAAATCTGTATGGGACCATAAAATATGAAGTTTATAATACAAAAGAAATATTTTTTATTAGTTTATTTAAAATTTTAGGGGTTTTTTGTGTTAGAATTGCATTCTTCCAAGTGGCCCTTCATCAATATCCCTCAAAAAGACAATTTTTATAAATTTTTAGAATAAACGCAATTTTTTTTTTAAATAAGTAGTGGAATATAGACTGTTTAGCTATATTTTGTTAATTCTTCAGCTTTATTAAATTCTAATAATATCTTTCTTTGAAGAAGTACTACTTTGTCCAATATTTACGTTTACTAAATACCGCAAACTTATTTAACATGTCAACGCAATCCTTATGATGCTACATATTAATCGTGCGATTATCATATATTTATATATATGTATGTATATATTCCATTTTCCGGTAATTAAACACAAATATTTAATAATTTAATATATTATATGTTTGTTTCACTTAATACTAATATACTTTCTTTTACGATATGTCTTTTTGTTTCCAAAAAATACAAATTAATATATAATAACACATTTTAAAAAATAATAAAAATGATATTTTTCTTCAAAAATATATGGGTTATCGCATTTTTATCTGAAATATTTAAAATTGATTTTAAATCTCAAATAATTAACATTTTACAAAGTTTTTTGCTCTGCATGTAAACTTATGAAATGTTATGTTATTCTGCATTTAAGATGACGATATGTGCAGTCCTTTTAATTTTTTTCCAATAATTTTTTCCTACAAAAAATGCAACAGACACTTTGGCTGGTTGCCTTTGCCAAAAATATTTTACACAAACAAATACACACACAGGCATTTCGAGCTGTAGTCATGCAAACTGTCGAGCAACAACAACATTACTAGTGAGGATCGTTTTTAAAACTTTTTTTTTCCTCATTTTACATGACTGAAGAAAGGCAAAATTGGATTTTTCATCAAAAACATGAATGAATTTGCCGAAATATTAACAATTCATTTATGACTGTGAAAAAAGTTACATATTTTACATTTTTCATTTATGTAAAAAATTCAAGAATGGTTGAATATGAGCGATCACATATGACTTTCTCTGAACTCTGGTAAAAACCACAGAACAAGAAGAAAAACATATATTAATAATTGGCAGATATTTTATACAAAAAGCATGTTCATATGACTATTCGTTGCTATAATGCTAAAACAAAATAATTCGAAATTTATAATCCTGGCTAAGAGGTTTTATTTGCAACTTTTCAAAAATATCATTGAATTCTACTGACCACCAACAAATTAAAACTCATTTAAAATTAATTTCGGAGAATAATAAATTTATTAAATTCCTATAATTTTTTAAAACCAAAGTTTCTTATAAATTCTAAAGCTCCACACCTATTCACACCTATTAACATTAAAAAAAATTGTAAAGTGCCATAAAATAAAAAATCGATGCAAAAAAATTAAATTTTTTTTTTATTGTTGTGACAGCACTACTGTATCATACAGAGTTGGGGGTAGTGCACTTAATTTGAAGTTTCCACTAAAAGTTAGTGATAGTGCAAAATTGTTCACTATCACTAAAAGCTATTTAGTGGTAACCCAATAAACACGAAGTCAAACCTTTGATATGAAATGACTTTATCATTTGACATCAAACGCAATTCTCAAACGTTTTTCAATTGTTTGACTTAACATTTAAATTCAAATTGATAATGATTTGAAAATAAACATTTGATATCAAATGTTTTATCAATTTTATGTCAAATGTTAAAATCAAATATAAACTTGGCAATACTAAAGCGAAAAATAAATGTAAGCATTAAAAATGGCGATTAAAGTTACATTTTTTTACTTTGTGGCATGTGTTTTACTATTAAAAATAAATAACAAAATAACCACAATTCCAATTATTAAAAATAAATTTTAATATAAAGTGAACAGTTTATTTCTTGTGAAAACTACAAATTATTTGTGAGCAATTACAATGATTAAAAATACGAAAAAAAAAGAAAAATAATAAAACGGGAAAGTGAAAAAAGTTTGTTGAACGATCGCGGTGCTACAATCCTCAAAAAAAAAGGGAGCCAAGTATTTTGTCTTTCCAAGAATTAGAGGACGGAAAGTACACTATTTCATATTTAGCTATGGTACCGAATTTTTATCCCAAATTTTAGTTAAATAAATAATAAATTTAAATTAAAAAAATTTAATAGTTTTATTTATATTCCACATTGTATTATAATCCACATTTGAAAAACATTTGAGAATTACGTTTGAAAGCAAGTTGAAAATAAAGGCATTTTTCAATTTTAAAATAATTTCCCCTGTTTGTTGAGAACGCTATGATTTTCAAATCATTATCAAACGTTTGTCGTTTGAGAAAACGTTTGATTTCAAATCATTTTCAACTTGAAATCAAACCTCCGTGTTTGTTGGGAAGTTGAAAAATAACAGCCTCGCTAAGCAATAGTGGTAGTGGTGCAAGAAAGGTTTTCACTAAAATAAATTTAGTTATAGTGAAACCCCATTTTTTACAGATTAGTGCAAATTTTTTTTTTCTCCACTAACAGGATAGTGGCAAAATATAATCATTCACTAATGTTAATGGAACTCACATTACATTGAACTATTTTTATAATTAATACTAATATTAAAGTAGTAACAAAAGGAAATAGTAATACAAAAAAATAAGGAAGATTCCTAAATATATTATTGTAAGAAATCAAATTAAATTTAATACAAATTGGTACATAAAATCCTTAGCAATTATTTGCCTTCAACAAAACTAATTTTTCAAAATTAGAGTCACTTAATTTTTTAAGACAATGCAAATTCATTGCTAATTTTAAAAAAGTAAAAAATGTGTATGTTGATTTTTAGCTATCAAAAAAGTGTGTTGACGAATTTAAATACCAGGTATGTTTTTTTTAACTTGAGGTTATATTGCGACATACGTTGTTTAATTATATTAATACAATTTAAAAATGCTAAGATTTTATTTCCTGAAATTTACTTTACTTAAAAATTTAAAGTTTTTATTTTATTTTTTTATACAATAAAAAATAATAAAATGGAAATATTTTGACTATATTTTCAATTTGTTTGGAATATTTCTATAAACACTATTATTTAAGATTTTACTGCATATTATATAATAAAAGCTTCATGTAGTGACTGTTAAAAATTTCCACTATTTTATTGTGGTGCAAAATTTTCACTACCACTAAAAAAATTATGTTTCACTACCACTAATTTTTTAGTGGTACTTAAAATATTTTTCAGTACCACTATAGTGATGAAAAATAGTGGAAAATCAAAATGTTGTCACTATAGTGGGGTTTAGTGGAAACCTTAGCGCACTAAATATTTAATGCACTACCCCCATAATATCATAATATGATTGCTTCTAAATCTGTTATGATTAACATGACAATAATATGATAACTTATTATGATTAACACGATAAGAATATTATTGAGGGACAAATATTATGATGTAATAATAATAAGATATTTGGTCATAATATGATGCAATAATAATCGTAATATGGTGACTACAATCATGAATCTTATCATAATATTTTTCTCTTAGAATATGTTTATCACACGTCTAAAATATTTTGTTTGATATTGTTTTTTAAAGTTCGAAATAATAAAGTTCTAATAAAAAAGTTTTTAAGAAAATTATTTTTTTTTTGTACAAAAAATTACGAACCGAAAATTTAATTTTTTTTCCTCCGTACAAAATAAAATTGATTTCATCACTTTAAAAAAATAAAAGCAAACACAAAAAAAAAAATGTTTTTTTTTAGTACAATTTTGTACATGAAAAGAAAACAAATATCCGAAAACTTAAAATTGAATTTTTTTAGTTGACAATTTTAAAACTCAATTAGTAATAAGTGGTTTTAAAATTATAAAGATTATCCTAAAATTAAATAGTAATTTTATCAATTAGTATGATGTTAAGTTTGACCAACAATAAATTTTCTAAAAGCTCAGAACATAAATTCCTTCTTTTTTTGGTCACAATAATTGGCAAAGATCTGAAGGCTCTTTCCACACATACCTGTGTTGAGGGTACAACTACTGTTGCATTAGTTTTAATTTTGATAATAAATATATTAGCACTAAATGGCAAATTTTCCTCGTGTTTTAAGGCCCGTTTTCACAACTTACCGATAGTTAAAATTAGACTTAAACCGGCCTTATAAATAGTGTTCCATTATAAAAACTTTACTTTAACCTAAAATAAGCGATAAAGTAAATTAAGGTTCATCCTACCTGTTTGGTTAAAGTAAAGTTGTAATAATGGAGCACTTTTTATACGGCTGATAAAATCCTGCCTTTAGCTATCGGTAAGTTGTGAAAACAGCCCTTAGTGAATTCGTTTCCAATTTCTACATTACTACGTGTTGTTGACACGCATTTGCTTGCTCTGTCTTGGCCTAAGTTATTGTCGCTTGTCTCGCCATTAATTTTTAATTTATTGTAAATTGATATGAGACTGAAAAACATATAAATGTACAAACATAAGTATATTTATATTGTTTTATGAAGTTTGGAAACGAATGCATTTATGCATATAGTCATAAAGTTATAAAAATACTTACAATTGCTGTTTTTCACAATTTTAACTTCAAAATTGAGTTTTTATTGTTATTTTATAAAAAAAAAAAAAAAAATATTTTTCTCAAAAACGTTTTTTTAAGAACTTTATTATTTTGAACTTTGAAGAACAAATCCAATGTGCTACTTTTTTTTCTTAATTAGAGAGAGAAATGTCAAAAGTTACTTTTGCTTTTGACATACCGGGCAACGAAAGCAACAAAAAAGTACATTGTTGTGTTTTTGGTGTTGTTACTTGTTGTAGTATTGAAAACATATTTTGAACATCAATGATAAATATTTTTCAAAAAAAAAAAATATAAAAAAAATGTTTTTGTGTATTTTTTAAATTTTGATTTTTTTTTTTGTTTCTTTTCATGTACAAAATACATTTTTTACTTTAAAAATAATTATGTTTTTTTTGTGTTTCCTACATTTTATTTTTACTGATAGAAAAAAAAAATTTTTTTTTGTACGCATGAGTTTTGAATTTTATAAATGAAAAACTTAAATTTTAAGTTTTCACTTCTTAATTTGTTATGGCTGCTATTAAGTCAGTACAAAATATTAAATCAAATGTACAGCATGTAATAAATTGTTGTAAATATCATGCCAAAACTTACATTGAAACTTTCTTGATTGCGCAAAATTGACCCACAAAAAACCACATGCGTGACCAATGAATCCCTTAATAAAGTACAGTGTGTTTGTTTACTTTGTAAAATAATTATGTTTTACGCATTGGTTTTCTTTTTATCTTAGAACTGTAATTAAATTACAGTAAACTTTAATTTTATTTATTTTCTTTTTATAGCTTTCGTTCCTTATTAGTATTTATTCATGCAACTAATTTACAACTAATGAGAGGCAATTTTATCGCACAATCACTAGAAATAATGTTGATGCCACGTACTGTCTAACATGACACGACTCCATTCATTTCAGCAAAACTACTGCAGTGGCGGTTATAATAAATAATATTTTGTTATAGTTAATGGAGGAGGACAGGGAGGAGTAGTCACAATTATCATTCTATTATAATGATTATGATAACTATTATATTTTTTATTATCTTAATAACAAGTTTTTCTTTTTCTTTTATTGTTTCTCAAGACTTTAAATAAGTTGTGTTTATGGGTGTTTGTGTGGTCAAATGTGGACAATAGAAGAATAATGACAGGGAAAGTCTGCTGGACATACTAATATGTCTCTAAAGAATCGAACAAAGGACAAAGTATAATTATTTTATTGATATTTTTAGTTGTGTTTGGTATTTCTATAAATCAATTTGTACGATACATTTAATATATAAAAAAAGTTTTTCTTTTGCATCATTTGGTTTTACGTGCTGATTATTGTGAGTCTTAAAAGTTTTAGAAGCAAAGGAAGTCTTTTGATTAAATAGAAATTTAATTTATACTCATGATCTGGGGACTTAGGAAAATATATTTGAAAACTTATTAGTTTTGGTACATGATCCCAAAGATAATTAAATGCAAAAAATTTGGGAAATAGTTAAATAACCAAAAATCCTAAAATGATACATTTTCAATTGGGCTTCAAGAATAAAGTTATTTTCTTTGGTTTAGAATCGTTTAGCCAAATGTTTTGCTAAAAATTCACGAGTTTGCAAACCGACCGCCTTTATTAATACTTTAAATTAGTTGTTATCAGTAATCGAACATTTCATAATTAATTTTTTAGCAGAAGAAAATAAGAAGAATTAATTAGCAGGCCAAGTTAATCGGTAACTTGGACTTTAAGGCAAAATATTATGGCCACACTAAGTAGGAGGCTTTACCAGTTTCTAAATAGGTCGTTTAGTTTCAAAGCTTTTAAAATTCAAGTTATTATAAAACTTTTCATGTTTTTTAGCCCATTTTTCAAATCGATATATATCGATTCCTAGACGTGACCCAGCGAAACGCCGGGACACGTATAACTTCTTTTTTACCGATATAACTTTCCCCGGTAGTTTGAACCCATCCCGATTTTGACTGTCGCATAGTGTTATCGATAATTTGCTTAAAATGGGACCAAGAAAACTCCAATCCTATAATAATATTGCACTTATAGATATTCTTAGATTTTTATTAAAGTGAAATACTGTCTTCATTCCCACATTTTGATTCATCGCAAAGAAAATGCACTTTTGACCATAGTGGTTTAAAAAAATTCAACCAAAATCAAGGAAATCGGGCACCACCAAAATGAAAGCCGAAAGACGTTGAAAGTCGATTTTGCATTTCCGAAATGCCGCTTGACGCCAATAAAATAAATTGCTGCTGCATCGAGTTATTGCTATCAATAAAAAGTGAATTCATAACGACAACCTGAAGCGCAACAAAATCGTTTATTGAGCCCGTCCAACTAGCCGAATTAACGGTAAATCTGCATTTGTTGGGACCGGAAGTGTACCATCTATAATGCGCAGATGAAGTAAGACCAGACGATCACAGGAGACCTGTATTTAACTCATTCGATTAAGCCCCTCACACTAGGAAGAACCCCGACTGGAATATTCGACAATACATAAGAAGTAACACTTGTTTGGCAACATGAAAACGATTAGCAACATGTGGCAAGACCAGTTAAACTATTCGGAAAGTAAGTGGGAAGTTTTGCCTCCCATGTCCATGGAATACACTTGAGAAGAGAGTGACCGAAATTGGATTAGTATTTTTTGGCTTTAAAAAATTAGTGGTTCTGTTGTCGCCGAATTATTAAGTAGCCAGAAAAAATCTTAAAGTAATTTTACCCTTTGGTGTTACATTTTCCGGTAAAATCAGGTGCAGTTTATAGCTGGGATTCGGAAAAAATTCAAAATTGAGAGATCTTTACGGTCTGGCTTGAGATCCTATCTGGCACTATTTGGTTGAGGCCTCAGAAAGATTGTTTTTGCGGATGTTTAGCTTTTCACTTAAAAAGATATTTTCGGGGATCACGTGGTGGTTGTGGTTTACAACCTAAAGTCGCGGAACGGGATATTACGAAAATCCTACTAATGGACTGACTTTTCACTACTTGTGGGACAGTTCGGCCAGAGAGAGGATTATCCTTAGGAACTCTTGCTACCCAATAATTTCTGCTAGCATTTCTGCAAGAGCAGCGGATGTTAGATAGCTCCAGCTCCCAAACAAGGGGCAAGTGTATAATATTGCCAGACTATTTAATCGAATTAAATGTATGGGTTGCACTCACACCCGGGGGCGGTTGGTAAATGCATTGTTTGTCACCCAGTGGTTAAGATACACCATACAGTAGGCCCTTGAGCAGGTATACATGTCAGTTGATCACAACTGTAGCCAGAAAGATGGTTATTCATTTCGTACCACAACAAATGGCTTATGAAAATTTACATATGTGACCTTCTCCGAGAAAAGGGACTTAGTGTGTCAAAAACCGGTTTGGACTTAAGAGTGGATTCTGGTACCTAAAAGGGTGTAGAATAAGATGAAATGCGTTTCATTCTCGGAGAAGGTCACATATTTATCTTCTTGAACTAATTAAAAATAAAAATGTATAAATGCAATAAAAGTCTTAATTTTTCAAAAAAAAAAATATGTGTAAATAAAAAATGTATTTAACATTAAAATAACAAAAAAATAAAAATAAAGATTTTTTGTTGTCTTTAAAATATTGTATTATTTTATTATGTTTTTCTTGACTTCTTGAGAGTTGTGTGCAAGTGGACAACGATGAGTGGTGTTAAAATAGAGCTGAAGTATATGCGGATGGATGGCTGTTAAATGTGCTATTTAAATAAACATCTTTCGTGTATTTAAGTTTTCCTTTTTGTTGGTTTGTTAGACCGTCTCCTTATAGTCAAGATAATCCACTTAAGACAAGTGTTTAAGTTTTAATTTCATATTTTTTCAACTTTTAGTGATGCCGTAAGTGCAGTATTTTTTTTTTTTTTTTTTTTTTTGTTAATTGTTTTTAACATCTCTCTTTTTTTTGTATTTCTTTCTTAGCAAATTAAATTTTTGTAAAATTCAAAGTAAGGAAATTTAATTATATATAAAGTTTTAGTTGCTTAAAATATACCCTAATAATAAAGAAAAGGCAGTAAGTAGCCTTCAAAAATTACTGACTTCTAATATATGAATGATCCCACATCCGTGAAGGTATATGTTTGCATTATAATTAAATTCAAATTTTATTTGGAATTTGTTTTAATGTTTAAGTTTTTTCTAGATTTTCTTATTGTAAAATTAATGAAATCCCATTTTACTAATTTAAATCACCTGCCAAAGGTATTCCCATTTTCATTTAATGTTTTATTATAATTTTTAATTTTTTACGCTTGTTTTGTTTTTAACAACATGTTTTTCTCATTATTTTTTTTTCTTTGTTTCTGCACTTAGCTCTTATTTTCTAATGTCCTCTATAAAAAATTATGTGAATAAAAATCTCTGCAAATGAAACGTAGATACTTTTGTATCTTCTTCACTTTTGTTTTACTTTTATTTTCATTTTTACCTGTAGGCTTGAACTCATTAAGCTATTTTATTACTCTCTCATTTTACAATTGTTAGCAATTTATTATAATTTTTTATGTTTTCTTTCTTTTTTGTTAAGTTGTTTAGTGCTAAATGGAGCAGAGATTTAAGAGAATCAATTGCAAAATTTCAAACAAATTTAAAGTTATTTTGTTGTTTGTTCATTATTTTACCTTAAAAAGGATTTAAACGGCAGTTTTTACTCTGCATCTTAAAACTTTAATAAAAAATCTTCAACTAAAGACAATATTAACCGGATAAAAAAAGAAATACTTGATCTAAGAATTACTTGTATAAACCAATAATTAATAAAGAACTACCTCACAGTTTTAAAATTCGTTAATCTATTTCAAAATAACAGTTTATATGCATCCAATGGTTAGTTATGGACCGTTGTTCACTACAATAGTTTTAAGCTTTATTCATTACGGTTTAAGCCATACCAAAGTATTTTCCGGCCTACCTTAACGTTATATTGAAGTGTGATATCTAATCCTGTGAAACTATGACTGACAAAATTAGACTACGGTTTTAGGCGTAATATATTTTGAATTATAGTCATATAAAACGAATGTGTGCAAATTTAATGGAAATCAGTGCACAGGAACACCAATTTCTATTAGTTTTTGTAACGAAAATAAAATTTTTTTTAAAAAGTTCGATCCACATTAGGGCGCATCCTCTTTTCCTACTTAACCCAGTGTGCTTGATTTGAATTCCAAGCTGCTAATAAGAGCTGGAAACATTTGTGCATCAAGGTTGTTGTTTTCAGTCCAACAACAGATGGACTGACAGACGGACATGCCTAAATTGACTTTGAGTTACTCAAGGACCCAGAATATACATATATATATATACTTTGTGGGGTCTAAGATAAATATTAAAAAAGTTTCAAACGATATGACAGACTACGTACACTCTCATTAACCACTAGTGGTGGAGGGAATAATTAACGGGTTAGAAATGTTCCAGAAATCGCTTTAAAAATTTACTTACCAAAAATCATTAGCATGCAATAAAGTTATAAAAATATGGGTTTAGTTATTAATTGTGGTACAAGTCATGCGTCCGATGACATTCTGGCTGAATATATAATTAAAGAAAAGTTATTGATCCGCAGTGTTTTTTGCAAAAAAAAAACAAATAGGAATCGCGCACTTCGCCTAAAATAACGATTTAAAAATAAACAAATTTAAAAAAGCAAAAAACATAACTTATGCCTAAAATTTTGTACGGGTTAAAGTTCTGTGGACGTTGCACTATCGTGAGAAATACCTTAAGCTTTTTCTGTGGTTTTTTTTAAAAAGTTCCTTAGATTTTTGCCAGTAAGTCTTTAAGTAGCAAAGATCTTTTGTCATTCTAAGGAACCATTTAGTTACAGCTAAGCCCCTAACCCTTAAAATATAAAAAATAAAACATGGTTATAAAAGGTTTACTTAACAAATTTTCACAGAACATAAACGTTTCATAAACGTTTCACAAACCGGTTATAATAGATAGTGTATAATAAGTTATAACAATAGTCTGAGGAATCGCCTAGGTTTAAGGTTTCTGTTCAAGTAATTGGTGAGGATCCTTTGAAGATTTCATGGGAAAAATAATCATAGAGGTATTTTTGGCGACAAATATTGACTAATAAAAATAAAATACTGGAGAATTTTGTTAATTATTTGACCCCAGCGCCGGGTCAACATTTTATCAGGAAACTTATTTTTGTTTAATAAATATATTTTGTAAATTTCAGCCAAATCGTACGTACCATAAATAAATAATACTTAAATATCACGACAACAGCGCCACCTATCGGGATTAAACATAAGATAAACCTGGCACCAGACTAAAGTTTGGTGTCAATCAACCGCTATTTGTTTTTTGTTAACGATAAAAAGTTTGCTCTTGGAAATAAAGAAAAATAATGATTCGAATGCAGCGCACTCAGATTCTTATCTGCAGTCAATTTTTTATCCGAAATTTGTTTAATAGTGTAGTAGATGATGCAAAGAAAGAAACAGTGGTTTTTACAGTCCGTGTTCAATATAAATTATTATTTATTTGTAAGTTTACGTATTAATGTTAACGTCAAGATAAAATAAGTGCAAGGTACAGTCCAAGGCCCATCTATCAGGTCTATTTACTTGTACAAAAACAAAAAACCATTATTTTAAGCTGTCAAAAACTTACTACCACATATACAAAGCAAAAGGAAAAAACGTGTATGTGTGGCATACCATAAACGCTCTGCAAA
The DNA here is from genome assembly GCA_949318255.1 of Pollenia labialis. Classification (NCBI taxonomy): domain Eukaryota; kingdom Metazoa; phylum Arthropoda; class Insecta; order Diptera; family Polleniidae; genus Pollenia; species Pollenia labialis. The sequence goes on along the minus strand of OX439139.1, from coordinate 143,367,698 downwards.
TAATAGGACCAGTCCAAGCACGTGTTAAAAGAGTACCCACAAGGGACTAGGACTAGTCCAAAAGTAACCCAAACGTATGGAAAAACATGGTCTATTTAGCATTACGATGTCCTAGGGCAGGACCATATAACCCATCTTTGGACTACAAAGGAGTTTTAAAACTACTCCATTGTGTTCACAAGAGGAATAGTTTTAACTTAGTTTAAAAACGAAAACATGTCGTTAAAAAACAAAGACATGTCGTCTCACTACAACCACTTTTTAACAATGACATGGTCCATGCTTGCATTACATCGGACCAGTCCATGGAGTAGTCTATTTAATCAAAATGGATCAGGTGGTCCAATAATATTTGCAGGGATGGCTTACATGTATTTTATTGTTGTTTTTTTATGTGGTTTATTATGATTTTTATTTTTTGTGCGTATTTTACATTGTACTTGTATTTATATTTAAGACAAGCCCAGCTGATGATACTCAAAGAGTATCGAAATATCGGCATACATATATTAAAATAAAATTTATTTTCAATACTGGACTAGAGCTTAAAATAAAAGCATTTTTATATATGTATACCCATACTATGTTTAACATTTTTCATTTAAAACAGTTTTGTTACCTCCAACATTCGACATAAAAAATGAAAATTATTCCCAGAATACTTTTTCCAAAATCTTTAATATTAATAAATTCCAGTAATATGAGTATTCAAAATACTGCTGTCAACAATGAAGATTAAATTCCTTTAAATTCGGATTTCTTATTGTACAAAATCTCATAAAAAGTAATGATCCAGAAACAGAAACGAGAAAAGTTTATATTTTTCATTCTAATTATTTTATTTATTTTTTGTTCAAATTACAGTCTATCAAAAATCATTTTTTATTGCCATATTGCCAGACAGATTACTGATGATAACCCATATAGCAATTTTGCTCTGTTGGGCTTCATGGAATAAAACACAACTTGAAATTGTTCTTCTCTACTTCGTTTTTGTCATAATTTGTAGTTATAGTTTGCTGTTTATGACTTACTGAGCTACCGAAACAAGAGCGGCAAGCGTTTTCTGCTTATGTCACATATACTCCGTTAAAGTTTGTTATTAAAATTCAGCCAGATCGGTAAATAACCTAGCGGCGATTTCTGCATACCACATTACATCACTTCAATTAAGTTTTAAAAAAGGATTTAGAGCTAGAAAGGTTTATGTTCACTACAACAAACTTTAATTGAATGTTTACCGTTGCTGAAAAGTTCATCAATATCTTTGTACATTTGTGGGCAATTTTGAGAAATTTCATAATTTTCGGTTTTAATTACATAATTAACATTATCGCCAGTTAGCTATATTTTTTATTTTATAACGAAAGTCTGTTTGGAATAAACTAAAAATAGTTACAAAATCAAAAATTCTGAAATAACGCGAAAATGTAAAAATGCTACATGTTTACAATTGGGGTATTCACAAGGTAGTCATAACGATGTAAATAATTACAAGAAATATATATGCCTTCCGTGGGCTATCGCTTATAATTTAGATTTCTACCGTACAGTTATGACGTATCAATGAACACAGCATTAAACTTTTTTTTTTGTTTGAAACACAACAACATTTATTTTAAACAATTGTAAAAAATTATTTAGGACATTATGACGATATGACTTGATAGCACACCTTGTGAATCCCCCAAATATGTGGGAAGTAGTGTGCAATACGCCTGCTACTTGCCCGCGAAGTATGTGTATATACACGCAAAGAAAAAACATGGTTGTGGTAAACATATTCTAAGAGCAACATATTATGATAAGATTCATGATTGTAGTCACCATATTACGATTGTTATTAAATCATATTATGACCAAATATGTTCGTAATATTACATCATAATATTTTTCCCTTAATCATATTGTTATCCTGTTAATCATAAAACATTAAGATGTAATCATATTACTGTCATGGTAATCATAATAAGATAAGAAGTAATCATATTGTTGTCATGGTAACCATAATAAGTTAAGAAGTAATCATATTATTGTCATGGCAATCATAATTAGTTTAGAAGTAATCATATTACTGTCATGGCAATCATAATTAGTTTAGAAGTAATCATATTATTGTCATGGCAATCATAATAAGTTTAGAAGTAATCATATTATTGTCATGACAATCATAATAAGTTTATAAGTAATCATATTATTGTCATGGCAATCATAATAAGCTTAGAAGTAATCATATTATGATGCAAAGTGATATGAACTGTTATACATAAATTTTTTACATCATAATATGATACAACTTTAAACATAATATTTTTATTGGAAAAAAATACTTATGATAAAATAAAAAACATAATATAGTTACTGTAATCTTTTTGTCGTAGGTCGCCATTATTTATAAATTATTTTATGGAGTTTTCATTATTTTTCTCTTAAAATAACACAAAACTTACCAGTAATGGTTAATATTTTGCAACAATATTTCACAAATTTTTCCACCACTTTAAGATTATTAAAATTTTTTAGCAAAAATATTTTATTTTGTGACACTACAACCTTTTTTTATTGTTTTTTCTTTATTTTTTTTTTAATTTCTTGTTTATTTTAATGGTTATTTTGCTATTTCTTTTTTAATATTTTTCTTTATTTTTTTTGAAATCTTGTTTATTTTAATGGTTATTATTTTATTATTTAGCCACTTACTAACAAATAATTCGATATGTTTATGTAAAACACGACACAACTGATACAAAATTATTTATAAATGGCGATACCAAAATATTATTAGAGTAACGATATTTTGATTGCATCATAAACTTATTATGATAAATGTATATAAAGTTATCATGTTATGGCTATTATATATCATGTTATGGCTGTGAGTAATATAATATGTTTTGAAAGTTATCATAATTTAGTTGTTAGAAAAATAATTATTTTTCGGTCAACAATACTCAAATTTATAATTGCGATAAACATTAATATGTTTACAGTAACTATAATATTGCTGATATTTAATAAAAATAACAATTATTTGTGTACAACAACAATATATTGTTACAATAAACACAGTGTGGTTGCCGTAACCATGCCCAACCATATTTTTTCTCTGCGTGTAGGTATGCAACTGCCTGCTAACAATGTATGTGAAGTAAAACAGAGTTTATATTTATGAAATGAACACTTTACTATTCTGCTTACTTAGTGTGCAAGTGGTAGGCGTTCACTCCATAAGTGCATTCGAAAAAGTGTACTAGGTTGTAATTGAGATGATGTGCATTGCTATCTTACTCGTGTCTATTAAATCATTGCTTCTGTAATCGAAAAATTCGCCCCTGGGAAATTACTGATATATGAGCAAAAAACTACGACTGCCTCTTATTTTACCTATAAACCCCTTGTTGTTGTTGTTGTTTTTATTCCTGTATAAGTGGAAAACGGCAAGATCCAAAGTTTCCAAGTTAGGCGCAAGCATCTTGGTTATCAATACATAACATCCAACAAAATGTGGGCGGTATTTAAGAAGTGGGCGTGGTACAAAATGATTTTATTCATATCTAAAGAACGGGCATTTATATAACTTTCTATTCTTATCGCACCAGGTCATATCCGAATGTCTTAGTTGTTTTTTTTTTCATCGATTCACTTCCAGAATTATCAAACACCCATCACAAGTTTAAAGAAAAAAAAAAGAGCGTATCAAAAATAAGTGCGTTCATACTTCGTAAATTTTGATTACATGACCGGAGCGCGGTGGCCGGAAAAGTTCACGTTATCGTCAAATTATAATAATACAAAAACGACAATTTGGAAGGCATTTATTAAATGAATATTGTTTGTTTGTGTATTCCTTTTTTAGGCAAAATGCTCGTACGTGCGAACCAGCGATCTGTCAAATGAGATTTTTCAGCCGGATGCTGTAAACTTCGCGTTTTAAAGGTTTGTTTCGTATAAACTGTTTTGTCATAAAAATGCCTGCCGCTCTTATTTGAGAAACCAAACATAATTGGTATTTCTAAAATCTGTGTAATTCAAGAAAACAGAATTGCGGTATGACCCCAGCATACTTCTTGCGTAGCCCAGTGTAATCTTTGTTTCTTTTGCAAATTAAGTAGACAAAAAACCCCAAAACTGCAAAAAAAAAAAAGAACAACAAACTAAATTTTCACAATTTTAACAATTTTATAAATGAAACTTCAAAAAATTTGCAACCATAACTGCTTTATTCTTGCAATAAATTTTTGTTGTTGTTGCTGCAGGTTCTCTTAGAGTCAGTGATGCCAACTCTTGGGACACTAAACGCGTGTGAAGAAATTTGAAAAATGGGCCAAAAAGGGCTAAATTGAAAATAACAACGGTTTTAGTATATTATTATGGAATGTTTTTTTTAAGTTTTTGGGCGAAAAAATATTTTTAAGTAAAACGACAAAACTTTTAAACAAAAAATTGACATACAACTTTAGCTTCAAGAAGCTTTTATATCCTTTTTTAAGTCTTCATTGTTTTATAATTTTTTTTATCGTTTATTGATTCGACAATATTATATTGTACAAAGTAAAACCATAATAAACACAACCCGGGAAAAACTTTTTGATTTTTAGTAATAGGTCGTAGTTATTTCACATGTTACCTGGAAATTAGTAGCCATTACAATTGTCATTATTTTGAAGACTTCAATAGGTACTTATTCAGCAACTACTCTTTACTTCTATTATTTTCACTACTGCACATTTGCTTACACATAATCAGCTTAATAACTACTTATTAGTTGTGTTGTTTTCAGTACTGAATATTTACTTACGGCTAACGTACTCAATAACTACTTATTAAGTCTATAAACTTGGTATTTTTTGGCTTCCAGTAAGTATATCGTAAGAACTTACAATTCAACTTACTCGTAGTTAATTAATAACTAGATATTTTTTTACTTCTAGTAAGCGTATTGTGAGCGCTAAATTCTGTGGACAACTCGAACAAAAATAAGTAGTTATTCGGCCGAAAACTAAGAAGTGTTTATTTTCTCCAACATTACTTGCTTACTTGCCAGGTAAGTAAAGTTTTTGTTGGGTAGATAACAATATTAATTTTTACGCATTTATACAAAGTTCCAAAACGAGCTTTCGGTTATTATTAATATGGTTTGGAGTTTAATTTTCAAAAAAGTTTTCGATTTTGTACTTTAAATGATGAAGACAGACAGCAGTATTCAAAAAATGTATTAATGGATAATTAGCCATATGTAAGGCAAAATTGCTAAAGTTGTATTCATAAACGAAAAATAGTCTATTAAACCTTTAATAAACCATTAATAAAGTAAGAATATATATTGTTCGATTTACCCTTCTTTAAACCAAAAATAATATGACATTTTGATACGTGTCTGCATTTTATGATATTTTTTTTTTTGTGAAATATGTTGAAAACTAATGAAAAAAATGTTTTATTTATTAATATGGACATGTTAAATACATTTAACTAATTTTTTTTTATTTTAGACAACCAATTTAAAGTTATATGGTTAATTATTTAAAACATTTTTATATGATTTAAAAGAATATGTTCAGGGGCAAATGCAGATATTATCTTTAATAACTTATTAAACTACTGCAAGTAGTTGTTGTTTTGTTTAAACTAACAAATTATTGTTCTAAAATATAGAATAAACAAATCATAATAATAGAGATGTTAATAAAAAGTAAACAAACTTTTTATTCGAATACTTTCTTATCGTATATTTAAAAAAGGTTCAAACAAAAGTGGTTATGATGCCTTTCGGCAACATTTTGTTCAGAAACTAAAATAACATGTAGTTTTATTTGATAAGAATAATTTTTAAGTTCTACAATTAAAAAAAACTATAAAAAAAAATTAAATTTAGAATATCATGTGAACCGAATAGAAGTTTCATGCATCACTAGCAATAAAATGGCAGCAAAATATACCTTAAATCATAATTTAGGTGATAGTGTGACTCTTTTTATATTTCGTCTTAGAAGAATTAATATTTAAGCATAACTCGAAAGATATTTAGTAGCTTGAACAACAACTTTTATATTTTTAGAGACTATATTTACTGTGAATTAAATGTCTTCAACGACAATAAGGCATACAGGAATGCAGTAAAGTAAGTAAACAAATTCTCAACAACTTTTATAAAAAAAATTAAATTTCAAGTGCCACGGCATTTTCTTATTACGAAGCAGTTTTGTAAGGGAGAATACAAAAAATAACTGCATCAAAACATTCAGTGTATAAAGCTGGGGGCAAATTACCATACTCCCCATGTTGTCGGTTAAATAAGGGTTTACTAAAATATTGAATTAAAATCACCTGTAATAATGGCATCTTCATAAGAGTGTGTGGATGTTTCCAGAGTGTTCATAAAACTCTCCATACAAATATGATTAACGGGCCTATAAACACAACCCAAAAGTTGCTTCCTTCCCTCACAACTTATTTCCAGGAGTAAATATTCGATAAGATTTGCAGGTCTATCGCTACCAGTGACCATAACATTATCTGAAGATTTTCCGATTACTTTAATTGCAATTCCTTTTTTCACATAAATTGCCACACCTCAATACCCATATCGGTCAACCCTCCTGATGTTGCAAAGAAACAGATAAATCAGAGACGTCGCGTACTTTCAATGTTTTTTCTTTCGCACGGTCAAAAACGGTCTAAATAAAAATAATAAAAGAGCCAAATTAGCAAATTAGGGCGTTTTTAAGTTAAGGGTAAAAATTTGTTTCGCTTTGTAGATACTTAAAAAGGTAATGAATGTTGCCCGACAAGGGCTTAGTTGGCAGCACTGCTAAGATTTATTCTTCATGTTTTTGTTGCTGTTGTTTTTAAGACTTGATATCTCATGTAGTAGATGAAGACGACATTGTTTATGTTGTGCGTACAAACATACATGTGAAAACTTATGCAAAAAAAGTACACAAAGTTAATAATATTATGCCAAAAGACAACAATAACAAAATATAAGCTTACTATCATGTATTCATCCTTTTCATGTATATTTTGCTATCCTTTGTTTATCTTGTATTAAAGTTAAGTGCAGAAATAATAGACTGAGAAACGGATGGGCGGACAGACTGACAAACTATTGGTAAAATAAAGTGGAATTGTTCTGGAATAATGTTGAGTATTTTATGGCATAAACAATAAATAAATATAACAAGAGTGACAATTAGGGCACACACAGTAACTCATGCTACAATATATTGCTTTCATATGTAGTATGCAAACATATTCACACAGACTACATTTAAAGAGCAGAAAGTGTGTTTTGGAAAGGCTGGAAAGTTGAAAGGGTAGTTTGTTAGTAATACATAAATGCCGAGACGTACCTACTTACCGTAATGATGTTATTTTGCACATGCATCAGGTGCATACTTTTATATAATTTTTCTTTGAAATTGTGCCTCAAAAAATTATTCTTTTATATCAAGTTTATCAAGAATCAGGTTGTTAACTTGTAGAATTAGAAAAACACAAGCAACATATTTTATTAAAATTTTAATTTAAAAAATCATTTCTAAAAAAGAGTTTCTTTATTAGAATAGGAAAAGCGCAAATCAAAATATAGAATGTTTGGTTAAGGAATAAAATTAACATTAAATATATAAATGTTTATTTAATTTCCACTACAACATAGAGTGCCAACATAAAAGCAAAGTATTAATTGTCTAAGGTAATTCTCAGTATTTGATGTGATCACTGAGATGTTTTTTACAAGCTGTTCGTTCTACACACAGAAAAATAATTTTGAAAAAAAATTTTTTTAATTTTCTGCGATGACGATTTTGGCACTATTAATAAAAAAGTTTGTAGGTATAGTTATTAAATTTTTATTCAACAACCAAGTTTATTGAGTCAATAAAAAAATAATTTTTTTCAACAAAATGTTTACGTGATTTGTTAAAATAAATTGTGGAAAATGTTGAATAAATCCAACAAAATGTTTATCGATGATTTATTTTTTTATTTACTAATTATGATGTGCTCAATTTCCAATTTTCATTCTTTGATAAATACTCTAAAATTTATTGGTGGGGGAATAAGCTATGCGCATTTAGCTGGTGGCTAAGGCCAGATCATCAGGAAACCTTTTTTCAAAAAATTTGGAAAAACTAAAGATATTATACAAATTAAATGGTAAAGCGAATGAGAATTACAAACACTCACACACAATGTGACCGCAACTAAAAAAATTGGTGCTAAAAAAAATGCTAAATTTTCCTCAATAATTGTATCATTACAATAATGAATAAATTATATATTAATTAACCTGAAAATATTATATTTCTTTTTTTTTAAACGAAGTTGATATAACAAATTATAGGTACATAGATTTATTTAATAAAAACAATAGCAGTCGAATTAACTGATCGAACGAATTTTCATTTGGTGTTATGTCGCGAATTCGATAAAAAATTAACTATGTATTATGATTTTGTTTATTGGGGAGTTGAATCGTTTTTGTGTGTTTCGCAATGTAAATAAAACAAAAATCATGGCCATTCAAACTATTGTACAAGCAATCAGCAACCGAAACACATAATGCATTTGTTTCCAAATTTTTGTCTTTGACGACTAATGGGACACATATAACCCATGATTTTTCTGGCAGAAGGAGTATCAATTTTAAAATTTTGTTTTAAGCATAAATCTTTAAAATTGTATTCATAAAAGAATATTAAAGTATTAAAATATTTAAATCCTTGTGTAAACAAACGAATTGTTTAAATCTATTTTAAAATGACATTTTTGCTTTTTGCTATGTGTTTATGGTCATTTTGAACATTTTTGCGAGAAATTTTCATTCAATATATTGTTATGATTTATGTATACATTAATACTAAAATTAAATTCAAAAATATGTAAGTTGGTATTTATATTATAAATATATTTTTCAATTTCACAAATTAAAGCGCAAAAATTTTTAAATTGTACAGAATAACCCAGTGATGTGTAAATGATCAAAACAAATAAAATAAAACTCGTTATTGGAATACTTTTTTTATCAGCAATTAAATCATCATCTAATCTAAATTGCACTTTTACTAAATAATTTTTGAACTCTTTTAATTTTATTAAACAAAAGATAAACTATCGTACAAACCTTTATTAGTTAAAATGCTGATTTTGAATATGAATTTAAAAAAAAAAGCTTTTTTAGGCTTAAAATATTTTTTGACTAAACTGTATGTAAAACCTGAATTAAGATTTTTTATGAATACGGCTGTAAGTATTTATATTCATTTTATATAATAATTAGTTGTAAATATCAATTATTATAGTGCCACAAACAATTCTACTGTAATATGTTTGGCCTTTTTATGTCTTAAAGATTATAAAATAAATAAAATTAAAAAAATATGGTCACCTCCAATTATAATCATTCGGATTTTGAAATCGGGATTTTAAATTTGGGATTTTAAGTTTCGGGCACATGAACCCAGCCCAAAATTTTTAATATAACTTTTTTTTGGGTTAAATTTCATTATAAATTTTGAGGATATTTTTCATAATGAAGAATTACCCCAAATAAAGGGTCATATTTCATTTTATTTTATGGTTATTTTTTATTTTTTTGGGGTAAGTTTTCATTAAAAAAATGGGGTCACATTGCATTTTGAAAAATAGCCCCAAAGTTAAGGTCAATTTGTATTTACTTTTTGGGGCCATATTTCGCAGCGCCCTTTATGACTAAAAATCACACTGTTAACTTTCTTGCAGATCAATCCATACCATAGGCCACATATCAAGACTGCTCTCAAAAAACCCTTTATATTCTAAAACATTTTGGTCAGTTAATGTTTTATTGGACTAACCCCCAATTTTACCAAGTTCAGTTTGAATTAACTATCAGTTATAGCTGTCAAAACTCCAAAATAAACTCCAAATTATTTCAGATATGCCACTACGAGAATCCTTTTAAGCACTCTCTTCTCCTCCATTCCTAAGTCGAGTTATGTTAGTACCTATCACCATTTCTCCAAATTGTCTAATGTCCTTAAAGTCCACTTTTAACATTTTTCAAAATAGCATTTTTTTAAAATTCAATTTGCTTAATTTTCAGAATTATTTCAGATATACCACTAATAGGGTCCGAAAGAGGACCCCTTGGAGCACCATTTCCATATAGTTTGTTGCTAGTACCATTCTATATTTTCCAAAATGGTCACTAATCTAAACCAGAAATTTTCGTAAAAAACGAAATTTTTAAAATCTGGATTTCTGAAATTCTAAAATTATTTCAGATATCCCACTACCAGAATCCTCTAAAGAACTATATTCTTATGTGCAACCGGTTCCATTTCCCTGAAAATCGTCCTAAATTCACTTTATTCTATTATAGCAGCACTGTTAAGTGCAATGTTAACTGCAAACAGTTGCTGTTAAGAAATTGTGGTGGATGTCTCCGCTAGTTAAATACGTATTTATCTTCACACACATTATATATTAAGTTTCTGTGAAATGAAAGGATGTCGGTTATTCCTTTTTCTGAACTTTTTTATTTCCCGGGAAAACTAAAAAAACCTTAAAATTTTCGGCGAACTGCCTCTCGTAACGGAAAAATTTCTAAAACAAAATTAACGTAGCCATTTTGCATCAAGAGAAGATCATATTTTAAAATTGTTTATCGATACCGCGTTTTATAGAATATCGGTATCAAACGTGTTTTTCAATATACTTGGCATAAGTGAATCAAAATTAAATTTACTTTTTCGATAAAAGTTCGAAAAATGTTTAAGAAATAGAAAGATAGAAATGGTAATTGTTTCTGCTAATGTTGTTTTATTTTTTATATTAAAATATTCTATGACAATACAAATTTGTTACCTGTGTATTTTCAAAGTTTTATTTTTTGAGCTAGATTTTGTTTAAATTTAAGTCAATATTTTTTTTTAATTATTAATTCATTGAGATAATTTAAATAAAAAAATGTATATTTTCTGTCATCTAAATTTGACGTTTAATCAAATTTCTCCTATTACAAAACTGTTCACAACGGTGCTATTTTGCTAAGTATTTAGTACTTTAGAACACTTTGTGAATTGGCTAAGTGTTTACTTAAAACGTTGTTTATAAATACAAATGTTTCTAAAATGGTTTAAAATTACTAACATTTTTGAAAACTATAAAATATACATACATATATTTTTTTTTGTTGTTTATATATTTTATATAAGATTTTTGATACGTTGTCGTTTTATTTACTCCAAATCAGTTCATTACTCAATATTTGTAATTTAAACCTTTTAGTTTTAGGTTCACAAAGGTTTGACTTTAACGAAAATCATTGAACTTAATCTCTTAATCTTAATGTTGCAAACACTACCAACAATTACAGCATACTTTCCTCCTACATTTAACAAGAATTATGTGTAGTTAAAAAATAAGTATACTTCCCACAATCTTTTATGCAGTTTAATTTTTTGTTGGTTTTTTTGTTTCGTAACAAATAAAAAGTAATTTCTTAGTTATTTGCATAATGTGTCCACTGTGATTTAACTAGAAATATTAGAAAAGCTTATATCAACAAACTTTTTCCTATTTCAGCCACTTTGCAACATTTACCCGCACCACTCGCTTTAGGGTTTGCAATAAGGTATTCGAGAATAGCCAAGATGCAGAGATATACCAAATACACTTATGGGTCCATTTCAATTAAAACGTACACGAAGACTTTTTTCTGTCTGTCTTGAACGCCACAATGCAAAAATACATGAAAAGTCACTTGTTATTTAACTTCATTTGAATAGCAAAAATTAAATTAAAGTCTCAAAGTGACGTTCAAGACATCTACGACTTTTTATTGTTTTTTTAAAAAGTTTATTTTGCAAATGTAATACAACCGAAAAGAAATTAATTAAAACTTATGAAGCAATGATTTTAAACTTGAATTTTTTTTAAAGTTATTTTTGGGAATACAAAATTTATTATTAATAAGATTTCTTTACGTGCTAATTTGCTAATTTTTCATATCTGATAAATACACTGAAATTTATGGTTGAGGGAAAGCTAGCTTTTAAGCACATTTCACTGGTTACTTAGGGCAGATCAGCAGGAAACCTTTTAGAGAAGCTAAAAATATTTTACAACTAAAACCTTAAAACGAATAAGAATTATGAACACTCAAAGTCTTACTTGTAGCGATATCAAAGCTTAAACAAAACACCAACAATAAACAGTGAGTTTATCTTTTCTTAAATTTTTTCTATTTAGGTGCTTGCTTCTCCAAAAATTAGCATGACGTTCAAGACATTTTACACGTACTTACCATTTTATATGTGGCATCCTGTCGTTAAGTATTTTCATACCAACTACCAAGTACCGGTTTTGTGGTTATACACTTCATGTGACAAACAACAGTTTTTTCATCTTTTTTTTACTTATTTCTTTTTGTGTGAAAATTACAGCAAAAAAACGACGTTTGCTTTAATTCGAACCTCAATATAATATTTAGTAATTAATTTAAAGAATTGAATTTGTAAATAATTTTCAATGTGTAAATATTAAATGTAAACACAATGTTATTATAACTAGTTGCCTTATAATGCCTCTTTAATGCCACTTTTGGTGCTGAGGTATTTACTTAATATGTATTAATATTATTTTCAAAATAAAAATTATTATAAAAAAAAAAAAAAAAAAAAAAAAAAAAAAATATTTGCCGTATTCACAAAACCCCTTGTATCGTTATATCAATTATATGTTGTATTAAAAAACATAGTTCCGGGGGTCGATTCTGGTTCTGTGAAACTGTGAAATGAAAACTTTTTTCACATTTTCATAGAGTTTCTGATTCTGGTTTAGTGAAAAAATGATAAATAAATTCGAATGTTTTCATATGAGAAGAACAAATGGAATGAAACAAATTGTTTTCACATTTTTACAGTAATATGATTCTTGTTCTGTGCAACAGTGTAAAGAAGTGTCACAAACTTTTCATTTGTGTCATATTTTTACACTTCCATTTTAACGGTGAAAAATAATATTACTTAAATTATTTAGAGGAAAATATGGACATTGCCAACGATAAATAATAAATTAAACAAATAAAAATAATAATCTTCTAACAAGATGCATATTTACAGATTTTTAACGTATTATATTCATATAAAATGCTAATTTTTGATGGAATAAAAAACATTACTGACGAAAAACGTTAATAATGTTTTCTTACCTTGCATCATTCCGAATTTGTGAATACGGCAATTATTTTAAGATTAAAATACGACTTTTATTGGCAGTAGTCAGAAGAACCAAATATACTAAAACAGACTTAAAAACCCCTTATTCAATTATCTTTCTTAAGGTTTTTGCACAAAATATCATAAATTTTCTTTCAAATTGCGACCTGCATCTACTACACAATTTATACATGGACACACAGGCAGCCAGACGGACAGATAAATCTCATTATTTAAAAATATTGCAATTAGATTTACCGATTTTCCAATACCAGTTCAATACTGCAAAGCCTATTTCGCATACAGCAACAACAACATTTTGGAAAACACAGTGTGTAAAACTTAACTACAATTCTCCAAAAAGGAAGCTAAAAAAGAATAAAATATAAAATGAAAATGAAAATGTAACCGACACCGCTCCAATATACAAAATCTCATTTAGAAACAATATAAAAAAAAATATTTTAAAATAAAAATCTACATAAAATAACCCTTAACTTGTGATGGCTTTCCATTTATATTTTCATACGGTACAGGAAGGAAGAGAGCAGCGCAACATATGCATGTTTTAAGTTTTCCATTTAGTTATTTGCAACTTTTTCTTTCTTTTTTTTAACAAAAAAAAAAAAAACATTGTACAAGAATATAAAATCTGAATAGGAAAAGTTTGTTTGTTTTGTTGAGTTGAAAGATACATATTTCACTACAACTTGTACCCACTTGCACCCAAAAAGTATACGATTTGGAAATATGCAAGGTTTGTATGTAAATCTGATGACAGTTGCGGTAAAATCAACAAACAAGAGTTAACACTTAGTTTTTGCGCCAACAACAATAAAAATTGTTGGAAATGAAAATAAGCAAAAAAGAAAAAAAAGAAAACATCAACATCTACAATACCCTTAAGGATTATAATTGTTATTGCTTGTGTTGTTCAGCACTGCTCTTCTGTTCGCCTCTATTAAGTTGTTCTTGTTGTTTTTTTTTATATTTTCCTTGAAAGGTAAATAAATAAATGTCAAGTTGTCGATGTGGCAGGAACAGGATGTATAAATAAAGATACATACAATTGAAAAATAATAATTTTTATTCAATTCTATTTTAACATACATGTGTATATTAACAATTCTAAGAAATGTTTATTTTATTTTCAGATTGATTTATTAGTACTTTTGTTAATTTAAAATTTCAATAATTTAAAAATATTGTCATTGATCTTTTGGCAACACAAACTATTTATGTCCTTAAGATATGGCAACAGTTGTAGCAAAAGCAATTTTAACGGGAAAGCAAAATTAGAATGGATATTTAAATTTTAAATTCACAATAAAAATTCCTAATCTATTTATAAACTGAATTCAGTTGAAAACTAACTTCTTTTTGCAATGTGTATGTCTTAAAGGCTTGCATAAATGCATTTAAAAATCAATCACAAAAGCTTGTGTATAACCACAATGACAAATAGTATGCGGTACTGTTTGTCGCACGACTTAAATAGTATTATGAGGGTACAAAAATTCAAAGAACTAGATTCCAGACAATACTTGTTTATTTTAAGGCCATTCATTCCAGTAAACAATGTTTGCCTATACTCTTAGTATTTCAAAAATACATAGTGCAGTCTACAAGAATTTGTGATGTTGACTTGTGTTTCGTATAGGGTGACTCCATACAAAGAATTGTTGTTGCAATTTTGTGCTTCTACATGTACATATACTTACATACATAAGTTTGTCGTGCACACTTCTCTTCAATGTGACATGTTGTGACAGCGATACTACAGTATAAATTTTTTAATATTGTCAATGATTTAATTGTGTAGGTCAAATTATATACCCTTTCGTAAATATAATGTATTCTGAAATTTGTTCCCTTTTCCCTAAAAAAGCGAAGGAAAAAATCGTTAATTTTTTATTAACGATGGTGGAGGTACAAGAGAATTAACTTGGTCGCAGTGCCATCTCTGATGAGGAGAAATTTCCCTGCTCGTAAAAAGCTGGTTGCTCTTTTTTTTAATAAAGTATGACTTCATTTTCAATAAATATTTAATATGTGGTGGACATTCAACCAATTTCTGATACCGTCTACCGATGTGGAGCGTATTAAGTTTAGGTGATTTTGTATCGATCAAAATAATTAATATTCACATGGCGCAAGATCTAAGTTTTAATGTGGGCGTAAAAAAATTCACAACTCTTCTCTAATAGTTTTTTACTAGAAATATTGTAAAGGTAAAAAATCCAAGTTTTGTGTTTGATTGCATATTCCAAATGGATTTTTTTCCCGTTACAGCCAGACCCTTCATAATTTATTTCCATTTTTTACCCTTAAATATAATCTGATTAAAAAACGCATTTTGTAACAAGAAAGCAAATATCGATATGCTGAAAATAGATGACTTTATTTTTAGTTTGCAATTTTCCTTGTTGTAAATAAATTCCAATGTTATAAAATACTTTTAAGGGAATTGTTGTTTTTAAAGGAATAAAAATTGTTTCTAACAATTAGTATAAATTTTCGTCAAGTAATGCAATTTATACATAAGCTCCCGTCGTTCCTATAAGGAACGAAGAAAAACGTTAGAAAAACTTTCCGTTTCAAATAATGTGGTAATTGATTCTACAATTTTAAATTATTTTATGTTAAACGAAAAATTCAATTAAGATTAAATTAAAAATTAATTTCAAAACAACTAAAATGTTAATTAATCAAAATTATAATTAAAAATGTTTTTTTTTCAACAAAAAAAAATGGATTTAATCAACACATACACTAATTGAAATACTTTTTCAACAATTTTTTTAATTGTTAAAAAACTACTGATAATTTTTTCTGTGTATTTAGCATAACTTTATCTCTAGAAGATATGCATGTTTGTACCAAATATTTTTTTGTTGGTATGTTGTTTATTTGTCGAGTTATGGGGTACTTAAATGTTTTTTTTTATTATAATTGTTTCGAACTAATAACAAGTGAAACAAAAAAATTAAGATAATTGATGGGAAAAAAATTTTTTTTTCAACGAGAAACGATGGAATATTTTGTTTCTCATCTTCTCGATGCAAGAAGCTCTCACAAAAGTTACAGAACATGGGTACTGGATCGCAATAATATTGTATTTGCAGTCTTTACAGTTTCTCCATAATGTTGACTTATGCAAATTTTAGTTTAACAGATATGGTCAGAGAAATAGAAACTGTAATTAGAATAAAAATACCAACATATATTTTTGAAATAGTATTTAAAATACCACTTTGCGAGATACATGGTCAGTAAGATTACGGAACATCCTGGCCAAGTAAGGCTGTCTCTTGGACAACATGTTCGTCGACGGGCTGATCGACGTTTCAACGGCTCGCTGTAAGACTCTCATTAAACATGAGTCGTACAGAATGGCTTGATTACCAGGCCTCTACGGCCTAGCTATGACGCGGTGAAAAGACGCGTGCTACTTGGTTTGGGTGTGGAGCAGATTAAGACGGTGATATCATTCATGACGGGTCACAGGGTGATAGGGACCCATGCGAGGAGCATGGTTCTGGTTTATAATGACTATTGCAGAAGTTGTCATAACGCAGAGAATGAAGAGAAAACAGTGTTTCACTTTCTCTACCAATGTCGCGGAATCGGGGTTTTGGGAGAACAGAATTTCGATATTTTGGAGCTGTGACTAGTGTAGGACTGAGGCCAATCCCTTTTGTATTGCAGAGTGCCAAGGTAGTGCAGTTATGTCGGTAAATAATCTGGTGGCTACTGGCTGACTCTGTGCACTGACTCAGGGTATCCCAAAGGATCATTATAAGGATCCAAGTGAGCCGTTTTCGTGTCAACTGCCCATTTAACCTTAACTATCCTTTGGACCTTTAACCTTCATTAAAAGCGTTCTTTAAGCTATGTTTAAATCTGTACCTTTTCAAAGGGATCTCATTTAGTGTTGCATAGATATACAGTCCCCATCCGTTCTGTATTTTATTGAACATTGCGGAACAGTATTGTATTATGGAGTTTTGTTCTGTGAGAAATATTTTTCAGTGAAAAATCCTTTTTCACCCTGTGTTTAATTAAGTGTTCTGTGTTTTTACAGTATTTAACAGAAAAATCTATAATAAATAACGGAATGTATTTATCTAACTTTTCTCCTTACTGGAAACTTGCCCAATTTCTCTTCTTTTTTGGCAAAAGTTTTAGAAATAAAATCTTTCAAAGTGTAAACAAATCCTACTTTATGTCTAATTTATTCTAAGGAGCACTTTTTCGACAATAACAAAATAAAGAAAATTTTAAAAACGACAATACTGATAATGTTAAAAAATAAAGTCGACTTTTTCTAAAGTTTACTTTAGAACAATGGTTTTCACATGCATTTAAGGCCGGTTTTAGTTTAAAGTATACATTATTTTTACTGTGAGTATGGGCCACTGAGAGTTTTATTATCCAAGACAGTTTTAAACAGAATTTCAAAATTGTACCCATTAAACATCGAGTATACTGTTTGCAGGGTATTAGTTTTTATTCATAGTTTTCAAAATTTTCTGGTTTTTTAAGCATTAAATTCAAAATTTGAGGGCCTGGAGGAGGTGTATTCCCCTATAAAAGTGAGAAAATTGAAGAGGCTGAAAATTATGGCATCATAAATTACACACGAATTGAATGTCCAATGAATAATTGCAAACTCATTTTGGTCTCTCATCTCAACATTGATGTCAAATATCATAATCTTTAGTACTTCTCCTATTTGGAAAAAATGGTTACTGAAATTGTGTTGACCAAACACAATAATATTCTGCATCCGGAGAAAACGAAAACCTCCAAATCAGCTTCTTATCGGCCTAAATTTTAAAAATAAACCGCAAAGACATCTTATGAATAAATTTTTGTGTTGTGCATTTTGGCTTTTAAAGTATGATCATGGTTTCAGTTTAGAACAGCCATATTTGAAAATGTATGTGTCTTGGAGGTAAAATAAATAAAGTGAATATCATGGCGTAAAAGCAAGTAAAAATGGTAATTTTCAACATCATCAAAGTGATTCATTGTCTGCAAAATTTATATTTCCTATATAACAAATGATTTTGTTTTAACATTACACTGAGTGTAATTTTTTAAGTCATGGAAAAATAACCATATACGGATAAAAAAATAACCATAAAGGACCAAAAAAGAACAGACCCGTGTCTCCCAGTATTGCCCAAAGGCATGCACTTTTTAATTTATAGGTCCTTAAAGATTTTTTCAAAAAAAAATGATTCCTAACACCATAGGTAGCACCAATAGTGAAAAATTTCCCGAAAATTCGATTTTTTTTTACCTTTTTTCCCCCTGTTCAAGTTCAAAATTGAAGAAAACAATCATGCTCTAGAAAGTTGTTAATTGAGATCTTAGGTACATTTTTGTAGTTGATTGTTTCCTTGAATTTTGAACGGTTTGCTACCTATGGACCTATACAGGGGGAAAAAGGGGGAAAAATCGAATTTTTTTTAAGTTTTTAGCGATTTTGATCTGAAAGATGAATTTTTTAGATTTTATATGTTCACAACTTTTGTTCTTTATGGCAAGGGCTACAACTTTGTCTCGAAGTGTAAATCAAAATTCCGAACGGTTTGCACGATATGAGCCTGAGAAATTTATCTTTTTATCTTATTCTACACCCTTTTAGGTACCAGAATCCACTCTTTTTTTTAACTAATTTTTTTTTTTTTTTTTATTTAATTTCCTAAGCTAATCCCGCGAAGCTCTTCGCTTGTCTGCAGTAGAGAAACCAGAGTCTCTTGCGGGAATCGAACCCGCAACCCCGGCGCTGATAGACTAGCTCACTACCAGCAAAGATAACACCGTGGCCCCAAATCTTTAAGGGCCCATAAAAAAAAGAGTGCATGACTTTGGGCAAAACTGGGAGACACGGGTCTATTTTTTTGGTCCCTTACGGTTATTTTTTACCCGTATATGGTTATTTTTTTCGTGTTGCACTGTGTTGTAGAAACGAATAGTTATATAAACATGCTTTTTGTATGAAATATCTGTCCATTTGTCGACCACATTTTGAAACCTTCCATGATATTGTTTGATTTCTTTAATTTTGTTTCTTCGTTCTTGGTGTCTTTATAAATAAAATTGGTGAATTTTTCCATATCGTTTATACCGCCGGAATGTTGAAGTTTTAAGCATGGAGATGTGATAGAACTTAATACGGGTTTTTAGTGCCTTATCGGGCATTCCGTCCTCGGCAACACAACGGGATAATATTTCACCCAGAGTTCAGAGAAAGTCATATGTGATCGCTCATATTCAACCATTCTTGAATTTTTTACATAAATGAAAAATGTAAAATATGTAACTTTTTTCACAGTCATAAATGAATTGGTAATATTTCGGCAAATTCATTCATGTTTTTGAGGAAAAATCCAATTTTGCCTTTCTTCAGTCATGTAAAATGAGGAAAAAAAAAGTTTTAAAAACGATCCTCACTAGTAATGTTGTTGTTGCTCGACAGTTTGCATGACTACAGCTAGAAATGCCTGTGTGTGTATTTGTTTGTGTAAAATATTTTTGGCAAAGGCAACCAGCCAAAGTGTCTGTTGCATTTTTTGTAGGAAAAAATTATTGGAAAAAAATTAAAAGAACTGCACATATCGTCATCTTAAATGCAGAATAACATAACATTTCATAAGTTTACATGCAGAGCAAAAAACTTTGTAAAATGTTAATTATTTGAGATTTAAAATCAATTTTAAATATTTCAGATAAAAATGCGATAACCCATATATTTTTGAAGAAAAATATCATTTTTATTATTTTTTAAAATGTGTTATTATATATTAATTTGTATTTTTTGGAAACAAAAAGACATATCGTAAAAGAAAGTATATTAGTATTAAGTGAAACAAACATATAATATATTAAATTATTAAATATTTGTGTTTAATTACCGGAAAATGGAATATATACCTATATATAAATATATGATAATCGCACGATTAATATGTAGCATCATAAGGATTGCGTTGACATGTTAAATAAGTTTGCTTTTCTGATGCAGCGCAGGCAGTAATGCATTTAACAATGTGGAGAACTTATATTGTTATAGATATTATGACATACCTGTTATTTATAATTTTTTTTATTGATTTTAATTACTTATAAGTAGTGGTTTAAACTAAACTTCATTAAATTTAGCTATGAATTGATTTTAAAAATACATCTTTTTCATTCTTATCTAAACGTATTTTGATCTCCATAAAATGAATTATCTTAATGAATTTTTTTTTACAATGAACAAATTTTGCAAATAAATATTTGACTCATATTCATTCATACCTATTTGTCTCCATTTCACGAATTATTTCAAAATAACTCTGCATCATATACTTTCAAAGCTAATGCAACAAGTTAATTTTAATTAGGTAATTTATGAAAAATATAAAAAAGATGGAAAGAGTAGTCCAACTAAGAGTAGTTGTTGATAGCAGCTCCGGTATTTAGTAAACGTAAATATTGGACAAAGTAGTTCTTCTCCAAAGAAAGATATTATTAGAATTTAATAAAGCTAAAGAATTAACAAAATATAGCTAAACAGTCTATATTCCACTACTTATTTAAAAAAAAATTGCGTTTATTCTAAAAATTTATAAAAATTGTCTTTTTTAAGGATATTGATGAAGGGCCACTTGGAAGAATGCAATTCTAACACAAAAAACCCCGAAAATTTTAAATAAACTAATAAAAAATATTTCTTTTGTATTATAAACTTCATATTTTATGGTCCCATACAGATTTATTATAGGGAAGTTCGACTATATTTAAATTTATTAAAAAGGAAATACATATGTACATACATATATAAACTCAAAAATCTAAGGACCTGCAGATGTTGTCATTTATTCTTGGAAATTCTTAGCGTTTGGGAGTGCAATGGGGTAGGCTACACAATTTCAAGATTACTAACGGTTCGGTTCTTTTAATTTTACAGCACTTTTTTATTTTTACTTATGCTATACTGAAAATTATTATTATTAATTATTATTTGATCACAAATTTCACTAGCACCGTAGTAACAGTAATCAAACAGATCACCCAATTTTGATGTTGTAAAAAATGTGTTCTTATAAAAATAATTAAAAACTCTGCTAATTTTTTTTCTTGAGTGTGATTATACATTATGTTGTTAAGAACAATGATATACATATGTATTTGATAACACTTAATTTTTCATTTTGTAAATAACTTGGTTATTTTTTTAGATAGAACAAAACAAGTCAATTTCAAATATTCCAATAATATCTTCATTGTTTTGCATTTAAGCTAACGATATGTGTCTTGTTTGTGAAAAATAAAAATTCTTTGATGCCTTTAAAAAGGTCACTTTTTCGTTTCGTTAAAAAGACGTACCTAAAGGCAGAAATATTAAGAGAAAAAATAGCCACAAGAACTTGTTGGTATTTTGTGCTTGTAAAAATATTTTGGTTTCTGTACCAATCGCGTCGGTGGGTTTTTTTTTTTTGAAAACACTTTTCTTAAGTCAGTAAAAATATTAAAAAAAAAAAAAAATTGAAAAGGTCTTGTTCTGCTACAATTTATGTGTAAATAACCTCTACACATAAAAGCAAATGTGACAGTTGGTAAAGTATTTGGGTAAGAAGATGTGTTTTTTTGACGGATTAATGAAACTTTATTGTTTCGAACGAAATGCATTGCTTACTTTTTTATGCTACAATTTTATAACAGAGCCTAAAGAGTTAACCTTACCATTTTATGGTAATTTACTTGACGTAAATTTGAACTGTTATAATGACTTTATACATTTTTGCAGGCAAACACAGGTGCGCATTTTTTGCATATTTTGTAAAAAGTTATGATACCATTAGGTAGAATTAAAATGTATGCACAGATGTTTAAATGAATTGTCCTGTTGCCTCTTCTTATTGTACATTTTTCATTAATCCGTCAATAAAACACATCTTCTTACCCAAATACGTTACCTACTGTCACATTTGCTTTTATGTATTTAGGTTATTTACACATAAATTGTAGCAAAACAAGACCTTTTTAATTTTTTTTTTTTAAATATTTTTACATGCTTAAGAAAAGTGTTTTCAAAAAAAAAACCCCACCGACGCGATTGGTACAGAAACCAAAATATTTTTACAAGCACAAAATACCAACAAATTCTTGTGGCTATTTTTTCTCTTAATATTTCTGCCTTTAGGCACGTCTTTTTAACGAAACGAAAAAGTGACCTTTTTAAAGGCATCGAAGAATTTTTATTTTTCACAAACAAAACACATATCGTTAGCTTAAATGCAAAACAATGAAGATATTATTGGAAAATTTGAAATTGACTTGTTTTGTTGATTACGATTCACGTTACAACATATTTTTATAAAATTTTAAACTTCTATCTTAAAAAATAACCAAGTTATTTACAAAATTAAAAATTAAGTGTTATCAAATACATATGTATATCATTGTTCTTAACAACATAATGTATAATCACACTCAAGAAAAAAAATTAGCAGAGTTTTTAATTCTTTTTATATGAACACATTTTTTTTACACCATCAAAATTGGGTGATCTGTTTTATAACTGTTACTACGGTGTTAGTGAAATTTGTGATCAAATAATAATTAATAATATTAATTTTCAGTATAGCATAAGAAAACATAAAAAAGTGCTGTAAAATTAAAAGAATCGAACCGTTAGTAATTTTGAAATTTTGTAGCCTACCCCATTGCACTCCCAAACGCTAAGAATTTCCAAGAATAAATTACAACATCTGCAGGTCCTTAGATTTTTGAGTTTATATATGTATGTATGTATTTCGTTTTTAATAAATTTAAATGTAGTGAACTTCCCTTTAATAAATCTGTATGGGACCATAAAATATAAAGTTTATAATACAAAAGAAATATTTTTTATTAGTTTATTTAAAATTTTCGGGGTTTCTTGTGTTAGAATTGCATTCTTCCAAGTGGCCCTTCATCAATATCCTTAAAAAAAGACAATTTTTATAAATTTTTAGAATAAACACATTTTTTAATTTTTTATTAAATAGTGGAATATAGACTGTTTAGCTATATTTTGTTAATTCTTCAGGTTTATTAAATTCTAATAATATCTTTCTTTGGAGAAGTACTACTTTGTCCAATATTTACGTTAACTACATAATAGGTATGTCATAATATCTATAACAATATAAGTTCTCCACATTGTTAAATGCATTACTGCCTGCGCTGCATCAGAAAAGCAAACTTATTTTACCATGTCAACGCAATCCTTATAAGGCTACATATTGATCGTGTGATTATCATATATTTATATATATATCTACATATATATATTCCATTTTTCCGGTAATTAAACACAAATATTTAATAATTTAATATATTATATGTTTGTTTCACTTAATACTAATATACTTTCTTTTACGATATGTCTTTTTGTTTCCAAAAAATACAAATTAATATATAATAACACATTTTAAAAAATAATAAAAATGATATTTTTCTTCAAAAATATATGGGTTATCGCATTTTTATCTGAAATATTTAAAATTGATTTTAAATCTCAAATAATTAACATTTTACAAAGTTTTTTGCTTTGCATGTAAACTTATGAAATGTTATGTTATTCTGCAGTTAAGATGACGATATGTGCAGTTCTTTTAATTTTTTTCCAATAATTTATGCCTGCGAAAAAGCAGCACATACATTTTGGTTCACCATGGTGCTGCAGCCAACAAATAATTTTACAAAACAAAACGCACACACATGCTTTCACGTTGCCCAGCGGGAAAAATTGCCAGCGCTTTCACTTTGCAGGCCTTAAAGAAGGTTTACAACTGTATTTTTAATAAACTTTTACTTATTCCACTCTGCATTATTTTAAAAGTTCTGTTAGAATAGTTTTTATTAAATATTTTAGAAATTGAGATTTTCTATTCTAAGATAAGGCCTGTCGAAATCGTTTTATTAGTAGCTATTTTGGAATTTGTAGCAAGTTTAATTATTAAATTACTCACTTCACATTATTAGCAACAACAATAACACTGGGATAAAGCTTTATTCTTAATTATTTTTAGAAGACCTTTAAAGTAGATCCAATGACATACTGTGTAAATTAGTAATACAGTTGGAATGCGACTGAAAAACTTTATATCGCCAATAAGGCATTCTATAAGGCCTCTTTACTTCTTCATTTTCCCGCTGTTAATGGACGGGCAAATCGCGTTTTTTTCTATATGAGGAATTTGAATGTGAATTTTTTTAAATTTTTCATATCTGACAAATTCACATATGAATTTTTTTGTTTGCTCATTTTTCATGAATGAGGAAATTCAAAATATTTTTTTTCCTCACCCTCATGAATGAGAAAAAGCAGTACAATTTAAAATTTTTCACGCTCGCTCATGACTGAAAAATGAGCGAACGTTTCGGTACTCTGATTTCACCTAATGATTCATTTTTGGACGCGCATTTTATTAATGTATTATTTTTCGTCCCCTAAGAACTACTTGGAGCGGAGTCATGTTTTATTTGACGCATATTTATGACAAGCTTGTGGAAGAATGAAATGTGATTAAAAAGTCGTGAAGTCGAAGAACCTTTGCAACTTATCGTGTCTTTTAAACCTCGTTCAAAATATCTCACGAGATGACAGCTGTATTTTTTTTTACAATAACACACGCTTTTAAGTCATCTGTAACTACGATATTCAAAAAGTGGACATTTTAAACCTTCACCTGACATTTAAAGCTTAAATAAACGGTTAAAACCGACCAAATAATAACAGTTCGATCTCACTAATATTTTTATAAATAAATAACGTCATACAGAAATTAACATGCATTTTAATCATTAAATGACAAAAATGCAATAAAGATAAAATACCGCAAAAAAAAGAACAAACAAATCGATTTTTCAGCTGAAATTGTGATGCGTATAAAAAAAAACTTATTCACATACTATTTGAACGTTCGAGGAGAACCATGCAATTGCCTGAAATTCCACGCCCTACTTTTTAACATTATTTCACCGAAACCTTAAAATAGTTATAAAAGTATAATCTGGATTAAGTACAAGACGTAATAAATATGCTTAATACCTTTAAGAGGCAAGCATTTAAAAAACAATATGCACCATGTTCCTTTTGTTTTTCTCAACTTTTTTTCTTTCTTTTCATTAAAATTTCAACATTAAAATGTGATATTATTGTGAACAAAATCATCAGCATTTATTATCACAGCTTGACATAATTGATGCATTTACAGTTACAGTGTACTTTCTTTTTATTCCCTGCATCAACTCGGTTGTTCTGGAAAATAAAAGAAAAAGCTCATTCACACACACAACCACACAAATGGAATCGGCAACAGTGTTGAAATGGTAAATACCCACCTGACCTGAGATTCGAAAAAATTGAAAGTTCACTAAGGCGAAGAGTTTTCGAAACAAAAATGTTCGATAAATAGTCGATGATATTTTATATAGCGAATGTTCTTTTATTTGAACAATTCTCGAAATTTTACCGACAGTCAAGATTCGAAAATGTGTTGTTTTTCATTAACTAAAACATTCGAGTTTTTTTCTTTTTTGATAAAATCTCGAAACAGAAATGAGTGCTATATTTTTTAATTTTGACAAATCCTCGAACATTTATTTTGTTTACCGTTAAATAATTTTTTTACTATTTTTTATTTTTCAAATTATCACCAAAGGTTCGGTAAAACTACTTTGATCGAATTTTTAGCGAAAAGAAGTAACGGAGTTTTTTTTTTGTTGAAACATAAAAACAGAAAAACATTTTATTTGTGATTTAGACTTTATAAAGTGAAGTGTGCATAAAGAAAATAAGAATTTTTAAAAAGTGATAAAAAAATAAAGGTTTCGTTATTTAATTTAATTAAAAAGGTGAGTTAAATGGGGGATAGAAAAAAAATATATATGTGAAAGTAGACATGTTATAACCCAGTGTAACAATTTAAGTAGAAATCTCCTTCTAAGAGATACTCCTGATGGCGTTGGGGGTAATGAAAATGTTGAAATTGTTGTTTTAAATAATACTGAGCCAGACCAGTCAGATATTCAATTGTTAAAAGAAGTGAAAGAAGGAATTACTGATTTGAATACGAGGTTGGCTCAATGGATTTCAAAATATAATTTAAGCAGGCAGGCATCAAATGACTTAGTAATTTTATTAAGTGAAAAAATTCCTAACCTACCAAGAGACGTGCGGTCACTTAAACGTACGCCTCGTGAAATTATAAAACGTAGTGTGGAACCCGGTGAGTATGTTCATTACGGAGTAGAGGATGCCGTTACCGATTTTTAAGGTAATTTTGAATATAATTATTGTGAAATATCCCTTAATATTAACGTTGACGGGCTTCCTCTTTTCAAAAGTTCGCGAAAGCAGTCATGGCCTATTCTTATCAACGTTAACGGCACCAAACCCGTATTTGTTGCTGGCATCTATGTAGGATGCTCTAAGCCACGCGATACAAACTCTTATCTCCTTGAGTTTGTAGAAGAAATGCAAGTATTAATTTCAAATGGCATGTTTTTTTGTGGAACACGATTCACTATTAACATAAGATCATTTATATGCGATGCCCCGGCCCGTGCTTTTCTTTTAGGAATTAAAGGTCACTCCGGGTTTTATTGTTGTAATAAATGTACCCAAAAAGGAGAAAGCTTTCAGAGACGATTGATTTTTAAACTATCGGAAAATACCTATGGGACTGACATTGCTTTTAGAAACCGGTTGCATCCTGAGCACCACAATATTTCTCAAAAATTGTGCATCGAAAATTTGCCAATTGATATAGTTAACCAATTTCCGATTGATTATATGCATGTAGTTTGCCTTGGGGTTATGAAAACATTACTTATAGACTTGACAAGATCAAAATGCCACCCATTTTCTCTCAGCCGTTCTGAAATAAATCATATCAGCTGTAAAATCATATCATTAAGAAAATTTGTTCCAAAAGAATTTTGTAGAAAGCCCAGAGGTCTTGATGACTTAGAAAGATTTAAGGCTACTGAGCTCAGAGCATTTTTATTGTATATTGGGCCAATAGTGTTAAAAGGCATTTTGGAAGACAATAAATATAATCATTTCCTAATCTTAAGCATATCAATAAGACTTCTCCTTCATTTTTTCGCAATGCTATTTTTTGAGTTATGACGTTGTTTCAGTAAATGTGCGATATATATGTATGTAAAATATTTTTTCAATTCCCATTCAGATAAAAGAACTGAGCCAGTCCGGTGAAAAAGCTTTCGACAAGTTTATACGAGCATGCTGGAAAAAAATATTAGCTGACACTTTAGCGGAACAATTCTCATGGAGGGGAACAAGTACAAAAAAATGCATAAGGGGATGCAGATTGACACAAGCTATTCGAAGTTAGAAAGTTTTAAAAGAAAATTTTTATGTTTTTGCACCTTTATAATTTAACACTCTCATTCTATTCATGTACCTAGATTCTTTCAAAAACAAATTTTCCCTTTGTGACGATGACTTCGACAAAATATCGCAGAAGCATTTCCAATATGCTCATGACAGGCTGTCGAAAACATCGATATACCATATAAAAAAGCAAAAACTTGACGACGTCTTAACCAACAAAAAATAAACAACATAATTTCATTTATAGAAGTTATATATTTTTTAAGAAGTTATTTGAGTTAAAAACTGTCTTCATTCATGTTGAACTAATTCTTTTTTTTTTGCATTTATATTAATCTAAGACTGATTAATTATAATTAATCAATATTATTTTTAATTAATATTATTTTTTCAAATTAATTATATTAAAATGTACAATGCTACATACTAATAAATGTTTATTTTAATGAAAAACATAAAATAAAAAAATTTGAATCGCAAAAGAAAGTACATAAAGTAAGATTCTGTATATTTAAATTGTGTATGTTAACATATTTATATGTATGTATAATAATTATTAATAATTAATTAATTATTATTAATTTTAATTAATTAATAAACATTTATTAGTATGTAGCATTGTACATTTTAATAAAATTAATTTGAAAAAATAATATTAACAAAATATTAATTTTAAATAAATTAATTAAATATTAAAACGATAAAAATTGTTTGATTTGGAACAAAATGACATTGAAACATAACAATAATCATTTGATATCGAAGTATTACTAACGATAGTAATGACGAATACTTAGCGATAACGAATTTGACTGATAACAATATCTCCAGATAAGGTTTCTCGATATCGTCAAAGTCATCTTTTGTAAACATTTCACAATATTGAATAAGATGTTTTGGCAAACATTTTTCGATACCACTATCGAAACATTACCAAAGGAATTTTCAAACCGCAATTAATATTGCTAAATCTTCGTTTCTAATTCTTTATCGAACCTTCGAAATCGATAGCTTTTTTGGATCAAACTGAGCGACATGTAAACAATTTTCAATTCGTTTTTGAGTGTCTATCTAGAAAGATTAACACAGTAAATGTTCGAGATATATTCGTTGGCAATATCATTAACGAAAGTCTTGGTCAGGTGGGTAATAGCAGCAGATGTTGTACAAGTTGTTGTATTGATCCTTGCACAGTTGTTGTTCTTCGTTTGCGCTTTTCTTTGTTTTCTGTTGTTTTTTTTTTTGTGTATTCACTTTCAGCCAATAACAATCACATTGCGCACTTTGTGGTTTTTAAGGGCCACACACAGTTTATCACACTTTTGTTTTGGCTCATTTACGTCCGCACCAACATTGCGAACACAGTGCGTTAAGAAGTAACAAAATATTATTGCAACTTTATGTGTGAGGCGGGTGTTCAAGGAATGAATTATTAGGTCAGTATAATTTTTTATAACATATTTTTTAAGATAATTAAAAGGCATGACAATTATTTCACATTATTTTAAAGTTTTAAAGACTTAGATTAAATCCCATAATAAAATAGAAGTTTTTCTCGTGGATTTCAAATATCAGTATGCATTAAGGGTAGGGTTGCCAGATATCAAAAGTCAAATAACTGGGCAATAGAAAAAATTCACCTGGATTTTGAAAAAATAGCTGGACAATTTTAAAATGCACTCAACTCAACTAAACTATAAGAAACAATAAAATATGAAGTCAGATTTTATTTTGCAATAAAAAAAATTAAAAAGCAAGGAAACGTAACACTTAAAATTCAGTCATATAACATATAACAAAATTATAATCTGGGCGACTTCACTGCAAGTGGCAGCGAAAAGCCTGCTGACTTTGACAGTTCGAACCAATTTGTTTTGGATTTATAATGTTTTTTTTTTTTAAATAGTAAACATTTTGAGCAGTCAAAATCTGCTGTTTCTCTGGTTTTTGTTTTGTTGTAGTATTGCTGCCACCGTATATATAAATTCAACTTGGTGCATATTAAATTAAACCAAATTAAAAAGTTCATAAACATCCATGTTATGGATCGAGTGAAATTGAAATCAGTGGAGAATTCCAGTTAAATTTTTCTTTAGTTTAATATAAGTTCTAATGAAGATACGCTGTACTCATAGTATGAAGTATATAAAACAAAATTATTTCATGAACTTAAAACACTGGATCGTTTTCAAAGTTTGTTCAATTTTGATTTCCCTCGAATTCGATTTGCAGAACATGACTAATAACAACTTGTTTAGCCACATATATATTTTTTGTATTGATATTTGAAGAATTTAATAACTGTATTAATTTAGTTGTAAGCAAAAATTTTTGAAACATTTTGCAACTTTCATCAAAATTTAGTCTTATTAAAATGTAGGCCTTTATTCGGTCATATGAATGGATTCTTGGGAGTAAACATTATCAGAAATTCCTTAAGTCCTTGCACAAAAAGTATTGCTAGTTGGCATGACTAACCACCGAGATCAATTTATATGATTTTATTTTTATTGCATTTTTGAAAAACTGAACCTCTCATTAATCTCATTAATTGGAATGTCTGTCGGCAAATTACAAATTTTTTCGTAGTATATGATTTTGTTCTAAACAATAAAAAATAGAATTAATAAAACAAGTAATTTTTTTTAAATTAAATAAAGTTTTTTAACTGGACAAATTGTATTTTAGCGGAAACCTGGACAAGAGCCAAAAAAAAAACTGGAAAATCAAGGCCATTCCAGGCCGTCTGACAGCGCTCATTTAAGGTGTTCTTTTTAGTATGGCCAAATTTTAAAATGTTCTTATTCCAGATCATAAAATAGGTAAAATTTGCAGCGAATCCGATAAAGACCCGGAAACGACTTCAATATACAGTAATATTTGAATAAAAATTCGACGCAAAATCAAGAGTTTATATTTTTATTATCTCCGATTTAAATGAATGAGTATATATGTACATGTGCATCACACTGTGCAAGAATTAGTTCGATGCCACTTAAAGTTCCAATTGCAAACTTGGGCATCTCGGCAAGTTTTGTGAAAATTTCATCATATTCAAGATTGAATAAGTTAAGAGTTCGTCATCAGATATTATTGATATTGGTATAATTTGAAAGCTTTCAGAAAAGGGCATATGCACATAGTTTCCATTTTTAATTTTTTATCTATATTACAGTTTTGAATAACTGTTTTGAAAAATGTTTTTTATTAATTTGAATAAACATAGCATAAGAATTGGTTTCTTTATCTACATACATATATTTTTTAAAATTAGATCAGATTTTTTATACGTTGAATATATTTGTCGAAAAGCCTCAATTACCTGATGGAAAAATTGTTTTTCCTCTTCATCATTAGCTAATCTTCTCTAAAGTCTTAAATGAGTTTAATGTCCTTTTAAGCAGTATCATTTTAAAGAAATGAGTCAAACTTTTAAGAATGATGATGTTTATTAAGATGAAGAATTAAACTTTTAATAAAAATGCGAAAGAATAATTAAAGCGACTGAAGAAAACCGAGCTGTTATACGACTCTTGCTACTTGTGTGATAGTCGTGTTGTTAATTGGTAAGTCGATAACGCAATTTTTATAAGCCCACACCATATACTAAAATTTTTTAATGAACAAAACTTACTAAAAAAATCCAAAATTCCGCAATAAATAATAAAGTGGGGTTGGCCATACCCATTTGACCCATCCTACGCGATGCAGGGGCCAAATTAAATAATTTTATTAAACCGCCATATTTGCTCTTAGATGGGTCAAATGTATGACCAACCCCATCTTATTTTTCATCTCCATCCTATATTTCAAACAAACCTACCCACAATCTCCGTTCCTTAAGGTGGTTCCAATATAAAATGTTCAATACAGACTAGAAATAAATAAAAGATCAAGTCCCATAACAGCCCAGAAGTCGCCCCTAGTGGGGTAAAATGTATGACCGACTTCAATTAGTTTTATGTCCTTTATATTTTTTCGAGACATACTTGCCCTTCATCTCCAATCCTTAGGGGGCTCCCATACAAATATTGCGTTTAATAAAATTCTTAAATTAATTAATTCCTCTTTTGTGAATAGAATAAAAAGTTGTTGCCGGATTTTAATCATTTATGGCTAGCTTTGCTTACAACTTCGTTTATTATATTAGAAGCAATGCTGCATTTTTCAATTTCGAAATGTTGCTAAAAACTTTTTTTTTTTTGACAAAAAAAAATATGTTTCTAAAATGATATAAAATTAGAAAAAAATTTAACTTTACTTAAAGCTAATTTTATTGCGGAACTCCAGGTGCTCGGCTTGTCTGATTATTCAACTAGCACAGTGTACTTATTGCTCAAAATTGCAATATTTAACTTCTATTTTTAGATTATTTTTTAATGATTGCGGACGAAAAAAATCCTATCTTAAAAAAGAAAAAAACACCACCTTTCAAGTTTCAGGACTTTTAAAGATGTATGAGGCATTATTCCAAAAATAAATTTTTGATTAAGTCCATTTTTAAAATTTAATATTTTGTAGATATAAAATTTTTAAAAAAATTCAAAATATGGTTTGTAGCCCCAAGTATTCTCTTTAAAATTACATCAAAATCATTTTCGTATGTATAAAGTATTTTTCGCGATATTCGGTTAATTCGGCGAAATTATGGAATTTTGAAAAAAATTTAAAAAAATTTTTTCGTTCATATGTTCATTTTGTAGGAAAAATTAACCTTCTAACCAAATTTCATTAAAATCGAAAGGGATATATCAGATATATCAGAAATGTTTCAGCAGTTAATTTTGGGCATCTGATATTTCCTCAGGTACGGATTTGTGAAAATTTTTCGACGTTTCATATAAATACTTTCATACACTTTTTATAATTTGTCAGCACACTTATGCCGTTCTCGAATCGGTATACGTGCTTGATGCCGACAAATTTGAACTGCTTGAATCGTCTATATATTTGCTTTGCTTTGCGAAAAGATAAACAAAGCGTATATTGTTGAACAAGACTTGCAAGACCTGACGATTTGACAGATGTTTTGCGCCAGTATCTAATTTGGTGAGAAACATTCAAACTTTTTTTAATTTTCAATGTCTTTACGTGTTCTAACGGTTGTAGTGCGGACGTCAACGCGGTCCAGTTAGACAATAAGATATGATGGACATCTAATTTCTTACATACTTTAGAACACAATTACAAATTAATTATTTTTTTTCTTATTATTTTTTTAATTCCTTAAGCTAATCCCGTGAAGCTCTACGCTTGCCTGCAGAAAAGAAACCAGAGTCTCTGGCGGGAATCGAACCCGCAACCCCTGCGCTGATAGACTAGCTCAATACCAGCTAGCCTAACGGGGCACTCAATTATTTTACTGTTAAGAACTCTACTAACTCCGAACAATTGAAGCACAACTGCGAATAACGTTGTAAAAGTCACTTTTTTCATAATCAGCTTCAGACACAATCTAATGGTTTTGCCAATTGCAATAACGGTTTAAAAGGCTCTTGTGTAGTGGAAACACGTTTTAAATGACATCGTGATTGTGGATATGAAACATTTACCACCAAAAAAAGTTATAAACTGCAAATTTGCATGTTATTTTAAATTCAAATTTCTTAATATTTTGCATACAAGTTTTTATTGTCATTAATTTTGATATTCTAAAAAAAATTTAAAATAATTAATCCTGCCTTTAAAAAACATTTTTTTTCTCTCCTGAAAAATAATTATTTTGTCACATACATACGACGTTGTTCGCGGCTGTGCTTCAATTCTTAACCTAGAAAGGCATCCTTGATTTCGTATGCAATGTATATGTTTTTGATGTAGCAGCAATAGTTCTTTTGCAATCAAAGTCACGATTTAAACTGAATATTCATTTGTGTTTAAGGAACAGGGGGTTGAATTTTTGACAGCAA
The DNA here is from genome assembly GCA_949318255.1 of Pollenia labialis. Classification (NCBI taxonomy): domain Eukaryota; kingdom Metazoa; phylum Arthropoda; class Insecta; order Diptera; family Polleniidae; genus Pollenia; species Pollenia labialis. The sequence goes on along the minus strand of OX439139.1, from coordinate 143,334,177 downwards.
AAATTAAATGAACTTTTCGTTATTTTAAATTACATTTTCATTTAATTTTGCATAAAGAAGAATTTAACTTAATTAACTGCAACTGAAAATCCATCCGTATTTATATGCACTTAGTTTTTTAAATAACTGTTAGAATCAGTTAAAAATAAATTTGCATGGAATTTTTAATGTTTATTTTAAAAAATTACTGAACGGAAAACTTTTAAAATTATATAGTCCGTTACTGTAATAATATTGTGTTTATATTATTTAAAATTATAATATAATATTATTATATTATAAGCATTCCTTTTATGAAACACACATTGTATGCAGTTCGCAACAATATCGAAAATATTCACACTTGTCGACAGAAAATGTTGTCTCTAGTGGAAATTATGTAGAAAATTCATATGCATATAAAATCACACACGAGGGTAAATTACGTGTGTTTTGAAATATTTCGCTGATAAAACATATTTTTTTTTTATTAAAAATATGTTTCTTGTGCTTAGTTGATATTTTTAACACAGCCAATAAGTTTCTTTAGTATATTCAAAAAAATTGTTGGTTTATGGTAATTTTTATGATTCATGTTGTGTGGTTTTTCACAAAAAGTTGAGTTTAAGGTTAATTTGAAAAATATTATATTGCTCTTTTGTGAGGCCACGAAATACGAATATTAACTCTGTATTATTGCGAAAAAATATTCCCCAAATTTTCTGTTTTACCCCTTCTTAAGGCATTCAAATAATGACTGTAGATACATATTTGAATTTATCTACAAAATTTGTGGCAATAAAAATGAGCTGGTATTATTGTAATTAATTTGAAAATTCTTTAAAAATTTTAAGTGCTTACGCTTTCTTTAATATGGGATGATTATAGGAACATAAATTAAATAAAATAAAAGCCATTTTGGAATGAGAAAACATTTATTAAGAAAGGGATAGACAATTCTTTTTTGAAAACTTAAAATAAATGTGAAGCAATTTGTTTCTAAATCTTACTGAGCTACACAAAAAGAAAAACACTCGGGATAAATCAAGTTTTTGATAACTTAAAGTACAAGTCTTACTCAAGTATTAATAACACTAAAACGTACTCAAAACAATCCTAAATGGGATTACTTTCGAAAATCAATCCCGGAATTTCACGAAATAAGTATAAAATTCTTAAATCAAGTAAAAAAAAAATTAAACTTTTCGTTGTGTTTAACCCTCCGGCTAACGCATGTTTTAATTTTCTATACACATTGAAAAAAGGTCTGGCCAGACTCATGTGCACCGCGCAGGGTTAAAAATTAAATTTTAACATTTGCTTCTCATTAAGTTTATATTTTTGGTTAAATATGTACATAAGATGTTTTAAGTAAAAACCATAACGGGTGTTTTATTATTCTGTAAGGTGTAATACGGGTAATTTAATCAATCATGATAATTTTTTGTTTTTAATTTCTTTTTTGATTTTGGTCAAGGACAATTTCGGGATAAAATCAACTTTATAATACTTGAATTCAATCTTAGTTTTACTTAAATCAATCTCATTTTCGGATTATTTCAAGCAGTGATGCCAACTTAGCTATTATAGGCTTAGCGGTATTTATGAATAAAATATTTATTAATTAAAAATATTTCTTTAAGAATATTTTTTCTTTCCAAAAGTTTTATTAATTTTATTTTCTTTTTTAATTATAATTTTTCACAACAATATTAAAAATTCAAAACTTATATGATCGAATAAATATCATTCTCTGCAAAGTAGTTACACTACAATAGGGCTAAATTTAGCTCTTTTTAATTACTCCCGGCTCGTAATTTTTGCTGTTAGGCGTTTTTTCTTAAAAGAGCTAACACAGGCTCTTTTCAAACTTAATATTGGAACGTTTGACACTTTTAACATATATCAGTAAATACTTCCGTTTTTACCCTCTTGTTTCGTCTTTGGTTCAATTTTATATGTGTACACATTTTATGCTTCGGTCAATAGTATTGAAAGGCTTGGGAATCAAATCCTGTGTTTAAAAAGTGGATTTAACCAACAAAAGATTTGTAAAAAGCTGTATGCAAATATTACAATTCAATAAAAAAAGCTTAATATTTAACGATGTTGTTCTATCTTAACCAGATTAATACAGACACACATATAATGTTCCGACAGAAACGTTAATAGCACCGCAAATATTGCTTTATAAACACCATTTTTAGCAAAGAATAACCTTTGCTAAGCATATAAAAAGTCCATTCCATTCCATTTTAAAAATATATTTTTTCTACAAATTTCATTTGAGCAAAAGCGCATAATCGAGCGCTTCGATAAGAGAGCTCTAAAACAGCAGTAAATGACAAAGAATAAAATATAAAAAAGCTGCTATTTTAGTGCTGGCAAAGATAAAGATTTAAAGCGAAAAAAACATAAAAATATATAATGGTTTACGAAAATTATTTCAACAATGCATTTAAGCAATTAAAATCTAAACATCAATGAATATGTTAATATAGTTAGCCCTTCAAAAAGCGCTTTAGGAGTGCTTTGTTTGCATGTTAAAAAAAGCGTTTATTGCCAGTAGTAAATAGTCCTCCAAACCGGGAACACTCCATACAAATTAAAACGAAATTTTCATGATTGTTACTTCCAAATATACTTGCATCATGTTGGGCATCCTTATCATGATGGTATTGTAAGTGACTGATTCAATAATAATATAGTGTCGAACGGTAGAATTATCGCTACTATATCGCGAAACAATTGCTTGTGATCACTTTTGGGTCTTCATATCGCCAATTCGTTTCCAATAATTAGTTACGGCAATTATAAAACTCAAAACTCTTAAGGGTGGGATTCACCGTCCCTCACAAAATCTGGCAGAATTCTATCCGACACAAAAAAGCTGTCTGCAAAATCTGCTGCCAATGTCACAATATCACACCAAAGATATGCACAATGAAATGACTTACCCTACGTTTCCACATGCAAGTATACTTATAATTATAATTACTTGCAAGTAGTGTATACGTATAATTAACGAAAAATCGAGGAAACAGCCTATTGGCTGAGAGTACAAAAATTGTGTAAATGTTAGTGAAAAAGTGTGAGTGTATTGAATTTTCCGAACTTGCACTTGCATGCGGTTAGATCATTTACAAGAAAATGCATATCTGTTCGCCTTGAATGTATAATTTTATGAAAAGTTTCATAAACATTTGCAAGTCAGACATACTTGTCAAAAAAATCTGTTACTTGATTTAAATTTTAGGTCACACTATCATACTTTATGAACACGAACGATTGTATGAATAATTTACTTAGTTAAATATTTAACTATATTTGTTACATTTTTAATTTTTTTTTTTATTTTTTTTTATTATTATTTTTAATTGGTGAACAATTTTGTAGATTTTTTTTTATTATTATTTTTAATTGTAGATTTTTTGTCAGTGAACCCAAACGTGGAATAACCACCCTAAACAATTCATTATTCTGTTTGAAAAACAAACATAAATTGTTGGTGGAATCCACCACTTGTCATAAAATTTTGCACAAATTCGTTTTATTTGATTAGAAATCAATTAATCACATTTCGTCAAGATCGGTTCATAATTTACATGGGCCCCATATAAAGTTATAAACACTTGAATATGCTGAAAATCGCAACAAATTGTGGCAACATTTTTGAGATTATCCCGCAATATGGTTGGTGCAAAAATTAAAAGTATTGAAAAGAATTTAAAATTAAATTACAAAATAATCACTTAAATGCAAAAAAAAAATATTTTTCCATAATTTTTGAAAAGCAAAAAGCTTGAAAACTTGTCGTGGCAATTAATCATCCTTTTAATTTTTCAACTTATTTGATTTGAGACATACATTCATACATTTCAATACTTATTCTTCCAAAAGAAAAAATTAACTTGAAAAAAATAAATAAATAAATTTTGCGGTCTTCAATAAAAATTTCTAGTTTTTGTCGAATAAAATTGTTTTCACACTTTCCATTATTATGACAATATTAACACTCTGGCATTTAAAATGTAGTGCATTACTTTGTCTGGCGTATGTCCAAGAGTTTTCAAAAATAACAAAAACAATTAACGACAAAAATGAATAAAAACCGTATCACAGATTTCCGTTATTTTAAACATTTAAATCCCTGCCTTTTGCTGATATCGCTCGCTCTCAATATTGCTGTTGTCGTTGTTTTGTTTTTACTGCTGCCTCATAAATTTATAATAAATGTTGATTGCTTGTGTGTGAGTTTGTAAATGTGCATGTGCGTACAATATCAATGACTTAATTTGTATGTTTTTCAAAAACTAAATAAAAAACTATAAAAGCAAAAATTGCTAAAAAATTCGCAACGAAAAAAAATTTCTATCAAATTTTAATGGTTTTAGAGAAAAATAAAATCTAAAAATGTTAAATGTATTAAATGCTTTAGCCACTTTGTTATTAAGTTATTTAAGTAACACACATGGATTAAAAACAAAAGTTTATTGTTTTTATGTGCAAGGTTAAAGTTTGTTTAAAAATTAAACAATTGAAACTTAACTTAACTTATTATGTGCGAAGCACAAAAACATCTTTTATTGCGTTGCAAGGTACCCGGGTACCTTTATGGAATTTATATAGAAAACAAGCATTTTCGCACCAAATATCTTGTTGAAATGCTGTAAAATATGTAAAATGTAAAAATGGCACTACAACCAATTTTTAGTCTCAGCCAGTTGAAAAAAAATTTTGTTTTCAGCTCGAATCGCCATATATTTTTAGATGTTCTTTAGTTCTATCAAACAAAGGACCAAGAATCTTCCCCTTTTACACTTTCCTTCATAAAGATTCTAAAATGTCTTTCGTGCTGGAGAATCCGAGTTCATTAATTTCATTTCTTGTTGTCATGATAAGGCGCAAGAGAAAACTGTGCTAATTTTCTATGTCAATGTCCTGGAATACGGGACATTAGGGAAAAACTACTGGGGAAACCGGTGTTAGCATGATTGGAGGATATATTTAAGATAGAATATTGTCGATTCTTCTCTTTAAAAGTGACGCCATTTGAGAAACAGCTGTGTAGGATGGGCATTGGCGCTGGGAATCACACTGAAGATCCCAAGTGAGCTGTCTCTCAATGGATGCCCACGGATCGTTACCTATTATTATGTTCTGAAGAATTATAAATTATATTATAAGAAATATTTTTTCTGAAGATTACTTTACTAAATTTTCCACAGTTTGTGGGCCAAAAATGGTGAAAAAGATATGAAAAATTGAAATTTTTCGACATTTTAGCAGTTTTTATGCTCTAGATGCAGTTTTTCGGCTTTGTTTGTTTCAAACTTTTTTCTCCTATTCTATAGATGCATTTGTGCCAAAAATAGGAACACAAAATTCCAATTGGTTTCCAAGCTTTAGCCGTAAGAAAAATGTTATGTTCTTCCGAAAAATCAAGTTTCAGCCACAAAATCCGAACAGCAGCTTAACTTTCTGAACACAATTGGGGTTTGTTAGTTTTAGTAAGTACTTCGAGAAATTTCATACGAGAAGGAGTTTGCACTCGATAACTTCGAAATATATGCACTGTGTGATTCAACTACAGTTGAGTTCGGTTTAATATTTTTTAATAAAGCTTCCAACGAAATTCCGTAATGTAATACCCTTTGTACACTTGCATACATTTCGAAGGAATGCATGTAAGATGTTGAAAATGTTTAACATGCATTCACACTTGAAACTTTCAACATATACTAACAATCCAAAGTGTCACCATTTCTGAAAAAAAAATTTTTTTAAATTCTAGTTTTTCTACAAAAGTGCCAAAGTTTTAAAAGAAAAAACCAAAATTATTTGGAAATCAATTTTTTTAATAATATAAAAATAAAAAAAAAAAAAGACGTACAACACAGGAAAACCTTGACAAATAGTTACGCTGCTTTCAAGAAAATTGCATTTTGTCAGTGATGCCACATTAATAGTAGAATTTGTTGCCACTTTTCTAGTGATGATACTAAAAATTCGGAAGATGTAGAATGGAAAACATCTTGTGCAGATACTGATTTTAAGCTCTGTGTTGACAAGTGTGTAAAGGCTATAAGACCAATCATAATCAAAACTTTCTTATGCTATTTGCAGTTGTCTTGCATAATTAGCCATACAGGTGTATATGTTTCAAGTGTCGCATGAGTTGACATGTTCACTTTTTATGTTAATGTGCAAAATATCTGTTAAAACTATGCACAGAATTAATTTCAGTTCATTCGACAGTGTTTCCAAACGTTGTTGTTGCAATTGCATGTTTTGACACATGTGGATGCTGTTTAGTTCAACATTTGGTACGCACATAAGTGCAAAGTTCTTGACTATTATAAAATATAATGACTAAAGGGAATATTGCAAACAATATATCGCACTGGTCTTAAGAGAATCAACTCGAAATTTTAAAATTTTCCAAGAAAATGACGTACAGTGGTCATATCTAAGCACAGTAAAACATGTGTGTGAAGTTAAATTTTAAAATGTATAGCCCTAGACACATTCTGTTACGTTAACAGAATGATGTTTACCACTTAATATAACTTATGTAAATGCTGTTATAATGCATGCGTCCAGATTTCTGGAAAAGGAGTCAACGTAGGCGACAAAAAATTATTAGGATTTGTGGACAGTACTATTCTCCATCGTATTCCATCCCCAGAAATTTTAATAGAGCGAGTTGGGCGACTTATGGCCAATTTACTCTCTTGAATTCTCTAGGGAATTAGTCCAGATTTCTGAAAAAGGAGTCAACGTGGGCGAAAATAGTTTTCCGAAGGAAATTATATCTAATTTATTAATACAATATAATTACAATAGAATAAATAACTCGAACGGTAATACGGAACCAAAAGTTTATAAATCGCTTACTTATGTACCAAAATTTTCGGAGAGATTAGAAAAATCTAATATTTATGATACTGAAAGGTATAAAATTGCGCATAAATCTTATAACACAATAGGTAGATTATTTATTAATATGAAAGATAAAATAAATAAGTTGGAAATGACGAATGTAGTTTATAAAATACCTTGTAGGGGAAATGTTAATGGACAATGTGGTAAAGTATATGTTGGTACAACGAAAAATAAACTGAAAACTAGGTTATCAGGACATAAGTCAGATCAAAAATATAGACATATTTCATCACAAAAAACAGCTTTATCAGCTCATTGTGCCAATTTAAACCATTATCCTGATTTTGAAAATACAACAGTTTTAAATACGGAAAATAATTATAAACGTAGGTTTATGTTAGAAATGTTGCAAATTATAAATGTACCGACAATATCGAGAATTAATTTTAAGTCAGATACTGAAAGTTTAGCACAAAATTATAGGCATTTAATTTATAAAAATATAAACGGAAGTTAAAAACTATTTTTATAATGTAATAGATTAGTTTTTAAATTGGAAAACCTTTTTTGTTTTTAATTGAAAATTGTTTTATGACTTTTTGTTAAATTTATTTAATTTGTTAAAAATTGTTATTTTTTGTCAAAAATTCAAGAAAAAAATTCTGAAGAAGGCACACAACGGAGTGCCGAAATATTGGTTCAATAAATTTAATATTTTTAAAAAAAAAGAGACCTCAATCTAAATAAAATAATAATAATAATAAATTTTTTAAAGGTCGAATAAAAGTCAATTTATTGTTGTTCGATATCTTAGGATGATTAACATATCGCTATGATTAACAATCGCTATTTTCGCAGTTCTTACTATCTTTGATTTTTCCAAATTGACCTTAAGACACCACATCAAGCAGTAAGAATGAAGAGCATCAATCATGGTTTGCAGTCCACTTGGGGAATCGGCCAAAATGACAATGTCATCTGCGCAAAAAAGGATTTTAACAGTAATGTCTGCAACTTTTACTCCGCCAGGAAGGAAATCAGCTAAGTCATTAATGTACAATGCAATCTTGTTTAATGCAAGTGTTTTCGTATGGAAGAATGCGAATAATTTTTGATGATAATCCCATACTTGATAATTTATAAAAAAGCTAATTTCTGGGAACCAAATCGAAAGCACAGGAAACGTCCACAAAAAATGCGTATGTGTTCTTACTATTTATTTTGTTTAAGTGCACAATATTTGTCAGATTAAAGACGTTATCAACTGTAGAATAATTATTTCTGAATCCAGCTTGATATTCGTTTTATATGGACTATAATTCGATCCAATTTGTTGCATTTAATTTTATTCTACACACTTTTAGGTACCAGAATCCACTCTTAAGTCCAAGCCCGTTTTTGACACGGTCGGTCCCAGTTCTCGAAGAGGTCACATATACTGACTAAATATAACAAAAAAATGCATTTATTTCTAATAGATTCTAAAATACTAAGCCGATTTTCCTAAAATTTGCATGGGAATGTTCTAATTAGCTGGCGCCTAACGTAGGCTATTAATATATTTAAACTTTCAAGTAGGCGTGGCAGCTCTCATGCAAAGAGAATATAAAGTACAGTATTTTTGAAGAAGAGCTGCAGTTTATGTTTCCAAATTTGAAAGAAATAGTTTCGGTTATTTGTCAAAAAAGGGGCTAAACGGGAAAAGAGAGCATGGGAAAGTGCATACAAGGACATTTTAACTGCATTAACACCTGGAGAAGGATAATATTAGAAACATCTTAATTTGACAAAGGCGGCTTCGCTTTCAAAAAAATTATACTCATTTCTTCATTCCAATTGGCGTAACAAAGCTAGTCATAACACAAACATATTTTGCTACAATTAGACTCAAAAGTAAATTAAAAATCGCAAGCGGAGCTCACTGTAGTTAATTCAATAATTTATTTAGTCAAATTCGCCAACTTAAAACCTTGACAATTGGGTAACTTATTAAAAAAAAAACAATATATATATCCGAACTGCAGGGTATACCCATTGTATAAATTCGATACATGGTAAATTATTGTAGAAAAATTCCAATTATTTTACTTTGTGTAAAATACTGCGGCTGCAAAAAATCCATTTAAGCAATTTACAAAATATTGATAGTTTTTTTTAATATATTTTCCATTTTGTACCTGTAAAGTTTTATGTAATTTTGTCTGCTAGTATTTACGTGCAATTTAAAACAAATCCATCAACATTTACTTACATACATGAATATTTTATAAACATACAAACTTGTATTCGTTTCTAGTTAAAAAAAAAGTGCTCCACAAAAAACAAACCGGAAAATATTTATTTATAATTTTAAATTGCTCTTAACTTTGCCGTCGGTACAAAACATTATCAGTTTGTTCGCTGAATTTCGTCAAAATGTTAAAGTACATAATAAATTGTAGGAATTATTTTTGGACATGTAATGTAATGCACTTGGTGTTGTAAAGTTTGAAAAATACTTACGAAACCTATAAAATAAATACATTTGGTTGTGTTTGAAACATTTGCTATTAAAAAATTTATGCGATTTTTATGGAAATTTTTAATTGATTGATACCCGAATGTGGGTGGCAATATAATTGATGAGGCGTGAGTGATTGCAAGATTTCTGAGATTTAGTAAATTAAAAGTATTACATATTAAGGAATTGTTTGCATTTGTTATGAAATAATTAATTTGGTCATTTGTTAACCTGCTGAAGCTGAGAGTGGCCGACCATAGATGTTGTGCAATGCAATGTAACGTACCGTAACGTAACGTATTGTATTTTCTGTAATGCGTAATTATTATTTGACAATTTTTAGTCTTTTGAGTAAATAATTATATTGCACAAATCAATTTAAAAACTATTTAAGGTGTGTGCTCGCATTTCTAGGTCAAGTAATAATTGGCACATTAGTGGTCTGGGGCATCATTTGTTTCTAGTTCTAAAAAGATTTTTTTTATTTCTTTCTTAAATTATTTGTAATCTAGACTAAAAACTTTTACGACATTTAAAAATTTTTTCAAAAACTTTTGCTTGTTTTGCTTGTACACACTATTTGACATTTAAATCGACTTTTCTTTACTCAATCGTCACTAATCTTCATATTAAATGTTTTTATATACAAAGGAACCTATAAGCCCATTCATTGGCTTTAGAGTTCACTTTAATTTTTTTTGAACACCTCTTATACACAGGAAGTTGTCCAGGAAAATGCAAATTTTGGACTTTTTGTACATAATCGAATTTTTGACAGATTAACTTCAAACTTGTCTGATATTTTTTTTAATAAAAACCAAATTTTTTTTGCCCGGTGCTCATTAATATCAAGTGATGCCACTTTAATGTGTATGTAGCATAGTATGTGCATTAAACTTAGTTGTATTTTAAAGAAAAAATTATTATTTCCCCAAAAAATCCCAAGTTTTTTTTTAATATCCCCAATGCAAACCCCAAATAAAATTTTCTGTCCCTTTTAGCAACAAGAAAACCCCTAATTTGGGGTCAAAACTAGGGATGCCAGTCCCGAACTCCCGAATACCGAAATCCCGGGATTATTCTAAAAATTTAAGTCTCGAATCCCGGGATTTTTTATGTAAAAATCCCGAGATTTTGGATTTAGTAATATGTGGTATTTTTTTTTAAATACAACTATATTTAAATAAACGTGAGTCACCCTGGGTTAAAAATAACTTTAAAAATTTAATATTAAATCATACTGGCAATGATTTTAATTTTTAACTGGTTACAAAAAGAAGTCACAAGTGAATAAATGTTTCATGCAATGCATTTTGTACACCAGAAAATAAAATCATAAGATAAAGTTCGATATGGTCTTTTTTCTACGTGAATGATAATAGAACAATGCAAGTTGTGCAAAAAGGTGTTAAAAACTTTAAGAGATTCTACCAAAGGTCTTTTGACACATTTGCTTAAGTTTATTTTATTAGATTAATATTTGCGTATGTATATATTTGATATGCAATAAATTAAATATTGTCATGTAGCATATGCACATGTATCTAATCATTGCTTTCGTCGGCAGCATATGTTTTCAATAAAATAAGGTATCGATTATCAGACGTCATTAGTTTGTTTTAGAAGCTTTTTAAAATATAATTTTTAATACATAATTTTTCCATATTACTTTAAAAGAATACATTAAACTGTTTTATTTTGTAATGAGTTTAATATTCTTCATGAATTTATTTGTTTTAATACTTATAAATAAACATTTTATTATAAAAATGTATATGAATTTAAAAAATTGGCCTTTATATATGAAATCCCGAAAAATCCCGATCCGTCCCGGGATCCCGAATAAAATAAAAAATCCCGAATCCCGGGATTCAAAAAACCTGGTCCCATTTGGCATCCCTAGTCAAAACCCCTAAACTGGCAGCCCTGGTCAACAGTTTTCATTTTAGAATAAATTCAAAACTCTAAATTGCTTTTTGTGGGTACTAGGATATGAAAATATTGGTTTTAGAACATAGTTAGCCAAATCTTAAAATGTGGTCTGTGTTGGTGAACGAACTACCCAGTAATTGACGAATCCACTGAGGCGGAAATGTGCTTGACGATTTTCTTCAAAAATTTATCACGACGTTTGGAATGGTCAAAAGGCTTTAGTTCTTGAATCAATTGCACCTTGTAAGCGTGTAAATGCAAGTCTCAAGCATAATGTTCATCAACGACGAGCGTGAGAGGTGCAATTGTTGTACACGACGACGAGTTCAGGTGGACGGCTCTGCAGCCACACTATCGTGAGCAGCCCCAATATTTTCTCTAGTACGAGCTGTACGGGCATGTACTGGTATTTTCACATCTGCTACAGACCCGGTTTGCTCAAATTTTTGCACGATTTTTCCGATTGTATGCACGTTTGGACGATTAAATTGACGGAAAAAATCATGAAGTGCTCGATTGTGTATCTTTCCACGGTTCAAATTGAGTTAGTCTGAAATTGAGAAATGTCTAATGAAATGTAGGAAAAAACTTGACGTTTAGGTGTGGTTCACATTCAAAATCGGCCCTTTTTTTGCTCATTTCGAAGGGGAAAATCGGAAAACATTTTAAAGAAATCTTTCGAAATTCGCGATATAATTTATCCAAATTTTTCCAGAACTAAATGGCATTAAATTAGCTTACAGCCGTACCTAAACAGGAGCGGAAGGCAGAACGTTTTCTTCCTCTCAGCTTTATGCCATACCAAAACAAGAACGTCAAAGTTGTGTAGAGAATAGTCTAAATTTCTTGCTTAATAAAACCCACAATAACAAGTAAAAAATAGAGATTAAAGCGCTAGATTGACAAAAAAAAAGCTTAATTGCCATTATTTACTAACACTTGGGGCCAACTTCACTATTAAATAATCTGTCAAAATCATTTTTTCCAATTGCAAAGCGTGGACGGCGCGCTATTTAGGAATGCTTCATACAAATTGTACTGGCATGACAATTTTTGACAACTAGAAAACGCGTCCCGCTTTTGTTTAGGAACGGCTGTAAGAAGTATTTTCAGTTTCATTTAAAATCACTTGATAACATTACCAAATGCGTTATTAATCATTAAATATTTTCCGTATATCTTTAAGAATTTGAAATGTTTGCTGGATGACTATTGCTGAAAAAACATTGTCTCATCGAAGACTTAATGAAAGAGCATAAGAACATGTGTGAAATTGTATGAATTAAAGGCAGTCAATTCAAAACCAGCTTTAATTAAACCGAAAAACTTAGAATAACTTTCTGAATCAATCTAATGATGTCCGTTCGTCCGATTGGCTTTCTTTCTATGAAACAGGTCGAAATTTTAGACATAATTTAATTAAATTTTATACATATTCTCTAATTGTAAGCATAAAACTATGTGCACACTTGAGTTTTTTAAGCGCGTTTAAGCAAAATGTTGATTTAGCTAATCAAAGCCGTTCACATTACATTTGAGATGATTAAGATGTCAGTTGATTATGAAAAAACAAAACAAACAAATTTATATTTCTTTAAGGTATTAAAAATTGGATAAAAATACTTTTATAAAGTTATTAGAAGATTATTTTAAACATATTTATGATGAAATTGTGATAATTTATGAATTATTTAAGGAAAAAAATAAAAACATTAAGCAGAAATCGTTTCCGGTTGTACACGTTCATGTTGGCCGATTCTACATTAAACTCATTTTGAAGTATGTTCAGTGGATTCTATGTGGTTAATTAAGTGATTTAGTTGTAATCGTGTCAATTTGACGTTATTAACAAATCACTTCAATGTATGGTAAATCATCTCGATTTTAATTTGATTAGAGTTGCGTTCGAGTTGCTTAAACGCGTTTAAGGACCCAAATGTGAACATAGCATAATGTCTATTTAAATTGGCGAGAATTGGTCCATTATTCCACCAAGCAATCTTTTTGGAAAGGATTCTTTGGGCCAATAATGACAGAAGTGATTTTATTCACCTTACTAAAATTTATTGGAATCGGTTCATATTTTGATCATACAAATCATTCCAAAATAGTTTATTCCTTAAAGCTTTGGGTAAATAGTTTATTAGCCCGTTGCCTATTTCGTACTATTTTTGACATAAATCGATATTTTAAACAGTGATTTTATGTAATCCTTTCATTTACATTTAGATCTTCATAAATAACCTATAAAATTAAGGTTATTTTATTTCTATACTCCATTAATATTTATATTATTTTTTTCACGTTTGCCCTTTTCCGTTTTTTTTTAATAAACCACAAAGATTCACTTTTTTTCTTTTGCCATGAATTTTTTTTTATTGTTTCATTCTTTTTTTTTTTGGCTTTAAATTTACCCAAAGGATTTTGAATACCTTTCTGCCACTAAGCAACGCAAAAGTGAAATACAAAACAAATGCGCCGCCAATTGTCTTTCTATGACACGTTCTGTACGTATTGGAGCAAAGAAACAAAACAAAAAAAAATAAAGCAAACCTGGGAGAAAAAACAATTGTTTAGGAACTTATTATTTTATTGAAAACATTCTATGGTTAAATCTTTTATGCCGTTATGCTTTTAAAATTCATTTCTTTTAACGAGTCATTTTGTTACGTTTTTTTTTTCTTCTGTATTTTTAAAATATTTTGTTTCCTTTTTTGGGGGTTAGAGGCTGCCAAGCAGAAGGAAAAATGGTTTGAAATAACCTGAATCATATGGGTATCAAATAAAATAAAAAAAACCCAGCTGAATCAAACCAATACAGAAAACTCTAAGGCATTAAAAAGGTATTCTCAAACGAATAATTTTACGTCTGTTTGTGGTAGCGTCCGTTTGTAATTATAAGCTTACAGATCCCTGTAGACAAAGAACCCAGTATTTAGCTAAAAACATACCAGTTGGTATTTGCTTTAAACTGGTTGCAAATTTTGTATACATCAAACTATCTTATTTAATCTTTGGTTGCCATGGAAACTCAATTAGTTTATTTCTATGCACTTTTATAATAGTTTTAAGCCAGTTGTCTTATTTTTTGTATATCGGATTTATTCATACAAAATAAAACAGATTTCTAAAAGGTTTATTAAATTTTCATAGAAAACGTAGAGTCAGTGAAAAATTGTACTGACAAGTACAATTTAAATTGTTGCTCAAAAAATGTTATATGTATAGTTTACTTTTTTATATTTTGGTGTAAAGCACCACTAGCTCTACATTAAGTAACAAAGGGGATAATGGTTGAACAACGTGCATTCTGCCGTTACATAAAAAAGTAGACTTTTCGCTGAAAATGCCCATATGTACCATAAAACGAGTAAAGATTTTTAAATTTGATAGCTTGAAAAATAAATCTATATAAGTCCAAAGTTAACTAAAAAAGGTTTTATACAAAAGCCCTAACTAATGTTTTCTTTACTTTACAGGAGAAGGAAACAACTTTATAAAAATTATAGTCTTGCAGTCACGATTTTTTTTAAACGCAGTTTTTTGTTCAATTCTCTAAGCAATTTAATAAAAAACTGGTTTTAAAAACAATCGCAACTACAAGACTATAATTTTTATTAAGTTGTTTCCTTCTCCTGTAAAGTAAGGAAAATATTAGTTAGGGCTTTTCTATATTAAAGTAACGATATACGCTTCGAATGCATTAAGTACACAGAAAAAAATAAAAATTGATTTCAATTAAAAGATTTGTGATATTCGGCCTTATTCCGGTTGTAGTTGTCATAATCGTTTTTTTTTTTTTGTTTGTAAGAGATCAAAGAACATTGGTTGTGTGTTACTTTAATCTCTAACAAAAAACGACTGGATTTTGCACCAGTAAACAAATTAATTGTATCAATTAAATGTTTTGTTCACTTGATTCAAGGTTTACTTCACTTTTTTAACGTTTAATGCACTTGTTTAAACTTTTAATTCACTTGATTAAATTTTTAATTAAAGCTGATTTAATTTTTGATTAATGCTTTAACTGTTTAAAAATTTTGGAGAATTTTTCTGCGTATGATTACTTTCTACTTTTGCATGCATCGTCAAGAAAGAGACGCCGTGAAGGGGACCTCCAGCGTAAAGCAACCTCACCAGGATGTAATGCTTTAAAGCATATTCAAAGTCCAGGGCGTTGCACAGATCTCCTGAATTGCAGCAACCACGATATTATTGTGCTTCGTGAGAAGTGTTTTTTCATCAGTTTTGCTTAAGATATCTGTCTAGGCCTACGCGATACAATCAGTTGTGTAAAAGTCAGTAGTGAATATTGGTGTTTGTGAGGAACGTGTTACTGTGCCTTATGATGAAAATGAAGAAAGCAAACATGCCGACAAATTTTGTCAATTCATCAAAGTCGGCAGGTGCGGCTCCGCTTTTAAAAATTTGAAGATGTATCTTTAAATAGCGTCGTTGTGTTTAATGTGCTTGATATTTTTGGTAAAAATGGTTGATAATGATAAAGTTCGACTCTGCTGTCCTTTCGACAAAGCGAATTGAATTTATCTTGTTACTGTTTTACTTAATTAAAAGTTTTTTTTAAACAATAATTTGTGTCTAGTACTGATTTATGTAATTATACAGCATTGGCCGAAAAGCGGATAATTTTAATTTAATTATCGAATTCGAAATTTTAATATGTTCAAAGAAAATTTTAATTTTACAACGCATATTTCTATTACACTCAATTTTGTTTAATCACTTACCACATAATTTCAAAAATTGCAACATTGTTAGATAAATTTAAATAGTTAATATACAAATAAATTTAACAGCCAAACCACATGCAAGACTTAAAGTTAAACTTTAAAGTTATTTATACGATTGGCATAATAAGCGTGTAATTTAAGACAATTGTTTTTTTTTTTGTTGTACTGTCATTTTATCCCCAGGACTTTAGCCCTACTCTTCACTTGTCCTTCATCCTTTTAAATTAGACTATTTAAATAAATTTTTTGCTTTCAATTTATTTTTAACCCTTTCTTTTAAAAGTTTTTGCCTGATATTTGAGTTATTTTTGTAGCATTTATTCGTTTATTGTACAATTCTTGTTAATGGCGGTCAGATATGGAAGCAGTAAAATGCAAATGAATAAATTTTATATGAAAAATTCTTTTTTGGGATTGCGTTACAAAGTCCAAACAGCAACAAAAACACAAAGAATGTTGGGTTAGTAAAACAGAAAGCGTAGAGAAATTATAAATAAAATAAAGCACAAAAAATGTAGAAGGAAGCGTTAATATAAATCAGCATAATTCAACATCCAGTGGCACATAAACAACAACATTAACATTTCATTTAAATATTCAGGAAAAACTTTCTTTTTTTTTCTTCCCTTTTATACCCACCCGACTGATGCATAAGACTATATTAAGTTTTTCTTTTCGTTTGTTACGCCATATCATAGTTTTCAAGGACTCTTTAAATAGACAGAAAAGAAATACACACTTATTATACCCCTATTTAAATTCCATTAAAATAATAGCCTTTTTTTAATTATATCCTAGCTATAAGTTGTTATATGTATATAAAGGGGTCATGTCAAGTGACCCAATTTTGAAATCGATGTCTTCCGATTTGGATGAAATTTGCAGTCCTATTGGATGGTAGTTTAGACACAAATTTTTAACAAGATCGGTCAAAACGTTTCTAAATTATAGGGGGTCAAAATTTTACATTTTGGCCAAACAGGTGTTCTTTGTCATACATGTAACTAGTTACCTATGGGTGTTAGTAAAATTTGTCCCAAGTAGCTTAGATAGCAATTTGATCAATCTTTTGAAGAAAAAAAAATTTTTGATTTTTAAAATTTGTTTTCCCCCATACATAAAAACACTATTACAGCTTGTGATAATCGGTACATACTTTGCCGACAAAACACTAAAATAGGCCGAAATTCGTAAAAACTAACAAATTAAGAGTGATATATTCGGGCATGTTTTACAAATCGAAATGAAGTGGAATTAAAATCGAACGAGATTTCGATCTCAATTATTTACAAAATGGCTGTAGTTTCTTTGGTTTTCAACAGTGGTTCTTGTTAAGATAATTAGTGCTCAAAGTATTAAGTATCTAAAACGGAATATTTTCATGAACCTTCTTTACGCGGTCGTTTTCAAAATTTGGACGATTTTATATTAACTTCATTTCAATTTACAGAACATGCCCGATTGGCTTACTTTCTAGTGCTCTGAGTGTTACCTCAAATCAGTATTTAAATCAAGCAATTATACTTTAAAATACTGCAAATCAAACGCATTGTCATTCAAACCTTTAAAAAGGCATTGTCAATTAAAATAACGCCTAGTTGCATTTATTTGTATATCAGCTGTTTTGCATCGATAATCTTAGGAATTCGATTCTTTGTCAAAGTTTGCTCGGTCGTGTTTGGGAAAACCTGACAGTGTGACACTGTAAAGCAACATGCGCTGAAGAAGGCAATAATTCTTATAAATCCGTATCACTCTTTGCTACAACAACAAAAGTAAAAAATTGCACATTTTTACTTAATCTCACTAATGCATAGTAAATCAGGAGTTTTATGAAGTGGTAATTATTCATTATGTTGTGTAAGACTTTAAAGTAGTTTTCTGTTAAACTTACATTTTCGAGTTAGGATAGTTTATATAATAATAGCTTAAGCCGGTGCGCTTTGCTATCCCCATCGAAATAAAATTTGAGAAATGTTTTTAAAACAGATAACAAAGCAACTTTTATTATTATTATTTTTATTATTTATTTGTCTATGGAATATAATCCTTACAGACTTCATAATTAAATACAAATTAATTTTACAAAATATATACAAATGTGAAATAAAAATTACAAAAATTATGTGTTTAAATGGATTAATAATTTAGTTTTAATATCATTGGGACTAGAAGAATAGTCAATAAATTAATAAAACTTGTTGAACTCAATACACATCCTTCTTAACGGATTACTATTAGCATAATTAGCTCTTAAAAATTGAACTGATAAAGGAACTAAATGACGTGATGGGCGTTGAGGAACATTAAATGTTATATTGTTGATTAGATATCCAGAGCATACGTCGCCAACAATTATGTTAAAAATAAACGAGATGTTCATCATTTTAATAAATTTAAATGCTTTAACAGTAACCGTTTTACAGTTATAAAAAATTTCAGGTGCCTTTGTATGGGAGGTGCCTTCCCTACTTTTCCCAGTTAACCTTCTTTTTGAGATATGTTGTATATTATTATCTAAGCTATTTGTACAAAATTGGAATAAATTCACTGTTTAAGTACTCCAAATATGTCAAAACCTTTGTTGGAATTGTATGGGAGCTGCCACGCCCACTTGTGCAATCCAACCCCATTTTAAGCAGATGTCGTGTATTGCTAACCAAGATTTATGTTTCATATTCAAAAAATCTTACTGGACCGTTCTCCAGATACAAGGCCAATCATATTCATCACTGTCGTGAATAATTTTTCCCCTTTTCACATATTTGCGATCATGAAAAACTCCCATGAAAAAAACGTAATTCAAAGGAGAATAATAACGTGAAAAAATGTTCACGGGAATAAATTCCCCTTATCGTGAAAAGTTTTTTCACTCGTAATTTATTCACATTTCCCTTAGATTTTCTCACTTTATTTTTACTAGGGAACTGAACATGTATGTAAGTAGTTCCTCCTTTATATCGAATATTAAGGGATATTTCCGTTAATAAGGCACTAACCGATATATAAGTCAACAAAATGCAAAACAAGAGGTTGATTGCCGGCGGATTTGTAAAGCTTTCGAAAGACTTGGTGGCAGAATTTTGGGAAATATTTTACTACATAAAAGTTAAAAAGTGCAAAAAACTAACGTTACAACCAGCCTATCCCTCCATTCCTAATCATTTAGCTTTATTATTTTAACTTTTCTTTTAAATATATTTATACGTGTATATTTTTGAACATAAATTTCATTGATTTTTAATATTTTCTAATCTTTCTTCTTCTTTTGTTACATTCACTGGAACTGATAGCGTTCCATTTCCCTTCGAGGGTAATGAAAATTTCATGGGAACAAAAATTCCACTTGTTATTCACGATAGGGGTGATTGTCATTGTATGGGTGCTGCCACGCACACTTGAAAATTAGAAATTACTAGCGCCGGGTAATCAGGAAATTACTGTAAAAATTTCAGGAGAGTGGGTTCAATAGTTTAGGGGTCCATAGGGAACAAGCAAACATATGCTTTTTCATTAATTTATAATTTATTGCTCCCCCTGCACCTACGCCTTTATTTTTATTTTAAAAGGTGTAGTTTATCATAAGAATTGGGCCTTTAAAGCTTAAGGACTTTTGTCTTCCGTAATTCGTTATTTAATATTTTCGTTCTACGGGGGGAAATGCTCTTCCTGCGTATACCCCACCCATTTTTATTTTGAAATTTATAGTTAACTAAAACAGTGTTTTATACCACGTTTGAAGACTCTCGCTGTAGTTACGAGATATTGAATATATGCATCCCATGAAGGGTATCGCTCCCCCTACGCCTGCCCTGTTTATTTTTATTTTCAAATGAGAAATTTACCACTAGAATGATTCCTATCAAGTTTGGACATTCTCACTAAAACAGTTCATAAGATATGCAATATTTAACATTGGCGTCCAATGCTATCTTATTTTAATTTCGGGTCCAAGGAGATCCTACCGCAAAAAGTTTAAGAAAATGGTTGCCAAGGCTCCTAAGGTATGCAATACTTAACATTGGCATCCTATGGAGAGTACCACTTTCCCTGTAAAAATAAGTAGCCTATTTTATTTATGTAACTGTAAAAATTTCCGGAAAAATCAGTTCAGTAGTTTAGTAGTCTATAAGCCAACAAACAAACTGAACAACATTTTGCATTTTTAGATATATAGATTCAATTATTGATGAAGGACCCAAAAAAATATATTCTAGAATGCTCAAGAATAGAGCTATGTCCATGTTAATTGGCTTTCAGATATCCTATTTACAATTTGAATCAATGGACCTATTTAACTTTCGGCCTCATACAAATGACATCTATGAAGGAAAGGTTTTGAAAATTTTTGCAAACATTTTATGGACACAGATTTAACTTGATATTTACTGAGCAAGTCTGCTTAATAGTTAGTTTAGTTGCCTTAAAACAATTTTCCTTAAATTAGCATGTATGTTAAAAGGAAAATTAGGTGTATCTAAAAAATTTAACAGAAATTGGTCTTGGATTTGCTTGGAATCAAACATTAACCAATTACAAAACAATTTTTAAAATTTTTTAAAAACAGATCTCGTGCATTGTTAAAGGGACTTTACCACGACGTGTATTTATCAACGCACTTATCAAATTTCCAAATGCAAAATTTTTTTTCTCATAATTTATTTATTATAAAAAATGAACTAACTTTAATCAATTAAATCCTATTGTAATGCGTTATTTTATGTCCTGCCAGTGCCGGACGAAAATGTTTCTATTCACATATGTAGGTGTTCAGCGCTCTTCTATTCGGATGAGTCCTGCAGTATCTCTTATCTTTAAGCGAGTGTGGCAGCCATCTTTTTAAATATTTCGAGCTAGTGCACTCGGATGCAATTCAAGCCTTTTAAAAAATACTGCATACACAGAAAGAAAAACACTCGGGATAAATTAAGTTTTTTATACTTTCTTAAAGTACGAGTCGTACTCAAAAATTTGGATACGAATAACACTTATCCGAACATAAAAACATCCTATATGGAATTAGTTTTGATAACCAATCCCGAAATGTCTAAAAATTAGTATAAAATTCTTAAGTTAAGTAAAAAAAGATTCAACATTCCGATAGTGCTACTCTGAGAGTAAAATTACAAAGTGAGCGTTTTAATCTCATATAACCAGGGGTGCCAGAAGATTTTGATAAGAAATCGGCATATTTTCAAACAAAAATCGGCATTATCGTCATTTTAATTTAATAAAATCGGCAAAAAATCGGCAAATTGAAAATACCTACTTTAAGTACAATAAAAGAAATTTTTAATAACAAAAAAGAACAATTCAGCATTAACTTATCTTTAAAACATATAAATTGACATGAATCCCAAGAAA
This sequence comes from Pollenia labialis, assembly GCA_949318255.1. NCBI lineage: Eukaryota > Metazoa > Arthropoda > Insecta > Diptera > Polleniidae > Pollenia > Pollenia labialis. Next base: position 143,312,766 of record OX439139.1, on the reverse strand, counting down.
ACTTTTATAAACTGCAGTTTATAAAGGAAATAATACAGTTTAAAAAAATATATTAATATTTTTAGACTCACAACTGGAAAATTTTCAATAAATAGATAATAAACAAATATATTTTATATTAAGGGTAAATTTTAAAAATTTTTTTTTTTTATTTTTTAAAAGACAAATATTTGAGTTTCATACTTAAAATAAGCTTAAATAATCTTTAGAAAGAAAAACATAACAAATTTAAAATTTTCAAGGAACATCGGTATTTTGTTTTAGGTTGACTTGGCTAAAAATCCTTTTCACATTTTCGAAAGAATGGGAAAGGAAAATACTTTTTGGAAATACACCACTTTAAGTATCACGTTTTAAATCTAAATTTTTTTTGACGAAAAGTTTGCAAGTATACTTCTCTTCCTTACATTAGATTTGCTATCCTTGTATATAAATAATATTATAAGCATAATTTTTTGATTTAAATTATTTTCATTGATTGAGAACATAAAGTTTGCTTACCCTTATTTTTTTGTAAGTGTCAATTCATTTTCAAACTCAAATATTCAGTATTTTATATTTTCCTTATAGAAAAAGAGATTTTAATTGCATTGTTTTGGGTTTAATAATATTGAGTCAAAAAAATAATTATTTGGATTTAGTTCTTTCATTATTCATAGTTGAGTATTTTTAAAATAAAATTTTAACAATAAGGGTCCTCATGATATCGTTTATAAGTCTCGTAATCTGTGCAAACTGTGCATTTTTACGCCCTCGTAAATGAACTGTCAAAAATTGTATGAGAATTCATTTACACAAACTTGGTAAATTTGCCCAACAATTTTGTCTCGTAAACTTGCGTTGTTCAATTGTGCATTTATACAAACAGATCTTTTAATGATTTTAACGTCGTTTTCAATGAAAAATCCAAGTGTCTATAAATCACAAACAATAAATTCTAGCAATAATTTCAGTAAATTGGTCTTTTGGCTTTCTTTGAGCATTTTTAAAAGCAAATTTCTCATACATATTAATCACAAATTTAAACACAAATTTTTATATTTTTGAATTTTAATTTTAAATTTATTTTTGTATTGACGTTTCTTACAAACTGACATTAATTGTTTAAAATTACACAAAAGTAAAAAAGGGGCTTCATGAAACAAGACTCGTAAGTTTGCGCATTTGCACAAATGGCAATTTTAAGCGACATCATGAGGACCCTTAATGTAACAAGTGTTGCAGAAAATTAAAAGGTTGTACTAACACAAACAAAAAAATACGGTGTTTGCCGAAAAATTGGCATTTTTTTAAGCAAAAATCGGCAAATCGACACTTTGATAATTTAGAGGCAAAAAATCGGCAAAATGCCGATAAATTGGCAAATTTGGCGGGCCTCATATAACTTATCAAAGTTTGTTGTAGACACTACAATAACACCAAACAAGTAGATAAAAACAATTTGCTTGTTGTATGTAGAAACAATCACAACAACAGAACCAGACGAACACATTATTTTCTTTTGTAAAAAGTAAAATTGAAAGAAAACGTTCCCATTTAGTTTATATTTTCAGTTAAATATGTACATTAAGTAAACAAGTATCGAGAATGATGCTGGTGTTTTATAATATAATTCTGATTTACGGGTAATTACATATATGGGAAAATTCTCCTCAAAGTAGCTTAAATTAAAAATGCTATAAAATTAACAATAGGAGCTAACTTTTAAGACCCTTTAAAGATTTTGGTAAACTGATTGTCCATATTCATTTTCCGTTTGTCTCGTTCGGGAAAATTTGATGCACAGTGACGTATTTATACGACACAAATAAATAAATAAAATTTGAAGAAATTAGAGGCAGTCAAGATTGCTTGATCAAACTCAGCCATTTAAGAACGAATATGATTCAATTTAATAGTTATCTAATCCAGATTATATGCAATAACAATATATAACAGCTAAGTTCCCATCAAGTTTGGAGCACTTGGAAAGTTGATTTCAACATACGCTCTGCCGAATTCGTTAAATAAACTGTCCTACCGATAAGGATTCTGAATATGTGTCAGTTTCAGTTAAAAGGGACCTATGGATGAAAAAATTGATTTTACTTTTTTGGTGTTTCTTAAAAGAGACAATACGCTCTTTCTAATGCATCAAAACGCAGTTTTCTAACTGCATTACTTTTGTCATAAGTAAGCTTTCAAATACACCTTTGATTAGAAAAAAAAATTAACTTGTTTACTTCAAAATCGTTTTTCTCCAAAACTCGTTTTTTCCCATAGGTCCCTTTTAACTGAAACTGCCACATGTATGTTTCGAAAGAAAAAACTTTTGTTTTTTTCCCCCTAAGCTAAACCTCTCGAAGATCTGCGCTGGTCTGCGGGAAAGAAATCAGAGGCTCTGGCGGGAATCGAACCCGCAACCTCGGCGCTGATAGAATTGCTCACTACCAGCAAGCCTACTGGGGCACTAAAGAGACATACTTATATATATATGTATGTACCCTTGCCATTCAGCACATATCAGTTTCATATAACAGACCATAGATTTCATAAAAAGTCTATTCCTAAAAAACTGTTAGTCTTAATGAAGGTTATCAATGATTCGGCACAGGCGAATAAAAAACTTAATGTTTTTGTTCTTGCTATTTCAAACATTTTCTTTGCTGTTCTTTTACTATTTTTTATCCAAAGAATTTAAATTCCGTTTCATGGATTGTTTTTTAAATTTATATTTTTCCCTTTTTCTACACTTTTGTTATTGTTGGGGTTTTTTCATGTTATTCTCACTCCTTTTCGTCTATACAACTGTTGGGAGGGTAGGAAGGGTTAGTAGGTGGAGAAAAAGCACCATTTGCTTATCATTAGATTTAATGGAAATATTTAAGAACATAAAGTAATTTCAAAATTGTATTTACGAATTAAAATTACGGAGATTAATCTAAAAATTTAAGGAGTTTAGATGTTAAGTGTTTTAAGAAAGAAAGAAAGAAACTCAAATTGTCTTGATTCGTTCTTTGCCTTAAAATATGATCATTTGTTTGTTGCAATGTCTATATGTTGCCGAAAAGATAATAAACGATCAAACGTAACGATGTCCAATCCTTTTAATACATTTCTATTGCACCAATGTTTTACAAATAATGCTTAAAATAAAACAAAATTAATAAATTAACATTTTAACCTTACTCGTATTACAAATTAAAATTGTGTTTCTTTTTTTACAAATATGAATTCTCAAGTTCCCTTAAAGAAAATTAAATGAAAACATTATTAAAAATGAGGAATGGACAAATGTAGAAGAAGTGAAAAAAAAACTGTATGGAAATGTAAATGAAGTGAAAATATGCAGAAAGATATTTGTGAAAATATTAGCAACAACAATGAAATTAAACATATAATCAAAGAAACATATAGTAAAGAAAAATTAACGTCAAATAGTGGCGATGCTGTATCAAAATATGTCCCCTTTGTTTTAAAGGCCAAGGAGAAACACACAGTACAGGAAACAAGATCAGATATAATTGAAAACATCGATCGGAGAATAGCGAATATAGAAAACAGGAGAAATGGTAAGTTGGTTATTTAAAGCGAAAATGTTCAGTCCAATTACGAATAAAAATTCCCCGGGAGTTTTCTCCCTTCTCCCATTTTTCCTATGCAATTGTAAAAAAGGGGAAAAGGGAAAAAACTCCCGGGGAAGTTTTATTCATAATTGGGATTAGGAATGGGCAAACAATATCGATATATCAAAATATCGATATTTAAAAAAAATATAATCGATATATATCGCCGATATTTTAAATACCGATACATCGATGTATCGATATTGAAAACGACTATCGAATTCGATATTTTGTTTTTCAAACAATGTGTTTTTTATGAATTGGAATCATTGCATGCATTATATGTTTTTTTTAAATAAATATGAAGATCTAAAATAATTGGCATTTATAAGAAGCAGTGCCGGATACAAGAATCAGATTGTCTGGAGTGCACATAAAACAGAGAGTGCTCCTGATGTCCATACCTGATGATTACTGGTTTGACTAAAACCAGTTGGTACTTTGGGGTGCAATTCAAATTTTAAGAAAAGTTGGTACTTTCATGACTTATTTATTTCCATTTAAATTTTTCGTAATTTATTTTTTTTTCTTATGGGGAAGAACCCTTTTGTTTTTGTTATAATTGAATTTTTTGTTTTGATTAAAATTTTTTGTTTTTATTAATTTTTTTAAATAAAATGAAACAATAAAAAGTAACAATGTAATTTGTTCATATATATGTATGTTTGTACAAAGGTATACCGAATTTTTTAATTTGGTAATAGTTTCAGCAAAATAATAATGAAATAATAAATATCGATACTTAAAAAAAATATCGATTGATATATATCGATATATTTTTTCAACTTGCCCATCCCTAATTGGGATGATTAAAGAACGAGAAAGTAATTATGGCGGCGATACAACACAAAACAGGTGAAAAATATGAGATAAGAGTACGTGTGTGAAGATGAAAAGTTAAATTCATTTTTTTAAAATATCGCATGCGAAATATATTAATAAATGTCGCATGCGATAAGAAATATTATTTAAAAATTTCGTGTAAAGCCTAGTACTTCGTTCAAATTTGTGAAAAATGTTGAGCAACTTGATTATTTCACACGAAAATGGTGGCATGTCTTAATGTTACCTATCTTGCGAGTTTGTACAATTTGACGGTTTTATTCCTTCAAAGTATGCGAACAAACCCACATGTATTTTACTAAAAATTATTTTTTTTTCAATAAAAAATTTAATATAAAATGAAAGTAAATATGGATAACAACTGTTACCGGTTGTGTTATTTTAAATTTTTATTTCTTATTTAATAATCAGTCCGAACTTTTTTGCTTCTTCTAAAAATTCCACGTAAAATAAGTGCAGCTTACATTATTTCGCAGTTGTAAAAAAATGTTGCCAAAATTATTTCGGAACTTTTTCGCAAGATGAACAGAGTTCAATTCTATCACCATTATTTCATAGATATTCAGCACAAGTTTTTTTCATATGCGTTTTGACAGCATTTCACGTGAAATGTTGAACAGAATACCAGGCTTAAAAGTCGTATTTTTTTAGAATATTTTTTTATCGCATGCGATATTTCCAAAAAATTAATTTAACTTTTTGCGATTTCCAGCAAACCCCTGTATATGAAAAGCACTCAGTCCATCGCCTGTCATTTGGAAACAGCACATAATAGGGCCCATACACAACACCATCATGATTGTGCAATCAAGTGATTGTGCCAGCTGATTGGCCGTGTATGAGCTTGTGGTGTGATTGTACCAGCTGATGGTGATTTATCAAAAATAGTTTGGTATTTTTTGATTGTACCAGCATGATTGTATCGTGTGCTGTAAAGTTAGCTCATAAATGTTAAATCGTCAAGGCATAAACATCAAAAAATACAAAATTTAAAACATGAATGCCAAAGAAAAAATATTTTCGGGAGAACACGTTATTTTTACTCCTTATTCGTTTTAGGATAATAGCAATAATAACAGCAGCACAAATTTTATCGTTATTCATTACAACCTTTTCCACACAATTTTTGGTAAAAAATGGATTTTGTACCAGCATGCTGGTGTGTTGATTGCTTCAAGCTTAATTGCACAATCACTTGATTGTACAATCATGACGGTATTGTGTATGGGCCCTATAAGAGCAGTATTCATAAACCATTTATTTAAATTTTAAATGTGTTTTAAGAAGATAATTTTTATTTTGGAATTTTTTTTTAAATTTTTTATGCCGAAAAACATTAGAGTCGGAGTCGCAAGTTTTTGTGGGTCCTACGACTCCGACTTCGACTCCGGCACAAAAACATCAACTCCGACTCTTCAACTCCGACTCCGACTCCACAGCCCTGCTAAAATTAGTAAACAAAATTGCTTCAAACCTCCAATTAACACAAAAAAGTTCAATTTGTCTTCCCTATGTAATATATATGAACAGATCTTAGATGGGGGTAGTGCACTCATTTTGCAGTTTCGCCTCACACTTAGTAATAGATATTCCAATCATGTTCTTGATGTTGAGTGATGAATTAAAAATTTGAAGCCTCACTAAACATGAGTGATAGTGATGCTAAAAAATTTTTCACTCAAAAAAAAAAATTTGATTTAAAATAAGCAATTTCAGTTTATTGCAACTTATTTTTCCTTCACTCATTTGAGTGCAACTAAAATTGTTGCTCTAAATTTTAAATCATAAACTTGTTTTTCATGATTAAAGCCAATAATTATTCAGTTATTGACAAAATTTCATTTTGTTTAATGTTCTGTGCTTATGCAAGTCCTCCAAAAAATCCAAAACCATGCACATAAAAAGTTACATTTTTTAAATTTTAGTGACACAATATTTGTATGCAGCTTTTTTGATTGCAAGTCCAAATTTTGCACTATTTGAATTGAGTGCAGATTTTAGCATTCAATCTGCGTTTAGTGATAGTGAAAAAATTTGCAATATCACTAAAAAAATGTTAGTGGTAGTTAAAAAATTGCAATCATCACTAAAGCTGGTAAAAAAAAAGAGTGCAAACTAATTTCTTTGCAGTTTTATTTAGTGATAGTGCACTGCTGATTTAAATCAATATTTAGTGCACTACCCCCAACTATGGAACAGATATAGATAACGTACATGAATTTTTTTTTTTTTTTTTTTTTCAATATTATTTATTGAATCTTCATACATTTAATATGAACTTACAATAATTAATCAAATCTTAACCTAATACTTTATTTTATGTCCTGCCAGTGCCAGACAAAAATTTTCTTTATCACGGGTTCTGTTCACTTATCTAGGTGTTTATCGCTCATCTAATTGGACAAGTGCTGCAGTGTCTCTTCTTCTTAAGCGAGTGTGGCCGCTATCATTTAAAATATTTCGAGCTAGTGGGTTCGGATGCAATTCGAGCCTTGTTAAGTATTTTACTGCATATTTCGTAATCACAGTTTTAACTAATGGAACATTGAGATCCTTGTGAATATTTGAATTTTTAACATACCAAGGGGCAGCTGTGATTATTCGAAGAAGTTTATTTTGGCGCCTTTGAATTTTTTCGATATTAGAAGCCGAGGCAGTGCCCCATAACTGAATACCGTAGCACCAGATAGGCTTTAAGATAGAGTTGTAAAGTAGGAGTTTACAGTCGAGACTAAGGACAGAGTTTCTTCCAATAAGCCAATGAATTTGTATGGCTTTTAGTTTCATTTGAGTTAATTTTGCCTCTATATGGCTTTTCCACGTCAAACGGCGATCTAAATGTATACCGAGATATTTTACATGCGAATTTTGAGGTATTATTTGATTATTGATTTTAATAGGGGGGCATGATTCCCGACGCAAGGTGAATGTTATATGTACGCATTTTTGCTCATTGACTTTTATCCTCCATTGTTTTAACCATATTTCTAGTTGAAATATATGATCCTGTAAGTAACGAGATGCTTCATAACTGTTTTCGTGGACGCTTAGAAAAGCTGTATCGTCTGCAAATGTTGAAGTTTGTGTGTAGTTGCTCGTTGGCATGTCCGAAGTATAAATTAAGTATAATAGAGGCCCCAGAATGCTTCCCTGTGGGACTCCAGCGCCAATTGGCTGAGGTGAACTAAGAAAATTTCCTTCTTTTATAATAAATTGTCGACCGACTAAGTAGCTTTCTAGCAGCTTGTGTATGTTTGCTGGAAAATTTTGCTTCAATTTATGTAATAAGCCTTCATGCCAGACTTTATCAAAAGCTTGAGAAACATCGATGAAGAGAGCGGAACAATATTTTCTTTCTTCAAAGGCTTTTCTTATGGCGTTTACTATACGATGGGTTTGTTCAATTGTGCTGTGTTCTCTTCTAAAGCCGAATTGGTGGTTAGGTATACATCTATTTTCACTTAAAATTGGAGTTAATTTTGACACTAACAGCCTCTCAAACAGCTTTGATATATTAGAAAGTAAGCTTATAGGCCTATATGACTCAACTTTTGTGTGATCCTTTCCTGGTTTAGGTATCATGGTGACTAAGGAAACCTTCCATTTTTGAGGATAGTATTGAAGACGTAAGATAGCATTGAAAATTAAAAGAATAATTTTCTTTGCTGTGCTGGGTAGCTCCAAAAGCATTTTGTTGCTGATCTTATCAAAACCAGGGGCTTTTTTGGGGTTTAATTCACAAACAGCCTTTTCGATTTCTCTTATCTCAAATCTTAGGGGAACAGCCGCTCTAGCAGGAACAGGTGGTAACACGACCGCAGTATCGTGAGATATATTTGGGGTAAATACGTTTTTTAAGTGATTAACAAACAGATTTCCCTTTTCGTTATCATTTCTTGCCCAACTTCCGTTCAAGTTTCTTAATGGTGGCTTAGAGGCGACTGGCCTTTTTAGATTTTTAGCTGCACGCCATAATGAGTAGTCTGATTGCGGAGTTGCATCAAGTTCCTTAAGATATTTTTGCAGAGAAGCCGTTTTCTGAGTCTGTAGTAACTTTCTTAGCCTTTTTGTACACTCTTTTAATAAAATCTTTAGTTGAGGGGATCTGTGCAATTGCCATTCTCTTCGAGCTCTTCTTTTTTCGGTCAGGAGACGCTCAACATCTGTGGAATAAATTTTAATATCTTTAGTTTTTTTTGGAGTATTACTGGAATGTTGCACAGCTAGCTTCAGAAAACTGTCAAAATTAAGAATAGCGCGATCTACGTATTCCGGTGTACTAAGCAGAATATTTTCTGTGCAATGGGTGCTGAGATATTTTTTATATTTTAGCCAATTGATTTGTGTAGCTGGCGTCGCTAAGTAACCAGTTGGAGATACAATTCTATTGGGGTTCATTAAAGTAACAATTGTTGGTGTGTGGTCGGAAGATAATTCTAAGGAAGCTTCAACATAAATCGTTTCTAAGGGAATGTTTTTAACCACGCCAAAATCGATGACATCTGGTATTTTTTGCTGATCAGTAGGCCAATATGTTGGTTGTCCGCTCGCTATCACATTCAAATCCATTTTAGAAATAGTATTAAATAGAACACGACCCTTTGGTGTTATAAGTCGGGACCCCCAGAAGGTATGTTTAGCGTTATAATCGCCAGCGGCCAGGAAACAAGGTCCTAGTGATTTAAAATAATTATAATATTGGCCTTCAGATATTGAATATCTAGGTGGGGAGTATAACGATGAGATTACTACGTTTCTATTTAATTCTTCAACGCAAATGTTTGTTGCTTGAAGATAATCTTCACAATGATCACCCATGAGGTAGTGTTTGACTCTGGTTTTTATTAAAATGGCAGAACCTCCACAAGCTCTATCTCGAGGGTCCTTGGTATCATATAGTGTATAACCATTAATTTTAAACGTATTTCGTGAGGACAAATGAGTTTCAGAAACCATCATGACATCAATTTGTTTATTTTTAAGAAAGTATTCTAATTCATTTTTATGTTGGCGGATGCCGTTTGCGTTCCAAAAACAAATTTTTAAACAGTTCATGGTTTGTTAAGTACAGCTTGCAATAACATCGATTGCATTCTAAGAATCTCCTGCATCATATTACCCATTGTGTTTGTAAAATTATTTACTGTTTGCACTAATGTTTCCATTGTTTTTTCTAAACGACTTAAATTAGAGACTGGAGTTTCATCATTACCTGGCGAGGCACCTTGCATTGGCACATGGTTTGATTTTAGCACGTTAGCGTAAGAAATTCTGTTATTACCAGGCTGGGGGGCTTGAATTGCATTTGTGTTTACTTGATTTGGTACCTGCATTTGAGGGGGATTAGTTTTTGGTCCAGCCGACTGCTTGACGATAGTATACACAGGGCATCCTCTATAATTGGCAGTGTGATTGCCGCCACAGTTACTACATTTTTTTACGTTGGGGTCGGTTTTAGACTTATCGCAGAGAACTGTACCATGTAATTCACCACATACTACACAAACAGGGGGTAAATAGCAGTATGCCTTAGTATGATCATATTCTTGACAGTTTAAACATTGAACGGGACCATTTCTTTTGTGTGGCTCTTCTATAGTTATTCTTCTATAGAGAATATATTTCAAATTGTAAATAGGATGCGTTTCGTTTTTTTTAAGCTTTACGTCGCCGGGTTCAAACTCCACTCGAAAAAGTGGTTGGGGATTTTTTTCTCTATTTTTAATATTTACTACATGTTTTATTTTGAAGCCTTTTTCTTCTAGGAATGTTTTTACCTCTTCAGGGTCCACACATGAGTCAATTCCCTTAATCACTACCTGAAGACCTTTACTGCTCTTCAGTTGGTATGTATAAAAGTTTTTTTTAAGTGCTTCAAATTTGGTTATTATTTTGCGAAAATCATTCTCATGATTGACTTGTATTTTAGTCTCGTTTATACTACCACGCTTGATAGCAGCTACGTAAAACGAATTTTCTCCAATTAACGAAATTAAACTCTTTATAAGCTCATTTGAGTTTTGCTCCCTAAGATATATCGGGGGAGGCTTGGACGATTTTATGACGTTTGGTGCTTCAGAGGATTCATCCTCCAGAATTGCAAAACGATTTTGAGAATTTATTTTATCAAAAGATGGTACTTTTGAGGCCGAAGCAACTGCTGCAGAGGTAGGGCTGCGACCACGTTTAAGCACTGTTATGTACCTGTCCATACCAACTTGTACTTGAGGCTTTTGACAACTTTTTACTTGAGATTTTTCCATTGCGTCTGTGTTTGAATTCATGGTAACATTTGTTACTAAAATTGTTTTTGCCGAAGCGGCAACACTTGCAGGCACTAGCGAGAGATTAATATTTTTTAATGTCTCAGCATCAACCGTCTTTGTAAAAACAGAGGGTGAAAGGGAACGTGTACGAGCAATAGGTTTAGCCGTTAGGTAGTTAATATTGTTTTGTTTTGTTTTATTTGTTTCAGTATTGCACTCTTTAGCATTAACTGTTACGTATGCATTTCTTTCATCTAGTTTTATTGTTGTTACATTGTGACTACTCATGCAAAAAGTTGTTTTTGTTTATCACTGTTTTACTGTGCTTTTTTATTTTTATTATTTAATGTATTGCACCAAAAAAGAATTTTAAACAAAATGTTTTTGTACAGTATATGTGTACATATGTATGTACATTTATACATATATTTTTTTTATTAATTTTTTCGTTTTTGATTATTGTTCACTTTTATGTTAAAGATTTATTTAAAAAAAATGCGTCCATTCGCTAATTTGTTATATTAAAATATCAAATGTAATTAATAATTCAATTGTATGCGGGATTAAGAATACGCGTCTGTATCGCAACAAAGCACAAACCGAACTGTCGTACATGAATAAAATTAAAATGAGAGCAGAAGAATTGGAGGGGAAATTTAAAAGGCAAAAAAACAAAAATATATAATTAATCTTTAGGGCAATTCCATATGTGGCTGACTCTACATTTGACACAATTTGCGTTTTGTTTTGTCTTATATTACGATAAGTAATATTTTTAGTATGAATTTAATCATGGCTATGTAGCAGTTTAAGCAATTATCCGATAGAGAATAAAAATGGCAACCAACGATACTACATGCAAAAGAAAGTCGTTTTCGAGAGTGTTTTTAAACTCCAATAATCTTCCTCTACACTTTCATAATAACTTTAATTTGTGTTTTTATCGAAAGTTCAAGAATCAAAATATTATAAGATGCTGAAATAAAAGCAGTAAATTTGACGGTTTTATTCCTTCAAAGTATGCGAACAAACCCACATGTATTTTACTAAAAATTATTTTTTTTTCAATAAAAAATTTAATATAAAATGAAAGTAAATATGGATAACAACTGTTACCGGTTGTGTTATTTTAAATTTTTATTTCTTATTTAATAATCAGTCCGAACTTTTTTGCTTCTTCTAAAAATTCCACGTAAAATAAGTGCAGCTTACATTATTTCGCAGTTGTAAAAAAATGTTGCCAAAATTATTTCGGAACTTTTTCGCAAGATGAACAGAGTTCAATTCTATCACCATTATTTCATAGATATTCAGCACAAGTTTTTTTCATATGCGTTTTGACAGCATTTCACGTGAAATGTTGAACAGAATACCAGGCTTAAAAGTCGTATTTTTTTAGAATATTTTTTTATCGCATGCGATATTTCCAAAAAATTAATTTAACTTTTTGCGATTTCCAGCAAACCCCTGTATATGAAAAGCACTCAGTCCATCGCCTGTCATTTGGAAACAGCACATAATAGGGCCCATACACAACACCATCATGATTGTGCAATCAAGTGATTGTGCCAGCTGATTGGCCGTGTATGAGCTTGTGGTGTGATTGTACCAGCTGATGGTGATTTATCAAAAATAGTTTGGTATTTTTTGATTGTACCAGCATGATTGTATCGTGTGCTGTAAAGTTAGCTCATAAATGTTAAATCGTCAAGGCATAAACATCAAAAAATACAAAATTTAAAACATGAATGCCAAAGAAGAAATATTTTCGGGAGAACACGTTATTTTTACTCCTTATTCGTTTTAGGATAATAGCAATAATAACAGCAGCACAAATTTTATCGTTATTCATTACAACCTTTTCCACACAATTTTTGGTAAAAAATGGATTTTGTACCAGCATGCTGGTGTGTTGATTGCTTCAAGCTTAATTGCACAATCACTTGATTGTACAATCATGACGGTATTGTGTATGGGCCCTATAAGAGCAGTATTCATAAACCATTTATTTAAATTTTAAATGTGTTTTAAGAAGATAATTTTTATTTTGGAATTTTTTTTTAAATTTTTTATGCCGAAAAACATTAGAGTCGGAGTCGCAAGTTTTTGTGGGTCCTACGACTCCGACTTCGACTCCGGCACAAAAACATCAACTCCGACTCTTCAACTCCGACTCCGACTCCACAGCCCTGCTAAAATTAGTAAACAAAATTGCTTCAAACCTCCAATTAACACAAAAAAGTTCAATTTGTCTTCCCTATGTAATATATATGAACAGATCTTAGATGGGGGTAGTGCACTCATTTTGCAGTTTCGCCTCACACTTAGTAATAGATATTCCAATCATGTTCTTGATGTTGAGTGATGAATTAAAAATTTGAAGCCTCACTAAACATGAGTGATAGTGATGCTAAAAAATTTTTCACTCAAAAAAAAAAATTTGATTTAAAATAAGCAATTTCAGTTTATTGCAACTTATTTTTCCTTCACTCATTTGAGTGCAACTAAAATTGTTGCTCTAAATTTTAAATCATAAACTTGTTTTTCATGATTAAAGCCAATAATTATTCAGTTATTGACAAAATTTCATTTTGTTTAATGTTCTGTGCTTATGCAAGTCCTCCAAAAAAATCCAAAACCATGCACATAAAAAGTTACATTTTTTAAATTTTAGTGACACAATATTTGTATGCAGCTTTTTTGATTGCAAGTCCAAATTTTGCACTATTTGAATTGAGTGCAGATTTTAGCATTCAATCTGCGTTTAGTGATAGTGAAAAAATTTGCAATATCACTAAAAAAATGTTAGTGGTAGTTAAAAAATTGCAATCATCACTAAAGCTGGTAAAAAAAAAGAGTGCAAACTAATTTCTTTGCAGTTTTATTTAGTGATAGTGCACTGCTGATTTAAATCAATATTTAGTGCACTACCCCCAACTATGGAACAGATATAGATAACGTACATGAATAAAATTAAAATGAGAGCAGAAGAATTGGAGGGGAAATTTAAAAGGCAAAAAAACAAAAATATATAATTAATCTTTAGGGCAATTCCATATGTGGCTGACTCTACATTTGACACAATTTGCGTTTTGTTTTGTCTTATATTACGATAAGTAATATTTTTAGTATGAATTTAATCATGGCTATGTAGCAGTTTAAGCAATTATCCGATAGAGAATAAAAATGGCAACCAACGATACTACATGCAAAAGAAAGTCGTTTTCGAGAGTGTTTTTAAACTCCAATAATCTTCCTCTACACTTTCATAATAACTTTAATTTGTGTTTTTATCGAAAGTTCAAGAATCAAAATATTATAAGATGCTGAAATAAAAGCAGTAAATTTGACGGTTTTATTCCTTCAAAGTATGCGAACAAACCCACATGTATTTTACTAAAAATTATTTTTTTTTCAATAAAAAATTTAATATAAAATGAAAGTAAATATGGATAACAACTGTTACCGGTTGTGTTATTTTAAATTTTTATTTCTTATTTAATAATCAGTCCGAACTTTTTTGCTTCTTCTAAAAATTCCACGTAAAATAAGTGCAGCTTACATTATTTCGCAGTTGTAAAAAAATGTTGCCAAAATTATTTCGGAACTTTTTCGCAAGATGAACAGAGTTCAATTCTATCACCATTATTTCATAGATATTCAGCACAAGTTTTTTTCATATGCGTTTTGACAGCATTTCACGTGAAATGTTGAACAGAATACCAGGCTTAAAAGTCGTATTTTTTTAGAATATTTTTTTATCGCATGCGATATTTCCAAAAAATTAATTTAACTTTTTGCGATTTCCAGCAAACCCCTGTATATGAAAAGCACTCAGTCCATCGCCTGTCATTTGGAAACAGCACATAATAGGGCCCATACACAACACCATCATGATTGTGCAATCAAGTGATTGTGCCAGCTGATTGGCCGTGTATGAGCTTGTGGTGTGATTGTACCAGCTGATGGTGATTTATCAAAAATAGTTTGGTATTTTTTGATTGTACCAGCATGATTGTATCGTGTGCTGTAAAGTTAGCTCATAAATGTTAAATCGTCAAGGCATAAACATCAAAAAATACAAAATTTAAAACATGAATGCCAAAGAAAAAATATTTTCGGGAGAACACGTTATTTTTACTCCTTATTCGTTTTAGGATAATAGCAATAATAACAGCAGCACAAATTTTATCGTTATTCATTACAACCTTTTCCACACAATTTTTGGTAAAAAATGGATTTTGTACCAGCATGCTGGTGTGTTGATTGCTTCAAGCTTAATTGCACAATCACTTGATTGTACAATCATGACGGTATTGTGTATGGGCCCTATAAGAGCAGTATTCATAAACCATTTATTTAAATTTTAAATGTGTTTTAAGAAGATAATTTTTATTTTGGAATTTTTTTTTAAATTTTTTATGCCGAAAAACATTAGAGTCGGAGTCGCAAGTTTTTGTGGGTCCTACGACTCCGACTTCGACTCCGGCACAAAAACATCAACTCCGACTCTTCAACTCCGACTCCGACTCCACAGCCCTGCTAAAATTAGTAAACAAAATTGCTTCAAACCTCCAATTAACACAAAAAAGTTCAATTTGTCTTCCCTATGTAATATATATGAACAGATCTTAGATGGGGGTAGTGCACTCATTTTGCAGTTTCGCCTCACACTTAGTAATAGATATTCCAATCATGTTCTTGATGTTGAGTGATGAATTAAAAATTTGAAGCCTCACTAAACATGAGTGATAGTGATGCTAAAAAATTTTTCACTCAAAAAAAAAATTTGATTTAAAATAAGCAATTTCAGTTTATTGCAACTTATTTTTCCTTCACTCATTTGAGTGCAACTAAAATTGTTGCTCTAAATTTTAAATCATAAACTTGTTTTTCATGATTAAAGCCAATAATTATTCAGTTATTGACAAAATTTCATTTTGTTTAATGTTCTGTGCTTATGCAAGTCCTCCAAAAAAATCCAAAACCATGCACATAAAAAGTTACATTTTTTAAATTTTAGTGACACAATATTTGTATGCAGCTTTTTTGATTGCAAGTCCAAATTTTGCACTATTTGAATTGAGTGCAGATTTTAGCATTCAATCTGCGTTTAGTGATAGTGAAAAAATTTGCAATATCACTAAAAAAATGTTAGTGGTAGTTAAAAAATTGCAATCATCACTAAAGCTGGTAAAAAAAAAGAGTGCAAACTAATTTCTTTGCAGTTTTATTTAGTGATAGTGCACTGCTGATTTAAATCAATATTTAGTGCACTACCCCCAACTATGGAACAGATATAGATAACGTACATGAATAAAATTAAAATGAGAGCAGAAGAATTGGAGGGGAAATTTAAAAGGCAAAAAAACAAAAATATATAATTAATCTTTAGGGCAATTCCATATGTGGCTGACTCTACATTTGACACAATTTGCGTTTTGTTTTGTCTTATATTACGATAAGTAATATTTTTAGTATGAATTTAATCATGGCTATGTAGCAGTTTAAGCAATTATCCGATAGAGAATAAAAATGGCAACCAACGATACTACATGCAAAAGAAAGTCGTTTTCGAGAGTGTTTTTAAACTCCAATAATCTTCCTCTACACTTTCATAATAACTTTAATTTGTGTTTTTATCGAAAGTTCAAGAATCAAAATATTATAAGATGCTGAAATAAAAGCAGTAAATTATTTTAAAAAAATATTTATTAGTAAAATAAATTGTGACTGATACTACAGCCCAAAACGTGACCGACACTACACTCACTTTGTGTAGTATAAAAGTCAATGTTTTTTAATGTAACGTTAGAATTAAAATCACAGCGCATTAAATAGGATCTCTTAAATTATTTGAAAGATACAATATTGTAATTTTTGAAATCGTTAAAATGGTATTTTTGATACACTAATAATAAGTTAGAAACCAAAATTGCAACTAAAAAATTCAAAACAAACCCCATTTCAGAAATAAGAACTATAAATGTTTCAAAAACTTGAAAAATATTTTTTTTTAATTCTTATTTTAAAAAAAATATCAAATTTTTTTTTTTAAATATCAAATTATCAAAATAATTTTTGTGGGAATACAAAATTTAATTAAAATGATTTTGTTATTCGTGCTTAATTCCCAATTTTTATTATTTGATAAAAACACTGAAATTTATTGTTGATGGGATAAGCTATTCAAATTTAACGGTTTGCTACAAATGGACTTCAGGGGGAAAAATGTAAAAAATTCGAATTTTTTAAAGATCAAGTTTCTTGAAGATGAAGTTTTTTGATTTTATATGTTCACAATTTTTGTTCTTTATGGCAAGAGCTACAACTTTATTTCAGAGGGTAAATAAAAATTCCGAACGGTTTGCAAGATATGAGCCTGAGAAAATTATCACTTTTTTTCAAAAATTACACCGAGGTCCCAAATCTTTGGGGACCCATACAAAAGTGCATGACTTTGGGTAAAACTGGGAGACACTGGTCTTTTAATTTTTGGCCTTTAATCACGTAGTTTTTTCCGTATATGGTTATTTTTCCATGACTTAAAAAACTACACACAGTGTAATTAAAAAAAAATGCATAAATAAAGCAGGAAGAATTATTTGCACGAATTATTGCAAGAATGTATTGTTTTCCATTTATAAACACTTGAATTTTTCATTTTTCATATGAAATAACACCTCAATTTCTGAAATCAAATAAGAACCCAATATGTATAATGCAATTAACTATAAAGTTTAGCTTTAAAGAATCGCGCGATAGATATCATGGTTGGAACTTAAGCCGAGCGCAGGGATTTCCTCCTCTATGATATACCAACCACCATCGGCCGGGCCCAATGACTTTCTCCCTATGGTATAACAAACATCGGCATCGCTTAAGCTTCTCTTCATAGCCGCGAAGCCCGTTTTTTGTATGCCAAATTGGAGAAAATTCTTGCGTCCAAAAACGTTTTCATTATAAATTTGAAATAATACCAAAAAAATCTATAGGGGTATTATTACATTATGATTTTTTGAGGAACAATTTCTTATGAATTAATCCCCCAATTAAAAAAATTAAAAAACACCCCAAACAGCGTTACCGTTGGTGCCACTAAAGTAGCAATTTGCCACTTTTTCGACTGCTTGGATACTATTTGGCCACTTTTACAAAATGCACCCAAATGTGGTACTTTTTGTAATTCTTGCTACTTTTTTGATACTTTTTACGTTAGGAAAAGATACTTTTTTTCATTCTGTTTTGTTATAACTCCCATACTAGCCTTGAAAATTGGGTTCCAAGTGAAGACATTCTACGAAAGTATAGAAGTCGTTTTAAGAACAACTAATTGTAAAAAAATATGTATGTAACTGACCATTAATAAATAACACATTGAAAAAGTTTGTTTAACCATTCTAACTGATTCTTATATGTTTTGGAATGCTTAAGACAAAATGAGCACAGTTTTCTCCCATCACGTCACATTTATCAGATACACCAATTATTGTAATTTCGGAAGATGTTTTGTACCACAATTAATAACAAAATCGAGTGGTATAGTTTTGTTCTATTTGTAAAGCTGATTACAATAATTTGAAGCAATAATAGACGAATTTGGATAAAAACTAAATATCCTATACTAAAGAAATTAAAACACTTGCACTTAAATTTAGTAGCATGTATGAATGCCGTGTATTTATTTGTATTAAAGTGCGAAACTGATTAAATATAACGAATTTTAAAAAGTGATATTTTCGTTTTTTTGTTTAGGATTTCTGATAAATCTGACGTGATGGGAGAAAACTGTACTCATATTTGGCCATAGCATTCTAAAAAACATAAGAATCTGGTGGAATAGGCAAATAAACTTCTAAAAAAATTTTAAAACCTGTGCAATACAATGTCTTAAATAAATCAAAGAAAATTTATTCAGAAAGAAAAGTACAAGAAATATATTACTTAATAAAACAAATTACATAAATATCTTCTAATTGCTGCAACAATGTCAGAATTCAAAAAACATGTTTGGCAGAAAACGAGTTTAACGTTTTTGATTTACCAAAACATTAAAGAAAATATTCAATATTTTTTATTTTTCGAATTTATTCTATGAGCTAAATTTCAGTTATGTATTTTTATAAAGCTTTTTTGTAATAGTCATATTCCTTCAATTTTTCAGAAATGACTTTATACACTACCAGACTATTAGTTATATTGTATTTTCTTGTTACATTTTACCTTAGCTTTCCTTTGGAAAGCAATGAGGTATATTGTATGTAAAGAAAAATTTACAATTATTAGACACCAGCAGAATGTAATGCATTTTCTGGCCTGCTACGGCCTTCGTCAGCATTCTTTGTGTCAAACTGGATAGTGATACTTTATAAATTGAATGTATTTAACTCAACAATTTTAACAAATAGAAACTGGGAATTATTTCCTTCCGAAGGTTACTTTATATTATATTCACAAAGAATGCTGACGAAAGCCGTAGCGGGCCAGAAAATGCATTACATTCTGCTGGTGTCTAATAATTCGAAAAATAAAAAATATTGAATGTAATATAAAGTAACCTTCGGAATGAAATAATTCCCAGTTTCTATTTATTAAAGAAAATATTTTATAAAAATAACTTCTCGAGAGAAATATTTATTTTAATAAGTATGTATGTCTATTGTAATACGATCAATTGTTATTTAGTGCATATAATTACAGTAGTTTTGACTTAGCTGCACAATCTCCTTTGCACGATTTTTTGTGCAGGTAAATCAAAAATGCAGTTATCTTAAATGCATATACCTGCCTTGATGTGCAGCTACACGATTGTGGTTACCTGCACAAAAGTGCAGCTAAAGTAAAGTGTTTGATTTAAAAGAAGAATAAAAAAATTATTTTTTTAATACATAAATTCATATTTTATTAAAATTTTATTTCAACCCAGGAGCTTACTGGGAATCTCACAAAGAGTCTTTTTGATCGTCGACGAGCTCATTTTTTAATTGTAGACGATTCCTAGCACGGGAGAAACTGTTACACGTGCTGATTCGTAAGAGAGATTCTTCCATAACGCAGCGAAAAACGCTTATATTAATCCTAAAGGGAATCGTTTATGATGTTTGTTGAGATTATCTAACGAGTCTTTCAAAAAGCATGCTAAGAGTCGTATGAGACTCATGTACATACATAGGTATTATTTTACAACTTTAAAACTTCTAATTTTCATACAATTTCTATAAAACAAACCTTAAGGTCGCGAAATCAATACCATCCTGTCGGAAAATCCTTTTTTGCAGATCCTTAGACCGGTTTGTTTTATTAAAATTGTATTGGCAATAGCATTTTCATACTTCAAAAACTGTCTTACTTAGGTAGCTCAGTAAATGCTATACGACTCTTACAGAGAGTCCCAAAAGGTTCATTTCAAGATTTAAAGACGAGCGTGTCAAAAAATAAATAAATTAAAAAAAGATTTAGATGTTTTTGTTACTCGTCAGATAATCACCAGAGGATTCTTTAATGAGTTGTATATTAAACATAATCGTCTAACAAACAGCCTATGCTAGCTGGGAAATAACAGATCATTTTATACATGAATGTAGTATGTTTATTTAATATAAAAGAAACATTAACAAAAACAATGAGAATTCACAAAGAACATAAAAAACAAAATAATTGCGATTTATATTTTTATAAACAGCTTAAATTGGATATTTATGTGAAAAAGTGGCCACCATATATTTTTTGTGTGCAGCTAACTTTGATGTTTTGTATGAAAATATTTAAAAGCTGCCCAAAAATATGAAAAATGTGCAGCTATACAAAATGCACGTAAACAAGGATTTTGAAGAATAATTCCAGAAAATATTTATTTTGGGCAGTTAAGTCAAAGTGCAGCTAACTTTGATATTTTGTATGAAAATAATTTTAAAATGCCAAAAATTTTGTGCATTTATCTTAAATGTGCAGGTATAGAAAGTGCACTTAAAAATGGAATTTGTATGGAATTAGAAAGAATAATTCCAAAAATTATCAATTTTGTGCAGTTAAGTCAAAACTACTGTACTACACATATGTTTTTTTGTTATGTTTTTATACCATTTATAAAATGTTATTTAAAATTATAATCAATAGAAAAAAAAGGTAAAAAATACATAATGTGGTGTACTTATTTTAATTTGAAAAGTTGTGCCACTTTTTTTATAAAAATCCCCTTTTCGGTGCCACTTTTTTTTAGATATCCCCTTTTCTTGGTACTTATTGAAAATATCCGACGGTAACACTGACCCCAAACAAAGTAAAATAATCTCCCAAAAATCGTTGTTATTGTTATCTGTACAAACTTTTGGGTGTTACTTCATTGTTTTTTAGGGAGGTTATATTTTCGGGGATTTTCCATGCTGCCATTAAAATTAGCAGCCAAACCTAAGGAACAGATTTCTTGGAATTTTTTTTTACATTTAAGTTCCTGATAAAAGAAAAATAGAAAATGAATATTAATTTTGAAAGCAATTGTTCGACTCCCTGTATAGTGGTGCATTTGAGGCGTTCAACGTGGTATGGCCAGTTTTTAAAGTGAATTCTGGTCATTTGAATATAAAAATATTTCATATGAGGTTAAGTGCAAATTATACAACAGTCGAAGGGAAACTCGAATTAAAATTCGCATAGGCGAAAAAATTACTTTTTTAGTTCTCATAAAATTTTTTAAGTGTCGTAAAAGTTTTTATTACAGATGATAAATTAATCGAATTAACTGAATCGGTATTGCTAAATGTTCAAATGTTCAATGTTAAATATTCAATAAAGACTAGAGCTCAACACAATTAATTTTATACACAACTGAAAAATGAAGATGCACCCGCTAATTAAATCGAACAACTCATAGTTTTTTCTTTTTTAAAAGATAATAATCACAATTTATTAGTTTGCACGCACCCTTACAAAGTGATTCATTTTTCTTATTTACAATGGAACAAAATAAAAGCTACGTTTCACACCCAACACTAATGCGTATTAAGCGTGTTAAATATTGAATGCAAAGTTTGTACAAATAAGCAATTTTCACCACGGTTGTAGCAATTTTCAACATTAAATTTTCTTTGAATTCCAAAAAGCATTAACAACACTGATTTTCAATAATTAAAGTCAGCTCTTGTTAATAATTTTGCGCAAGAAAAATAATTATTAATTAAAACAAGCAAAACAAAAAGTTCACAAAAAATCACAATGTAACACAAATTGAACGCAAACACAAGAAAAAAGTTAATAACAAAAATACTTGCTTGCATTAAAAAGAACTTAACACAGTTGCAAAAATGGGTATGATGTCACACCCAATTATAACTGGGGGTTAGAAATGGAACACATTTGCCATTTATTTTTGCAACATATTTAGAAAGGAAAAAGACAACTTTTCACATTTTTGCTTCTATTTTTATAATAGAAGAAATATCCGTCGAATAGCAGCATACATTGAACATTATTGTCAGAAAAGTTAAGAAAATTCTAGCCATAAAGTTTAGGAATATGAAGGACTTCATACTACGAGGCCAAACTCGAGTGCAATGTAAAGGACGGGGACTTAACAATTACATGCCAAATACTGTTTAAAATTAACAAAATTAGAACATACATATGTATTCAAAAAGATCTCAATTTTCTTTTAAACATTAATATTAACCAGAGCATAGTAAATAAGTTAGGAAATCTTTCAATCTAATTTTAGAATGTATTAGAAATATTTCTTATTCCCAAAATAAAAAAAATAAAGTTAATTTTTTAAATCATAAATTTATTTGCCTCTTATCTATTTAAAGACATCGTAAGTTGAATCTAAACGCACACAAATTCAATAACTCAAACAAATGCAAACAAAGATTTACAAACTTATATCAAATTATAACAATTAAATTATCCTTACAAACATACACGTATACAGCCAGACACATTCATTCGTCTATTTAAAAATGGTTATTTCTTGTTTATGCCTTTAGGGCAATGATACATAGTTTTACATTTAAAGATGGATACAGTATGTGTGTAAATTATTCGAATACAAGTGTAAACTAGCACCACGAAACAGAATATTTCTTACATAAAATGAATTACAAAGCTGTCAACAATATATAACGTAACGTTTCGACCTTTTACATACAGTATGTACTACAAGATTTCATTTCTTTTACTCCTTTGTTTGCTTTTGTAGCTCACTGTACTTGGCAAAGAGTACGCATACATGTGTGATGCTGTAACAACAGCAAAGCACAATCAAAAGTATCAGAACCATTAACATACACTTATTTTTTTTATTTTCTTTTTATCTAATTTTTCTACTTTAATAGCTTTATATTGTCAACAATTGTGAACTTGGCATCCAATATAATTGTGCTCAACTTGAGATGCACTAACACTAACACATAAACATAAACTCACAGACAATTTTATACATATGTTTTAGAAAGATGTACATATGTACATATATGGAATAAGAAAAGGACATTAAACCGAGATTCTTATACTACAAATAGAATTGTAAAAATGTTCAGAGAAAGAAACTGATTATTACTGAAAGATAATCTTCTATGCACGTATGGATTTTTTTTTCTATTACTAAGTAACTTTTTGTATACGTTTGTTTTGTTTTCCAGCGAATTAATTATTTAACTTTATCATAAACACAGGGAGCCAACATTAACTGAAGTAAAATAAACACATTAGAGTTACGATAACTAAACATTTTTATATACATTCCATCGACAGAATAAATAAAATTCCTTGGATTAAAGGAAGCGAAAAATTCAACATAACGCAAAATATTATAAATGAATTATTGTTTGCTTGATCTAAGAAAAAAAGTGTTGTTATAGCATGTAGCTATAAATACTGGAAATGTATATATCACACATTTTATTGGCAACAAAAAAATTTCATGTTTGTTTTTTTTTTTAATAATAAAGCACTCCGTTTGAACTTGCGAAAATGTTGAGGAGCTTTGATTATTTCGCACAAAAATGTAAACGCGTTTCAATATTATCTATCAAGCGGTTTTGCAAAACTTAACCATTTTATGAGTTACCAGCTGATCACCAGATAAAATATGCCAGATTTGGTTTATTAATAAAAAACCAAGGCACGTTCACACAAGGTAGACTAGAGTCGGTTTCAGTTCAGTTTAAGGTTTTGAAAATATCCAAGTAAAACAATACATATAATTTTGTTTTTAATTTTTTTCAATTAAGGTAATTTTTTTTACGGGCATAAGAAAGAAACATTTGTTCTTCTTAGTTAGAATTTTTAAATGCCTAGCCATTGTTTCAGATAATTCTTGGTCAGTTTTCGGCTTTGTAGGCATTAAAACCGAGGTTTCGGTTTCGGTTAAACCGAACAGCAGTCCCTAAGGTAGACTCATTTGGGAGAGCATTACAAAAATACCCGTCATAACACTGCATAACATGGCTAATTAAGTCAAATATGTTGCGATTCAAGAAAATAAAAAATCCGGGTTGTGACGGTTGTATTTTCACCGTCGTCGTTGAAAATTATTTAATTTTAGTAAATTTTGGTCGCCGTCAACGATGTGTATGATTGTCGTTCTCAACGTCTGCAACTGCAGATCGGATTCGAGTGGAAAATTATGATATTTATAACGTAACGCTGTAATCTGTTTTGATAGTTTTCGGCATTTTCTCTCAATTTTCGAAAAACGATGGAATATTTTGTTTCACATCTTTTCGATGCGAGAAGTTCTCATCAAAACTACAGAACATGGGTACAGGAACTACGCAGAGCGCAGACAATCCTGCAATAAAGAGGAGGATTTTGTCTTTTAAAGAATTTAAGGACGAAATAAATGAATAACAGAGAAGGACAATGCCATACTAGGAGTTTAATATTAATTAACCTACAACTATTTGTTTAAAAACTATAAAGTTTAAACTTTTTTTTAACATACACCACATTTTTTGCAATTAAAAGTGATGTTGTTATGATTTGAATGTGGTAAGTATAACGACAAGTTAACTTAACTCTTAGAGTCTCTACTTCGTTTAAAGGTTTTGGAAACTTAAAAGAATTAAATACTTAAAAAAAAGAAATTTAATAAATTTTTGTAAAACATTGGTCGATTTCTGCTTAATGATTTTAAATTTTCACAATTTGATCATTAAGCTTTTACGTCTCTCGGTTTTAATTTGTATGGTGAACAATTTTCCCATTTTTGGATTAATCCTGCTGCTGAAAATGTTTTAAAATTGCTGCTTGAGTGGTTTGTCAAATGTCTTGCACGTTCTTTTTGAGTTAAAGAGCATTCTGCATGAATGAATTAACTTCATCATCCAAGAACTTTTTTATCTTTATCTGACCTAGACGTTCTTTACCTTCCTTGACAAAATTACCACTTTCACACTTTTCTTTTCGCAAATCGGCATTATTTATGTCATTTAAATTTTCAATATAAACTACTTTTTATATTTTGAGATTGCATTGCTGTCAACCTGCGCCGTCTTTTATTTTAATTGCCATTATTGCTTACTTTAAAAAAATGTTGACTAAAGTGATATTTACACAACTACAATTAATATTGGGAGAATTTCAACCAATTGTAGTGGAGTGTGTAAGAAAAGATAAACTTTCTGTTTATTGTTGGTATTTTGTTTACGCTTTAATATTGTTGCAAATAAGACTTTTAGAGTGTTAACAATTCTTATGCCTGGAACAGAATTAAGTAGTTGTGGTAGTAGCTGAAGATGAACAATACTCTGTAGCGCAGCAAATTTCGAATTTTGCTCTTCACCTTCAACTGCAACGACTTCTACTTCTACGAATACTGTTGAGACTACTTTGAAACTGCCGTTTTAACTTTTGACAACTTTGATTTTTTTGACAGTTATGTTTATTTAATTTTTTTCTGAGATTGTTTTCTGATGATCTGGCCTAAGCAACCACTGAAAGGCGCATAGGAACTAGCTTATCCTCCAAGTGAAAATTTGCTGCATAAAATAACCCAAAAAAAAAAAAAGAATGAAACAACCACCCAAAAGTTTGTACAGAGAACAAGAACAGCGCTTTTTGGGGCCTTATTTCATGCGATTTGGGGTGTTATTTATTTTTTTAACTGGGGGACTAGTTCATTTAAAACAATCCACTAAAAAATACTTATGAAATTAAGTGCCAATATATTTTTTGGGGGATTATTTCATTTTTAAATTTATAACGAAAACGTTTTTGGGCGCAAGGATTTCCCCTTTATGGTATAATAAACAACAGATTCGCTGCATAGCCGGCCTTCGGGAGGGCGCAAGGTATTTGTACCCTATGGTATACCAAACACCGGCTTCGAAATACTTGCGGCAAGCAGAGTTCACATCCATGCTGTCTATTGCGCGATTCTTTAAACCAAAACTGTACAATTAATTATTTTATGCATATTAGGGTCTTATTTCATATGAAAACCCCCTAATAATTAATTATTTCATTTCTGTTTGGGGCGTTATTTCATTTCGTTCGGGTTTTATTGCATATGAAATGTGGCCCAACACTTTGGGAGGCTATTTAATTTTTTTTTGTGAGGTTATATTTACGGGGGTTATTTCATGCCGCCGTGACAATCATCCAGTTTGAGTTTTAAGTTAGATTCAACTCAATTTTTTTTTTTTTACTCTTTCGTTTGATATCAATATATTAAACCTAGCACAACTGTTACTAATTGTAAGTATTTGCTCTTGCGGAAATAAATCAAATCAATAATTTTCAATTTAACATTATGAAAAACTATAGTTTCTGACTTAAGACCTTTTTGCCTCAGTTCAAAAAATTTTAAATTGTGAACTGTAGCTCTAGCTTGAAAAGGCTTTTCTGTGAGGTGTGTTTTTATATATAAAACCGTATCTTCTACAGCGGTGTAGAGTATAACAAAATACTTCCTTATTTTTCTGTTACTAAGTGCCTCCTACATTCTGCCACAAGTTGCAGTGTAATAATAAAAGTTTATTGAAGAAAAATTTAATTTAAATTAAATTCAACTAAATTGAAATAAACAACTCTATTAGTAGCATCTGTTGCAGCGATTGTAAAAACGTAAAAACGTAAAGATGTAAATGAAAATGTGAGTGAGTAGCTCAACGAGGGAGCAATTGAGTGAATAAGTAGCTGAGTTAGTCAATTAAGATGGGGTGGTAGCATGCTAAAACTTATTGAAATAAGTTTAAAAAAAAATTGTACTTTTTTAATGTTTTGCCCTGTTGCCTGTGACACTCTGCAATGCTACTGGAGAAATAAGTATCTGAGAGCAATCCAAAACCAACAACTTCAAAGTGGTTAACGTACAAGTTAAAAGAGGTACAATAGAAATTGCAACTACAGCAAGAGCAGCATGAGGGCTTAACCTTTAATTTTTATCATAGTTTCATACTAACATAGTTTTTATAAAATTGTTTGTTGGAGGGTCTTTATTTTTAAACACACTACATTAGGGAAATTATGCTTTAGCAAACACTATGGCATGTTGTTGGTGAAAATAAGTTCTTACCATTTTTATAAATTTGCTGTAAAGAATATGCATATGTATCTTAATTCAATGTATTGGTAGTCGTTAGCTTTGAATCTTTCCCACATTTCAGGTAATAGAAGAATTTCACACCTAAAGAACTTCTTTTTTTCAATTATTTATTGAGGTTTCGGTAATCGGATTTTGTTTAAGATGACCAACTGATTGGGCTAACGCATCCGATACTGCCAGCTGGACTCCACGCAGACTAGTGAGTTTGGTAGATTATACCGCCTTAGGTCGGCCGACAGAGCCTCGTTAGCATAAACAGTCCATACCGGACAGTGGGTTAGGTTGACATTTGAATAGGATAGGATATGTGTACAAAAAATGGTGCTGTTGTATTCGTCTTTCTTATCAATTAGACCCCCAGGATTAAGCTAACCATACCTAATACAAAATGCTCTTCTGAATTCACAAAACATAAAAATTATATAAACCACTATCTTTGGTTGCGTTTGACGTAAGACACTTAGAGCATCGGATTCTTGAAAAAATTTTTGATCACGTATTTGATTCACTTTTAATCTTTTTTCAGAATCTTATCCAAAAACTTTTCGTTATTAACGATGAATAAGCAATTTCTTATTGCAAAATAGATTTTTGATAATTCTTGACTTCACTTCATATAGCATTTTATTTTGTTGCAGTTATCTAAGATCTAATGCTCTTCATCGAAAGGCGACGTTGTCATTCTGAGTTCGGTACTCTCTTAAAAGTCCCACTTATTTTTTCTTTCACATTTAGTTGCAGAAACCATTTTTTAAGCTTAAATCGGGGTTCGATAACTCTCAGTTTCACTTTATTTGCCAATAAAAATCCTGCATTAAATGCTTTTAAAATAAATTGTTGGTTGTGTTCCTTTCGAGAGTTGTGCTTAAGAGTCTAAAGACGTTTTGTGTTAAATCTTGTTAAACACATTTAAGATTTTAGGGGCTTAAAGTTGGCAGATTTTACTAAGATTCTATTCCGCTACGATGTCCAGTCCAGATATGAAATCCTAAACTACTTCTTGTTGAAATTTCTATTCTTATAATTTTAACATGAAGGCTGTACATAAAACCCAAATCTTATAAAAAAAAAAAAGATCGTAGAACTGCCGTTTTAGGGACATTTCTCCCAAAATTTTAGGCTGTTAGTTTTCCATGGTTCCAGCTTCATAGCTGGAAACACGTTTGGGTGTTCGCATACGAATGTTTTGTTGTCACTGGGTATTAAAGCTGCATGTAGTAAGACCAAATTAGCACGTAATTTTCTTTGATCTAATAAAATCTGCCGGTTGTCTTATTCTTAAGGTTCTTATAGTGATTCACATGAGTCTTTCTAAAATAAAAGCCTGTGATTTTGCATCCTAAAACTTTGGTGGCTTCCTCGGGTGGTCTTCGTTTTAACAAACAAACCTCTATCTTTAAAGCCATTAACACAGAAAGGTTACTCTACGCTTTAGAACATTAAGTCCAATCGACGAACTATTTAAAAAAAAATAATATGAAATGATTTTTAAAGTAAAAATCAACAAAAGTTTTTACAGTTAAGCTTTTTATTAAAAAATAAAATACAAGTTATTTTCTGTCTCAAAATTCGATATGAATTTGAAATTATTTTTTTTTTGTGTTTTCAAATTAATTAACTTTTTACAGCTTTCGTTGTAGGCTTACGTTGTTCAAAAAAGAGTGCAAGTTGAATACATATGCAAAAGTTATATGATAAAGAGTAAATTAGCTTCGTCGATTCGACGAACAGAAGTTATCCAGGGTTAAGTAAATTTTTAAAAATGTTGGTATTTTAGAAAGATCAAGTTCGCATTATTCTAACGAAGAAATAAAGTAACTTTCTGCATTTCAAACACAAATTTCCATGCAAAAACACTTCGCAGGTAATAGTTTTCAGTTTTTAAAGCCGTAAGAAACTATAATGTTTAAAAACGTTCTGCTATGTACTGACGATTTTTGCTATTTCTCCACTTTTCGACGAGAACAAAATTATATCCTTACTAATAAATGAAAGTGGAGTTTGTTGGCAAAAAGCGGGAAACTTCTAAAGAACCACAAGTTCATATGACGAAACCAGCCAATAAACCAGATTACTTTCTTTTTGCAAGCTTTCGATTAATGAAATTTAGAAAGTTCAGCTTTTTATCTGCTTGCCTGGAAGTTCTTTTCCCCCAGCCACATTGAATATACTACTGACTTGTTACCACGTTCAAAGAAAAATTCTGTTTTTTGACTTTGTTAACCAGAATACTGTTAAGTGCTCTCGAGAAGGTATTCATGGCATCATCATCAGCATCTTGAACGCCGTCATTACCATCGTTTACCTTGTTGCTTGTTGCAAAGGAATTAAAAACACATTCTTTGTAAAAGTTATTTTTTGTTCGCAAGCTCTAGCTAGCACTTGAATTTCTGTGTGTTGTTTTTTTTTTTTTTGTTATCATTTTATTCCTCCTTATAAAATATATTTTATGTTATTTTGAACAAAAATAGTTTGTTAAAATGTTCCATTTTTTGTATTTTTCTAGGTCTTGGAATTTTGATTGCGTCATTTACACAACACTAAGCTAAAACTAAACTGAACTAAACAAGTGATACCGGGTGACCCAAAAACAAAACGAATATTAAATTTAAATTATTAGTATAAAATAATTTTTTATTTATTGGAAAGCGGCAATTAAAAAGTGACAAGGTACAATATTGAATATAGAACTGAAATAATTGAGTTGCACAAAATCCTGAGTTTAAACACAAACTGATAATAAAATATTGAATAGAATAAGACTGTTTTATAAAAAACAAAATTTCTGCCTGTGGGCAATGAAAAACCCTCAGGTAGGGTTGGAGGGTTTAGAGCTTAACCGAAACATATCATAAAATATAATCGAAAAGTGTTTCTTTCCAAAGGTTACGGTAATACGCCCAAGTCAAGGTAATAAAACCAAAAAATGCAAGTTCACTTACTTAAACTGAAAATATTTTCGAATAACCACCATACAACAAGTCAAACTGTTCAGTAGTTACAAGACATTTTCGTTTACAGCATTGTTTCAAGAGACAGCGATTTCAGTTTTTCATTGAATTTATTGCACTTTGCGGCTCCCGACTTTTTTTATTGCTACCGAAATAAATCACGTAAAGCCCCAACATAAGAAAAATACTTGAGCAGTATCTTCAAAAATCTAAAAAATTTCATGGAAATGTCTTATGCGAAGCTAAGGCTAACCGGCACTTATGCGACGTTATTTTTTTATTCAATTCAAGTAACACAATTCTACATTCATCTATGAAATGTTAAAAAAAATAATCCCTTCGTTTCTTTAGGGCCACCCTTTATATTATCCTTGGTACACTCTCTGCTGGCATTGGAGCAGAAACAAAACCCTTGTACTGGGGTATTCTACTAGAAAAACATTTATAGTTTCTTCTTCTTCGTTGTTTTATCTTCATTATAGTTTCTCTATTTATGTATGTAGCTCTATCCGTGTGTGTGTGTGTGTGTGTGAGACTTTTTATACTTTTATTTTATACATTTTAACCTCTAAGGGCACAAATGCGAATAGTAAAGAGAAAATGTACATAAAAATAAAAGGATGCAACTTACTTGAAGGATTATAAAATGCAACAGCGAAAGCAAAAAAAAAATAATGCAAAAAAGAAGAAAATCAAACAATGTCAGAAGCTTGTTGTTAGATAAATTCTACAACGGCGCGGTTGTATTTTATACGATTGGGACGGATTTTATGTACACAAGTACAATATGAAACCGTTATCTATTTCTATGAATATGTAAGTTAAAGTTCGCTGCTAGAATTAGGGAACATGTTTTTGTTTTTTTAAGGTTTCAGAAGCTATCTTCCGAATTTTCTTTTAAATGTTACTTTTTACTTGGGGTATGCTTCTATTAGTGTTACATTATTTATTTATTTATTTATTTATTTTATTTATTTTAATTTAGTTGTATCAGGGAATCTCTGGAACCAACAGCAGCTGGGACTTTGGCCCTCGATTGCTTATTGGTGAGCCTCTATTGGGAATCACGTCGTGACTAAAGGCTTTGCCCGAAATCGCTAGAAGGGTGATGTTAAAAACTTAGCTTTAAGGGGGAATTCGGTGCACTGTTGGCAGATCTCCCTAAGTGCTGTTTCTAATCAGCACATACTGCTTACGTTTTCGTGGAGGTAGCCGTAACCTGCAGAACAACAGGAGCGATAGATAGCCTCCGCCCTTTACAAAGGGGGAAAACTTTTCCAAAAGCATGAACTCAAATATGGATAACCCCCCAAAAAAATTAAACAACCGCCCAACAGCAACAACAATGATTTTTGAGGAATTATTTCATTTTGTTGGGATGTTATTTAATTTAATAATAAATTAATTAGGTGATTTTTTTATGAAAAAAAGCCCCAGTGTATTTTGTGGAAATATTTAATCGTTAAATTCATAACGAAAACGTTTTTGGGAGCAGAGATTATCTTCTCTGTGGTATACCAAACGCCGGCTTAGCTTACTAAAGTTTCTTGGGCACACGGTAAATTTTTTGGTTATCGAAACTGGTTTTGGTTATACAATAAAGGAGAAAATCCTTGAGAGCCCGGCCGAAGTCCAAACCAAACTATCTGTCATGCGATTCTTAAAACTAAAACTGTACAATTAATTGTATTATGCATATCGTTGGTATCATGTAGAAAGGCCCAATTCACAAACTTGTTACTTTCAAGGAGAAGGCAAAAACATAATAGACACTGTGTGTATCATAATGTAAAATGGCTTCTTCAATTGCTTGTAAAACTGATATTTTTGATGCTATTGCATTAAATTTTTGTGACGAGGTGTATTTGTGGCAGGATTCGAAAAAAAAATCGAGTTAGGACCATTCTACATGAGACCGACGATATAAAGCTACGGTCACATTTGGCAAATATTTGACAAAAAAAAACGGGATAAGCAGACAAAATTATACATAAATTCCATTAAATCCAATATTTATTTTGATTATAATACAACATCTTACATAAAACAGTTTTTTGCTATGTCTAGCTGTATAATTAGGATTATTTTGCGAAATTAAGGCCATGTTAAATCTCACTTACTATTAACAAAAGTAGTGGTTATGCTTATTTGGTCAAATATTTAATTAGTCCGACCGTAGCTTTAGGTTCTTATTTCATTTCAGAAGAATATCAACGAAGAACCTTCTACATCCCGTTTGGCAGTAATAAAAACTTAAGCTGTGCCAAAAATTACAAAAGTGCAAACAAGTATGGATAGTTACACCACTGTAACCAAGAGAAAGGCTAGTGCTACGTCCACGCAATGGGACCGCATGCCTAAATAATACAAAAGTTTTAACGTAGCCTACCTGTCAACAAGCCAAAATAGATTTGCTGTACTCTCCATTCTTGACGCCGAAGTAGCAGAATCAGCTAATGTAGCAATAACTAAAGAAGCTAAACCTCCACCTATTTATCTTATACCATAGTAAACATGTTGTCCGAACTTGTGGGCAAAAATCATTTTTATGTCGTTTCAATACGTCGAGGGCAAATCCAAGTGACCAAGATCCAAATCAATGCTAGAATTAACTTTTTTCTATACTTATCAACTAAATAGTGCTAAGGGTTTGACTATCGTCATAAAAGGTATAGATAGTTGTGTTCCTACAGAGGAAATAAAATCTGCCTTAGAGATTGAGGGGTATAAGATGAGATCTGTTTATAATATTTTGAACAGGAATAAAGTTCCTCAACCAATACAACTTGAGAAACCTCATAAGTAGGATAATAACAGTAGAGGAGCGATTAAAACGCAATGCACTTGTCAGGAATACGGGCATGAAAAATCAGACAGCAAGATCCCTCACGTATCTGTGGTTTGTGGTGACGCTCATTAAACTTTGGAATGCAATCATTACAAAGTTGACCCAAAGGTAAGGGAATGCGGTAACTGTGGCGAAAACCACGCGGCAAACTATAGGTATTGTAGAGTATTCTTGCACTTAAAAGAACTTCGAGTTTAAAATATGTTTCTGGAACGCAAACGGGCTCTCCCAACATAAGCACGAAGTAGAACATTTTCTTCAGATACACAAATACGTCAGACACTTTTCAATACCAAAGTTCAACGAAGATTGTATCCAGGATACTTCTATTAATCTTACAGATTCCAAAATCACGTTATCATCAGTACACAGAAAAAATTTTGCACCACTAAAAGCATTAATCAAAAATAAAATCAGTTTTAATTAAAAATTTAATCAAGTGAATTAAACATTAAGTTGACAATGTTCATTTGCACCAGTTGACAAATTAATGATATCAATAAACATTTAATTCACTTGACTAAACTTTTAAAAAACTTGATTACATTTTTAATTAAAACTGATTTTATTTTTGATTAATGCTTTTAGTGGTGCAAAATTTTTTCTGTGTACTGATGATAACGTGATTTTGGAATCTGTAAGATTCTGGTGCAAAATGTTTTTCTGTGTATTTTGTCCGCCTAGACATAAAATACGTATTGGGGCTCAAGACTTACAAGTCCTGCAGGTAACCAGCTATTTAACACCGTCACTGCAAATAAACGTGATATCGTATTAAGTTGAGAGACCGACTTCAACTAGCTACCAGACCTAACCGACTTTGCCGTAATTAAAAATATCAAGTGCGATCAATTACTAAATGACTGTTCTTTTCCTGAAAACACGCTAATTTCTATAAGACTAGTAATAATACTAATGATGATTTTGTAATGATTGGTTTATATTTTCTATATTTCCTCCTTACAGTCGATTTTCGGGAAGCACTTAAATACGTCTAAAACTTTGGCAGGTAATGAAATTAGTAGTGGTAAAATTAAATACTTAGTTTCGTATGACAAGATATTTTCATAACTTTATTTATCACATGTCCCATTTGAAGCCTCCTCCATTATCCGAAATGAATAATGATATATTAATGAATTTTTGTCCAATTTAGTTTTGTATGGCTAGAAATATATTCTAATACTCCTTAAATCGGAAGAAATTTATACACTTAATCAGATTTTACAAAGATTGGTTCATAATTTATTACAGATCACATATAAACCCTGCTCCTTACAAACTCTTATTCTCAACAGACAGTTTTAACTATTCGGCACAGATTTTTAGAAATCTTACTTGTTTTTCATATTTGTATATCTATCCTGTTTTTCATTTTGAGCCTTATTGCTTGCACACAAAAACTTACCCTGTTTACTAATATATTTTCCCAACAATTTTATGACATTTTTATCTAATTATGCGGGTACCAGTATTTAAACATAAATTTGTGTATTTTCGTTTAACTGTATAGATTTGAATTTGCATATGTCAAGATAAAGTTTCATACAACTTACACTCTTTAAGCTACGTGAAGTACGGAAAATTCATAATATATATTTTGCGTATCAAATAGTTTGCCTTTAGTTTTAATTTGTATTGCCTGGTGTTGGGTTAAATTAGTTTTAATTTATCGTGGCACCACAAAAACATCAAATAAATCTCGGCTATCTCTACTATTTCACGCAAGTGGTTCTAGTCTTCTAAACAATTTAGATGTTGTAAGATACAAGATACACAAATATTTACACTAAAAATGTGCCGACATAAAAGCGAAAAAGCAACAAGGGAAAAAGGTTTTCCGCAGCAAGTATAAATGAACAATTGTAAGTTGTACATAGAACGACAGTTTTATATTTATGACGCCGAAGCGATGGAGGCTCTTACGTGGCGTATGTCAATATGTACAAAGACACGTTCTTGGATAGTGTCATTATTATAACAGGGGAGTAAAGTGTTTGGTACAAACAGGTCTTGCGAAAGAGCAGATGGAAAATATCATAAGTCTTTTGTTAAATCTAACAACAAAATACGCAGAATATCCATTAGATTTAATAAAAATATATACAAAATTTTGCATTTGCTCTTCTGCAAGACCATTTGCAGCAAACACTGAACTCCGCTAATAACACGTCATCCACTGATTCGAAGTCGTTTAAAACTCTTTAGTTATTAAGTTAATTTTTTTTATTTATAATACATTTTGGCAAAATACCTATCGTTACCAGAAACGCAAAAGGCCCTGACTAACCAAAAATTTTAAATTGACTTTTTCATTATTGATTTGTTTAGAAAATTCTAAATCGGGCTTAATAAGGTCATGAATTCTATGCAAATTAAAGATTATTTCATAAATTATTTTTCCGACGTTTCGTTGGTGATTCCCAACATCATCAGGGATATTTTATTAGATCTGGCAACATCAAAATAAATATACAATTGAACAATAATAGTTGAATAACAACAACGATAACATAGTTCTACAGGAATAATATTACTCACATATAATCTTTCGTCAATAGTTCATTTTCATTGATTTTGATGTATTGCGTCAACACACCTATATTTTATTAGCAAAAAACTAAAGGCCCTATTTACAAAGGATTATGTAGAAAACGCTAAAAGGCCTTACTAGCAGTTAACATAATATGCAAGATGATCAATTGTCAAAACAAATGGTAGGTTTTACAAGAAAAATAAATTCTAAGCAGTTTAAGGCGATCTATCGATTTATCATTTTAAATAGTTTTTGCTTCTTCTTCAAATTTTCAAATATTACCTGTGCGTTTCAGGAGACGATATATAGCTTGATTTTTTTTATTTTAGTTTTTTTAGTAAAACAAGTGATAAAGTATAGTCGGGTCAACCCGATGATACCCTACACAATTTCGGAAAATGGTCGGTTGCGAACAGTAGTGCATATTCTTAAAGAGTAATTTGAATGGAGAAATCGATAAAAAAAAAACAAGTAAGAGTGCTATATCCGGCTGTTCCGAATCGTTGATACCCTCAGCCGGCAGTTCGAATATTTTATGAGTGATAGATATGATAGATTATGTCTATTTATTATTAATTTATTTTTATAAAAACAGATATCAGCATTAAAATTGGTTGCGGTTAAGACCTATATTAAATTATTGACCGACAATCTTGAGTAAAATATCATGACCTTAAATGATTTTTAGTAGGGGGATTTATATTGGAGCGGTGGTAAGTTATGAACCAATCATCCCAAAATTCCGCTAGAGTGATTTCTTGTATTAAAAAACATAAATTTCAATACAATGGTGAAATTAGTTTTAGCGGCCACACTGAATTTCAGAAGGCTGCTAAATATGGGATCTAAGGTAAATTATGGAACGTATATCACAAATAGCATGACAATTTTTCTGGCCATATGAAGCTAAGTTTGAAGAAATTTTACCGTTATATCTATTTCTGCTACGGCCTTAGGCGTATTTATTTAATTTACCAGAGTGGGCTTTATATGGGGCCTATAGTAAATTATGGATCGATCATCCCGAAATTTATTAGTGTGATTTCTAGTCATATAAAACTGTCATGTATTAAATTTTATTTTGATAGCATTATTTATAACGGTTTAAGGCGTAATAAGCTGTTTTCCGCGAGTAGGATTTATATGGGGCCTAGGATAAATTATGGACCGATCTCCACGAAAGTTAACAGCATGATTTCCAGTCGACTAAAACGAATTATATATCATTCCGTGCAGTGTTGCACCATCTATGTAAGTTGTTGTAACAAAATTATCAATTTTTTAAGGCGGTAATTCCACATTTTGATTTATAGCTCTGATCCTACTGAATAGATTTTGCTGGATTTCAATCCCAAACTGCTTAGGATAACTACAAGCAATTTGACACCAAGTTTGTTCATTTGTTTTGAGTGTTTTGAAAGTGATCGTGTTTTCAACAGCCGGCCAGACAGACGTGGCTAAATCGACTTGGAACTATTCAAGGAGCCAGAATATATATGGGGTCTGAGATGATTAAAAAAAAGTTTCATACAGAATGACAAACTTAGTATACCCTCATTACAACTAATTGTGGTGGAGGGTATTAAAAGGTGGAGGACCTTAATCGGGACTAATGGGGAATTATGTCAGTGTTCTTTTTAACGAATTTTATGAAAATTTGTTTTATATGTTTTAAAGGAAAACGCAAACAATTTGTTGGGATTAATTTGCAAATATGAATTAAAAATCATGTAACGTTGCTTTCAGTGTCAACACACGATGAAAGCGTTTCCTTCACTGTGAATTCGATTTAACCTTTTTGAATTTATCAATAAATTTCTATTCTCAAAATTTGCCAGTCTTTGTAAATTAAACAAAAATTATTTGTGAGTTTGTTAGTTGTTTGTTAATAGAAAGCTTATTAAAAGGACTTCAACTTTTAAAAAGTTTTTTTTAATAATTTCCTTAAGCACCTTTATTTGTTTTCACATTGAATTGAGCCTTCAATAAACTGTAAACAAAATTTAATTGAATTTTTCGTTCATAAGAAGGATTATTCCAGCATCAACAGCAATAACAACAACACTAAACAATTCAACAAATAAAACAAAAATAAATAAATACAAATTCCTAAAAAAAAGCCATCACTGCTTCAACTTTTCTTTCGCTCTGCTACTAACACTTGTTACTTGAATTTGAATTTTAGATTTTGTTTTAAATTTTGTATTTGGCTTTCAGATCACATTTTGTATGGTAAGAGGATGTGTAGATAAATGTTTGTTGGTGCAAGCAGAGGAATGAATGGGTAACATATTTTGTTGCGTGTATATCTCAAAGAAATTTACATACGACATAAATTATTTGTACAACAAACCATAACTAATTTCAAACAATTTACATTTAAGTGACATCAGCAAAAAATAAGTTCAAAAAATAAAAAAAACTTAATAAAAGTGACAAGAATACACTGACAACCAACATCATCAATAGTCAGCAATAACAAAAAGCTTTAATTTTATTTTGCTTGTGTCACTATTTAACAAACAACA
This sequence comes from Pollenia labialis, assembly GCA_949318255.1. NCBI lineage: Eukaryota > Metazoa > Arthropoda > Insecta > Diptera > Polleniidae > Pollenia > Pollenia labialis. The sequence goes on along the minus strand of OX439139.1, from coordinate 143,274,649 downwards.
CCAAAAACAAAAGTGAAATCGAAAGTGCCCATCCGGAAAATTAGTGTAACTTAACTTCAATTAGGTTTGACACTGTAAAATGGCTACTTAAAATACTTTTTAATAATTAATTGAAAAATGTTTTTCGGTGTTAAGCAAAATTTTAATTGAAAAATTTATGTTTTGCTGAAACAAAAGAGATCTTTCCAAGGTTAATTTTAAAATTGCCCTTAAGTTTGGATAATCAGCATTACCATCTTTAGACCCTTCCGATTTTTTTCAATTTTATAACCAAATTTTCGTGGTTAAATGTCATTTGTTTTCGAACTTATTTTGTTGTTCTTTTTTTCTTTTGCAGTTCTTTAGGCCCCTGGAAATGGAATTGAAACCCTCAAACGACCATATGCAGGCGACGATATTTTTTTTAAACTAGTATTGAATCTGCTTTTATGCATATGGATGGTTCACTTCTTCCATTTAGAGCGCACAACATGCCTAATTAACGTAGCACAGAAAAAAATGAAAATTTACTTCAAAATTTGTGATAATAATTCAAAAATTAATTAAATTTGCACCAGTTAACAAATTAATGGTATCAATTTTGTAACATAAAAAACTTTTTCTGCATTAATGTTATTGACATAAGGGTCAGTTGCAAACGAACAGCCTGGCCCACGATGTCGACAAGAACATTTCTTTCGTATATTTTTATTGAAAACAAAAACAAATTTTAGTTTTTTATAATTTTTTTCAATAAAAAATGCGAAAGAAATGTTCTTGTCGGCATCGTGGGCCAGGCTGTGGGTCAAGAGCATATGTATCTACAAATGTGTAACACACATTAGGACAAACACATAATACCCTCTCTAAATATAGTAGTGTGGGTATAAAAAGTAAGAGCAGAATCTTGTGCTAAAGTGGATCAGGCACCTTGAACTGTTTCCCTTTATATAAAAAGATTTTAAACTAATATATTTTTTTAGAAATATAATCAGCAGAGAAGACAAAAAAAAATAAGAAAAAAGCAGTTTACACTTTCGTGAATAGCTAACCCAATTGTTTGTAGCTTTTTTATAGAAGATACAATAATTGATAAATTGTTTTTGATAATCGCAAGTTAGTAACTTAATCCGGGCAAATTATATATTTCCTTGGCGTGCGCGATCGATTTTAATTAATATTTACATGCTGAAACTCTAAGCGTATTAAGTCAGCAACACGATGAAGTCCATGAGCAAAACATGTCAACTGTATCATTTTAGGATACATTACCTTAAGGGACTAAATTCCACTTTTTTGCGCGAAAATATCGTTAGTTACAAACACCAACTTTTAAAGGACAGCCATTTTTCTACTTTTCTCTGCTTTCACTTGCAATATCAAAATGAAAATATACATGTGCTTAGATAAGATAAGATAAGACGAAGTGGAATTCGCCTACAATATTTTGCCAGGTGCCAGGTGAATGTAGAACAAGATTGCATCAAAAACTAAGTTTCCAAAAAATTGGCATATGTATACGATAATTTCGCGCAAAGGGGTCGATATATGCCGCTGCATCAGTTACCATTAGCAATACTTTGAAGTATTGAATGCCTACATTAAATAAAAAAAAATAAAGTTTTAAAAAAATAATGAATAAAATATTCACTTACCATCAGGCCATAAAATTTGTAATGAATCGTTGCAGAAAGTTGCAATAGAAGCTCCATTTGCATTTTCGAGAACACCCATGTTCAATAAAAAAGGTTTATTTCCAACATCATCATAGAATATACCAAATATAAAGTTGGCCATATCTTTGTTCGCTGTCTGTTGTTTCATCAACAGAAATCCATATACATATATGTATTTATCTTTAGCCTTTTCACGCATTTTTGCCAAAGCTTCCGTATACATTTGAGGTATGTATTTACCTCGAATAGAACTTTTGCTTGGAACTGACAAATTTGCGTACTTTTGAAAGATATTTTTGAAACTGGTATGGCTTATTTGTTTACATGTTTTCTCAATAAAAAAAAATTTATTTAAAAAAGCTATTTTACAGAAAAAATATAGGAAAAAACCAAAATAAGCACCATAACAACAAAAACAGCAAAAAAATCATGAATGGGTAAAAATAGCAAAACATAAGCAAAACAGCAAAAAAAGCAAATTTGTCTTCTCTGATAATCAGTATTTATTTAATCGATTTCATTCATGTTTTATTAAAGCAAAATTTATAATAGCAGTACTTTTCGCTTATAGTCCACTACTATAGTTGCACAATTTTTGTGGACTATAAGCGAATTTGGACTATAACCGATTTGTTTTTATAAGCCATTTTATGGATAATAAGTGAACCTAGTTGGTATAATCCACATTTTGGACTACATAAAAATTATTTTCTTCAATAAAACCGCTCTTTTTAAACAAAAGAAATGTTTATTTAAAACATAACCAAATTTTGGTTTAATTTTAATAAATAGTTAAAAAAAATCTTTTTTTTTTAATTAATTCAAATGCTTTAAACGCTTACAATTAAAACAAATATGTAAATAATTTCAATGATTCATAAGCGTTAAGTGTGAGATTCATTTTAATTCTTTGGATGACGAAATGAATTTCATCGGTTCTTTAGAGGGGGTCTTCACCTGACAATTTTTTGTTATACCAAATGTCAATATCTGTATAATATTTGTCAGCCTTTTTTATGAAGTTTGTCGTTATGACAAAAAAATTGTCAGATGAAGACACTATGTCTGAATTTATAATAGTTGTCAGAAAATGAATAAAAACATACTGCCAGTTGATTAAAAAAATATAAAAAACAGAGTGGACTATAAGCGAACATTTATGCATAAAGAATTTTATAAATGCATGCTAAGAAAATGTGGCTTTTAAACGAAAAGGGACTGCAAGCGAAATCGGCCTTATAGAACATTTGCACCTACGCCAGGTTATAAGTTGTTTATAATGATAACCTAGTTTGAGAAACTTGTTTATCCAAACAAATTATAAACACGTTTGTATCTAGCTTTTGAGATAAACTTGTTACAAACAACCAGTTTTTGTTAATGCAACTCTGTTTTTCAAATTTTGTTCTGGAATAAAAAACTAAAGTGAAAAAATATTACTTTTATCTGTGAAAAAAAAACAAAAAGAAAAATAGTTTTTTTAATAAGGGCGACGAAAAAAAGGTATGTTTATATATCCATATGTACGTGCATCAACGTTTCTTTTTTTAAATATTAGGGCTAAAAATGGTTTGACTTGTCAAAGATAAACAACTTAATTGTCTAAAATGCTGATGTAAACGGTATAGTTTAAGAAAGTAGCTTACGATCATTAGCTAGTTTGAAAATTACAGATGTAAATGCACTATTGGAACAAATAATTTTTATGAAATTCGAAAAAAGTACTGTAGTATTGTGGTTATATTACTGAAATGTTTATTGCTTTTCATCCAAATTTTTATATTTTTATTTTTAATAAATTATTTTTATGAAGGAATTTTACAACTTGAAATGAATTAAAATTTATTAATAATTTTTCATTATTGACTGACCATTAACAAAAATGTGTATTATTTGTTTGGGAACTAAAAATTACCCGGTGAATAATACATTTTTAGGGATATGCACTAATTTTTTCCAAAATCCCTAAGACGCTTGCTTCGACACTGATAAAAATTAAGTTTGATTTTTTTTCTTTTTTAATGTACTATAAATCTTCCAAATTTCATTTAATTCGTTGGGTATGTTTTCTTATTATAAAACAAAGCAATTTTGCAAGGGTTAACGTTATTAAAATTGAAAAAAAAATTTATGCAACTGGTTTAACCCAAATAGAGAAAAAAATAAAACACCCTAAGGGGCATTTCCACTGAAAACTCTACCTTTTGTAACGTCACGCCAACAAGCAATTAAAATTGTTTCTCAAAAAAATCTTATATTTCTTATATACTTTTTGTGTTTTTTGGTGTAAAGCTCAAGTATATCTACATTTGGTAACAAAAAGGGAAACATTTGAACAACATGGGCCCAAAATACAAGCTTAATTTCTTGCTAGCGTTACATTCCAAAAAGTCAACTCTTCGGTGAAAATGCACACATGCCAGATTTTTCGTATGAAATGTTGCTCAACATTTTTCACACACTTTAATAAAGTACCAGACTAAGGAGCACGTCCTAATGTATTGAGAAAATATGTACCAATTTCTCGCTTAATATTTCAATAAGTCAATTTCGTGAAAGTCTTGTCGTTTAGAATTCATCATGAATGTTTGTGTGCAAACAAAAAGCTGAACACAGCTTTTTGAAACTCCTCGCCCGTCCCATAGTGCGCTGTAGAAGGAAAGCCAAGCATTCTTTATATGTGTTTTTAATTAGAGCCTTTATCTGAAATCCAAACAAACTCCTTTAACTTTTTTTTCTAAACGTGCAAATTTACATTTCCTACAGGGACACTTTAACATGGAAAGGCAAAAAGCTGTTGGCAACAGCAGTTTTTTTTAATTTTGTGTTTAAAAATATACAAACTGTATGAAATAAAAAAATAGCATCAGGTCTTTCACCATGACTTTGTTTTTATAATCAATGAATTAAAGAAAAAGTTTTATACATATTTGTTGTTGTTGGATATTTGTTTTATTTTTTACTTTTGCCAAAATTTCCTTGTAAAATGTAAATTTGGCGTTTAACATAAAACACATTTTAATTTAGAGTAAGAAAAAACTAAAATATATTTTTTTTGTTTTCAGAATTTTAAAGTACAAGTAAATGTCGGATTTGTAAAAATTGTACTTCACTGTGGTTAAAACGACAAAAAATATTTTTATTACTTATTTTGTTACTTTTATTTTTAAAGTCTTTGAAAAGTGGCCTCTTTTTCTTCGAACAGAAAACAATTACTTCATTATAAACATAAAAGACCGCAAATACTCTCTTCAAGTACCTAAGTACTGCCGGTAGGGTTGCCAGACGGCCTGAAATGGCCTGGATTGTCCAGTTTTTTGGGTGTTGTTCCAGCTAAAATGCAATTCATGCAGTTAAAAAACTTTATTTAACTTTGAAAAATTACTTTTTTATTAATTATATCTTTTTATAATTAAATTATTATCTTGCATAGAACAAAATCCTATATTAAGAAAAAATTGCAAGAAAAAAAAATTCTAATTTGCCGACAGACATTCCAATTATAATATGCATTCCAGTCTTTCAAAAAATAACGCAAAAATTTAATCTAGTTTTCTATACATGCCAACAATAACATTAACTCAATAGAATCCTTTCGTTTGACCGAATAAAGGCTACAATTTTAATAAGACTAAATTTTGATGAAAGTTGCAAAATATTTCAAACATTGTTGCTTTCAACTTAAGTTTTAAAGTTATTAAATTCTTCAAATAACAATACAAAAAATATATATGTGTCTGAACAAATAGTTATCAGCCATGTTTTGGAAATCGAATTCGTGGGAAATCGAAATCGAACAAACTTTGAAAACGAGCCAGTGTTTAAAGTTCATTAAATAATTTTGTTTTATATACTTCGTACCATAAGTACAGTGTATCTTCATTAGAACTTATATCAAAATAAAAAAACGACGACAATTTAAACAATTATTTAACTGAAAATCTCCATTGATTTCAATTTCACTCGATTTCCATAACATGGCTGTTTATGTACTTTTTTATTTGATTATATTAAATATATACCAACTTGAATATTACAACAATTCAAAAACAACAACAGTGGTTTTGCATTGCATTATTAGTGTTTACGGCTTTAAATGTCAACTATTTATAAACAAAACATTATGAAACCAAAACAAATTGGTTCGAACTGTCAAAGTCAGCAGGCTTTTCGCAAAATAAAATCTGAAGTAAAATTTTACTTTTTCTTATAGTTAAGTGCATTTTCAAATTGTCCAGTTATTTTTTCAAAATCCAGGTGTATTTTTTTTTTTATTGTTCAGTTATATGATTTTTGGTATCTGGCAACCCTAACTGCGGGTCTGTTAAGCTAGCTGATATTACTCTAATAAAGCATTTAATCTTTCTAAAGTGGCAAATTAATCTATACACAAGCTGCCCCGATTTTTTAAAGACTAGCATCTTGGCTTATTTATTTGTACAATATTCGTTTAACCCTTATCCTGAACTAAAAATATTTGTGGATCAAATTTTGCGAATGTTTTAAGTTTATCCATCATAGGTACATTGGGTTATGGAAGTATCGAAATGATTTGTACATAAAGTTTTTACATGCTGTACATTTGATTGAATATTTTATACCGACTATAGAACAGTTTTGGACAATTTTGACCCATGATTATAAAATGCGTAACATTACGAAAAAGCTTTGAAATTAAATATTTTATATATGTATGTATACATACATATTGTACATCAAAAAAAAATTATTGCACATAAATTTTAAAAACAAGTCATTGTGTAGTTTTGAAAATAATAAGCAATAAAACCTGTTTGGGCAATTTTGACCCATGAATACGGGATAAGTGTTGAAATACAAATTAAAGTGCCAAAAAAAAGAAATCCTTTTTTGTAAATATCTATTATTTTTTTAACGTATTTACTTTTATAGAATTAAAATCGTAAGTACGATAGCTGAAAGGAAAACAAAAATACATATTGGTTATTGATGCGTACAAGATTAACGTGAGTGCCATTAAGGCCTAACCAGCCCCATGTTGCTCTTAACACCACGTTTACACAATGCGTCCACTAATACACAGGAGACAATTTAGTAAAACTCCCGGGGGATAAATTGGTTTAATAGTGAGGTTATGTAGTAAGTACTTTTGAATATAGGAACATAATATAAGTAGGTATGTTAATTATATAACGACACTGTTTGTTTGTAATTTTATTTTTTCAGCAAAACTACTAAAGCGGTTTAAAATAAATTTATCTTAAGAACAAGTAAGAGTGAATATTCAACTATGCCGAATCTAAGATACCCTTCACTATGGTGCGATAAGAACAGAAAGTTATATAAACACCGCATTTAAGCGTAAAATCCTTCTATTTCGCACGCGAATTATTCGCACTTGAATCAATCTTTCTGTACTGGATTCAAGAAAATCTGTACTTACCGTAAAATTTATACGCTTCACATTGAATTAAGTACGGATTGATTGATTTTTCTTTTGAGTGTATATATCCTTCTACCTTCAGTGAAGTGTACAGAAAGGGACTTTATCAAGACGAATTAATATATAAAGTGAGAGCAAAGGTCCATTTTAGGCTTCGGATTAAATTTTTTGTTAACAAATTGTTGACACTCTAAATGAAAAAACCCAACAATAAAATGCAAAAAAAAAACTTACTTACAACAACAACAAACTTTGCTATTTTTGTATTGTTGTTACTATAGATTTTATAAAGTCTTATTGATAAACTTAATGGCGGCAATTCTATAGCAACAGAAAATGTGCTGTTTTTTTATAAGTTAAAATATCGAAATCTATTTATGCCACTGTAAATCGAAGACTAATACCATGTTTCCACGGTACGTGCTTCGCTCTCTATTCATGCTTCACATTCCAATCATGAACGAAGCAACTGCTTCGCCATACAAAATTTTGAGATTGAATCTACTTTCGAAGCACGAAAAATTTTTCTCTTCTCCAATTTTTATCGCAAGTTTATCTGATCTAGCTGTAAAAATCGATTGTTTCAGAGTTGTCAACTCGTTGCGTTTCGCACCATTTTTTGTGCTTTTTTAAATTTGTTCTGCGATAACAGTAATTAACTTTATTAATTTGGAATAATTAATATAAATTTTTGATTTCGTTTTAAAAATTTTATAGATTTATTAAATTAATTTTAAAAAATTTATCATCTTGTACAAATTGATGCAAACATAAAAATTTGTTTATATTTTTTATATAAAGTTTTTATACCCACACCACAATAGTTAAAATATAGGTCCTGGAGCTATCTTAAGTATACCGATCGACTCAGAATCACTTTCTGAGGCGTACAACGATTTCCATCCAACTGGCTGGCTGGCTGTCCATGTAACATTGTGCGCACAGTACAGGTCGCATTTTTGAAGATAACTTGATAAAATTTGGGGCATAGGTTCTTATTGGACCAAACCTATTGAAAATGGGCCGAATCGTAGGACCAGGAGGGAAAATAGGGGCAAATTGCTGCCTCACAGAAACTATCAAACCGATTTAAATGAAACTTAAACCATAGATACAAACATTTTTATATGGACACATTTATAGGACCACAAGGGGAGGTAGAGGCCAATTTGTGCCTCTCACAAAATTCAAACAGATTTTAATAAAGTTTTTTAACATAGATAAATACATATTTATATGGACACATAAGCATGATATGGTTTTAAATACTGCAGTGTAGGGTATCATATTGTCGGGCTTTACCGACTGTAGTTTCTTACTTTTTTAACTACGTATAATGTAAAAGGCTGTTTAATTTTTTTATATTTAATATGAAAACTTCTGAAAAAAAAACATTTTTTTTTAAATAATTTTGAACCCCTACAAGATATTTATAGTTAATCTTCTTCTAAAAAAAAATTTGTATATATTTTATGTAATTAAAAAAAATGTATCTTGTATATATGAATATCGAGTCGAATTCAACAGGGTAAACTCGTCGCCACAACAATTACAACTCTAACAAAAGTAACAGGAAAAAAGTGTGATGAAAACGTAAATAATAAATAAATAAATTTAATAATAATAAATTGTATAGATTGTTTTTATATTTCAATTAGTGTTTTTAAGATTTTGAAGATATTAGACCAATTTAAAGGGGATAACTAAAATATAAGCTATTAAAAAACAAGTATGTAAGTATACCAGTGTTGCCAAAACTTGGAGACCAAAAATGGCTAAATTTACGGGAAAAAATATCTAAAAAATGGCTAAAAATGGGCTAAAAAATTGCTAAAAGCTTTTTTTAATAAAAACACATTAATATTCAATAACACAACAGAAATAATTCATTTAAAGTTGTTTACGATGAAATTGTTAGTTAAGATCAATTTCTTAAATAAGAATAAACGTTATTTAATATTCTGAAAGATATTTAAAAAATAAAATCATCGATAAATGTCATAGGATTCACTCGTGCCTATTACTTTTAAAAAATTTGACAACATTTACCCAACCTTTTGATTCCAGATCTACAATAAAAAACAAGTAAGAAAATATAGTCGGTCAACCCCGACTATATGATACCCTACACCTCATTAGAACCTGTGTACAAAATTGTATTAAATGATCTGCAAATTTGCGATATGTACTTTACGCACAAGGTTTATATGGACGGCTAGCCAGCCGGACAAACATCGTTAATTCGACTCAGAAAGTGGTTCTAAGTCAATCGGTTTACGAAAAGGTGGGCTTAGGACCAATATTTTAAGGTGTTACAAACATCAGCACAAATGCATAGTACCCTCTCCACTATTGTGGTGTTGGTATAAATATTTCATTGATAAAATCGAATTAGCGGTTGCTAAATGTTACCTATTTCTGAAATTACTTTTAACGATGTTTACTTCAGCATCAGACCATGGAAGTGAGAGCAACTTTATAGTAAATTCTGAAATTTCTAAAAAAAATTGTTGCCGCCAGCATCTCTTTATTGAAATACTTGCAACCAGAAAGAAACACCGATGTTTGTGTTGATCCGTTTTATAAATTTAATATTGAAAAACTTTTCCTTTATTTTGAAAGATGTTTCATCATCATCGTTTATAGCGATTTACAACATTTGTAAAAGTTGTGATTTAAATTGAAGCCGTTTCAATTATTTAAAATGTTTATTTTACTTTTATATATTTTTATAATAAAATAAAAATTATTCTTTTAAAAGAAACACGGCAAGAAAAATGGCTAAACCAGTTGAAAAATGGCTAAAAAAAATGGCTAATGGCTAAATGAATTTTTTAATTGCTAAACAGGGTGAAAAATGGCTAAATCTAGCCGCTAAATGGCTAAATTGGCAACACTGAAGTATACATACTTTTTAATTAATTTTAATAAAAGTTTCACACAAAATGGGTTTTTTTTCAAAAAAGTTTATCTTTGACAATTAAATGTAATTCAAACAAAAAAATTAAAATAGAAATTTTTTGAAAAATTGGATTTAACAGCTGACGATCAGTTGCTCCAAATTGAATTCGCCTTGAATGAATACAAACAAATTTCTGTTTTTTTTTTTGTTAAGTTTAACTTGTTTTTCTAAAAACTCTCAACTGTAAAGACTGGTTTATTGTTTTACAGAAGAATCGCGAAAAAGTAAACCGAAATATTTCAAGGGTTGTTAACTTTTTTGAACTATTTAATTTTCCCAGCGGTATTTAATTTTAAAAAATGCAATAATAAGCAAAGGTTTTTCCAAAATAACCATCTAAATTTAATTATTTTTAATAAATGAACTTAGATTTCATTTTAAACCGACCGGTTTAAAGTGAACAACTCCTCTACTGTATTTTTAATATAAAAATATTATGCAAAATGAATTCAATAAATATTTTTAATAAAAAATAAAGTCTAAAATTGGTGCGTTTTTTTTCTCCATTTTGGTGCGTTTTGAAAATGCAAAGTTGACAACGCTGATTTGTTTATTAAAGACAACTGTCAAATCGAAGCAAGTAGATAAGTCGTGTAAACACCGTGATTCATTAACATGATTCAGAGAGCGAGGCAGGTGTTTCAAATCGTCGTGGAAACATGGAATAAAGCTATGTACCTAACCTAACCTAACTATGGTCAAACTAATTAAATATTTGACTAAATAAACGTAACCACTACTTTGGTGACAGCTATTCAAATTTAACATAGAAAATATATATTTATTTTACCTATTGGTAACGTTTTTTTTCGTCAAATATCAACAATTTGCCAAATATGACAGCAGCTTATGTTTGTCCATTGTGAATCCCTTTATAGTTAGTTAGTAATTAGAGATAGAGGTCTTCATCAGCCTGTCGGTTAGCCATCTTCTGCCCATGACAAGACTAATGATATCTTGAAGTTCACACCCTGTAACATCAGTAGATCATTCATTACCCTAGGGCAGTGACAGACAATATGATCAATTGTCTCGAGTTCATCCACTCGTATCCATTTTATTCAACATATTCCTAATAAACCAATGTCCTGCAATGACAGCAATTATGATTGAAATCGGTCAATTCCTGCTTAAGGTTTAGTAAAAAGAAAGTTCTTATTTTTAAGTGGATCCAACTTTAAATGTGCTTAATTAAAAAAATGTGTATCAAGCAAACTTAGCTCTTCATATTTATCAACTTTTTAAGGCAAGCAAATATTTTATTTTTTTTGCAAACCAGTTGTATTGGTTTGTTATTTAATTTATGTTCTCCATTTTTAATGTAAATGTATTTATTTAAACTCATATTTACGTAAAAATTACTTTTTTAAAGCAAACAAATCGAGTAAGAAATTAAGCCTGAAGCCTTTTTCCAAAAAATTTTAATTTATTACAAATTCAATATTGGCTGAAATATGTTTTTTTAGTAAATACGTTAATATTGTTTTTAACTTCCGGAAACTATTTGCATTTATATATGTAAAATATTAATTTGTAAAGAACTATCATTTATTTACTTAAGCAAATCTAGGAATATGAATTTAATTATCAGTTAATAATGGGTGCATAGTTTAAAAAGGAAACGAATGACGCATCATTTGCATTTTGGAGGCAAAACATCTGTCATTTATTCTCACTTCGACATTGAATGGAATAGTGGGAGCACCAAACCTTTTTTTTTTGGCAAAATTCGAATATAACGAATTTTGTAACAACAAAGCATAATGAAAGTTGCACTTAACTTCTTCCATTTGACAATATTAAAGCCGTGGCACAACGATTTCACTGCAGCTTATCCTGAGTATGTTTTAGCCTTTTAAATATTCGAGCTAAGAAGTGTTGATTTTATTACTAAACTAAAAACCGCTCAGGACGGCCAAAATATTTCGAAAATACTATAACACATTTCAGTTGGACAATGAAAGGGGAGAGACGAATGGAAAAGTGAACTTCTTTGCATGTAAATACATGCAGTTTTTGTGAGTTTGTTATTGAATGCCAAATATCCATGATATATGAATGCTCTGTATTTGGGAGGAAATCGTAGTAGAAAGTAGTTACATATCGTTAGGACTACGCTTTGTCACATGTTAAGGAGCAGTTAAAGACTATTTCGAAAAAAGTGGTTACAATAGTGGTTTAGCCTTACTCGAATAACAGTCCAGCTGTTGACACTTTCGATTACCATTTGTTTTAAACGGTAGAGAAAGCTCTTTTTAGAACAGGATTTAAAAAATGGGCTTAATTTGTATCTTGCCACAACCACTCTAACAGCCTGGCCCACGATGTCGACAAGAACATTTCTTTCGTATATTTTTATTAAAAAAAAAACAAATTTTAGTTTTTTATTATTGTTTTCAATATTAATTTGCGAAAGAAATTTTCTTGTCGACATTGTGGGCCTAGCAATAAGTTTGCCAAAAAATTCGCTATAAAAAGTCACATACACAGTAAACGACTTTTTTTTAATAATTAAAGAATTAAAAATAGCTTTCTGTGCTGCATACGTACATCTTATTGATTTGCAAATATTACATAAATTACAAGAACAGTTTAATTTTTATATTCTTAATAAATTTTACTATCTATTAACACGTGTCTAATTTTTATAAAATTTTTTTTTTCTTGTTGTCATTTTATTATGCAGAAATACAACAATTATATAAACAACACAAACTTTCTGGTATAACATGATGAAGATTGGTTTTGATTAATTGCTACAAAAACAATTGCATCAAAAAAACACAACTCTACAAAAAACCTGCAGTCAGTTTTTGCTAAAACTACTTTTTTCTTGTGGCAATTTAAAAAAATCCCTCCCAGATACACTAGCCGAAATTTACAGAATTTTTTAATAATAGAAAAATTTAAATTTCTTAAATTTTGATTAAAGATTACGAAAGTAGAGTTAATTACCTCTAATTTGGTGCCCCTCCAGTTCCGTAATCTTTTTTGGTTCGGTCACAACTTAAAAAAATCCCTCCCAGATACACTAGCCGAAATTTAAAGAATTTTTTAATAATAGAAAAATTTATATTTCTTAAATTTTGCTTAAAGATTACGAAAGTAGAGCTAATTACCTCTAATTTGGTGCCCCTCCCGTTCTGTAATATTTTTTGGTTCGGTCACAACTTAAAAAAATCCCTCCTAGATACACTAGCCGAAATTTAAAGAATTTTTAAAAAGTAGAAAAATTTATATTTCTTAAATTTTGCTTAAAGATTACGAAAGTAGATCTAATTACCTCTAATTTGGTGCCCCTCCCGTTCTGTAATCTTTTTTGGTTCGGCCGCAATTTAAAAAATCTCTCCCATACACACCACTCAAAATTAAGAAAAAAATTAAATAAAAACGTAGCTGAGCTACACTTAACTGAAATACGCGTAGCTGAGCTACGTTTTTAATCAGCTACGCGTAGCTCAGCTACGTTTTTAATAACGTAACGCTTTACGTCATAAAACATATTTAACTCGGCGTATTTATCTTCACCCACTTCAAAGTAAAACCATAATAAACACAACCCGGGAAAAACTTTTTGATTTTTAGTAATAGGTCGTAGTTATTTCACATGTTACCTGGAAATTAGTTGCCATTACAATTGTCATTATTTTGAAGACTTCAATAGGTACTTATTCAGCAACTACTCTTTACTTCTATTATTTTCACTACTGCATATTTGCTTTCTAATAAAAGCATAGCAAGAGTGGAATTTTTTTTTGTACGTTTTTATGTGAAGAATTCGGTGCAATCGCAAAAAAAAATGGCGCATGGAGCAAAACAATACTTGAAAATCTTTAAATAGTTGATATGGAGCCAAATCAATGCTTAATATCTTATACCTAACTAATATTTTTTAAAAATGGTTCGTAGATCAATTCAACAATGAACTGACGAAATGTCAAAAGCAGTCACTTGTTTTGTGGTTATCGCAAAGGCATTTTGTTGGAATATTTGACGTTATATTTTCTTGAAGCAAAAACACTTAATATTTTTTTTATAATTATGTTATTTTCTTTTCAAACAACACCACTAATAAATTTATATTGTTTTATAAAATATGTTTCACAAAATTCTATTCTATAATTCTATATGTTCTGGTCCTTCTATATTTTTAAATCACAATAAAATATCTACATGGACTTAATAAATAAGTTTTCTATACTTATTTATGTATATAAAATTATTGAACTCCTCCGAAACGGCTTGACCGATTTATATGAAATTTTGTATGTGTATTTATTAGGTATAAGAATAGATTGTAAGATATATTTCATATCGATACAGGGCGTAAAATAGGGTAAAACGGTTAAAAACTCTCCCTTCCTTTACCTTCTTAAATAATCAACCGGTTTTCCTAAAATTTGGCATGCAGACACAGTAATATCTGAAAGCAAATAGTGCGCAAAATAGGACAAGAGCGGTAGAAGCTCCCCTTCCCTATAACTTCTTAACTAATCAACTGATTTTTTGGAAATTTGGGACTCAGACACTGTAACTTCTAAAAGGAAATAGGGATAGGGCGTGAAGTAGGGCAAGAAGGGCTAAAGGCCCCCTTCCTAAATCTTTCTAACTAATCAACCTATTTTCTTGAAATTTGACAGGCAAATAGTGTAACATATGGAAGGAACTACAGTCCATAATTTTCATTATTAAGGGCGTGAAACAGGGCAAACGGGGTAAAGCTCCCCCTCCCCATATAATCTTAGCTAATCAACCGGTTTTCTTAAAATTGGGCATAGAGATACTGCAGCATCTGAAAAAATAAGTTATACGCCAAACAACGTTTACCAGGTCAGCTAGTGTATGTACGTATATTGACTTATCCAAAAAAGTTTTATAATGGAAGTTCTCAGTCGATATTATAATGTGCATATGTGATTATTATTCTTGGTGCTTTTGTAATATTTGTTATCGCTTCTGTTGTTGTTGTGTATGACTTAAGGTTATAAAACTAAAAACTAAATGAAATTATAATCGGATATGATGTCCTAAATCCAAACACAAACTCTCTAGCTTATTCGTTTATTCATATGGTTTCCATATTTTCTCTTTTTATACAAACACTAACCCACATATCGTCGTCGAAAATTCAAAAGTACGTAACATCACTTTTTCTAATTTAACAGGAGAAGCAAAAAATTATAAAATAAAAAATTGTTTAGATATAGAAACAATTGATGGTATATGGAATTAAGACAGAACAGCTTAACTAATTCAAGAGAAAAAACAATATTTTACGAAATATTTTTTAAGTTATATTTGTTACATTCTTTTGTATTTGTGTTTTCTGAAACAAACAGAAGTAAAATAGTTAAAAATATGAATAATTTTTTCTATTCCTTTTATTACGGCTTTAAGTTTAATGAAAGATTAAATACATTACTTCTGTTTTTTATTTAATTATAACCCTTTGATAAGAGGAATGAAGTTTCACTAGAATAAATAATAACAATAAAAGTAATAATTTTATAATTAAAAAACAAAATTATGTATGAAGTTCAAGTTCATAAAAAATTAGTATACAGAAAGGAAAATAATTCAATTTTCAAATAGAATATTATCACAGAAATAATGACAGTCTGAAGGAAGCAAAAATTTAAGGTCCTGTAAATGGTGCCATTCCTTTTTAGAAATTTTTATTCTTTAAAGATGCAAGAGGTTAGGATGGGTTAATTCGAATATTTTGTCTGCTCCTTGTGGAACAATCTTATAATCTTCTTCAAAAACAGTTTTAAAATAAATGGTTCCCGATAAATCATAACCTTAAGCACGGATCATATTAACAGTAGGCACTCTAATTTTTTTCCCCAAGTTTTTAAAAAATTGTTTAAAGTTATAAGTACTTAATTTATAATGCATACTTTACTTGGTCGAATCGATGAGTATTGCTTGTGAACAGCTTCATAATCAAGAAAATAATTATGTTTAAGGTGATCAACGTTAAGAGGAAATGGGGTTTTTCGAGAATCCTTTATTAGGTCAACAAGTTGTGAGGGTAGATTTATTTTCTTGTTGTTTATTCTTTGTTAAATAAGAAAGTGACTCGAATCGCACTTCATTTGCGTGTGCCCTACGATTAAATATTTATGCATAATAGTGTTGTTTTTTCAACAATAAAGGAAATCAAAGCATTGGATAACAATACATTGCGATTTTGGTAAATGCATCCGTCTGATCATGAAAATTTGACGTACGGAGGATTTCGTTTCGTCCATAGTTAATGGTAATAGTCGACAC